>JAQFVV010012542.1:0-712006 GCA_028023455.1 Epiperipatus broadwayi | reverse complement strand
TGATCATGTTTTTATATGAGAGATACAAAAAGTAAAATGAAAATTTTTGATAGATTGCAATTTATGGATAGTAAGAGAATAGCCAAAATATTATTTAATTGAGTTACAAGTAAAGGACAATATGGCTGAAAAATCCAATAAACATCACATGACCACCAATTCTTATGCTTGTGTATAACTGTTGTTAAAACAGTCAAAACTCACTATATATATTGCCACACACAGCAAGCTAAAGTAATCAATGGATACCAGAAAGCTTGTGCATAAAATCCCCATCTAGTGCCTACTCATCCAATATCCCCAGACTAGTTTCTGGCTTATGGCCTTCATCAGTGAGGAGCCTTGGATCTGAAAGCACTGCACCTAGATCTTAGATCTAAGGCTCCTCACTGATGAAGGCCACAAGCCAGAAACTAGTCTGGGGATATTGGATGAGTAGGCACTAGATAGGGATTTTATGCACAAGCCTTCTGGCATCCATTGATTACTCTAGCTTGCTGTGTGTGGCAATACATATAGTGAGTTTTGCCTGTTTTAATAATGGCTGAAAAAGATAGTACAGTATGTAGAAGATTTGGATAAAGACTTTGTCAGTATATTTATACAAAAGATGGGATGATTGCATTAGGAGGATTGTTAAATGTTATAGTGGCAAAGAATGGGATGGAAGAATAGATGCATTAATAAAAAATATGTAGCTGGTGAGATGGAGAACTAGTATGGAGAGTAAAAAAAGTCTAAATGTATATAAAAGTAAACAGAGTGGATGTGAGTTAATTTACAAAGATAGCGAGGTAAGAAGTTTATTGTTTAAGGCTCAAACAAGATTGTTAGCAACAAGGAAATATATACATAATTGGAGAAATGTTGGTGCTTAGGCTACAACTTCTGTAGGGAAGGCATGAAAAATATTAGACATTGCTAAATAAATGTAAGTGCTTACAAGCAGGAAGTGTACAAATAATGAAGTTGTGGAAGAATGAATATAATCTAAATGTTTATACAGTAAGTGGGTTGTTGATATTTTATGCTGAGCTTGGAAAAAGATAAGGGGGATTTAGATATAAACGTCATGGAGTGGACAAAAATGATGTTGTAGAAATGGGATAGACTAGGATGGAGATGAACATGGGAAAAACTTAGGATGGGAATGGAAAGGGAAAGTAATAAAGTGGCTATTCTGAGTGTATTGGCTAAGAGATTCCTGACTCCGATAAAAGAGTAGTCAAATGAGATTGCATCATTGTTTGAAGTTAAATGCACTGTTAAAAAAGTCAAAAATAAATCTAGAAAATTTAATATATTATCTAATTTTTTTTTTACTTTATTATTTGTTTATTTTTTAGAATTAGTACTGTATTTTGTTTTGTGTATTTTAATGCAGTGGTTCCTAAGCTACAATTCTTTACATTAAATCATAATTTGACTGTTGTTTTCAAACATCAAAAGCTATTGAGCATTCCATTATTTTTGTATTTAGCACAATTTAATGCCATAAAAAGTGATCAATGTCAAGCATTGTTAGCCGAGAGGTCAGCGCAGCTGCCTTGCAAACAAGTAGTTGGTTGCCGACGATTGTTGCGGGTTCGCATCCCGGCAGATGCTACAACATATGAAAAAAAAGTGATCAATGCAGAATTAAAGTTTCTTGAATTAATTACCTAACAATTAAAAAATATTAGTTCTAGCAATTAAATGGATACGTAATGCCAAATCTGCCTCCTGGATGCTCAAAGATCATACGATTTACAGAACAAATAACTGAAACACAGGTTTATTATATACCTGTGTCTATATATATATATATGTAATATATAGGGTATATGAGCACAGACTTTCACATGACCCACCACTCTCCACTCTATCTAATAACTCTGATACACTCAAACACATATATGTCGAAAAGATAAACAATCACCAATATACGTATTTCATGCTAAACCAGCAATCATCAGTTGATCCAGATTATCATCTCCACACATATACTAAGTGCTCAGATATATATTAAGATAGACAATCTTCATACTTTAATGGACAGGCTTCAATCTACTACAATTCTTCAACTGTCCATCCAATTGAAAATCTGAAAAACTGATGATTGCTGGTTTAGCATGAAATACGGATATTGGTGATTGTTTATCTTTTCGACATATATGTGTTTGAGGGTATCAGTGTTATTAGATAGAGTGGAGAGTGGTGGGTCATGCAAAAGTCTGCTCATATACCCTATATAGAACAAATAACTATAATTTTTTTTATTTAGCAAATCTATTTTTCTTTTTTTTTCAAAGTAACCTTTATTAATAAAAGATTACAAAAATTTTGGGTACACTTACCCATTAAGGATTACACAGTGATTCAATGTAACAAGGTAAAATATACATATGTTCAAAAATAATTACATCCATAAAAATTGCTGTAATGTGATTAATGTGTATCTGTACGTGGATCCACATGGCCCAGCTGTCGAGAAGTTAACCATCACCCAATGATCCCACCCCTGAGGCCCTGAAGTGAAGACTCAAATGCTTCAACTGAATAGGTGAAGTCCAGCATTGTGCCAACCACCACAACAGGCAGCGAGGTCCAAGGCCCAAGTTCACCAAGCAATAAACTCTCAAACCACAGCCGAGCCATGTCAAGACCATTCTGAATACCTCTGCCTCCCAATTAGCAGTGCAAATGAGAAGGGACCACAATCGGTCTACCTGCTCAAAATTGGAAAGCCAACTTGGGTAAAAACTAAGAAGTAATAAGTAAAGATCCAGATTGACACCACCCAAAACCAGCCTATCAGGGGACACAACAGCCAACCAGAGCAGAAAAAGCACCAACTTTGACCATGTAGCTCACCGGAAGGTGTTCTGGGCAGTGGCAAAATTGTTAACAGCCCAAACCATAAGCCAGATACCTAATGTCTACAATTAGCCACCCCTGAAGAAAAAGAGGGAGTGCAGACCCATGCCCACAAAACAGAACTCCATCAATGTTACAAAAAAATGGCAGTGGCTCAAAACAGACCAACCACTTTACAAATGCACTAAATTTAAAGCTAACAAGTGAAACCTATGAGTGCAAATCAACACTGACCTATCAAATAATCCATCAAGAGGTGCAGTAGCCCTTCATGGCGAAGTCCATGTGAAGGTAGTGACTTTTACCCTCCTGGCAGGTATTCCGGGGCTAGACAATGATCGTCAACCATCCCCCCAAATGAACCAATCCCCTTATGACCACTATCACCACACTTGAGGAAAAGGAGTGCAAACTCACACCCACCAATACAACATTTAATTCATGTAGTCTTGAAATCAAGCTGGATTTACTTGCACACCATGAGAATAATATTTGTCCATATCATCTTGCACACTGAGGTCAATGGAACTGAACATCCACCCTTGATCATCATCAGACTCCTGTGTCTGCAAAGGTTCACAGCAGCTGCTAAACCCACCAACCAAAGTCCTTCAGGGTTCACAATGATTTTTATTTGTTGATACTAGTTGGATCCAGAATCTTTTGATTAAATTTTAGGTCTTGATTAGTAATGAATGATTCAAATATAGTCTGAAAGTTTGTTGTTAAACTTTGGAAAATTCTCAATAATTATTGCTTAAAAGGTATGATTAATTTGTAGCTTCAAAGTTTCTGTTTAGGTCTAAAACATGATTTGTACTCATTTTTGTCTTTAGATCATTAAAAAAAAATCTATTTTTCTTATCTCAAGTTGCCACCTAGTGAAAACTTAAATAATCAATAAATGACATGAAATTCTTATCTATTGCTGTTTTCTCAACATTAGCAGACATAACTTCTACATGGCTTTCATTGATAAAGTGTTTTGGATTTAGTATGTGTGGATTTTTGGATGTAATACGTTCATTAATATAATAAGTGTGCTAATAGCTCAATAAGCTTTTCTGATAGATGACAATAAATATCAACAGTCACAATGTACATCTTTTTTATTATCAGCTTGCATGAGGGGTCAGAATGACTAACATCAGCATGGGTAGGATTACAATCTTGGCACTAATGTAGGCTTAGAACTTTCCATCATCAGATTTTCAATGAAATGGATGGCTGAAGAATTGTGTGTTGGAGTAGTTTGAAGCCTGTCCATTAAAGTATGAAGATTGGCTATCTTAATATAAAGCTGAGTACTGATTGTATATATGTGTGGAGATAGTAATATGGACCAATTGATGACTGCTGGTTTAGTATGAAATACATACATTGGTGATCATTTATCTTTTCAATATGTGTATGATCAAGTGGGTCAGCAATATGAGATGGCATGGAGAGTTGAGGGTTGTGTAAATGTCTGAGTTTGAATCTCTTATATATTACATTATATATGTACAGGTGTGTGTAAGCTTGTACAATATACTAAATTACTTATACAAGGTGGTAAAATTGAAATAGAAGAAATAGATTTGCCAATTAATAATGTATATGCATAAGTCACGGTGTTTTCTTGACATTGTTACAATTTTGTTAATTACTGGTTTATTATTTGAAATCTGTAATCATTAAATTTTAAATTGTATTTTTTTCTATATTTTAATTATTTAGCAATATTTTAAAGCATTTCATTTTATATAATGCAATTAAATATTTGGATCCTAAAATGCTGTACCAATATTCAACTCATCTTTTTACATACAGTAAGCTTGTTTAGTTATTATTTTTTATGCTTTAATCTTAAAACTCTTCATAGACGATGAGATGCATCAGATTGGACTTGGGTTCAAGTGAGCCCAAGAGCAATACTGGCTTCATAGTTCAGGTGCTTGAATTTCTTAACTCCCAAACGATAATGTCATTAGCATTATTTATTTGTTTACTAAAATAGCATTTTAAATAAAAACCCAAAAATCATTTATAATGATATATAGTTTTGAACATTACATAAATTATAAATCATGAAGTCATTATTATAGAATAAAAGTACTTTTATATATAAAAAAAAAAGGTAGACTTTTTATGAAATTTATAAAATAGATATGTAATATTTACTAAGGCAACAAACCTAAAGCATGTGCGGTTGAAAATGCGAAGGTAGAGACCTCTACAGGTCTTAACCATAAGCGTATGCATTGGAAAAATAAGCTTGTGGTTAAGACCTGTAGAGGTCCCTACCTTCGCATTTTCAACCGCACTTGCTTTACGTTTGTTGCCTTAGTAAATATTATTTACCGTAATTAATGTGTGTTAAATAAATTTAAAATAGATATGAAGATTTGATTTTTACTTAAAGTATTGTTTTAATGATCAATTTGTAAATGTTTTTTAAATTGATAAATTTTATCCTATTATTTATAACTATAAAACACTCTGTGTAGATATTATGTCAAAGTCATTTGTTCAAATATATACTTTTATACCTATAAACACATACTATGTGAAGATATATTTATCCAAATCATCAGTCCAAATATGCTTAAATATATAATAAAATTGGTTAATTAAACCACATGTACCCAGGTAAATAAATAAATTCTTTGGGGAATTGTACAGTATTTTATCTTAGAGCAGGGATCTCATCAAGTAATTCTCACAGGAATCATTTTAATTTTCAATCACAAGACTTCTGGTCTGAATCAAAATACTGTTCAGTAACAAAAGGGTTGTAGTTTTTCTTTATGCATTGCTATTGGTGATTAACTATGTATTCACTTACATGCTTTTGTAGAGTTTGATTAACCAATTTCATTACATATATTCTGTCATTGCAAAGCAGATGATAATGTATTGATAAAAAAGAATAATAAGAAATTAAGTATTTATAATGTATTTGGAATTATGTTTCACTAAAAAATATTAAAAGATTAATATAGGATTGTAATATTATTGATTAAAAAAAGAAAAATATACATGTAATATAAATCAAAATTTGAATACCTAACAAACATTCTTACACTTATAACTTCAGTTCATTACATGCTCTATGGTGTTTGGTACAGAAGCAACATGACATAGTCTGGATTTCAAGATCCATGGAAAATAACTTACCTCTCTATCACTTCTAGTGTTAACATTTCTTGTAAATTCCAGAGCAATATATTCTTTACTTTACCTTATATGGTATAGAGATTGAAACAAAATGGTCTATGATCATGACCCAAATTTGTCTTTTACAATGCCTCATTAAATTATATTTTTTCACTTTGATATAGTGGTAAAATGGTGAAGATTGAAGTTCAAGATTCATGGAACACACACTACACTGAATGCCACATACCTGCATATACTTTCCTGATGTATCAAAAACCAAGCTTGCCAAGAGAACCATCAGTTGATGAAGAAGTAGTTATATGTCTGCTGCTATTTATCTATACATGCAATAAACCACAGGCAAATGCATCACATCACACACACACATATATATAACGTAAGTTGTTTTAAATAATTTATTTTTAAAAATGATATTCTAAAAAGTGAGATATATAATATAAAACAATTTTGTTTAAAGTCATTTGCTGAGAAAATAAAATGACATTTTGAGATATATATGATTAAAAGCAACCTGTGATTGTGAGATGTATATAAAAGAATATTATTTTCCAAAATCTATTTCTTTTAAAAATGGTGCAAGTAAAATTGTGACTGAATGAAATGATTGAATTCATTGACAAAAACAAATCTTTTTAGATTAATTTAAAGACAATACTAAAAGCTTTATAATTAGTTAACAGTCATCTGATAAAAAAGAACTTTTTTAACCTGTCAAAAAATTGATTGTATTTTTTTTAAAAAAAAGAAAGGAAAAAACCCTTTATTATTAAAGCAGTGAAATTTATATACTGTATATTCAAAAATGAATTATTTATGGAAAGCATTAATAATTTTATTTTGATAAATTCAAATATGATAGATGAATCTCATTTATATGTTAAATCAATTGTGCCACACATATGTACACAATTATATATATATATGTTCAAGTAAACCTAGCATAAGTATTTGTATTGTAAAAAATATATAACTTAAATTTTTTTAATCATTTGTAGTATTTATATGATGATTAAACTATAAATCAAATGTACTACATATGTCTGTGCATATATCAAGGAGTCTCAACTAGACATATATAAAATTTAATCATTTTTTTGTTTTTATTGAATAACATTTGAAATATATTCATTGTATATTAAGAACATGCAGCTGTGTATGTATGTGTGTGTGTGTTATATGTAAACCACCATATAGTAACTTAAATTTTGTATATTAATAATATAAATCAAAATGTAATTATGTAGGTTTTGTATGTTAATTAAAATCAGAAGAATCTCTAAGTGTAGAGCCATATTCTAAAGACCCTAACATCATTTTTTATCATTGTTAATAAACTTGTATTCAATTGTTAAAAATTATATTGTATCATCTCTTGGTCATGATTACATTAGTTGAGCTTGTGTTCTTCTGAGTTAGATTCATGGATAATCTGCTGATATATGAAAAGGAGTGTATATTCATGTTTATGGGCATCTAATGATGGCAATATTGCCATCAACCATCATCATCCTCATCATACTGGTTGGCATGAAGATTATATTTTTCAAGGTCCATGCACTACATTTTATTTTAGTTCAGTCTTATTAGAAATTAAGTTTATAAGTGGTGAGTACATTAATGGTACTAAGTGGCCAGAAAATTGATGATGATCAGCATGTTTTAACATTCCAGCATTATTATTTGTTTGAATGTATTCTTATGGATTATCACTTAAGTAGTGCATCTAAATTAATGGTTTCAAATAAATGCCCCAAGCTGGCAAAGCCTCAATAGTTAACCTGTTCTATAGTAGACCCATTTCAAATCCAGTCACTAGATTGACTGTTGATTTATTGTATTGGTGTGTTGCTGATCATTCATGATGATGAATGACATTATTTTTGAATGAGTACTTTTACTTTTTATAATGCTGATTTATAGTTAACTAACTGATCTCTTCTCATCTAACTGGGCTGATCTTATTACATCTCTCATAGAGATCTCATGATCTCTCATGCTTTTGTAGATATTAAACATTGCTAAACTGCTTAATTATTTTGATTTAATATCACACTTTAATATCTCAATATCTCTGACTTTAATACTAACTTACTTTATTATATCTTAAATCTCAAACTTTATTTGAAATATTTTTTGGGGAAATAATTGACATCACCTCAGGGATGACCACTAGTTATCCCATCCCATTACAATTATATATATATATTTTATATAGAGTTCACAAAATAAGCTCTTAACAAGCTTTGAGAATATCTCAACCTCAGACCAGTTTCTACTTCTGGTGTCGCCAGTGAAGTGCCAGGATATTCAAGCATTAGATTAAAAATACTAGGACAAGCCCAGCACTTTATCTAATGTATAATTACTGAGTAGATAATTTGAAATTGTCAGACATCCATATGTCTTCCAATCCAGCTATCTAACTAAAATAGCCATCTGGGACTGAACTAAGTTCAGATACACCATATATTAACAGCTTTAGCAATATAAAATCACCAAAGTCTTAATAGCAAAAAATAAAATGATAATTAA
This sequence comes from Epiperipatus broadwayi, assembly GCA_028023455.1. Taxonomy (NCBI): domain Eukaryota; kingdom Metazoa; phylum Onychophora; class Udeonychophora; order Euonychophora; family Peripatidae; genus Epiperipatus; species Epiperipatus broadwayi. The sequence goes on along the minus strand of JAQFVV010012542.1, from coordinate 703,456 downwards.
ATTAAATCATGTGACATCTGACTTGATTTTTTATCATATATCTATATATAATCAATCATTATCAATCCACTGCAGGATGGTCTCTCCAAGTTCAACTCACCTTCTCTGATCTTTAGTCTCTTTTATCCACATCACCCCTACACATTTTATTATTTCATTCATCTGTCTAACATGTGATTTCTTTCTGGGTCTTTTACAATCTCTGAGTCCAGTTTAAGATTTCAATTGTCCATCTATTATCATCTGATCTAGCAATATGTCCAGTCCATCTCCACTGTCTTTTAATTCTTTCCATTTGTTTGTTCTCTTACTCATGTATTGCATTTTTGATCTCTTCTTGTTACTCGCAACATGGATCTCTCCATACTTCTTTGAGTTGTCTGGAATCTTTGTATTGCTCTTCTATTACGTTTCCAAGTCTCAGAACCATAAGAAAGAATTGGCAAAACACATCTATTACAACCATTCCTTTTCAAACACACAGACATATTTCCTTTTAATATTAAGTTATTTCTACCAAAAGCACTTCAACCAAGTTTAATTCTATGATTAATTTTGTCCATCATGTTTCCATTTGTAGTAATAATCTGACTAAGGTATTTGTAGTTATTAACTCCTCATAATCAATCTTTACTTCATCTTTTGAAAAAAATCCATTAAACATTACTTTCAACTTTTTAACATTTACCTTCAATCCTACTTAATTACTTTCATCTGATAACTCTTCCAATATTTTCTGAAACTCTGAAACATTATTTGCAAAAATCTAAATAACTTAAATAATCTCCATTTATTTTTACTCTTTTAGCTTCCCATTTTAATCTACAAAATACTTCTTGCAGCACAGCTGTAGAAAGTTTTGGTGATATGGAGTCACCCTATCTTACACCCATCTCAATGTTAACCTTCCTAATATTATTATATCATATAATTTTTGCTGTTGCACCTTTTATAACATGACAATATCCTGGGTCTATATCTTGATGATCCAATGCTTTAATCACTGAAGAAATGCTTATAGAATCAAATGCCTTTTTATAATCTACAAATTCAAAGTACAATGGCAACATATTGTAAGGATCGCCACAGGTCTCATCCTACATCCTTACAATAACACGCATTGAACACAGAACACAAACATAAAGAATTAAACACTTGGAAATGAAATAAAGCATGTGTGTAGATAAATATACACACATACGTGTTAGTTAACAAAATTAATATATCCATTGAACAGTTTAATCTGGTAACTTATTAGATATAAAGATTTGAATAAAGTTATATTCGTATTTTACAAACTGAAAATACCCAAAACAAATAATAATAATAATAGGAATTAATAAAAAAAATTTCTTACTAATTTGAGTTTTATTAGATTTTTAAATAACTGTACTTGACTAAACGATGTTACTTAAACAATTAGGAAGGCAATATATATATATAAAAACAATTAGGAAGGTTTTGTATGAATAAAAAATCCAGTTTTGTATTCTAATGTTGTGAAATGAAGGGGGAGAGAAAATCTTATACAACATGCTTAACAATAACCATGGCAACAACAACATTGTTTATTTCTTTTTTTACTGGCTTAGAAATTATAACAAGTAAAGAAAAAATATAAGAAAGTTTTTCTTTTCTTTATTCCTTTACCGATGGCAGATCAAATAATCTGAAAACTATACATTGTTTTGATAAAACACTTTTCATCATTTTAATGAACAAATGACGCACAAAAAAAAATCTAGAACCGTAAATTGTTTAATTTTATATATATAAATTAAAACAGACAATATTATCTTTATGCTTTCGTTGGAATTGAATGCTTACACGAACTTTGTATACTGAAAAAAAAAAAAATCATAGTCGTTTGATTGAAACATAATAGGCACAAAGACTCTTTCTTTCGGTATAATTCTGTTGAACTATTCATTATAGGATAAGGAGAGATATCTATGCAAATAATCGACCGTTTAGTAATTATAAAATGTTGAAACTTTGGATTTAATAACGGTTAATTTCAAAGACCAATTTTAACAGTATTCCTGTTATATAGCTATAACGCACTAACCGTTAATAAAAGAAAATAATTTTTAATATATATACTAACGTAAAGAATCATGCAGTCATGCTAAACAATCGTTGTGAGAGGTCGAGGCATCTCAGCTATGTTTGAAGAAGACGATGTATGCTACACATATGTGTATCTCCACCATCATGTATATATCCAATGGCTACCAGATGTCATGTTAACGGTTTCCAGATCAACTGTGAGAGTTGCCAAACCAGATACTACCCAAGCTACATGTTCATTTTGAGAGAAATGGATAAATTGGAAGAGGCACCAACCTGGAAAATTAGCAGGAATAAATAATTATACCAGAGATGCTGAAAATCCCCAAACACACAATGAATTTTACCATTCGAAAGAAGATACTCCAGTGACCTAAGATGTCTACAGCATCATCCATAAATTCATGTTATCATGTTTTATTGTTTGTTTGTTGTTGTAATCACATTAATTTTGTAAATTTTGTGAGGTTTTTTCTCCTGTAATTCTTTTGCTGCCATATTTGAATTTTGAGGTGGAAGTACAGGGAAAATTAACATTATGTATTATATGATGTGAGCTAGGTTAAAATTAATTTATTGTTGAAATCAAATATATAAATAGTTATTTTTAAAAGAAAAGAGGAACTGAACTATGAGAAACACTGAACTTACAGAGAGGTAAGACTTATTTAATTTTTTTTCCTGACTGATTATAGAAGGAACCCTCTTATAAGTAAAGTTTATTGTTAATAAAATTTTATTAACATTTGTTAATATGTTGCATACTAACAGTTACTTGTAAATGCATGCTGTTAATTTTAATAAATTGATAGCAATTCTAATTATACATAGTAGTAGAGTTGAGATTTAAATAAGTCAGTTTCCATCCATTTTATTACTGTTATTTTACATGTGACACAAGTACAAATGGACTCATTATTTTAAATATATTTCAGGATAATATTCTACATGGTATAATGATTATGTCATGTTTAATTCAAATTTAGAGACCAATGCCATTCACTTGTTAGATGGTACTATTGACTGTAAGTCATTATTTTAAGATGATGGCATAAAATGCAGATGCACACCAATAGTGACATGTGGTGGACAATATTTTGAGTTTGTTATTTTGATGAGATTATGTAAATGTGGAGGTATTGTGATTCATAGTTACTATGTTAATAAGTTCATATTTGTTCATTATTGTATTTCATATTGAATTATAATAAATTTGTTAATTAGTTAATTTTATCTTACATCAGGGGTCATATATGATTTATTGCTAACACATCACTAACTTCACATACCTCTATTTTATATGTGAACATACATGCGGCACAGACCTAAGAGCTATACAATATGAACCATAATGCCGAGTCAGTGCTCATATTAGCTAGTTATTTCCTTGTCATAACTCATATCTGAGGAGAGAAGTAGCTCAGTTTATGACTGGGTTTGAATTCTGGAAGTTTAATGGATTATAGTGGAGAGTGGGTGGATCGAGTGAGTGTTATTAAACAAAAGGGAGTGGCAGTGTTTAAGATCCGCTTGGATTGTAATGTTTCTGGATTCCTCCAATCTTCCATGGATGGTTGGTTTTTTGTCACAGCACATATAGTGGCTTGGGGATGAGTTCAACAGAAAGGGGCTGGTCATCTGCCTGTTACAATATATATATATATATGGGAGGATAATTGATGGAATAAACCACTCTATTCCTTTAGGTTATGAATAAATGATACTTATAATTAAGGGTCATAAATAAAATGGATTCACCTCATTTTCAGATTTTGACCCCTAGCAGTTTAACACTATCAAAATGATAGTAATTTAATATTTCAATCAAATGAAAACATGACATTAATAATTATTAAATTAATAACCTGTTATTCAAGATGGAGATCAAATTTTACTTTGAATGACCTTATACATAATCAAGGGGGGGGGGTTATTTAATTAATTATATATACATCCAGTTATGCTATTTTAATGTTTGCAATTATTAACTTCTATTTGAGTGTTAAATAGAATCATTTAAAATGATATTCAATTTCCATCCTTGGATATATTCAATATTTACTAATGCCATCTGGCTGCTATATTAAATTCACTTTGAATTATAATCAATGTTACATGAGTATGTTTGTAAACATAAAATCGTAAGAATAGGTGGATCTATTGTATCCCTGATACCTTATAGACATAGTGTTATTTCTTCATAGCTTATGGGAAATGGGGAAAAATGGTTCACTATCTTAATTATATATACATTGGGTTATGTTCGCATGCAAGAATAACATATGGATTTCCATTTATTGTCTAATTGTAGTCTAACTTTGACAATGAGTTGCTGGTATTCTCTTGGTTTATTTAAGAACGAAAAGGTTGTGATACTGTAATTTACATTTAAAAGCTATATGGCTGATAGTATTTATGGTTTAATAAAATATATAGAAAGTATGATTATATAAATACGGGTAAAATGCAAATAAACCAATTAGCAAACATTTTATCAAAACACTTCTAAGATTTACATGAAGTAATTTTTTTTTTAAATAATTGGAATTTTTTTTTACAATTAACAAATAGTTTTAAACAAAGAATGCATATTTTAATTTGCAATAAGGGGAAATATTTTTTAAATTTTTTTTTCTTGCCCCTTTTTTTAAATGTTTATATAATTATAGCCCAACTGATAATTTCTATGATTAAATATGAACAAAGGCACTGTGTTACTTTATCTAATTTTATTCATTATCTTCATTTTAAAAATATTTAGAATAAACTTGATTTATTTAAAACTAAATTATACTTTTTAAAAAAGATTTAGTTTATAATAAAAAGCGTACACGTTTACTTTTTTTTTCATATGTCATAGCATCGGCCGGGACGCGAACCCACATCCGTCTGCAACCAACTACTTGCTTCCATGGCGGGTGCGATGACCTCTCGGCTAACAACGCTTGACTACACGTTTACTTTTTGCTCTAAAATCATGCATACAGAATATATATTTTTATTTTATTTAATGAGATTTCAAGATACAATTTTAGCAAATTCCCTTCGTTAGTTGAATAACTGTTACCTATTTTCCCAATAATGCTTTAAAAAAAAAAATAAAGGCTCTAAAATCATGTTTGTCTGCTTGCTGGAATAATTTATTTTATTTTATGCATTTCTGCGTACAATTTTAACAGAAACTCCATTTCTTGGTCGAATAACTGTTACGTAGTTCTCAAATGAAAGTTTATCCTATAGAAAAAATAAAATTTATATACTAGTATATTTAAAATAGGATAAAAATATAGCAATAAAAATACTATCAAAAATAAACAAAAGTTTATACATTTTTTTTAACCAGATTTCACCTAATAAACATCTAAACCATATCGAGTGAAAATTACTAACAAAAACATCCACATAAAAACACACCTTTAATTTAGTCACAACTCAATCGTTCTTAATTTTGTTAAGAGTGATTGCTATTTGTTGCATGGGAGTATTTATGTTCCTTTTTCTATAAACATTTTTTTTTAGAGATAATCGGAATTTATATTGAATTATGGGTAGATAGATGGGTGTCATCATTATCAATCCACTGTAGGATGAAGATTTCTCCAAGTTCAATCCATCTTCTCTGATCTCTGGCCTCTTCTCCACATCATTGCAGCACACTTTCTTATTTCATCAATCCATCTCAAATGTGGTCTCTTTCTGGGTCATTTACAATCTCTTGAAATTCAGTATAAGATTTCAATTGTCCATCTATTATCATCTATTCTAACAATGTGTCCAGCCCAACTGTCTTTTAATTCTTTAAATGATATAAATAACATCTATTTGTTTTCTTACCCATATATTGTGTTTTTGATCTCTTCTTGTTACTCCCATCATGCAGCTCTCCATACTTCTTTGGGTAGTCTGAAGTCTCTGTATTGCTCTTATATTAAGTGTCCAAGTCTCAGATCCATAATTAAGAAATGAGAAAACACATTTGTTATAAACCTTCCTTTTCAAACACATAGGCATACTTCCTTTTAATATTAAATTATTTCTAACAAAAACATTCCAACCAAGTCTAATTCTATGATTATTTTCATTCATTATGTTTCTATCTGTAAAAATAATCTGACAAAGGTATTTGAAGTTGTTAACTTCTAACTCCCCATAATCAATCTTTACTTCATCTTTTGAGAAAATCCATTGAGTATTACTTTAGTTTTTTTAACACTTACCTTTAATCCCACTTTTTTACTTTCATCTAATAACTCTTGCAACCTTTCCTGAAGTTTTCAAACATTATTTGCAAAATCAATTACATCATCTGCAAAATCTAAATGATTTAAATAATCTCCATTTACTTTTACTACTTTAGCTTCCCATTTTAATTCACAAAATGCTTCTTGAAGCACTGCTGTAAAAAGTTTTTGAGATATGGAGACATCCTGTCTTATACCCTTCTTAATGTTAACCTCTCTAGTATCATTATTTAATCTAATTGTTGTTGTTGCATTTTGTAAATATTCTTTAGAATATGACAATATCTTGGGTCTACATCTTAATGATCCATTTCTTTAATCACTGAAAAAATGCACATAGAATCAAATGCTTTTTCATAATCTACAAATCCAAAGCACAATGGCAACTCATATTCATTGTTCCTTTGTATAACTTCTTTCAATATCTCGATATGATCTACTGAACTAAAACTACTTTTAAATCCAGCTTGTTCTTTTGGTCAGTTGAAATCCAATGATGTCTGTAGATGAGTTGTAATTATCTTGGTAAACATTTTGTATAAAACTGATAAAAGGCTGATAAGTCTGTAATTTATAATATCTTCATCACCTTTTTAAAATATTAATATTAATACTGCATTCTTCCAATCATCTGGTACATCTTTATCATTTAGACATTTGGTATATAACTTTACCAATTATTTTCCTATTTATTCACCTGCTTCTTTTAGTATATCAATTATAATTCCATCATCAACTGGAGCTTTTCCCTTCTTCATAAATTTAATTTCATGTCCCACTTCTTCATTTAAAATCCTGGGCAATTCAAAAGATATAATACATGTAGGAGATACTTGTTCTCTATTACTATATAATTCTTGATAGAACTCTTCTACCCATTTTATGATGCCATTTCTCTTTTTAGTAATAGTTCCATATTTTTTTCTTATTGCAGATATGTTTCCTACAAATACCAAAATATTGTTTTACATCCTGAGATTTTTATTCTCTTCTACAGCTTTCCATCCTAGTTCATAATTATACTTTATGTCATTATCAACTCTTTGTCGCACCATTTTACAAAACTTAAGATATTTAATTCTTCTTAATGCATCATTTTTATATATCTTCATATTTCTTCTTTTTTGCATAAATTACCTAGTCTCAATAGAAATTTTATTGGTCAATTGCTGCCTTTTTCTACCAGATATCTTTGTTGCAGTTTTTAAAAGAGTATAGTTTATTTTCTTTGTTAATTATTATATATTGACTTTTTGTCTTGTGGATTGAGGATCTTGTATGAAGAAGGGATTTGATATTTTTTTGTTGGCTTTGCTGTTATTATTGACACAGGATTACTGTTTTGTGCATTGATTCCTGGTTCAGTGGTCAGTAGCATTTGTGTCTCTGTGGCACATTGCTGGTATTGGTTAGTTTGAAAGCATTTCTGTGTTTTTTTGTCTCTGACTATGTGGCTAATTGTATTTGGTTGTATTGATAAACCATGTTGGCAGTAAGAGCAATGAGAGAGGTCTCTTCATTAACTTGTAATATGCTAAATGCATATAACTTGTTAACCACAATATCACTACCTTCAGGTTGACCTTTGCATCCTTGTTGCTCTAGTAAATCTCCAACTGTATTTGGTATTGCATTCTGATATTGTGTGCACTTTGTGACAAAGTGGCCTTGCTGCTGGCAGGTGTAATACTGTGGTTTTAACCTCTTAAGATATAAGGAAAGAGTGGCCACTTGATTGAGAGTCTGGATTGGTATATTGTCAGGACTGATGTCTTGGTGCAGCTGAAGTTTAAAGTCAAAGATATTGGTTACTATGGGTATAGGTGTGGCCTGAAGATAGATTTGTTGGAAGACAGTAACTTTTTCCAAATGGCTGCATCATTTTTTGAAAATCATAAGAGGATTACCCAAAATTGCATATTTAAGCAATCTGGAGATGCAGACTTGTCAGTTCTCATCACTAGTTATAAGTCACAGTTTCCCAATGTTCTAACCTGGGTTTGAAAATGGCACTTTTGATTACTATCAGAAAATTCTATTGCCAGGTACCAGGAATTTGAATCCTTTGCAATGCTTTTTATAGAATCTCACAGATGATGCTGTTTAAGTACATCATATCATAACTAGTATGGAAAGTGATATAAAATGATGTTATCATATATAATAACACAGCAAAAGTACATCCACTTTTTCTTTTAAAATATATATGTTCTACAATAATATCAACAAATTAAAAATCCTTCTCCTTTTTCTTTTCAAAAACTTTATTTTTTTTATCTCAATACTGAACATATATATACATTTATATAATACAAAACTCCAACGTTTCAACTATTTTATCTCATACAGTCATTTTCAAGGATCTGCAACAATATTAAATACATATCAATAAATAAACTTCAATTACATAAAGACTTTCTCTTACATTAACATAAACAGTAACAAATATATTACTGTTTATGTTAATGTAAGAGAAAGTTTTTATGTAATTGAAGTTTTTTTATTGATATGTATTTAATATTGTTGCAGATCCTTGAAAATGACTGTATGAGATAAAACAGTTGAAACATTGGAGTTTTGTATTATATAAATGTATATATATGTTCAGTATTGAGATAAAAAAATAAAGTTTTTGAAAAGAAAAAGGAGAAGGATTTTTAATTTGTTGATATTAAAATGATGTTAATGTCAGTTGCTGGTATCACAAAAGAGCAAGGGGAAAAATCTTCAAAATAATGTAAGTAACCATCAAGGCATGATATTACCGAATTTGTCATTTATTATGTCAAGCATTTTCACTGCTCAAATAATGGCAGGGGGCTTAATTTTCCTGAATGGTGATATCCAGGTTAGCTTTTCTAAAATGTGTGGGAGTTGAAGTGAGTTGATGTTGGATTTTTTTTCCTTTGAATCAATTGTTGACTTTTAACCATGTTTGTATATATTTAGTTTGATTTTGCTTCTTTTCTTTTAGTATTGTTGCAGATTCTGCCATTTAATAAGTCCATGTTATTGTCTAGATACCATGTTTTTTAAGCTTTTCACTTTGTAAATGTTATTAAAAATCAGAAATATGAATTAAAAAAAAATTGAACCTTCTTTAAAAATCATGTTAAATGATCAGTTTCTATAAGCTTCTTTAGTTGTTATAATTTATACCTTATCATTTTTATTTTTATTAGTGTTTTTGAGAGGTTGAACATAGAATTTTCTACCTTGGTTGTTTTAGTTTAGATATTGACCACAATACTTGTGACAACTCTTATTCTTATTTAACATATTCGACTATAAAACAATAGCAAATTCTTCATACAGTAGTGACATCTAAAGTGACCATAGTAATCAATGAATGCTAGATTTTATAGCATTCATTGATTACTATGGCTTACACTGGGTGGCACTACTGTTTGGAGAGTTTTCTACTGTTTTCACAGTTTGTGTAAGCATAGGAAATGGTAATCACGTATCTTGGTGGTTTAGGGTTCACTATCCTTACACTAGGCACTACTATAAATATTTGGAATGATCAAGAACTCCCAGAGATTGATATCATCCATTTTGGAAAGCAATAATTTATACTGACTACAAAATGTTAACTTTTAAATTTTAATATTAAACGGACTTCTAAATTTGATAATCAAGAAAATAATAAAGTGGTCAAATAAGCATTTTCACATTTTCACATCTATGATACATTAAGAATATATAATCATAAAATCAGAGACTAATATTACTTAAGCATTTATATTTTTTCTTATAAGCATCTTTTTATTTAAATAACATTAATCTCAAAAGCATATTTTAAACTGCTGACAATTTTCATAGTTTTTAAAACTCTGATGCATGATTTGCCATTGTTTAATATTAAAAGTATATAAAATGCATATATTATTTTATTAAATAAAATAGTCTATTTCTAATATAACAGCGTTCAGGGTTTTTGTTCATTGATAGATATAATGATCTTTCGATTTATATAGGAATTGGGGACTTGATCAGTGAAGTATTGAATAGCTTCACGCTCTCAGTTCTAACCACTTCAGCTTCACCTATTTATATAGAAAGTAGATTGAAGAAAGGAAGGGTTCACTCTTAATTCTTGGGTTCCCTTCTTTTTTTCCAAAGAGTAAGCTTCTGGTTAAGACCTGTAGAGGTCCCTACCTTCGTATTTTCAAGCGCACATGCTTAAAGGTTTAATGCCTTAGTAAATATTATTTTTAAGAACGAAAAAAAAAAAACAACTGATAAAATTAAAATTGATACAGTAAAGTTAAAATTAATATTTACTTAATTTTACTTATGATAACAGTCATGTTGTTAATTAATATGATGTAATTATTATTTATTTACATTTGTTTTGATAATTTGATTTTCAATCTTGTCAGTGATATCGATAATACACCTTACGACCAAATTATGATTTTTCAATCAAATGCTTTTCAGTCACATGACTTTTTGTTCAACTAGCTTTTTATGAAATGAGTTTTTATTCAAATCGCTTTTAGGTTAAATAACCTTTCAGGATTTTATTCTTTTGCCTTTTAGTTATCAGCCGTTTAGCCTTCAGTACGTTGAGTGTCGGATCCTCATGTCTGACATTATGCTTAAATATACAAGAATAAAATATAAAAAAAATTGCCAAGCGTTGGTGGCTTAGTGGTTAGCATAACTGCCTTCTAAGCAGCTGGCCCGGGTTCGCTTCCCGGTCAATGCTTTGACATATAAAATATAAAAAAATTAAAATTAGTTGGCTCAATAGTTAATTTGAAACTAAAACTAACTCATAGATATGAACATTGGAGATTAAATATATACCACTAACACTTTATGTATAAGTCTAAACCAACATATCAGGATGATCAACTTATACCATTGTATTCCAAAATCAAAACTTAACAACAAACAAAGGAAGCATCTTTGTGGAACACAAATACTTGGAATTTGATAAAAAAGAAGATAAATTCAAAACCAATGGATAAAGGATCAGCCTGATTCTATTTGTCCTGCATGTTTACATAAGAGCAGGGGACTCTGGAGTAAATCACTGCTCAGTTGGCTTTTTCAGTGCTTGAATATTTGATGAACTTCAGAGCAATGAAACATTTGATTATTTGTTGATGTAATGATTTTTGGTGATCACTTTACCATCAAAAATGTATTTTCAGATTTCTATTTTTATGCTGCTCCACTCTATTAAAAATTTCACAAAAATCCAAATTATTCCTAGAATAACAATGGCATCGAATGCTTATATTAAACTAGTGAATGGTGCTTAACTATACAAACATAAGAATTACTGGATGCAAAGAAGTAAACAAAATACACAATGAAGGAATTATTCAACTTGCCTAGCAGAAGATTCTAGACTTATAAGTCTTCTCTGTTCAAAAACTTTGTTTCATCCAAAAGGAAACTATACTACATCTAATTAGTATAAAAACCAATAATTGTATACCAGTAGTATCTCTCTCCATGCAGTAGTGTGACCAAGTGCAAACTATCGTAATCAAGGGATGCTAGAAGGTTTATGCATTAAAATCTTTATCTAGTATCTACACATCCAATATCCCCAGACTAATTACCTTGTGGCTTTCATCAGTGAGGTGCCTTGGATCTGAGAGCACTGCATCTAGATCTTTATATCTAATGCAACCTGCCAGAAGACATCTTATATATTTTTAGTTAACTATAAAGCTATGATCCAAAACTGAACACATACTAATTTTTAATCCAAGTTCATGTATTCGTAGAATCATGCAAGTTCAAATTCAGTTCAGTATTTATACATTTTAGTATCTTTGGTTTTTTAATAACCATAGGCCCCCTGCATCCTTTGGACAGGATTGGTGTTAAACCACTAAAGCATCACATGATGACTATTTCTTATACATTCACAAGCTGTTAAAACAATAACAACTCTCCATACAGCCATTCCAACCAGTACAAGCTATAGTAATCAAGGGATGTTAGAAGGTTTGTGCAGCAAAATTTCTATCTAGTGTCTATGCCTTCACTATCAGTAGCCTAGTGTATAGCTTGCTTCCTTCATCAGTGAAGAGCCTTGGATTTAAGAGACTGCATCTATATCTTTGAATCTAATGAATCATCCAGCAACCACCTTTAAACTTTTAGTTAACACATAAAGGTATGAGGCCACACTGAAAGCACACCATTTTCAATCCAGGATACTGTATGGAAAGAGTTACTACTATTTTAACAATTTGTGTAAGCATAAGAATGATGATCATGTGATCTTTTAGTGGTTTAAAACCAATCCTGATCAAAGGATGATGGTGACTATGGTTATTAAAAACAAAGACACCAAAATGTATATATACTGGATTCAGATCTGTATGACTGTATAAGTGTGTGAGCTTGGAATGAGAACTTTATGGTGATTTCGGTTTGGGCTCATACCCTTTATTATTAGACTCAAAAGGTAGCTGCTGGAAAATTGCATTATATCCAAATATCTAGATGCAGTGCTCTCAGATCCAAGGCTTCTTACTGATGAAGACCACAAGCCAGAAATTACTCTGGGAATATTGAATTATTAAGCACTAGATAGGGATTTTGATGCATAAATCTTTCAGTATTCATCAATTACTATTTCTTGAACTGGATGGCATTACTGTGCAGAACGATTGTTGTTACTGTTTTATCAGCTTGTGTAAGCATAAGAAATGGTGAGCATCTAATGTTTTAGTACTTTTTTGGCAATTAGGAAATTTTGTATAAACACTACATTTTTAGTCTAAGTTTTTATTATATTACAATTAAAGAAACTTACCTCAAACATATCACCCTTTTTGATTGTAAAATTTTTGAGCAAAGTTGCAAGTATAATCTTCATATCCAAAAATGCCAATCTCTGACCAATGCAGTTTCGTGGCCCATTTCCAAATGCCAAATAGGTGAAAGGTGTTATATTACTTTTATTATGAAGGGCAAATCTTAAAGATATAAATAATTGATATTTTTAAGACATCTATTTATTAAAAATAAGCCAATATAGTTAAGTTGTAGATATTACACAAAAGTTTTAATTATATATATATTAATACATTATACAGGCTTAAACCTGCATTATGTAATATGTACGGGATTCGAACTCAGACTCTCACACGACCTACTCACCACTCTTAGTGCCATCTTATATTGCTGACCCAGATCACACACATGTTGAAAAAATAAATAATCACCAATATATGTATTTGGCACTGAGAGTAGTGGGTCGTGTGAAAGTCTGAGTTCGAATCCCGAATAATATATATAATAAATAAATATTTTAATGTTAAATAGGCCAGCCAAATCGTTTGTTTATAAAAGTGTCAAAATATTTATTCACCATAAAAGTAGAACGATTAAAGCAAACAAATATCTCACCACAATATGTATTACAAATGTTGCAAGTCTTAACCAATTCACCCTCAAGGAAAAAAGTCAAGCCCAGTTATTTTTATACATTAACAAACATTAAAATTATAAATGCATACACGACTTAAATTACAAAACGGAGAAACTTAAAATTCTTTAAAATGCAAATCACTTTAAGAAAAAGGTAGGCAAAAGATCTTTAAATGAATTATAAAATTAATCATCGAATTTAAACTTAATTTGATTAATTTCGATCATCAACCATTATCAATCCACTGCAGGATGAAGGTCTCTCCAAGTTTAATCCATCTTCTCCGATCTTTAGCTTCTCTTCTCCACAACACCCCTGCACATTTTCTTATTTCATCCATCCATCTCACATGTGGTCTCTTTCTGGGTCTTTTAAATCTCTTGGAATCCAGTTTAAAATTTCAATTGTCCATCTATTATCATCTCTTCTAGCAATATGTCCAGCCCAACTCCATTTCAATCTTTTAATTTTTTCAATAAGGTCAGTAACACCTGTTTGCTGTCTTACCCATACATTGCGTTTTCGATCTCTTCTTGTTACTCCCAACATACATCTTTCCATACTCCTTTGAGTGGTCTGAAGTCTCTGTATTGCTCTTCTATTAAGTGTCCAAGTCTCAGATCCATAAGTAAGAACTGGTAAAACACATTTGTTAAAAACCATCCTTTTCAAACACATAGGCATATTTCCTTTTAGTATCAAGTTATTTCTACCAAAAGCACTCCAACCAAGTTTAATTCTATAATTAATTTCCTCCATTATGTTTCCATCTGTATTAATAATCTGACCAAGGTATTTGTAACTGTTAACTTCTTCTAATTCTTCATAATCAATCTTTATTTTCATATTTTGAGCAAATCGATTAAACATTACTTTAGTCTTTTTAACATTTATCTTTAGTCCTACTTTTCTACTTTCATCTGCTAACTCCTGCAACATTTCCTGCAGCTCTGAAGCATTATTTGCAAAAACAACTACATCATCTGTGAAATCTAAATGACTTAAATACTCTCCATTTACTTTCACTTCTTTAGTTTCCCATTTTAATCCACAAAATACTTCTTGCAGCACTGCTGTAAAGAGTTTTGGAGATATGAAGTCACCTTGTCTTACACCTTTCTTAATGTTGATTTTTCCAGTATCATTTTGCATTTTTATAAATATTCTTTAAAATATGACAATATCCTGGATCTATACCTTGATGATCCAATGCTTTAATCACTGAAGAAATGTGTATAGAATCAAATGCCTTTTCATAATCTACAAATCCAAAACATAATGACAACTCATATTCATTTGTACTTTCTACGACTTCTCTCAATACCTGGATATGATCTATTGTACTAAAACCACTTTTAAATCCAGCTTATTCTCTTGGTTGGTGGAAATCCAAAGTTCTCTGTAGACGAGTTGTAATTATCTTGGTAAAATTTTTATATAAAACTGATAAAAGGATGATAGGTCTGTAATTTCTAATATCTTCTTTATCACCTTTTTTAAATATTAATATTATTACTACATTCTTCCAATCTTCCATACATCTTTATCAGTTAGACATTTGGTATATAACTTTGCTAAAATTGTTTCTATTTCTTCACCCTGCTTCTTTTAATATATCAATTATAATTCCATCATTTCCTGGAGCCTGTCCTTTCTTCATACACTTAATTGCATGTCTCACTTCTTCATTTAAAATTCTGGGCAATTCGGAAGATATAATAGATATAGGAGGTACTTGTTCTTTATTACTATATAATTCTTGATAAAAATCTTCTACCAATTTCATGATGTCATCTATCTTTTTAGTAATAATTCCATCTTTTTTTCTTATTGCAGATATAAATTTCCCACCAATACCAAAATGTTGTTTAACATTTTTGAGACTTTTATTTTCTTCTACAGCTTTCCTTATTCACAGTTATACTTTCTTATATCATTTTCAACTCTTTTCCTACCATTTTACAAAATTCGAGATATTCAATTCTTTTTAATACATCATTTTTGTATATCTTCATATTCCTTCTTTTCTTCATAAATTCTCTAGTCTCAGTAGAAATTTTATTACTCAATTGCTGCTTTTTTCTACCAGCTATGTTTGTTGCAGTTTTTAAAAGTGTATCAGTTGTTTTCATATTAATTTCATTCAAATCTGAATTATGTTCAAAATCTCCTAACACTTGAAACCTATTTGTAAGTTCTAATTTAAATTCATTAGAATGTTTCTGAAGAGTAGGAATATCAACTGTAAATATTGTTTTTCTTAATAATTTTTGTCTCTCTAGTTTTACATTAATACATAACTTACACCTTACTAATCGATGATCACTTCCTGTGTTAAATTTATTAAGAACATTACAATCTTGAAATATGTATTTTCTGTTAGTCAAAATATAATCCAATTCTGCTGTACCTTCATTTGTATGCTTCCATGTCCATTTCCTTTTAACATTTTTCTCAAAAAATAAATTCATAATATAAAGTTTTTAGCACCCTCTGCCTTCGGCCACCAACCGCTGCCTTGGTTGGTGACTTTACAGCCTCCTGGGAATAAGGGCCATGCTTTATTTTTGTCTGTCATAATTGTATATATGTATGGGAAAAATATTTATCATTTACACAAACATTCATTCTGCCTTATCAGGCACTGAGAAGAAAGACCATGGTGTTTCTTGATCTTAAACTCAGAGGTAAAAAGCTAATAAACTCACCACGCTGGCTAATGCATGTTGGTGAGCAGCCCATCCATGTTCGTATACTATATAAATAATCACATAGTAATAACAGCTGCAATGACAAGAACATATGGAGTGAACATTAGGAATTTGCCCTGCTCGGTTCCTTTAAGGTCTCCAAGAGGAATCAAAGGGTCTCCTTTCAGTTAATAGCAAACTCCTTTCTGCAGCCAATTAATTTCGATAATAATAACAAAAATTATACGGAAATATGGCTATGTGCTTGAAAGATTTTTAATAAATGCGTTTTAATAAGTCTTATTTGTGGATGTGAGAGGTGGATATTTAACAAAAAATTGAAAACAAAAGTCATGAATGACAGAACAGACATGTATCGTTGACATAATTGAAAGAATTAAGAGACTAAAATAGAACTGGCATGAACACATTTTTAGAAAAGCTTATGAATGGATAGTTGAAGTTTTAAACTGGATACCACAAGATTGCAAAAGGCCTAGAAAGTGACCATATGTGATATGAATAGATGAAATTAAAAAATTTTCTGGTGTGATATGCATGAGAATCTATTCATCAAAGAAACTGTTTTAAATATGGTGAAATGTTTATTCCACAGTGAATGAATAATAGTTGAATGACAATCTATATAGCTATTTTCAAATATTCTTTTACTCTAAATAATAACTAAATTCCTATTTAAAAGCCAATATTAAATGTTAACTTGTTTGGTTATGAATGAGTTATCTAAAAAATAAATTCAATCTGAAAACATGTTTTATGTTATCTGGTTTTGATTAAATTGACCAATTTGCAATTAAATTGCTAGCTATAACCAAATTAATATATTAACTACTAATAATTTCCTTGCCAAGGCAGACTGTTCAAGTGCAAAATAACACATTGTAAAACAAATGTATACTATATTACTTTTCCATATTTCCAATTCAGTTTCAATTAATTAAAACAGGCAAAACTCTCCATACAGTAGTGACACTCAATGCAATCCAGAGTAATCAATGGATGCCAAAAGGCTTGTGCATAAAATCCCCATCTAGTGCCTATTCATCCAATATCCTCAGACTAGTTTCTGGCTTGTATTAATATCAGAATAACTTTTAAACAAATAAATGGTTTTATGTTTATTTTTATGTTTATTATAAATAGTTTTAGTACTGTAAATTTTATTAAAAGAGATTACATATTTAATTTTTCTCTTAATTTCAACCTTCTCAAGAAACACAGCCAAAAATATTAGTCTTTTAATAAAGTTATATTGAAAGTATTAATTTGTTTTAAAAATCCTTTGATATTAAAGGTAATTGGAATAAAGTTAAAATTGTGGGAAGGTAGTATATTACATGTTTTGTGTTGTTATTTTGCATTTAAAACACACGTCTTTGCAGGTAAACTATTGGTAATGGATTTTTTATTTTATTTTGGGTAGCAATTTAATTGGAAAATGGTATATTTGATTAATTATATTGATATGTGTAATATTTTTAATTGATGTAGGGTTACAAATTGGTAAGTTTTTTTTTTTCATATATCAAATGCGTTGACCGGAAAGCGAACCCAGGCCAGCTGCTTGGAAGGCAGCTATACTAACCACTAGGCCACCAACGTTTGGCATAGGGAAGTTTGTTTTATTTAGTTTTTTTTTTAAATAATTTTTTACTCTTTATGAGAGGAAAAGATGTTAAATTATAAAAATTTAACAATGTGAAGTTGATAAAAAAAATTCAGGGTAAATTGTCTCTTCATTATTAAGTTTAGTTCAAGGTTAAAAAAAATTGAATTCAGAGTTCAGAGAATCTCCATAAAATTATTTTCCTTAACTTAAATTAACTAACGATCTGGTATTAACAGTAGATAAATAACATTAACATCTATATTTCAGTTTATTATTAATTGAATAGAGTTGAAATATAATCCATTATATAAAAGTGTTTTTCCACTTCAAATTAACTTCATGTCAATCTATATATAGGAAGCAGTAACAACTCATAAATACCAAAGGATGCTACTTTTTGGGTTTCTTCAGTTTTAAACATCTTTATATTTATTTCAGAGTGCATGTTTAATGGTTAATATTGCTAAATTAGAATATAGATACTGACATTACAGTTAATTCCTATACTCTTTACCAAAGCACAAACTAAAAAGGTATTTTAAAAATGTCCATGATTCAAATTATATATCGCAATAAAACCATGGGTCACAAGAATATATTTAAATGGGTTGCAAGATTTCATGATATCCAGGAGAGCATTAAAAATTATCCACAAATATATAATACTCACCTCTACAGCTTAAGTCTTAATTCATGTTTCAGGCATACCGCAGAATAAATAAACCATGCTAGGCTGCTATGTAACATATATATTGGTCAGAGCTAATACTGTAGGCAGTTTGGAGAGAAAACCATTCAAATTTTCACATGGACATATAGTATATTAATGAGTTTTCATATTTATGATTCAAACAAATTTTTGGAATACTCTGATATGTTTTTGTCTTGATAAAGAATTTAGTTAAATAACTAAAACAAACCTCAGTATATAAATGTAATATATAAAAAACGTTTATACTAAATTAGTTTAGTAATGAGTAAGTTTAAAAAAAAAGGAGTACCATATACTTACTTTACTAACAATTGTTCATAAATAAATCTATTTTTTATTCTATCTTCACTTTGTTTTACTTTATTGTTCTCATTACTAATACAAAGCATTTTAATAGTTATCTCTATCCCATAACAATGGGTATGTTGTGTTTTAGTAACTATATATTCATTTTTTAGTTTCATGCATAACAATTTCTGATTCCAATATTTTTTGTCCTTTCCTTTCTAATATTTTATTTTTTGGCTTTCCATCTATCTGTTTTTTCTCATCAAATTAAAATGATCTTTTACTGTGTTTGTATGGTTGCTTACAACGATGATGATTAACTATCAAAAATATGAAATTCTTAGTTTATAAACTATATATTTATATAAGGCTATATATAACCTTAGTACATGCGGCTTCTGTGGCCCACTCTTATCTTCAACCTATTTTATAATTATATAGGCAAATCTAAAGTATTGTAATTTGGAAGCATGAAGCTAATAAATTCTTCACTGATTAAGTCCACTATTTCTGTTACACATTAACGTTCGTGAAATTTTTCGATTTACAATGAGTCAATATTCAGATCTTAAATTTAAAAATATTTTGAATCAATTTAAAGTTCTAAATATTAATTAGAAAATATAATTAGAAAAATAGGTTGAAGATAAGAGTGTGGCTGCTTTTATCTTTATAAAGTTGAATTTTGTGTTAAGATTTGTAGAGGTCTCTCTTGTAATAAAAAATAAGCATATAGGTGCAAGTACTAAGGTTATAGCCTTATATAAATATTACATGCTGACAATGCTTTTAATAAGAATTTATATTTATAAACTATAATGCATATATCATTTTTCATGTTTCATTAAGTAAACTTTCATCAAATGAGTAAATACACTAATTGAATTTATTAGAATTTAATATGTACTAATGCTATTATTCATAGTGCAATATAAAGGAATACCTGAAAAACTAGCATTAAGATAATAAGAGGGAAATTACTTGAACAATTAAAATATAGAGTAATAATTGACTTTGAGAGAAATATTATAGTAATATTCCATTGTAACTGTTGTGCGGCTTCAAAAATTTCCTCAAAAATAAATAAATTTGATTATATTTGTAATTCTATTGATAGTATCTAACACTTCTTAACAATTAATTTCATCAAAGAATAGGGTATGTAATATCATATCATGAATATACATTAACACATTAATATTTAATTAGGATGAAATGCATCTCAATAGACATTAACAAATTTTGTTTCAATATATACAAACATATGTTTGATATGTACAAGGGTGTGTTAGAGTATATAATACATTTATAATAACATTTTTAGAGCAAAGATGTTTCTAAACATTATTTTGAAATAACATTCAAATTTCACTGCAATAACATCTAGTTGCTATACCACTGAAAAAAGATTTCCCTCATGGGAAATTTAGTTCATAATAAGCAATCTAGAAAGATTAATTGCAAAATCAAAATTAAATTCATTGTACATGTTTATTAAAGATTAATTAAATTTGGTTCAAAGAAATTTCCAAGCAGACTCAGAATAAACATTACTAATAACCTTCTGGAAGGTTTTTTGTTAATATGTAATATTAGATATTTTACAGAACAAAATATTATGTAAATATATTTGGAGATTAGGCATCTCCATTTATTAAACAATTCAAAACAAAGCAAAACTCTCCATATAGTAGTGACATCTTATGCTAACAAGAGTAATCAATGTATCATGTGATGTCATGTGATGTTTAGTAGTTCAACTCCATTTATCTTATCAAAACAACATTGAAAGCCTCACAACGCAACATCTTGTTGCTATGGCGACAAAATGAATTCCAATTTGCCAGTAATTCCAAGTTCTTATATAGAAAACTAACTAAAGCAATGTTAACTGTAAAAACAAAATTTAATTTGTCGTAAATGTTAAGAAGATTTAATTAACTTTGGCAATAAATATTCATTTTTAATAACTCACAATAAATTGAAATTCATTCTCACAGTTGATATTGTCTAGAATAGCTTCCTATATAAATACATAAGCCACAGGGGAGAATAGAATCCATTTTTGTCAATATAAAATTATTCAAACGGAAGTCAATCTCCGATAATGCGCTATTTTTTAAATATTATTAATCTCCATATAATAACCAGATGTCATAGCTTTGAAATGTGGATATTATTTTGATAAGTTTCTTGAAGATAGCTTTGCTCCAAATAAGTTTATGTAATATCTTTAATATGAAAGTTTTAATATTACATTCGTTCTCTTTAATATATATATATATGTGTGTGTGTGTGTCATATACAGTAACTAAATTTAAACTGTTAACAAATGCCAGTATTGATTATGTGCTGATAAATTAATAATGAATGGTAGCGTTTCACACATAAAGATGGTTATGGGGGATTGATACAATCCCAAGACAATAACATTGTTCCAATATAAGCATAAACAATATTAACATTCACTAAAAGTTTTAATATATATATATTGAAATAAATAATAATTGTTTATTTCAAACCCAAATATTACAACATATATTAAAGAGAAACAATGGGGTGTTTTGTTGGAAGAAGTTTTTAATTACATTTAATGTAATATAATTTGTTTATATATAATAGAAAGCACTAAAGAACATAGTGAATCGTATATAGCATCTAAAAATGTATACACATTTTGACTTTAACAAATGTCTGTTCTATATAAAGTGAATCAAAATTATGTGCGAAGAAAAAAAACGATCGCAAATGTAAAATAAAGGAGGTATGTATGGTTCATTACACAAAAGAAATATAAATATAGAAAATTTGAAATCAGACTTTCAAGTACCCTTCAATTATCCACACTATTTCATATCACTGATACACATGACCACATACTTGTAGAAAAGATAAATAATCACCAATATATGTATTTCATGCTGAACCAGCACTCATCAGTTGGTCCAGATTATTATCTCCCCCACACATATATAATCAATGCTCAGTTTATATTAAGATAAATCTTTATACTTTAATGGACAGGCTTCAATCTATTCCAACCTCCAACTCTTCAGCCATCCATACCATTGAAACTCTGGTGATAGAAAGCCCAAATCCCACACTGATGCCAATATTATTACCATGCCCATGTTGATCTTAAGAAACTCTAACTCCTCATGGATAGGACCTTATCCATTTAAATACATAGAATAGGGATGGACAGGATAAGATCCTAAATATGCAAGGTTAGAGTAACTTGAGGTCAACATGGGCATGACAGTAATATTGGCATTAGCATGGAATTTAGATTTTCCATCATCAGATTTTCAATGGTTATGGATAGCTGAAGAGTTGGAGGTTGGAATAGATTGAAGCATGTCTATTAAAGTATGAAGATTTGCTGTCTTAATATAAAGTGAGCACTGATTATATATATATATATATGTGGGAGATGATAATATATATATATATATATGTGGGAGATGATAATCTGGACCAACTGATGAGTGCTGGTTCAGCATGAAATACATTTATTGGTGATTATTTATCTTTTCTACATGTGTGTGGTCATGTGTATCATTGATATGAGATAGTGTGGATAGTTGAAGGGTGCTTGAAAGTCTTAGTTCAAATCCTCTATATTTACAATTAAGCTCCAGGTATATAAAGAATACCTCTATTTTAAATATTTATAAAATAAATAGTAATAAACCAAAAATCAAATGGCATTCAAAAAATTAAAGTTCTCACCAGTCTAAACCATGAATATGATGTGAAAGCATTGAAAGTATACCTGGTACAACAAACCTTTCTAAATTTTATATTTAAAACTCTGTTTTAGTATTTTTTACATTAATAAAATAGAAGAGCTGTATTCCAAAATTGGTATAGGTCCTAGATAAAGACATTCTTATTATAAGAGTGTTATTGGAATTTTATGGAATTACATGAATGTTTATACTCCAATACCTGCAGATATCACCAAATTAGTGCAAAATATCAAAGTAGATTATTCATCAATATCATAGGTAAAATATGTACTTAAATTTTTCAATGATAATGTAACAATGTCTGGTTGTAAGTACAGGACAATTTGAAACCTTGAATAAATGCAACTTTTAATCTAACGTTTTTTGTTATTATAAACTTATAAAATTAAATTAATGAAAACAAGCAAAAAGTTATTAATGATCAGTTATTAATGATTATTTATGTTAATATATAAATACAAGCAAGACTTAATCAATAGCAGGCAGCAAACATTAAGATCATGGAAGAATGGGAAAATTGACCTTTCGTTAAGATCACAGAATTATGGGAAAATTGACCTTTCGAAGTATTAGCTGACAAAGACTACAAGGATAGTTGAAAGTGCTCTTACATGACGTTTATATTTTTTGTTCTCTTTAAAAACTTTTAATTACTGTATTTTCTAATATTTATTTATAAGTTTACATATATTAATGATCAAAATGTGTATATATTTTTTTGGTTTAAAAACGTGTATATATTTCTATTTTGAATGGCACATATAGATGTTCACATAAAAACCTTTCAGGTACAAATGCTTCTGGATCAGTCCAGTAATCTTCATCATGATGCAAAAGATATGGTGACATATTGACAGCCATGCCCTTTTTAAAATATATTCCATGGATTACTTTATCTTCAGCACTCTCACGGTTTAAAAATCTAAAATATTTAAAATTTCATAAAAAAGTATTTGTGACTTATATTTGCAAATATACATGATCACTGTTTCTTATGCTAGCACATTACTGTTATTAAAACTGGCAAAACTCTCCATACAGTAGTGCCACTCAGTGCTAACCAGAGTAATCAATGGATGCCAGAAGGCTTGTGCATAAAATCCCTATCTCAGATCCAAAGCTTCCCACTGATGAAGGCCACAAGCTAGAAACTAGTCTGGGATATTGGATGAGTAGGCACTAGATAGGGATTTTATGCACAAGCCTTCTGGCATCCATTGATTACTCTGGTTGGCACTGAGTGGCACTACTGTATGGAGAGTTTTGCTGGATCTAATTTACAAATATACATATATGCAAATTTATAAACATACATATGGAAGTTTATACAGTACATAAAAAAACATGGTTTTTTATAAACTTGAAAAAAATAACGGAGGTGTTACTAAAATAATAGAGAGTATTTTTGGATATTATGAATAGTCATAATAATTGGAATGTTTCTCTTGTTGACTTTTCACTGCATAAACAGTCTACTGCCTGTCCTAACATGCATAAAACACCTGAAAAACATTTGACACATAAATAAATATAAAGGCAAATTCCATCTTAAATCATACCAATCAATAAATTCTCATATAACAAACTCTTACCAACTTTAACACCATATTAAAGTAATTAGCCAATAAACTCTCGTTTAATAAGCATTTCTTGGATTACATATAATTCTTCAATTGACTGCAGAAAATTCTAATAATATTGCAATATAGTGTACAAAGAAGTTAAATATGATACTATTATTGTGTCAAAGCATTTGTTTCTTGTCAGAATTTTTTAAATAACTGTAAATGCACTGAAGATATTTGAGATATGGCAAAAATATATGTGAAACCACTTATATAAATATTTCCAAGTATTGTATATGAATCTGATTAATACCTATGTTTTGAAATGAGGATTTTTTTATAACAATGTATCTGTTTTGTTATCCATTTACTTGCTTGTCAATTAATTAGTATACCTTACATAACTCTCATCCATACATATATACAATATAAAGAGAAAAGGAGAATAATTGACATATATAGATGCATTAGTAGGTAATGAGATTAGTATAGGATAGAAAAATACCTAAGTACCTACTCAACCATTTAACCTATCTACCTACATGTATGCTTATCAGTCTATCTATCCATCCACCCATCCATATATTTTTTACTATCCACCAATTTTCTTATCTATCTATCTGCTTATTCTCCATCCATTTATCAAACCATCAATATGTCTATCAATCCATTTAATACATACATTCCATTATATTTCTTTATATTATATTTCTATCTATATATTTGTATTTACAAATCTATGTATAGATAATTGAAATGGAACTAATTGTACCCCTACTGAGTTATATAAACATCAATAAACTACGAAAAGATAGAAATGATAGTAGTCTATCTTTTAACTCTATTGTTATATATAGAGCTCAAAAAATGTTCTTAACAAGCTTTGAGAATATCCTCAACCCCACATCAGTTTCTGCTACTGGTTGCATCAGTGAGGTGACGCCAGTAGCAGAAACCGGTCTGGGGTTGAGGATATTGTCAAAGCTTGTAAAGAGCTTATTTTGCGAGCTCTATATATAACATTTCTAAACACAAGCGTATTAAATTAGGTCATGTGACATCTGACTTGATTTTTTTCTAACTCTATTGTTATATAAGCTTAGGTTTTTGAAGAAGTAATTTTAAACAAAAGAGTGAATTCTGTCTATTATTTTAATTTATTTACAGAATAAATAATCATCTGATACACTATATTCAGATGACCAGGAAAAAAATCTTAGTCTTAACAAACTTTTCACTAATCATTTAGAGCAGCGTTTCCCAACCTTTTTTGGCTCACGTACCACTTGGTAGTATATCATGCTAAATTGTACCACTTCGTAAAAATGATTGTATTTTGTGAAATTTGTTATTGCAAGTGTGTTATTTTATTTGCATTATACATATTATAGGGTGACCATGTATTCACATCACATAATGAGACAAATTACATTGTAACATGCCTAAACGTCATGCTGGATTGTAAACTCACTGTAACATATATGTATGTGTTTGTTCAAAGTATCATATTTATCTACTATTTTGTCATATTTCATTTACTAATAAATGGTTTTAATAAAAACACAAAATTATAAAAACCCAATTAATATATTTTCTTATCATAATCAAATGTTTTTATAAAATAAATTTAATGAGATCCTTGTGCTTGTTTCGAAGAACATAATTTTTTGAAATTTGGTTCAGAAGATGCAAGATATACCCTTAAGTCTACAGCTGCATTCAATCTGTTTCAATACTTTATATATATATGAAGAAAAAGCTCCTTTTACTAATTCCATACTAGTAAATGGTAATAATAATTTAAGAGCTTTCTCAGAAAACTGTTCATATTTTTTAATGTTTAACCAAAATTAATTAGATTGTGTCGATAATTCTATTAAATTTTTTTTCTCTTTTATTGATAATGATGTAGCTTTTTCTAAATTTTCTTCATAGAAGGGGTTTGAATTCAATCCACTTATCATTTGTGTTTTCGGGTTTTGGAAAATATTTCATGAAAGACAATTTTAATCCTGTTAAATGTGCTATTATATTTTCTGTATATCTTGAGACAGACTAACCTTATTTTCAAACAAAAAAATATGTAGAGTTTCGAATTTTTCCGGTTGATTGTTTTCAATACACTGTTTCCAAAAATCTAATTTCTTAATCATACTTTCAATTTTATCATTAACATTAAAGATCGTTATCGAGTTATTCTGAAGTGTCAAATTTAAGTTCATTTATTTGCAAAAAATATCAGATAAATATGCAAGCACCTGAAGCCAATTAAAATCATACAATTTCGAAGAGAGATCAAAAGGATTGTCTTAAAAAAAACCCTGTGCTTCTTGTCTAAGTTCGAATAAGCAGGTTATATAGGGATCAATGAATTTTAATAAACAAAGACGATACAATCACAAACAATAACCTGTCACTTGTAAGCCATGCGGTGAAGTGAATGAGAGTGCAGCACTTAAAAGTGCACTCCAAAAAAAAAAACGATATCAATTGCTGGATTTTCGATCATCGACTGTACATATTAACAACTTTACTGTATAATATTATTCATTAAAATAATTTTTATGAATTATAGGAAAAAACGTTTCTATGATATTTTTATGATTTAATTTTTTTTATTTTTTATGTCCGCCATTATTGATTATTTTTCGTGTACCACCAACCAGCAATTCGCGTACCACCAGTGGTACGCATACCACAGGTTGGGAAACGCTGATTTAGAGGTTAAAATTAAGGTTCTGCCTTAAATCACTGAATATTTCAATAGTAATTTCTGATTATTTATTCTGTGCATAAATTAAAATAATAGACAGAATTCACCCTCTTGTTTAAAACTACATCAAAAAACTAAGCTTATATAACAATACAGCTAAAAAGATCGGTATCATTCTATCTTTTCTCAGTTTGGTGATATATACATAAGTCAATAGTAAGTACAACGACTTATATTTAAGTTATAATTAATCTACACCTAATTCTAAGTTTAACTATCTATCTATCAGTCTATCTATATATGTATATATCTCTCTCTATATACCATCCATTAATCCATCCATCCATCTATTTATTAATGTATATAATTACTATTCCATCTATCTATCTATCTATCTATCTATCTATCTATCTATCTATCTATCTATCTATCTATCTATCTATCTATCTATCTATCTATCTATCTATCTATCTATCTATCTATCTATCTATCTATCTATCTATCTATCAGCCTAAGAGTCTAGTAGTTTTTCTATCTAAATATCGTTTTATCTATTTATCCATTTACCTATCTGCTTTCACAACTATCCATCCATTCATGAGTCTATCCATCTGTCTATCTATCATTAAAATATCAATTATCTGTTTATGCCTATCTATTTATATATAAATCTATCTACCTATTTATAGGCCTTTTCATTTATTCATCCATCTGTCTATCCATATATTCATTTTCTTATCCACTCTTGTGACTGACTATATATCTATCCCTATATATCTGCCTATATATATATATATAGTTTTCTTAATATATCTCTACATATGTATATATTTATCTATTTATGTTATCTATTTATTTGTCTATTAATCTACTTATTTTATCTGTATAAATCTACCTCTTTACTTACTCATCTAACCATTTACCTGTCTGCTACCATATGTATTTGATCATCTGACTCTTGGCCTCTTTATTTTTCTATCCTATACTAATCTCATTACCTACTAATGCATCTATATATGTCAATTATTCTCCTTTTCTCTTTATATTGTATATATGTATGTAAATTTTACTAATTTTAATAACTCTATAAATAAATTATGACTATTATATGTATTGCTAAATATTTTTAATAATATTTATGGAGGAAAAACTGAATGCACATATCATAATAATTCATATGATAGTTTTATAAGTTTATAGAAATGATTCTAGTAAGTCTGATTTATAAATAATTATATTATGTGTTTTCAGACTTTATTTCTTAAATAAACATTATATATTTATAGAAAATGAGAGGTAAAAGAAATGAGAAATAAATAAATGAAAGAGAGAGAGAGAGAGAGAGAGAGAGAGAGAGAGAGAGAGAGAGAGAGAGAGAGAGAGAGAGAGAGAGAGAGAGGAGAAAGACAAAATTGTCAGAACAAAAAGGTTTTTTACTTACATTGTAACTAAGGGATACAATCTCAAGGCTTCAGAAATAACTTGATCTAAATAAGAAAGATCTTGTACATCTTCGTAAACAGCAATCTTTATATTAAAATATGTATATCTTTTAATTAGTATATATAATTATTTTGCATACATATATATGTATTTTTCAAAGTGGTTTTTATTTGTTTTTTTTTTTCTAATTTTGCTGAATGTACTCACCAACAGTGCACTCAGTAAGAAAAAAGATAAGAACCACTTTATAATGCATACACACATACATATGCCAAAGAATTACATATTCAAGAACAGAGAAAAATTAATAAAAATTATTATATACTTACATTAAATAACTTAAGGTTAGAGGAAATGTTTTAATTATACTTACATTTTTTACTCAACCACACAATACCAAAATATATCATAACGGTACAAAAACCAGAGGTAAATTTTAGGTGAATATGGAGAGATGGCAAACCATCATAAAATCTCAATTTAACACAAATATAAAGTGACTACAGTAAATATAGAATAAAGAATACAGGAAATATGCATTGAATAAAACCATAAAGTACTCATATAGTATTATAGAATAATAACAATCAATGAAGAATAGTCAAAAATCAATAGGTAACTTTGTGATTGGATTTGAAAGAGGTCCACTATAGACAGGTTAATTATCCAGCCACTGCCAAACTTAGGGCAGAAATACAACACAAAACTCTGGATGCACATACCAAAGTACTAACACATCAAAATGTGATAACAAAAAATTTTGGTATACAAAAACATGTTGATACTCAACATTGTTCTGGCAATATAGTACTATTAGTATACTGGACAACTATAAATTTAATGCCCAATAAGAAAGTAAAATGTAGTGCATGGACTTTAAAGGATATACTTTTGTACCATTCATAGCTATCATCTGGATATCCAAACATGAACATAAACTCCTAATCTCTGTAATTAACCATTATGCTCAAATATAGCTCAGGAAGCAATAATTCTATAAACTATTGCTGTGACTAAAAGATAAATAAATATAACAGCTTATTTTAAATAACATTAAATAATTTATGGATTTAATCTGCTATAATTAAATAGCTTTACCAAGATAATTTAAATATCCTTAAATTCTAAGCTGTATTGAAATCAAGTCACACCCACTGCCAATTCATGTAACAGATAGTTGGAGAAATACAGACAGTAACATTACAACATTTTAAAACAATTATTTAATAAATTAACAGATTAATTATAAATAAAAATGACATGATAAGATAAAAATTTAAATTTATTAATTTTATCAAAAAATATATAGATCATTAAAATTCTATTACCCAATTGATTTTTATTCATTAAATTAATTAAATTTACTTTCATTGAATTATTTTTTTTAATAATAAAGAAGGCAAAAACAACTCCCTAATTAAAGATAACCATCTTTACATTAGCTCAATTAATCTTTTATTAAGTTTTGGAGGAAAAATCAAATTAAAAAATATTTCAAAAGAACATTTTAAATTAAATAAAATTTAATTTTCCAAAAAACTCTTTCACAATTTTGAAGGGAAAAATAAATGGATTAAAAAAACATGTTTCACTAGAAAATATTAAATTAATAAAATTATTCAAAATTACCAATTCTTACTTTTATAAAAACAAATCTTTTTTTAACTATAAATGAAAATAAAATATACACACAAAAAGTATCTTGAACCATGGTTTTGAATATTAAATACTTAGATATTTAATTATGTTCACAATTAATTTTTATGTCAATAGTTGTCTAATATAACATTATATGCATAGAAAAATGAATAAGTTCAATTTTATTTAATAATATTATATGGTTGTATACTAGCCTACTTTTACAATATACTTACATGGGTGATGATCTCAAATACAATAATAAAATTAATTTATTTTGCATCAAGTTAAATTATTATTATTCATTAGGTTTCACTATTATTTTAAAGATCACTGTTTGTGGTATGGTCATGTTGGTAAATAAAAAAATAAATTTCAAACTTAAAAAGATGTATAGATTTTATTATATTCATTGCATTGTAATAGTCAACATTTGTTTTACTGCAACATCATTTCATTATATGTTTATTGTAAGAATTTTTGTATATATCTTTATACTAGGGTAGCATGTTAAGAACTGATAACTTCCCTATTCATTAAGCATTGCCATTTTATTTACCTTTGCTAACATTTCTTCTCCCCTTTTGCTACAATCTGATTCCTGATATGTTTTTGATTACTTGCAAGTTTGATATTTGCTCTGAGCCAGATACTGGGGGCATAGATGATATCTGTGTGCATATGGCATATAACATTATGATATATTGATCTCTACATCCTGCTATGGTATTGCTGATTAATTATTTTGGCTAGTAATACCACTGCATAAGTCTGAAATTGTCAATATTGAAAATATTACCTATGTTTTCTTAGAAAGCTAATATATTATTATAAATTTTATATTTTCATATCGTTGTATAAAATAACACACCAATATATAGCCAGAGTTGGGTTTTGAAATTATACCATTACATAAAGTGGTATTCTTATATGTGATCATATCTAATAATCAATAATATGATTACAGTATATACGAACATATCTTTATTGAATACATAAATAAATGTATTTTATATTATGCAGTAATCCATATGGACATGTGTATATTCACCTATATTAATATTATAATACAATATTTTTAATGAATGTTTGGATGGAAGCCTTGTATGTCAGGAGTTATCCATTTAAATCAACTTAATTAGAAAGCACTTACCCTATAACTATTGCTCTAGGCCAAGAGTCAAAGTAAACTGACAGACTGTTGCATTCAAAAGGAAGATCTTCTTTTAAATACCACTCTAGGTCTAATATAGAGATCAAAGTACTGCTATTTACATTTATAGGTGAAAAAAATGTAAATTGCAGTACTTTGATTTCTATATTAAACCTAGAATGGCATTTAAAGGAGGATCCTTTTTTGGATGCATCAGTCTGTCAGTTTACTTTGACTCTTGGCCTGGAGCAATTAAATTGATTTAAATTGATACCTCACACATTCAAAATTTCCACAGTACACACACATACATATATAAGTATAATAATGTTCAAGGCTAAATGGATTTATAAGTAATCTTAAAATCAGTCAATACTTAGACAATAACAATATCAGTAACAATCAATAATCAAAATCTGTTGTGAAGACAACCTCCTTTTAATAATAAAGATAGAATACCACTTTATTTATGATCTAATTGCAAATAATAATTGAAAGTTTGCTAATCTTTCACATCCGCTAAGACAGCCAATCAGATTTTAAACAGCTGTCTTAAGAATGATCAGGCTTCGACATGCGACAGAGATTTTGACAAGAAAATCTCTGTCGTGTGTCAATGCCTGATCATTCTTAAGACAGCTGTTTAAAATCTGATTGTCTGTCTTAGCGCATATGAAAGATTAGCGAACTTTTAATTTTTATTTCCAATTTATTAACAACATGCGATTTAGACAAATATTATTTATGATCTAATATATTTATATCGACACTAATGATTGCAACTTGACCACAGAGATTGAAATTATTGATACAAAAAGTTTAAATAAACTTCCTTAAATATAATTTATTCTGAATGCAAACTAATAAATAATTAATTATAACATTACAAACTGCAATTATAATTTGCAATTTGCACCCAAAGTATTAGACACTAAAGATTGCAATTAGACCACAGAAATTGGAATTATTGATGCACTTATTTTTTAAGTAATACTTTGGATGCAATTATTTGCAAAATCTAAATGACTTAAACAATTTAATTTTTTAATATTTATTTTAAAATGTTATCCCCCCCCCCCATCCCCTTTATTCAAATAAATTAAGAATTTTTTTTCATCGAAATTGAAAAAAAAAAATGTATCTAAGATAACAAGAGCTTTTCTGGAACTTATCTTCATCTTTTCGATGATATGCAAAACTATAAACTTTTATTCTTTATGGATGTTAAATGAAGCAATGGCATTGGACTAAAACATTAAGTTATTTTTGAATTTAATGAAAAATTGTAGCTCTAAATGAAGAGTATATTATATTCAATGAATGCACATGCATTAGATTCAGATATCAGCTTCTTACTGGTGTAAGCCCTAATCCAGATTCAGTCTAAGAAGAGAGTAGCGTTAGATATTGATTTTAATAAGTATTTACCATGTAGTATCTATTAATTACTTAAGCTAGCTCACAGTTTAAAGTAGCATGAAAAAATAGAATAAAAAAATAAATGAATCTTTTATGCTAAAATGATTTTTTAGAATATTAATTAGAAGTCTCTATGCAGTATTTTTAATTGTTGTTGGCTTAAAAATATTTAAGTTTTTTTAGTCAGTTTTAAAAAAATAATAATTATTTAATATTTATAAAAGAAAAAACGTTTTAAATCTAGTTTTAAATTATAAAAATTTAACAATGTGAAACTAATAAAAAAAAAAATCATCGTACATGATGTTTGCAACAATTTATTCATTATTAAGTTTTATTTATGTAGTGGTCTTTATCACTTCAATTTCCTTAAAGACATGAACCCATAACTTTGGTACATTTTATATAAACTACCCTTTGAAAGCAGAGTTTTTTTAAAGGTGTCAAAGCATCAGCCGGGAAGTGAACCCCGGGACAATTGCTTGTAAGGCGCTGTGCTAACCCATTACAAAACAATTGCTATTCAAGTCCATTCAACAATAATTGCTTTTTTTATTAATTAAAATAACTTTCTAAATTCATATATATTAAACTTTTCTATATACACTCCAGTGCAATTTTTATATAATTTCTCCTTTATTCTCCTTACAGTTTCAATTGCTTGCAGTCTTCATCAGAAACTGTAAGGAAAATAAAGGAGAAATTATGTAAAAATTGCATTGAAGTGTATACGAGGAGTATATAGAAAAGTTTAATATATATGAATATATAAAGAAAGATGCAAAGAAAGTGAAAAAGAAAAGATAAAAACTTTCTGAATTACTGTTTGATACAACAGTATTTTTGCATTTCCATTCAGACCATTTATGTAAAAGTATTATTGTGATTTTAAATTTAGAATTGTTTTGAAAATG
Organism: Epiperipatus broadwayi; assembly: GCA_028023455.1. Classification (NCBI taxonomy): domain Eukaryota; kingdom Metazoa; phylum Onychophora; class Udeonychophora; order Euonychophora; family Peripatidae; genus Epiperipatus; species Epiperipatus broadwayi. The sequence continues at coordinate 669,820 of JAQFVV010012542.1, read as the reverse complement.
GCACACACAATATGTAAATAAGTATCTACATTCTAGTCAATGTAATAATAATTAATAATAATAATAAAATATTTAAGTCAAGTTTTAAATTAATGCATGATACAAAAATATTTTTCAGCTTCAAATTATCTTCATGGTCTCAATTTCGCAAATTACAAAATGGTAACAACACATAAAAATTAAAACCTGTTATGTGTAATTTTATTAGGTTTCAATATTTATTTCAGAGTGCATACTCAGATTGATATTTCAGAGTCCATGACTACAATTCACAGAGAATTCTTGTAAAATAGAATTTATTGAGTGTTTGGTGAATTTTCAAGCTTGAATCACATAAATACATACATATATAGGTTTACATTGATATAATCTCATTTCTATTCTTTATTATAATAACAGTTCATTTCACAAGTTTACGCTTTATGGTAATTTTAACTAGTCTGACTAACAAGGCAAAACTCTCCATACAGTAGTGCCACCCTGTGACAATCAGAGTAATCAATGGATGCCAGAAGGCTTGTGCATAAAATCCCTATCTAATGCCAACTCATCCAATATTCCCAGACCAGTTTCTGGCTTGTAGACTTCATCAGTGAAGAGCTTTGGATTTGAGATCCACAAGCCTTCTGGCACCCATTGATTATTCTGGTTGGTACAGGGTGGCACTACTGTATGGAGAGTTTTGCCTTGTTTGTAAACAATTATGTGCTAGTATAAAAGATGGTGATCATGTGATGCTTAATAGTCTGACTAATATAAAGTTTCTAACATGGGTATTATTATAAGATCCTGACTGATCAAAGCTTTTATTAATTTACACAGTCACATGATAATATTGTCCCAACAATGAATACATTTAAATACCAATCATATCTTATCAGTCCAGTGATGATTTGATGCATAAGATGATGTATATTACTTATTTAGGTCTATAATTTTAATTTTAAAAATTTAAGCAAAAAACTATCAGTTTTATATTCCATAAGGCTGGCAAAACACAGAAAAACAGACCGAAACACCAGAGCCATCTCTAAAAACTATCAGTTTTATATTCCATAAGGCTGGCAAAACACAGAAAAACAGACCGAAACACCAGAGCCATCTCTAATCTAGACTAACAGTGGCCAAAAATGCAGCTAAAAAGATGATACTTTTCTCAAACAAATAACAATATCAATTGCCATAATAATAATGAATTCATGTACACCACATATGGCAACATCCAAAATATGATACTTCTGAGAGGAAAAAATAAATGATCTCCAATATACATATTTCATGCTGAACCAGTAATCATCTGTTGGTTCAAATCACCATCAATTCAATCTGATTCCTCATACATAGTATCTTAATAGGTCCATTTACACCACATGATCACCAATTCTTATGCTTGCTTATAACTGTTGTTAAAACAGGCAAATCTCACTATACGTATTGTCACACACAGCAAGCTAGAGTGATCATGTGATGTTTATTGGCTTAAAACCCATCCTACCTAACAGGATAGTGGTGGCTATGGTTATTAAAGAACCAAAGATGCCAACGTTTATAAGTACTGAACTGAGTTCAGACCTTTATGACTATATAAGCTGAAGGGCTTGAATTGAAAATATTAAATGTTTTCAATTTAAGATTCATAGTTTTGTAGTAAAGTGGAGATAAAAGGTGGCTGCTGGAGGGTTGCATTAGATCCTAAGATCTAAATGCAGTGCTCTCAGATCCAAGGCTCCTCACTGACGAAGGCCACAAGCGAGAAACTAGTCTGGGGATATTGGATGAGTAGGTACTAGATGGGGATTTTATGCACAAGCCTTCTGGCATCCATTGATTACTCTAGCTTGCTGTATGTGGCAATATGTATAATGTGTTTTTCCTGTTTTATGTCAATTTAATTATACAGCATAGGGATGGGAAGAATACAGTTTAAATATGTAATATTTAAATACATGTATATTGTCTATACTAAATTTAATGTAATAATCTTTTTCACATGTATCAATTATATAACATAGATTGGATAGCCATGGGGAGTTTGAAAGTCTGAGTTCAAGTCCCTTATAATTACATTAAATTTCATATAGACAATATATGTATTACATATTTAGCCTGTATTCTGCCCATCCCTTTTCTGTATCATTAAAATGGACATATTAAGGTATGGTATGACGATAATATTGACATCATTAAGGGCTTTGGACATTTCATCCTTGGATTTTCAATGATATGGATAACTGAAGAATTAGAGAGTGGAGAAGATTGAAGCTCGTCCATTAAAGTTTGAAGATTTTCTATTTCAATATAAACTGAATAGTGATTGCATATATGTTGAAGATGGTGATCAAGACCAACTGATGATTGGTGGTTCAGCATGAAATATGTACACTGGAGACCATTTATCTTTTTAACATGTAGGTAGTCATATGTATCAGTTGTATAAGATGAATTGGATAGCTGTGGGAAGTTTGAATGTCCGAGTTCAAGCCCCTTATAGTTACATCCAAAATAATTGATAAGATAATGAACAACTTAGCATTTTTTATGTTGAAATATTTTATATATATTTGCAATTGCAATCACAGTTATCTAATGTATGAACCTACCCTGACACCTCTCTGAGGAGTGCCAAAGCACAAAACCATGGTCAGGGTTTGGGGAGGGGTTTCTGACATAGATATTTTAAGTGCTGGCTCTGGCTAAGCATTTATCACAAAGCTTGTAGAGGAATTGGCAATCCTCATCGTTTATAACTTACAAGCTTAAGAGATAGGGTCATGTGATCTATGACTTAATTTGACTACAGTTATTATATGTTTCTTGTTAGAATTTTTAATATGATATAATAAAATACACTATTCTCATTTTTATTTTAAAAGATTTTATTTTTAATTATCTATTTTAGATGAATTACAATCTTCTTCAGAGATCTTATAAATTTTTAAAATATCTGAAGAAGGCTGCAAGTTGGCTGAAACAGAAAATCAAGATAGAATAAAAATTGCTTTAAAATATACAAAACAATGATGCATTTTAAGAGAAGTAAAGACATTAACCATTAATACAAAATAAAATTATAAAATTATTTGATAAATGTGAGTAAAAAAACAACAGTAAGACTTATTACTTTGGTATGAATATGCTGATCAATTTCCTCTTGCACAGCTTTTTGAGCCTCTGGGTAAGAGACTAATGTATGGATAATAAATCCAAGAGCATTAACAGTTGTATCAATACCAGCAATTAGAAATAAAAATGCATTAATCTCCAGTTCCATTGTTGATAGACCTTTCTTTACATTCCATGATTCTGATGGAGAATCCTTTGAGTTATCCACAGCATCAATCATTAACTGCATCATATCAATTCTCTTGTTCTAAAATATTCATTACATAAATCAATTATTAAGTGTTAAGTACTTTAGCGCCATCTTTCGGCTTATTGTGAAAATAAAATATAAATACTGCAGATTGTTTACTTTCACAATGAGCTAAAAGTGGGCACTTAAGGACCCTGATTCATAATTTATTAAATACATTATTAAATATGGTTTATAAATATATATGTGGACACTCAATATTTATTTAGTATATGTGATATCTCATCTTGCCTTCAAATAATATACTAGTCCAGATTCCATCTTACTTTAATTGAATTAAGTATTTATTGCAATGAGCCAATGGTTATACATTAGGTAATATATCCAATGGCAATAACGAACCAATAGGTGATGATGTTCAACTGAATCTGATTGCTGTCTTTAGACATTATGGATGACAATCTGTCTATAAATAGTCAATCCATTTGGAGACAAAATCAGACAACAACTGTCAAATATAAATAGCAGTATACACATTGTTCACTATATCATTGTGAGACAATAATTGTCAAAGCTGAGTGGCAATACACCGGTTGTCCACTGTATGGTTAATGAAGTGAAGAATTTTTACATTCAGGACTGAAAGCTGTCAGAATGTAAATCAGATACAAGGTAAGCTGTTATAGTACAGCCAGAATTGTTACTGTATCTACTCATAAAACAGTCTGTCACAGGACAGCTGGAAGTGGTAAGGAAACATATAAAAACATCTGTATTTCCTTCTTTTTATAGTTGTAAGGCAACTACAAACTATACCTCACTGATTTAAAAGTTATATATAGTGTAAATTAACAAGCGCATATTTGTTTGATAAATAAATTACAATAAAATATTGTCTGTGTTTATTATAATTTATGTGTAAACACAACAGCATATGAACTTTTAAAAAAACTTAACTATTAACAAAATATCATAAAAGAATAGAAATCTCCAATAAGAGAGAGAAATACTAATGAGTTGATTAAATCTTTCAATTTACACACTATAGCCATAGATTTAGCAAGCATTAATTTTGTGACTCATAGTTGATGCTTGATCATATCTACATAAATTCATGGTTGTTAAATTCCATTTATGAATCAGATGAGAATTAATGATTATGGACTTCTGTTGATGAAACTTCAGTAATATCTAGAAAAATCAAATCCAGCAAATTTTATTGTTGAATGAGGAACAAAAAAATATTAAGATAAAAAGCAGTTTTCACGTCAAACTTCTTTGGTTGCAGATTTTTAGCTACCTAAAAAGGAATCTTGATTTGAGATGAGTCACTATATCTTCAATTATTGATGTCTGATTTACTTAACATATTTTTAATATCTAACATACAGACTATATATATATATATCTGTACAAATAATGTAATATATAGGATACTTTGAGCTCAGACTTTCACATGACCCTCAATTCTCTGCACTATCTCATACCACCGATACAGTTGACCACATATGTCTAAAAGATAAATAATCACCAATATAATGTATTTCATACTAAACCAGCCCTTGTCTGTTGGTCCAGAGTATCATCTCAACATATATATACAATAAGTGCTCAGACATATATGTGGTCAAGTGTATCAGTAGTATGAGATAGTGTGGAGAGTTGAGGTCGTGTGAAAGTCTGAACTTAATGTATTGTAACAGATTTTTATACATTCTTTTGCCAGGCAACTTTTCTTTTGTTATTGGATGGAGGAATAATTAAAAAAAACATAAAACAATGTCAATAAAATAGACTTGAATAGACAGTTAATATTCCTCATTGTAACATTTAATCGAATAGACAAAAGATTATTGAGGGCATACTTTTTCTACAGAGTGCAGTATTTAACAATAGCATAGATAGTGCTAAGTCAATTATATATAAAGTATTCTAAATAGTGCTGGTCATATTTCCAAGAAATTTTTTTTATAGAAATTATTTTAGATTTAACCTTATAAAAATGAAAAAAAAAAATCTAGGTTACAACCCAAGATTATTCCTAAATAGAAAAGATAATAAAATTATGTTTCCGTCTGCAAATGCAAAAGTTAATATTCATATTATGAAATGTCTACACGTTACAGCGATTAATTTTAAAATAAATCATCTAATATAAAATGATTTGAAACGTTTTAAAAAAGATTACAATCTATTGTTTAGAATAATATTTTCAGTATCTTTTTATTTATTTTGAGTAATGTGGAATTCTCTTAATGTGCAAGTTATGATTAAAGCATTTGGGTTTACCTATAAAAGGAATCATGAATGGTTGTCTGACAATTATCTTATTGTTAGTGGTTTGAATAAAAGAAAATGTAATATTTTTTGTTTAGCAGAATAAACAAGTTCAACAATGACAAGAAGGCTAAAAAATAGTTGGTGGATTAAAACTGCAAAGAAAATACAGACATACACGAATGGTGATCATTCTAGAACTTTATTTTGGTACACTGTATATACCTGAGTAAGGAAACCATAATCCTATTAAATTTAACGATGACACTCTCTTACATATGGACATTTATTTATAAAGGGAAAAGAGACTCGATAATCTTTTAAATAAAGAAACAAACACTGAGATATTGACTTTTAATAACATATACATTTATCTAGATTTGGACAAAAATATTCAACTTAGTTAAATCAAAGCAGCTCTTTGTAATATAAAAAATGAAAAAACTGTAGGTACTGATAAAATACTTGGAGTAGTTTTAAAATGTAATAATGTTATGTTAGCTTCAAAAATACTGAAATTTTTATCACTATATGAATTCATACAGTTGCTTTACCTGATCTTAAGAATGCTTTTAGTGTTCCAATTTTTAAAAATAAAGAAAATGGACAATGTTATAGTAATTATCATAAAGTTTCATTCCTATCAACTGGATTATATTGAATAGGTTGCTTCTAGTCATAGCTAAATGGTAACCAGAGACTCAATATAGCTTTATGGAATCAAGAAGCACTATAGATATGTTTTTTTGTTGCCATACAAATACAAAAAAGAGTTTTTGGAAACAAAAAACTACTTTATACATTGCTTTTGTTGATCGAGTCAAAGCATTTGACTCGATTAATAAAACAGATCTATGGAATTGTTTGAACTTAGTTTTTTTTTAATGTGTCAAAGGGTCGTCCAGGAAGCTTTAATGTAATAGAGAGAGAGAAATCATTACTCCTAAAAGTGAAAAATTTGAGGCATTTGAAATAAAGATTGATGTTAAACAAAAGTGTGTTTGCTTGAATATTGCTTATTTGATTTTTGTAATGGTTGTTTTTGGAACAGTTTATAGGCAGTTTAATTAAACAGGAATTAATATGTAACACAGGTTTGTTGGGGGATTCTGGATTTATATTATTTTGGTGATTGCATTATTATTTTTTAGATTAAAAGACGATCCCATCAACGTTCTTACTGTTTTCAATGCATCATGTAAATATTTTGGCTTGACAATTAATGTTTAAAAACCCGAGTTCTGTATCAGCTAATGATGGAAAGAAAATCCTTAATGATTTTTAAATTGGATAATTATCAACTTAGGGGTGTAAGCTAATTATAATATCTTGGTACTTTTACAGAGATGAATTTAGAGGTTAAAATACAGTACAGACTTCAATGCATTTTTTTTTTGTTTTTAACAATTAAAAAATAGTCTTTAATCAAAGCAATATGACTACTGCATCTAAATTATCTATATATAGAGCAAATTTTACCTAATTTATTGCCTAAAAATGAGACTTGGATACCCTATCAATATAATATAAAGGCATTAGAAAAGTTTCATTTGAGAATGCTCCTCAAAATTCTAAAATCAAATAGCAAGATCATAAAACCAATACATTTGTATTCAATTTGCTGACTATGATAGTAATAAAATTCATCATTGTAAAAACACACCTTTACTGGAATGGACAGGTAAAATTAATGTCAAATAATACACTCTTCATGTAAAATAATGAAACAATTTTGTAAGTGAAAAAAAATAACTTCATTTCTTAAGAGCTAAACATTTTAAATATCAACCAATTCAGACAATAACAATTTACCAGAATTAAATGAATCCTATTGCATTTATATACATCAACAAAATCAACTTACTTTTACTTTATTTACTCAAGTCAATGATATTGTAACACAGAGGCTAAACTCTCCATACAGTAGTGCCATTCAGTGCAAGCTGGAGTAATAAATGGATGTAAGAAGTGTTGTGCGTAAAATCCCTATCTAGTGTCTACTCATCCAATACCCAGACCAGTTTCTAGCTCGTGGCTTTCATCAGTGAGGAGCCTTGAATCTGAGTCCATTGCACCTAGATCTTAAGATCTAAGGCAACCCTCTAGCAACAACCTTTTACTTTACTGGCTAACTACAAAGCTCTGAGTCCAAAATGAACATACAATAATGTTTTCAATTGAAGCTCATTAGCTTGTCTAGTTGTATAGATCTGAACTCAGTTCAGCATCCATATTTTTTGGTGCCTTTGATTCTTGAATAACTAGTCACCACAATACTGTTGGGAAGGATTGTTATTAAACCACTAAATATCACATGATCACCACTGATGAAAGCCACAAGCTAGAAACTAATCTGGAGATATTGGATGAGTAGGCACTACATGGGGTTTTTATGCACAAACCTTATTGTATCCATTGATTACTGTGACTTGTGCTGAGTGGCACTACTGTATGGAGAGTTTAGCTTCTGTGTAAATAGCTTGTGTAAGCATAAAGAAAGGTGATCATGTGACACAGTAACATTTATTTTTAATAATACTAAAAAACACTAAATCAATTATATAATGTAAATTGTTTTAAACTTATGCAATAGAATATCTGTAATAAACTTTAATATTATATGATAGATCTTCATTTAATATATTATATCTATGAAATAACATAAGGGTGCTTATGTATTAGTATGGCAATGATTAATGCATTAAATGCATTTACAATCTTCTAAAAAGGAAATGAATTAATTTTGTAAGTGAATGTTAGATAATATTCGGATGAGGAGAAAGTAATTAATTATTTTATGATTAAACTATGTTGTGATGTCACAAAAAAATCCTGGCATGAGTAATCAATTAAGGAAAAGTGAACACGGGATTTACTGTTCATCTTTAATTCTTGCAAAGTAAATGTGCATAGTATTTTTTTTTACAAAAGCGATTAAAATTTGGAAACTGACCACTATTGAGGATGATTTCTTAGAGGTCATCATCAATATTTATTGTCAGAAACTTCTATGTAGATGTTATTTTATGAGATCGCAAGTTCATCTGATCCCATTCTTTATTCTTTGTCCTAAAATCTATGTGCAGTGCTTTCACATTCAAGACTCCTGACTGATGAAGGCCAAAAGCTAGAAACTAGTCTGGGGATATTGGATGAGTAGGCATTAGATAGGGATTTTATGCACAAATCTTTCTGCATCCACTGATTACCCTGGCTTACACTGAATGGCACTATTGTATGGAGTGTTTTGCCTCTGAATCACAAGATCATAAACTTATTGCTGGACTAATGCTTAAGTAAAAATAAATAAAAGAGACATTGCGTTTCCCAGTTAAAAGATGAGTGGTTGATTCTCTCATCAATTTGCCTGAAATGTCATCTTCAAATCAAAATGATGTTTTAGGTAGTGACATAGTTTAGTTATTTACCACAAATATTTAAGATGTTAAGTATTTTTAGATCGTTATGATGTGAAATGTAACGTAATGTTTTATGCTTCATGGTTTTGTCTTTAATGTTCCCTCTGCCATCACAAATCTTAAAAAACATCTGGAAATCTTAATGCAACTCCTGACTTCACTGCTTTACATAATTTGAATTATTCAAATATTTCAGTATCCATTTTTTTTAATTTTGAAAAGAAAATTAATGTTAACACATTGTTCCATTGTGGTTTAAGTTATAAAAGACATTATCACCACATTTCATGTTGTATCTCATGATCCATACCTATTAACATACTAAAATCTTTGTGGTGTATAGATCAATTATGACCCTACATAACATATGCATTGATCCCAAGATGGGCTGTGAGAACCTAGGAGAGAAAATCTAGTCATCTTTTCACCCAGATGCACACACACACACACAATTAAAAAACTTTAACATTAAATTGGTATTTAAATGAGAATAGCATTTGTCTTGGATAAATTGTCATTCATTTCTAGGGAATACAGTTAGGGTGAGCTTGAACATGTGTCATACATATGCTGCATAAAGATTTAATGCTTAAATTGTCTATTAAAAAGATTTTACTTTATACAAATAACATTTAATTATTACAAAATGTCAAAATTTAATATTTTTTGCCATATAGTATTAAGCTATCTTTACCTGGGTCACTCTCCTCTCATTAACAAGGTTTCTCACAATATCTAAAAGCCACTGCATACTTTTCATATTTGATCCAAATCCAAGATAGTAAGATATTTTGATTAACAAATTACTTATAGTAGGGAAAATCACTAAAAACAAAATGTTTATTTTAATAACAAAAAAAAACATGTTAATAATCATAAATATTTATTAGGATTTGGTGATCTTTAAAGAGGAATAACTTAAATCTCTAATCAGCCATCTTCAACACAACACTAAAGAGTTATGAAAATCTTTTCACCATTTTATTTATTAAAAAGAGTATATGTATATATTATATAATGAGTGTGAATAGTTTTTAACAAGCTTTTCCAAATATTCCTATACCCAAGACTTGTTTCTAGCTGTTAGCTGTCATCAGTGAAGTGCTAAAATATCCAGACATCAGATCTAAACATTTCAGCTCAAGACCAGCATTTATCTAATAGTTAACTATTAAGTAGAAAATCTAAAAATTTCAGACATCTATAAATCTTCAAATATAACTATCTAACATAAGTAGCCATATAAAACTGAACTAAGTTCAGATACACATATATTAACAGCTTTAGCAATATAACATCACCAAAGCCTCAAGAAAAAAAACTATAATTGCAAACAAATCAAGTCATATATCAAGTGACTTAATTTTATAAGTTTGTACTACAAATGTTATATAATGAGTGTGAGTTTTCCAAATATCCTTATCCACAGACCAGTATCTAGCTGTTGACTGTTGTCATTGAGGCAGTAGAATATTCAGACTTTAGATCTAAAAATACCAGCTCAAGTGCTGCATTTATTTAATAGTTAACTGTGAAATAGAAAATCTGACATTTTCAGACATCTATAGTTTCTCAAATACAGCTATCTAACTTAAATAGCCATATGGGACTGAACTATGTTCAGATACACTATATATAAACAGCTTTAGCAATATAATATCATCTAAGCCTCAAGAGCAAAATTATAATATGCAAGGAAATTAAGTCATCCATCATATGACTTAATTTAATAAACTTGTACTGCCAATATTATATAAAGAGCATGAACAAGTTTTTATATATATAAAATTTTAATAAAATACATTTATCATATAAATGCACACCAAAGTAAAAAATAAATTTTTTTTTTTAGCTTTCATCAAATAAAAGATTGAAATAAAGAATTATTACTTTAAAATAACACCCATTTTCTTGTATCAACACCAACTTATTTATCAGATTTTAAAAAGTCACATTTATACAAATAAAATAGGTGTCAATTACAAGTTTATTCAAATGATTCTTTGATCTGTACTTTTTAGGGCACTTAAGCAAATAAAATGTTTTTCAATTTTTATTTAGAATATTATTTTTCAAACTTCTTAGCAATCCTAATAGGAAACCTCCTTTTTTCTTTAAAATTTATATGTCTTATAAGATATAAAGTTCTTTTTTTTTCCATATGTCATAGCATTGGCCTAGAGGCGATCCCGCAACAACTGTCTGCAAACAACTGCTTGCTTTCAAGGCAGCTGCGCTAACCTCTCGGCTAACAATGCTTGACAAATATAATGTTCTTTTCATTGAATCCAAACAAATTATATATTTTTCTTTTTAAAAAACTTTATTTCTTTAACATCAAACATTTCGACCACTTTTTTCTAAAGTCATTAAGAAATGAGTATGAAAAAGGAAAAAGTTTAGAAAGAAGTTAGTAAATGTAAGTTATATGATGTAATATATATATGTAAAAAGATGTATTGATAGATAAAAGAAAAATGATACTGTTTTTATGATAAGGTATATAATTTTTTATATATAAATTTTATTTTATTTTTATATGTCAAATCCATTGACCAGGTAGCGAACCCGGGTTGGCTGCTTGGAAGGCAGCTATGCTAACCACTAGGCCACCAACGCTTAACGTATATTAATTTTACTTGTAATAATATATATAGATAAATATGTAATTTTATAGATCTTTGAAAATGACTACAGAAAAAAGTGGCCAAAACCTTGGGTATTAAAGATGTGAATATGTATATATGGTTGACGAGACGAAATAAATTTAAGTATATAATGTGTTTGGATTAAATGAAAAGAACATTATATATTTTTTCTATTGAATTATGAGAATAAATTTTCAACAAATCACTGTCTTAAATTACAAGGAATATTGCTGGGAAAAGCTAGCATCAATGTTACACATAAAATTAAAAATTTAAATTTCTCATTAATTTTTTGCTAAATTTAATTGCAAAACCTTTAAAAAATGTATTGTCATTGAGACTGCACATGTATTCCACAGTTTAGCTAGATTGGAAATTGGGAAATAAGTGTGAGGTAATAAAATTTTATCTCCCCACATATCAAAAACATGTAATACGATTAATAAAAGAATCTAATAAAACTACATTAGTAAAAAAGCAGATAAATTGTTAAAATGTTTATTTCAGTATTAGTTATGCATGAAAAGACCTTGACCAATTAAACACCTTGACAGAATAGCAGATTAAATAGTTAAAGGTATTGAAGTGATTTTTAATTGAGTAAAAGAAAAGCACAATTTAGCCATGATAATAAAATCATTATGCTCAACCTATTTGAGTGCTTAGAATATCCAAAACTTCTTGTATAACCATTTGTGGTTTACAACTATATTCTTCAAACGTAAAGACAATGTGCAAATTCAAGATTTATAACATATGTCATCAGTTATGAAGATGAAGCATTCCACAATCATGGTCTCATGGTAATTTCATTAACATTCTCCATGAAAGTCAAATTATTCTGAATGTTTTATACTCCAAATAAAAATTTCTTGATACCTATTTACCCACCAATACTAAATATTTATCTAAATTGATCACGGACCAGTTGCTTTCACGAACTCTTAAAATACTGGGGGAAAAAATGAATTACTTCCAAAATTTAGTCCTACTCTAAGATTGGTCTCCAGTTGATAAAAATATGGGCTAATAAGTCAATGATTACAAAATTTTTGTCTTATAGTTTTTTATGATTTTTAAATTTTATAATCATATAATTAGAAGTTCAATTGATCATGTGATGTTTGGTCTTTCAAGTACAGATGGAGCACAGAAATTTTATTATAACTTGAGAACAATCTCTTAAAGTATGCCAGTTCATCACCATATCAAACTATAATCTTATAAAATTTGTATGTTTGTGTAGATAAATTTAATTGCAGACATGAATTATGATCATCATTTTCACTAGTGAGTCACAAATAAGTCTGATGATTCCCATTTCTACACCAGAGATAAGTATACAAACTAGATCATGAAACCCAAATACATCCATTTATAAAACATGCAGGTCCATAATTTCATTTATTTGATAATTTATGATACTGACTTTAAACATTTTTGTGCAATATTTTCTTTCAGAAAAATTTAATTCTTTTTCTAATAAATGGCTCTCAATTGTATTCTATTTCACTATAATAGTCAAATATCTAATACAATTTATTTGCCCATAATTAAAACAGGCAAAACTCTCCATACAGTTGTGCCACTCAGTGCAATCCAGAGTAATTAATGGATGCCAAAAGGCTTGTGCATAAAATCCATATCTAGTGCCTACTTGTCCAATATCCCCAGACTAGTTTCTAGCTTACGGCTTTCATCAGTGAGGAGTCTTGAATCTGAGAGCACTCTAGATATTAGGACCCCACTGATGAAGGTCACAAGCCAGAAACTAGTCTGGGGATATTGGATGAGCAGGCACTAGATAGGGATTTTATGCACAAGCCTTCTGGCATCCATTGATTACTCTGGCTTGCACTGAGTGGCACTACTGTATGGAGAGTTTTTCCTATTTTAATAAGTTATGAGAAAGCATAAGAAATGGTGATTATGTGATGTTTAGTGGTTTTCCCATAATGTTGTGACAAATACATAAATAAATAATTATTAAAATAAGATTGAAATAAACAACTATTAATTTTTATCCAACCCGGTTTCATCTCCACTGAGACTTTTATCTTCAGCCATGCCTTAGCAATAAAAATAATTAATAATAAACCATCAAAATCACATGATCACTACTCTTTATGCTTACACAAGCTGTTTTGCTTTCATTGATTGCAGTTAGTGGCGCTACTGTATGGAGAGTTTTGCCTCATATTAAACCTTTTTATAGCATCTTTGAGATGATATCTATAATACAAACAAAGTCATTTAGAAATAATTATGTTATTTAATCACTTCGTGTACACAATCCAAAGAAGATGTGATTTTGCAAAAGTGGATTTTAGCTTAACACATCCAGAAATATGGATAAATTTATTCATTTTATGATCTTGCTATCATATTTTTAGAATTTTATGGAGCATTATTAAATAATTATTTTCTAATGGCTTTATGTTACATTGTCAGAGGATCCATGTAACACTTCCATACAATAAATTAGGTAAAATATTCTATTATATAACTAATTAAGTTGCATTAATTATATCACTGCGATGGAGCATCTTTTACTCAATTAAAAGCACCGGCACACATTGGAGCCTTTGCTGCACATCAACATGTAAATTCATTGACTTAAAAAGTTATCAAGATATTTAAATCACTAATCTTATGTTTTACTTCATCACTGTCTGATTAAGAAGTAGAGTTTTTTGAATATCAAGAATATCACAATCATATTAAGACTGTGAAGTTCTTTTTCTTTTTAACTAATTAAAACTCCATCATTAAACCTATATTATTAATCCAACTCCAACCAATTACAAAATTCCATTGTCATAAAAATAGAAAACAAAGATGGTGCTTTGTTAATAGTTTCATTTTAAATGCGTCATATTTTCCACTTATTGTAATAATACTTCTCATTCTATTAAATCAATAAACATCACATGATTAACATTTTTTGTTTGCACAAGCTGTTCACACAGAAGCAAAACTTTATATAGTAGTGTTACTCAGTACAAGCCAGAGTAATCAATGGATGTGGGAAGATTTGTGCATAAAGTCCCTATCTAGTGCCTACTCATTCAATATTCCCAAACTAGTTTCTAGCTTGTGGCTTTCATCAGTGAGTTTATCTGAGTAGGCATTAGATAATGATTTTATATACAAATTTTCCTGCATCCATTGATTAATCTGTCTTGCACTGAGTAATGTTACTTTATGGCATTTTGCCTCTGAGTAAACAGCTTATTTAAGCGTATAACTCTTCTTTCTTATACACCTCAATGCAAACAAATTTTCTGAAAAACTTCTTTATTTTCCTTACAGTTTCGACTGCCCAGCAGTCTTCATCAGAGTTCTATGCTTCTTCTCTGCTTTAATTAAAAAGGAGAGAATGCATAAGCAATAAAAGCATATAAAAATGATGAAGATATGCTAGAACATGTATACAGTATGAGTGAAGAAAAAATTAACAAAACAAATATTGAATTAGAAATCATTGGAAAAGAAAAAGGAAGGCATCCAATAAGAGATGAAAAGAAGGACTAGATAGAAAAAATAAAAAGAGATGCTTGTAAGAAGGTTTATGAATGGATAGAAGAGCATAGAAAAAATAAAAAGAGATGCTTGTAAGAAGGTTTATGAATGGATAGAAGAGCATAGTTATTGGGATTCAGAAGGCATTGCAGATCATTATAGATTAATAAGAGACATTAGATGTAACTCTACAAATAATATTTGTTTATTAATAGAGCATTTATAATTTTTTTTAAATTTAAATGATCTATTAATGATAATTAAAATACAAACAAGACATTTTTTATATAAACTGTATTTTTACTTATTATGGAATGAAAGTATTTACATAGTAGACACATCGCATAAGATGATTTTTAAAAATAAATAAAAATAAAACAGTCACTTAATTGCCCATTTTAGAACAATGGATCTTTAAACAACTTCTTCTGAAAATACTATGAAGCAGAAAGTTTTTTAATTTTCAGCCAGTAAAAATTTGAACAATTTATTATCCGGTTTTTACCCTTACATTCATTTGTGGATTGTGACTAGGTTTCTCTACAAAACTGACTATTTAAAAAAATCCTAAGTTTCATTAGAACCTAAATAAATTTAAAGCCTTGATTTGAATTTAAGACATAGATATGAAAAAAGTGTATTTTACCCCCAAATCCTTTATTTTAATTTTTAGGATTAAAACATAAATCATAATAATACCTTGCCACCACTAGCAGTATATTAGTTTAGCCATATGGAAAAGTGTCTTCAAATCCATACAAACTAGTTTTACAACAAAATTGTAAGGAATTTATAAAGTGTGATGAATACCTTTCTTAGTCTATTAAAAAAAAATCATTTGCCACACATGCAGATGATGGCTTCTCATTCCAACAAGGTACATAAATTTTATCAAAAGTTTGTCCATGCAAATAATTTTAAAAGATATAGTTTGAAAACACTTGGAAATAAATTTTATGTCGATGCTTGAATTAGTGGTCACTTTGCATGGTCCAATAAGGTGTTAAAATGACAGATTCAGTATCTCAATATCTATGGATTGCATTCTTTCTGCCATTTCCAATGGTTGAACTTCTTATGAAGTCTGTGAATTTGATTATTCTTTTGACCTGCTTTAATTTGACACAGTAATTAGGTCTATGAATCATGACTGATTTCTGGTATTTCTGGTGATTAAACTTCTTATGAATTATATACAATGGTCAAATATCCAATATAAAATTATTTGTCCACAAAGTTGTTATAGGCATATACTTAATATAATAATCAATCTAAATAAAATTAAAACAAACAACTAATTATATTTACAATTATTTAATTATCAACTCAGATTTCATCTCTTATTGAGACCTTTTCAAGATATAACGTTTTATACATCACATGACATTAATTACATTTGCTCCACCTATTGGACATTATTTTACCTCCAACAATATAATTAACATTATATATATATATAAATAAATGACATATAAAATGGGCATTATTAAATAATTGGAAGATTTAAAAATTTATGATAGAGTTGCGAGAGTTTGTAATGGGTGGGGGAAGTAGAATATTTATTTATATAGGTATATAAAAATATATGTATAGGTATTTGTATAGTTTTAAATTTCTTTTTATGTCATTTACTTATATGTTTATATGTATAATATTAATTATATTGTTGAAAATGAAATAATGTCCAATAGGTGGAGTAAATGTAATTAATGGGTCATGTGATGTATAAAACTTTATATCTTGAAAAGGTCTCATTAAGAGGTGAAAGCCAGGTTGATAATTAAATAATTGTAAATATAATTAGCGGTTTGTTTCAATTTTATTTAGATTGATAATTACTTCTTATGAATTGATAAATAATAAATCATTCAATTTATTTAATTGTTACATTTTTATGTACCATTGTCAAATTCACTCCACTCACAACTTTGATACCATCCACCTCAGATAAATACAATAATGATTATTACTAATCATTTTTTAAACTAGAGATTATCTCTAGCACAGATATAAACTTTAAACCTTAGTTAAAGATTTAGTGAAGTATCCAAAAATACACTTTCAATAATTTTAAGACTTTTTAGAGGGGATATACTACACCCTAGTTTTGGGAATTCTATGCATACAGTAAGTAGTCTTAAGAATCCAAATTAAACATGAATCACAAAACATACTTTACTTACTTTCAATATCTGTACTAGATATGGTAATTTACTTTATTGCAAAGTGAACTCTTGTAAGTTTGAGAAATCAGTGAATATCAGATAGTAATGCTATATCCACATCCACCAACACAGAACCTCAAACCATCTTCTCCAACTATACATCTAACCCATGTCAAGTGAGATAGATTTAAATATCTGAATCTTCAATTGTCTGGCAGTTCAATATAGATGTATAATGAATGAGAGTCCTATGTAGTTTAGTGCAGTAGAAAAAACTTCAATTTGGGATCAGAAGGCAATTCTGGAGGTCCGGTGCTCAAACTTAATCAATAAAGTCATATGCTCTTTTTTATGAATAATAGAGGATGATTTGAGTTTCTGGATTGGTGGTTTCAAGATGATAAAAATTACAAAAACTTAAAAATATTTCTGCATTCAATGAATATTTATCTTTCCACAAAATTCCTAAAGTGGATATAAATCAATTCTTCTTATATTATATAATGAGAGTTAATAGCTCTTGACAAGATCTCCAAATATTCTTATCCTCAGACTGGTTTCTAGCTATGGCTGTTGTCAGCAAGGTGCTAGAATATTCAGACTAGGGATATTCAAAAAAACTTGTTAAGAGTTATTAACACTCATTATATAACATTTGTAGAACAAGCTTATTAAATTAAGTCACATGATATATGACTTGATTTCCTTGCAGAAACCAATTCTTATGTTGTATAATAGTAATAATAATATTAAATGACTTTATGAATTCTTTAAGAAGTTTGAGCACTGCAACTAGCAAACATGGGCATAATTCATGATCCTTAAACAACACAGTTTGCCACTTCATCTCTGCATCTTACCATGCAAAGTGCATGCTTTGCATAAAAGTAGTGTAATAAAAAATATCCAGCGGTCTGTAATCATGAATATTCAGGTGTTTCATACTTTTAGCTTACCTAAAAAGTGAAAATGATTATTGAAATGCATGCTCAATGAGAGAGGGTGGTCTGAGATTCTGTGCTGGTAAATGATTGTGATACAATAGACGTGAGATGAGAAATGCATTGATAAAAATAAACTAAAAATATTGAAATTATTATTAGATTGTTTCAAGTCAACAACAACCTCTGAGAATTATAAAAACAGCATTTCTCCAAAGTGAGGTATTAATTTTAATGATGCATTCATCGGTGTTTATGATGAAGTTCAATGATCTCATTGCTTGTTATCTTTTTCTCATCATCTTTCTCAAGGTACACCTTTTCAATGATCAAACAGAATAATTTTAACTAGTCATTTCTTATACAAATGAGGCTTAAATTCTAGAGTCTTTTTATAAAAATATTTACATTCATTGATACGTTTTTAGCTTGCATTAATTACATATTAATAAATTAAAGCATATAATCTATGAAAGCATTAAAAATATTAAATGTAATCTTATTTTGACAGGGAAGCTCAGTTTACTGAAAATGTATTAAAAGAGTATTGATGTTCTTAGTACTTTTTCTCAATATGTATAGTATTAGTATTGCCTTAATTTATTACATTTCAAATGGCTAACTTATCACAGTTATTTGCAAATCATTATTGACCAAAATATAAATGTGCCAACCTAGCGTTCGATCTTCACAAGATATATAAGTTGGTTCAAAACTTCAGGTTTGAATTTTCAAATCATTTGTGTTGAAGTTAAAAATAAGAGATGGTCAGTAGGTGAAGACAGTTTCACTACAGTATCTTTTATGAGAGAAAAGTCAATTTGATTGAAGTCAGCACTTAAATACTACACCATCACTTAGTATTCTCAATTTTATTCATTATTATATTTAAATCACTGTTCAAAATTATCAACATTTCTCCTTTTTGTTTCTAATGATGAATATTATGTCTATAGAATTATAGAGAAGATCATACCTTAGCAGGTCATATTATACCATAATAACAATAAATGCACAATAGTTCTATTCATTATTAAAGGCATGTTCTTACATATAATACTATTTAAGACATACTGTACAGTCATTTTTTGCAATGCATTAATTTTTAGTTTTTCTTTGACAATATTTTCTGACAGTTTTGACCAATTAGTAGTCTTCATCAGAACTATAATCTTCAAATATATATGAAATGATAGATCTGATGAAAACTGCTGAGCTTTCAAAACTATTAGTGAATACTACTAAAAAATAAAGAAAAATTAATGCATTATAAAAATTAAAGAAAGTGTATAAAATGGTATTATATACATAAAAATATTAAATAAATTGAGTTTTCTATTATGTATTTTTTAATTAAAAATTACAACCCTGTTCTGATTTAGGACAGCGGCCAATCACTCTCATCCCTAGAGAGCTAATCCTGATTGGCTGCAGTCTTAAGCAAGAACATGGTTGTTTTTAATTAAAATTTGTTTATCATCTCATCTCATACACTTTAATGCAATTTTTTTTATAATTCTTTCTTTATTTTGCTTATGGTTTCAATCATCCTGCAGTCTTCATCAGAGTTCTCTATAAGTTTCACTTCTCTCTTTACAACTAAAGAGAGAAGTGAAACTTATAAAGAGCTCTGATGAAGACTGCAGGATGATTGAAATTGTAAGCAAAATAAAGAAATTATAAAAAAAGATTGCATTAAAGTGTAGAAAGAGAGAAGTGAAACTTATAGAGAGCTCTGATGAAGACTGCAGGGTGGATAACTGTAAGCAAAATAAAGAAATTATAAAAAAAGATATAAGAAGAGATGATAAATTTTTTAAATATATATGAAGAGAAATGCAAAAAAAGTAAAGAAGGATATAAGAATAATAGTTTTTAATTCAAAAATAAAACATTAAAAACTCCACTTATTGAATATTTTTATCTATGATATCCATTAAAAATTAAATAATGATATTATATAGATATATGCAATCAATGCATAAAGAATTAAGGTGTGAAGAGAAATATATGTTCTTACATTTAAATATTTATTCAGAATTTTGCTCAGTTCTATTCAGTGCAATATATATATAAAATCAAAATATAAGCATATTGTCTATACTAAACTTAACGTAATTAAAAGGGACTTGAACTCAGATTTTCAAGCTTTTTACTGCTTTGCACTCCAATTTATATAACCAATACACATGTTCACATATATCTTTTTCACATTATGTGATCATGAGTATTGGTTATATAAGATGGAGTGCAAAGCTAAGTTCTAGTCCTTTTTAATTACATTATGTTTAGTATAGATAATATGCTTATATCTGAATATTACATATTCAGCCTATATTCTAGCCATCCCCCTTCTGTGTATTTAAATGGACATATCAAGATGCTATATATGAGGGATCAGAATGACTTGAAGTCAAAATGGATATGATGATAAATATTGTTGGCAACAAGGACTTTCTGTGTTCCATCCTTAGATAGAGTGCAAAGCTATAAGACATACATATATATATA
This sequence comes from Epiperipatus broadwayi, assembly GCA_028023455.1. NCBI lineage: Eukaryota > Metazoa > Onychophora > Udeonychophora > Euonychophora > Peripatidae > Epiperipatus > Epiperipatus broadwayi. Next base: position 649,024 of record JAQFVV010012542.1, on the reverse strand, counting down.
GGGTGTGTGTTTTGATGCGATAATAAAATATTTTATTGGTCACTGTTTTATTTACATATTTTTCTGTCAAAAAATATTTTTTGGCTAAATAAATAAAGGAGGTAATCTAAATTAATGCAGAACATTCACTTTATCTATATATATCAGTTAGAAGATATCTTTAGTTATGGTTGAAATAATTGCAAAGACATTTTTGTTGGAAGTAACAACCATCTATTGAAGAAATACGATGACTTTTTTTTAAAAAAAAATCTAAAATTTTCAAATACTTTAGCTTGCTCGTGAAAGATATGATAAATATTTTTGATGCTAGAAGCTTTTCACTTCCAGATTAAAGATACCTGATTACATTCTAGCATATTTTGACTAACATACTTTTATTGTCAAAGTAATTCCAGATATGAAATTACTATTCTGAAGGCAACACAATACAACTTGTCTCCTTATCTTTCAAATAAAGTTCACTTTATAGAAAGCTTCTTTAACTTACTGTGACAAATTGGATTCACTGGTGTAAGTATATCATTGGCTTTTTTACGCTATTAGTTGATTGTTTATGTCGTTTCACTGGTCAACTTTATTATATAATAAAATAGATAAAAAAATTCTATTGTTTAGATAAGTCCATTAATGAGGATAAGCTTAAAATGACTTCACAACAATGATATTTAAAAAAAAAGTTGTCAAAATGTCTTCATAATACAGATTTTACTTTGGACACGATGAAGAATACACGTGAAATGATTTCTTCTTTGAAGAAAATGATTTTACAATAACTAAAAATTTATATGTTTTACACGTTAACAACGTATATAATAAGCACTATATTTTTTAGACTTACGTGTATTTTCAATTCGCCTGCTTCGAGCAAATGAATTAAGGTAATCGTTGAAGAATTTATAAAATTTGTCGTTAGGATCTCTCTGACAATCAACTTTCAATGCAAAGACAGAGTCCGCAACCATCTGACATGTTAAAGCATAAAGGGTTCTGAAACAAATATAAAAAAACAATATTTAATACACACGCGCGCGCACAAAATTTACGTTAAACAAAAAACTGAAAAAAGATTTAAAAAAATACAGTTAATAATACAAAAATTTAAAGATTGCTTATATTTCTTTAATATATATTAATTTTATAATAATGACACCCACTGAACTTGTGTCAGATCTATATAACTATATAAGTTTGTTTGAATTCAAAATTTTAGTGCAAATTTTCAAATCATTAGTTTTGAATAGCAACTTATAAGTAAGGGATTACGACTAGATGGTACCAGTGCAAACCCAATTTAATACAAATAATGAAGTTGTGGGAGAATAAATATAAGCAAAGTGATTATACAGAAAGTGGGTTCTTGGTTTTTGTGCTGGGTTTAGGAAAAGATAAGGGGGATTTAGATATAAAGGCCTTAGAGTTGACAAAAATTATGTTGTTGAAATAGGATAGAGCAGGAAAGAGAAGAATATGGGAAAAAACCTAGGATGGGGAATAAAAAGGAGAGGTAAGATGACTAATATGTTTCTCTGTGTATAGTGGTTGAGAAATTTCTGACTCCAAAAAAGAAGCCACAGTGCATCACATTACATATTATGGGCTTTTTTTTGTTAGATATAGGTGAATGTAAAGAAAAGTTAAAATAATAAATGTTGGAGAAGGAAACAGAAAGAGGTTTATTTTTTGGGAAGGGGGATATAAATAATAAATAGATCATTGAAAAATGAATTGTGAAACCTGGATTAACCTATAAAGATAATGTATTATGTGCAAGTAAAGAAGGTTTGATCTTTTAGAAAGGATTCAAATGGAAGTAAGGATTAACTTTGGATGTGGATATGTGGGCAGCATATGAAGCAAGTTAAGGAGAGATGGAATGATGGAGTTTTTACATGATCAATACAAAAGAAAAATTGAAAATGTTTAGTAGATTGCAATTTATGTATAGCAAAAAATAACCAAAATAGTTTTTAATTGAGCCTTGAACAAAAACCTGTATTCAGTTGTATAAGAATTGTAATAGAATATGCTAAAACATCATGCAAAGATTTTATGTTAGTTTACTTATAATAAAGAAATGATGAATGTGAAAAGATTGTTACAGACAAGTAGCTTCATTAATACAAAACTTATATGCCACAAAGATGTTAAGTACTAAAAATCACACGATCACCATCTCTTATGCTAGCACATAATTGTTTTTAAACAGGCAAAAACTCTTCATACAGTAGTGATATCCTGTGCAGTGCTCTCAGTTCCAAAGCTCCTCACTGATGAATACCACAAGCCAGAAACTAGTCAGGGGAAATTGGATGAGTAAGCACTAGATAGGGATTTTATGCACAAGCCTTCTGGCATCCATTGATTACTCTGGTTAGCACAGGGTGGCACTACTGTATGGAGAGTTTTTGCCTGTTTAAGATGTTAAGTATATTAAAATTGTAAAGTCAATATTAATTTTAATTTACAGCAGAGTCTGGGTTCATAAAAAGGGGGAGAAAGTTTATTATTGAAATCTGAAATATCCACATTTTCAAAAACGTTCTGAAACCCATAATTTCATATTAATGGCAGCCTACTTGTATTTAAAAATTATGCCAAAAACATAGTCAGTACAAATTATTTAATTATAATACCAACTATTATTGTAAGAAGGACTATGACTTTTTTGAGCGACCATTGTCTTGATTATTTTCTTTAATAAAATGCTTATATCATCAACAACAAATCATGTGACTTTCTTTGTTTAATTATATACTGAGCAGTTTGTTTTGTATAAATACTCCAATATCCACATCAACAGACCATTTTCTGGCTTTTGCCTTTCTCATTAAGAACTAGAATTCAAGTCTGTAACTAATACACTTATCCATTTAGCAGCAATCTCTTCCTTTTTTTACTATTCAAATTACTAGTCATAACTCCACAAAAATTTTTAAAGTTTTTAAATCCAAGTCAACTCACTTTCATAATTGTCTAGTTATAAAAAAATAAAAGGTGAGTGCTTTAAGCATAAATATATTAGTTCAAGCTCTAAATTCCTAAATGTTTATTGAAGTCAAAAGCCATGGATGAGGACATTAAAGCATTACACCATATGGTGTACATTGATTACTCAACCTTGCTACATATGGCTCTAGAATAGGATCAATAATATCTTGCTTTGGAAAACAAGGTTACACCTGTATAATATTGTATGTATTAATCTTTATTATATACATTTTAAACAAATTAAACTAGTAAATAATAATAATAATAATTATCATCATCATCAAATGACTATTATTTGGCATTCATACATGATTTGGATGTCAAAAATGACATGGCTGGGCTCCATTTATGGACTTTAAGCTTCAATTTTCCAGATCACTGCACCAAGCCCTGGGGTTGGGGATTGTGAAATTTAATAATAATTTAAAAAGTACTACATATTATAAATATACTGTTCCTAGTACAGGTATTATGAGTAATTAGAAAACACTGTGTATTGCTGTGTTTAATATAGAGAACCCATACCAAATTATAATAAGATTTCCTTTAACTCTAAAAGCAGCATTGTGTCACTGAATATTGTAGGAGTACTAAAGCCAGTTCTGAGTATCTTTAACTCATTATTCCTTTCTAGTAAAGGATAAAAACTTCACTATATCACAGCAATAGAGACATAGTATAATAATGGGCAGCAATATATTTACAGTTTGTGTAAGCATAAAGAAATGGTATTTTATACTAGAGAGTTGAAATTTTCAAATACCCTTAACATTTTTAAACCAAGTTCTATAAAAATTTCAATAATGTTTTTTTTTTTGTAAAAAATATAATTACAGTAACTTTCAATTATCTCTTCCTATATATTTATTTGTACCCATTGACATTCCTTCAACATTTCATTTTCTTTGTTCTCATGTTCAACATAGAATTTAAGATTAAACCATAATTACTTATTAGAAAATAAAAAAAATGACTTCACTTGATAGATATTTTTGTTTACTACTGAAATAAATTTTAAATGTTCTTATTTTCTTTCTATAAATATTTAAAAAATGAAATTGTAGTCAAAACAAAAAAATATACATCATCATTTCTAGAAAAATTATTTTCATTTTACAAAATCAAGAAATACTTCATTGTTTGTTATTTTTTAAAAAAAATCTGAATAAATATTTATTTATTTCTTTTATATCTAATGAAATATGTTTTAAAAGTTTAATTTTTTTTAATATTTATTGCAAAATTATATTTTCATACTTGTTATTAAAGGTAAGCTTATAAATAGCTTTAGGGCACATTTTCATTGTCCATCAATATAACATTCTATTTTTGAAAATAAATTATTTTCATTCAAAATAAATTATTAATAATTTATATTTTGATTTGTAATAAATATTGTATGAATTATTGTATAAAAATATCTAGAATTGTAATAAATTTTCAAATTAACAAATTTTTGGTTATTCAAACTATTTTCTTTAAACAATGTTAATAAGCATTTATTTTATATAGCGTCTGTATACACTTGTATTTACATTCGAATATCTGCCTTTCAAGCTAATTGTGCAAACACTTTGCGAGTGTTAATAATAAATGAATACATTCTCACCAATACAAGATATAGTATTTATGCAGGAATAAAAAAGAATCCTCTTATTCCTACGACTCAAATATTTATATATGAGCAAATCTGAAGTACTGGCAAAGAAAGTGTGATGATAGAACAGTCACTTTCAATTACTCTATACGATGTCTGAATGTTTAAACAATGTTGTAAAAATGGTGACATCAAAAACCTATTAGAATACAGTAGAGGGACTTGTCAAGATGGAGCTAAATTCTATTATTTTGAGGAATTTTTTATTTTCTTGCCATCTATGGAATTTTTTTCAAACTAAAATTTTATGTTATAACATATATTGGAAAATATGCATATTATAGTATAAAGCTTGCAGAAATTCTCATGAGGGGGCAAATTAATGAAAAAACAAAGCAATGAGTATGAAAACCTAAAAATTTAATCTACTTTCTATGTAAAGATGATTTTAAATAGCACTTGAAACCAAAGGCTTCTCAAATACACACACATATAGAGAAATTACAAAAACATTAGTCATTAGGATAGCTAATTGGTAGGTAATGAAAGTCAACTTTCTGTCTTGTGTTTTTTTATCCTTTAGCTAAAATTAATTAGGTGCTTACTTATTGACTAATACTGGGTACTTGGACAGATTTAATTTGGTTTGGCTACCTGAAATAAAAATCCGAAGTTTGATTTTTCTGTTTCATTCAACAAAACTTTAAACTCAGATTGTAGGCTTTTTAAGTAGATGCATTAATAGTCCACTTACGGATAAATGTCAAAACTTTCCTTTGTCTTGGCTTTTGCTGACATCAGATCTATGTAAATTTGTAGTGATTCATGAGTAATGCGGGACATCTAAAAAAAATTAATAAATAAAATAATATTTTAGAGCATTAAGTAGCCTCTATTAGCTCATTGTAAAAATTAAATATTACATAATATATATACAATTACATAATTGGCTATATAATCAAAATATAAGTGATACGCCACATCATTGCAGAGAAAAAAAGCAAATTAATTTTTTATTGTAATTAAATATAAATGACAACATTGCCTTTATATAGTTAATGTTTTTAATTAAATAGAAAGGATTTCATATGATCTCTACACATAGTAAATAAATTTAAATATTAATGATATTTTGTGTTTCTTCTGAGTTTTAAACAAATTATGTAAATTACTCAAGACAGCTCACCATTGAACTGCTGAATACATTAATTTTCATATTTAAAATCGTTATTTTTGATTTTGGCCTTTTTGTTTTTATTATTACTTTATCAGTAAAGCTCAAAAGGACAATTGAAAACTTAATTGTGTAACATTTATGAATAGATGTGTTCATTTTAAAATTATCTAATCTGTTATATATAGTTTTCATTTCCCATTTGAGGGCCTGTGTTATTAAGTCGAAATGTTGAAATTTTTAAATTAAAATCTTACACGGATGAACCCTCAAAATTTTTTTTATATATATGTTTCACATTGTTTATTGAAACGCGAAAGGAAAATCGGTTGAGACGTTGCGACTTGTATCAATAATGTGGAGAAGTGCTGCTATCCCTAATTTAACTTAACTGTAATACATACAGACTTTTTATATTTTCTTATAAGCTAAATATATTCTATATTTTAATAATATGTTCACATTTAATAAAATAATAAATTAATTTCTCAGGGTTATTCAATATGCATTACAGTCAATCTTATATTTTAATAAAATATTTTTTTCACATATAATGTTTTTTACTATAAGAAATAATCAAGAGTAACTTAATCTGCATTTTAAACTAAAACCACCAATTTTAATATATAAAGTTGATTAATTATTTATCTCAGAGTTATATAAAATAAAATAAATACATGAATATAAAGTGTGTTTATGCATTCTAGGATAAGATAATGTAAAATAGATTTATGTACATTATCTTACTCAATACTTCTGTATCTCAGATAACATCAATACAATAATGACGTATTCAATCCAAATAAGTTTTATGTGTAATCTAATATTTTAAATATGATCTTTATGTTGTAAATATGGAGTGGCGATGCTGTTGGAATAATGACAAAAGAGAATAGTAAAAGTTAACAATTATTTTATTACACAACATAAAATAAATGATAAAAACGAGCAGGATCTTTAACAAATCATTTTTATCTTGGATTGTCCCCATCCCCAGACCGGTTTCAACCTATGGGTCTCTTCAGTGATAAAAACGAGCAGGATCTTTAACAACAAGGAAATATACACATAAATGGAAAAATGTGGGCGATTTAGTATACAAGTTGTGTAAGCAAGGTATAGAAAATATTAGGCATCTGTTAATTGAACAAGCAGAAAATGTAAAAATAAAACATGCATATATACTGCTCAAATATTAGACCAATATTCTAGCAAATTATATACATACATTTTTGCTCACATGAACCAATGTTCTGAGCAAAGCATATTCACTCCCTCGTATAAAAAAAAACCAATGCTTACTGTATATCATAATAAAAGTAATATATATATATATATTCATACTTGAGAAATTTTAGAATAAAGGTTTCAAACTAAAGCCAGTTACCTCTTTAAGTTTGATGCCCGTAAATGCAGGACTTAATGTACTTCGAATTCTTTTCCATACATCACCACTAGCCAAATTTAAAAGTCTATCAAATGGTTCTCCTGGAGAAAAGATTTTCTGCCAAAAAAAAAACAAAAAAAAAACAATAATAATGTAACGTATTAAAAAATTCTTTAAAAGAAATGACAAATTAAAAATTATTATAGAAAATTAGTTGCAATGTGATGTGACATAGCTGCTCTTAGTGTGAAACCATTAACCAAGACATCGTTAATTCAAAACCTATTATTCAGACAAAATTATAAAGCATTATTTTGTTTAAATGCAAGTATAGTATATATACTTAAGCTAGATGTAATTAGGGGGATTTGAAACAGACTTTCAAGCTTCCTTCAGTCATTCACTTGATCTTATACAACTGACACACGTGGCGACATATATGTGAGAAAGAGAAATGATCTCCAATATTCTAACCAACTGATAAGTGCTGGTTCAGTACGAAAAAAGTATATTGAAGGTTTTTTTTTCACATGCAGATGGTCATGTGTATGAGCTGTATAAAAGGGAGTGGATGACTGAAGGGAACTTGAAGGTATTATTTTGATTAATGTTTAATAATTTTGGGACAATATAAGCATACCTTTCCTTTCCATTCCCCACCCTAAGTTTCCCCATATTCTTCTCTATCCTGCTCCATTCCATTTACACAACATAATCTTTGTCAACTCCATCGCCTTTATATCTAAATCCCCTTACCTTTTTCCAAACAGCATAAAATCGAAGAACCCACTTTCTGTATAATCACTTTGTTTATATTTATTATTCCACAACTTCAATATTTGTACCTTTTCTGCTTGCAGGTATTTACATTCAATTAACAGATGCTTAATATTTTCTATACCTTGCTTACACAACTTCTATACTAAATCAACCACATTTTTCCATTTATGTGTATATTTCCTTGTTGTTGAAGATCCTGTTCAAGGCCTAAACAGTAAACTACTTTCCTTGCTATTATCATAAATTAACTTGCACCCAATATTCTATTTATTTCTATATATATTTAAAATTTTTTTACTCTGCATACTAATTCTCCAACTCTCCAATTCCTTATTCTTTATTTATGCATATATTTTTCTATTCCTTTCCACTACAACATGCAAACAATTCTCCTAACACAATCATCCCATCTTTTGTATAAGTATACTGATATAAATTCTTTATTTAAATCTTCTGCATACCATACTGTCATTCTCACCCATCCTGCTCTTTACTCATAACCCAATTAAATACTATTTTGACTATTTTCTTATTATCCATAAATTGCAATCTACCAAACATTTTCATTTTGCTTGTTGCATCTGTCATATAAAATTTTATAGACTCTCCATACAGTAGAGTCACTCACTGCAAGCCAGAGTAATCATTGAATTTCAAGATTTGTGCATAAAATCCCTGTCTAGTGTCTATCTAGTGGACTGAGTGGCTCTACTGTCAGAGATTTTAGTTTCTGTGTAAACAGCTTGTGTAAGCACAAAGAATGATGATCATGTGATGCTTAGTGGTTTATTATACACACTATATTTTTACAATCATAATTCTTTTTTATCTCATTTATGACAACAGCCAAAGATGATCTATATCATGAATCTGCAAACTATTGATAATGTAACCTGTATTAATAAAAGAGGAATAAATATATATCCCGTAATTTTATCAATCATACTCATTAAAATTGATACATTCTAATGAAAAATGTATACAAGCATATTATATTAAATACCAAATTGAAATCTTTTCCCTGTTTTTTTATTATAATCATGTGACCTCTAGCTTCAGTACTGATTAAGTTTTGATATTATATTAATTTATTTACTGCATACGTTTTAATTTTTATCACACACACCCCTTATTTATTTTATAAAGTTTTTATTCTATCCTTTTCTCCAAACATATAAAATGAAAACACCACACATTTAACATGTTATTGGTATGTGTATGTTATGTGAAATGATGTACATATTGTCATTACTTCTAGTTCAAAGCCATTCTTAACAGATGTTAGCTACTGTCACTTTTATAATTACTTAAAACTTTATCATTTTATAAAAGTGTTAGGGTCAATGAAGAGAATCTATGTAATGGTTTCTGTCTTAGCTATATGTTTGAAAGCTGTAAATAAAAATCATATTTTCAAAACAATGTTTAGTAAGAATATAATGAAATCAGAAATATTTTTATAGTGTAAAATAACAGCTAAATATTCTACATTAGATATAGTATAAATAAATCAATTATTTTATATAGCGCGATGTTTATAAACTGTAATATTTAAACAGCATTAAACTGTTACACATGCGTTTTGCAGATTTTAACTATAAATGACTGAATACTAACACTTCAAACACATGATAAAGTCTTTGGAAAAGATAGAGTGGCCAGATGTAGTGTCAAAACTAACCTATAAATCTATCTCTCTTACTCCAGTTCTTCCACTTTCTATAAGCTTGAATAATACAATAGGTGTTTTAGATTAAAAAATTCAGGCACACTAGATTCAGTTCCAAAACTCATCACTGATAAAAGCCATAGCTAGAAACTAGTTTAGAGATATAAATAAGATGGCATTAGATAGAATTTATTGAACATTTTTTTGATTAATCAAACTTACACATGGTGGCAGAATTGAAGTAATTTAAATTCATTATTTAAAAGTAATGTGCAGACAGAAAGTGTATAATATTTTATTGGTGGTAAATCATTTCTGCTAGGCTTTACATTTTTAATGTAAAAAGCAAAATATAATTTACTATAATTAAATCTAAGTTTGAAATTTTAATAAACTTTTCTCTGAACAATGTAATTCTAAATAAATACATGAAAAATGCATATAGAAAAAAAAGCTTTATTTAACCCTAACTGCATGGTATTCTTAGCATGCTTTCTGACTACCTGGTAGTCATATTCATAGCAAAAATTCTATAATTAAATCTACAAGTGCCCTTTTTATTCTCACACACTTTATCCATCTCTTATAGATAAAATGATTATAATCAATCATTTATTAGACTAGAGATTATGCTTATTTCAAATTAACATTTACCCTTAATTGACAATTGATATATATATTTTTTCTTAAACATAATCACGTAAATCATTAATTAAGCCCATCTCTCATTTTTTCCATGTGGAATATCTATTATAGATTCAAAACTTCTAAAACCAAGGACTGTGTGTATACATTGAATTAAGTATTTTATGAATTGTTATTATAAACAATAGAAATAAGATTATATCCATGTATATAGAGTTAACTTTTGTCTTTTGATGTTTTCAGAAAACCAGCAATTCCTATTAATTGATTTTCCATTAACCTATAAAAGCTTTTTTGTATTTTTTTGTGTAAGAGTTCTTTTACTTCAACAAAAATCCCAACAAAAGAATTATTATAGGTTAATGGAGAAACTTGTTTAATTTTGGGAGATTGCCAATTAGGAGGATTTGATAGTTTCCTGACAACATCAAAAGGCAAAAATTATGCCTATTTACATGGATAAATTTTTTTTTTTTATTCTTTGTATATATATATATAAAATGATAAAAAAATTAAGTCAGATGTCACATCACCTAATTTAATAAAAGTCATATTTACAAATGTTATATATAGAGCTTGCAAAATAAGCTCTTAACAAGTTTTGAGAATATCCTCAACCTCAGACCAGTTTCTGCTTCTGGTGTCATCAGTGAGGTGCCAGGATATTCAGCATTAGATTAAAAATACTAGGACAAGTCCAGCACTTTATCTAATGTATAACTATTGAGTAGAAAATCTGAAATTGTCAGATATCCATATGTTTTCCAATCCAGCTATCTAACTCAAATAGCCACATGGGACTGAACTAAGTTCAGTTACACCATATTTTAATAGCTTTAGCAATATAAAATCCCCAAAGCCTTAATAGCAAAAAATAAAATGATAAAAATCAAGTCAGATGTCACCTGACCTAATTTAATAAAGCTCGTATTTACAAATGTTATATATAGAGCTTGCAAAATAAGCTCTTAACAAGTTTTGAGAATATCTTCAACCCCAGACCGGTTTCTGTTTCTTGTGTCATCAGTGACAATTTCAGATTTTCTACTCAATAATTATACATTAGATAAAGTGCTGGGCTTGTCCTAGTATTTTTAATCTAATGCTGAATATCCTTGCATCTCACTGATGACACCAGTAGCAGAAACCGGTCTGGGGTTGGGGATATTCTCAAAACTTGTTAAGAGCCTATTTTGAAAGCTTTATATAACACACACACATATATATATATATATAATTAATTAATAAAACCACATATACATATATAATAATTCTAACATTATCTCCCATTGTTTCAAGTGATGTTTGATGACAAAATTAACTAACTTTTTATTGGATATGTGTTTTTGTCAGTTAAAGCTAACATCAGCAGAAATGCAATCCTAATTAGTCAGACTTCAAATAAACATGGCAACACAATTTTCATTTAAAGATTTTCATAATATTAAACATGATCTTAAAGGTTGAACATTCTTGTTTAAAGGTTCAGCTTTGTTTAATAACATTAAGAAATATAAAAAAGACTTTAGTCACACTTTTGCTAATTTGCATTTATGTTTTATCATAATAAACATTTTGAGAACAGTTCAACAAAAATTGGATTTCAATGTTTGTTTGTGTCTCAATTGATTTTATGAGCTATTTGTAACTTCAGAAATGCTGCTGACTATAACATCAGAAATTTTTTTTTGTAGTAGGTTTAAGGAAAATAACATTAATATTATATATACATATATTAGTCAAATAATGTAAATATTCAGCTATAATCCATAGTATCAAAAGTATGTCAGGTTTATGTATTTTTGAAAAGCCATAAAAATTTTAGATATAATAAAATGCTTTCGTGTAGATTCATTTGATATTTGATTAGAAATTTTTTTTTCTATTTGAAAATGTTATTATAATCTAAAAGTTGGTAAACATCTCCTTTATCTTCTGGATTAATAATAGTAATCAAACGTCTTACTATCTAGAAGTTCAGAGGAAATTCAATTACTTGAAATTACAGAACTGGAACCACAACTCATAGACCTCATGCTCCAATACCTGCCATTAAATCACACAGGGAATATACTAGATTGATGATTATACAATAATCTTTCTTCAGATTTGAACAATTTTTTATGAATCACCTTTTGTTAAAGCATTGTCATATCAAATAAGGTTCACAATATAGAAATTTCTCAAAAACAATTCTGTGTTGCACATAATTGATTACATGGGAGTTTGATTGGATGTTGCAGTAAAATAAAAACTGCCATCTGCATGCAAATTTATATCATTCTTTCTCAGAACTCATATTTTAATTCAATTAACCATTACTGATTAAGTGAGATAGAAGTATTGATACAAAGTTTAAAATAGTAATAATAATTGTAACATTATTATTACTTAAATTTTGGTTTTAAAAATTAACATGTAATACTTCAGGTGCTTCATCAGCTAATAGTGGGTGGAATTTTTTAGTAAATTTTAGTTCTAATGTATATCAAATTGAGCATGTAATAAATTTAAATGTCTTTATATATTTTACATTCGTGTTAATAGAAGCGATTTTGTAAATGTATTATATAAATATGTGTTTGAAAAGGAAGGTTTTTTAACACATGTGTTTTACCAGTTCTTACTTATGGATCTGAGACTTGGACACTTAATAGAAGAGCAATACAGAGACTTCAGACCACTCAAAGAAATATGGAGAGATGCATATTGGGAGTAACAAGAAGAGATCGAAAACACAATGTATGGGTAAGAGAACAAACAGGTGTTACTGACCTCATTGAAAAAATTAAAAGATTGAAGGGGAGTTGGGCTGGACATATTGCTAGAAGAAATGATAATAGATGGACAATTGAAATCTTAAACAGGATTCCAAGAGATTGTAAAAGACCCAGAAAGAGACCACATGTGAGATGGATGGATGAAATAAGAAAGTATGCAGGGATGATGTGGAGAAGAGAAGGTAAAGATCGGAGAAGATGGATTAAACTTGGAGAGATCTTCATCCTGCAGTGGATTGATAATGGTTGATGATAATAATGATGATACAGAAATAACCATGCAAATTATATACAAGTGCGAAAAAGGGGGAAAAAACATCTGCTCTGTTAATACAATGCTTTTCAAGTGCTAACTTTATTTCATGTCACTTCTGCCATCTATTGCAAGATTGAATAATCAAAGATATTAGATACAGTGCTTAATAAATTACATTTATTAAGAACTTGTGTGATCAAAGATACTAGATATAGTGCTTATTAAATCCTATTTATTAAGACCTTTGTCAGCACGTGTTAGAAATATATAAGAACTAAAGGAAATGTACATACATATTATATAGATATAATTTCCTTAAATGTTCAAGCATTTCTCAAGTGTTTTCCTGATTCTGAGAAAAGCCTAGTTTTAAGAAAATAAAGGATCAAGAAGATAAAAAGTTTAATACATTTGAAAGTTCATTTTTTCATGACAGAAATCCATGGAATAAATTATATATACACAGAGATATATACTCTAAATGTGGGAAAGTATATAGAGGGAATTTACACAGGCCACTCCAATCTTTATTATTATTATAATTCAATTACCATTATATACCACGAATATGATTGAGAAATAATATATTGAAAACATGCTGAGCAGTGATAAAACTAAATATTATTAAAAAAATACTTTTTCTGTCTGTATTTTCATTTTACCAGATATTATTATTGTAGCAAACGGCTAGATTTTTTTTCTCTGTTACTAATAATTTTATAAAATTCACAAACTATTATTTATTAACCTTGACACATCTATATATCTGATTATGATTATGACTCATGGTAAAATAAAATTTAACATAAACTCCTATGATTAAAATGGATTAATTTTATGAAAAATTACTAATCTCTGAATGAAATAGCTATCACTATATCATTATTGGAACATTCCCATAAAATAATTACTAACTTTATACTGCATTTTAGTAATCTTTTAGTAGTTAAACACAAATATTGATGTTTATTCATTTGTCGCAATTTGACAATAGATCTGCTCATTCAAGTCAATCATGGTAGTTAAAGAACATCGACTGGTCTTTCCTGGTAAGTTTTCTAAAATGGCAGCTATCAAAATATTTTTTTCTTCTTGGCTACAAATAGAAGATTTAAAACAGTAGAAGTGTTCACCCAATTCTAGTCAGAGTAATCAATGGTTGCAAGAAGGTCTGTGCATAAAATCTCTATCTGGTGCCTACTCATCCATAACCCCACACTGGTTTCCAGATTGTGGCTTTCTCTCAGTTCCAAGTCTCCTTACTGATGAAAACTACAATCTAGAAACTAGTTTGGGGATATTGGATGAGTTGGTCTTTTTATTCACAAACCTTCTTGCATTCATGGAGTACTTTGGCTTGGACTGGGTGATGCTATTGGGTGGAGTGTTTTCTACTGTATTAACAGCTTGTCTAATCATAGGTAATGGTGATCATTTGATGAAATGAAAGATATGTATTTGCCTTTGAGCATTTAATTTTTAAAAAAGAATTTCTTTACTTTTCTGCTTGCAGGTTTAAATTCTGCACTATAAGCTAGTCTGAAAAAACACTATTATTAAAAAAGATTTAACTCTTGACTAATTTTTTTTAAACTGCCCGCAGCACCCTATCTGAATTAGTGCGTGCATTACATAGAAATATGCTTCAATTGCAGCTATTTACCACAAAAGTTTTAATGCATCTGGATCATAAATTATGACACGAAATGTGACATTATATTTTGCACGTTAACCTATTGTAAATTCTAGTAAATTCCACAGGCATCATTCATTCAGACATAGTAAAAGTAATTTAAAGTGATTGTTTAATATCTTCACACTCTCATTTTCAGATACTTAAGATTTACCCATACTTAAGCATTTGGGTTGAAAGAATAGGTGGATTCATTCTATTCTTTTACAAAGACTTTATATTTGGATTTGAAAAATGAGAGTATTCATTTTTTGTTAAGATCTACAAAGCGCATGTGCATTAGCTTAATGCTGATTATTATTACACCTTAACCTATTATGGATCAACACACTATCATTAAATTTTGTTTTAAAATGGAAAAACTACTGAAATGTGCAAATGGCAGTATATTCATGAATTTAAAAAATGCTTCAAACTGTAACAGTATATGTCATCACTTTGAATCCAGACATGTTAGGAATATGGTGGATAGCTAACCTATGTTATGACAAAGCACATTTATTGATTCAGTGAGTCATTGCAGGAAGAAAAAAAATCACCTATATATTCTAACATACTGTGTATTATGAATATATAATTATTTAGGAAGGTTAATTCTTTTAAAGATAGCATTGAATTGTTTAGAAAGTGAATCATATTTAAAATGAAGCCAAATCCATATAATATTAATATCATCTATGTTTTTTATTCCTTTTTATAATACTTCTTTACAACCTACTATGATAATTTCGATTGCTCCAGCAATCTTCTTCAGAACTTTACAATGCTTCTTTACAATACACTATGATGGTTGCAGTCCCCATCAATGATGATATTAATATAATATTCAAAAATCTCAAAAGTGATTTTTCTGATTCTGAAAAAAGGACTTTTTAAGAAACTAAATGACAAGAAGACAAAATGCTTGAAAAATTTGAAACTGCATCTTTTACATGACAGGAACCATAGAATGATCACATACATACAGACATCTGCTATGAAAGTGAAAAATTATATGAAGGGAATTCGAGGTCAAAACAAACTTTATTAATATTTTGCTAAGCTGCTAAGTTTTTTTTTCTGTTACAAATAATTTGTATAAATTCACAAAATCATCATCATCATTTTCAAAAATTATGAGCCTACTGTGGGATGAAGGTTTTTTTCAAGTTCAATCCACTTTTCCAATTTATAGCCTCTCTTCATCATATCACTTCCATACATTTCTTTATTACATCCATTCATTTCACATGTTGTCTCTTTCTGGGTCTTTTACAATCTCTTGGAATCCAGTTTAAGATTTTAACTATCCATCTATTATCATTTCTTATAACAATACATCTAGCCCAGCTCCACTTTCATGTCTTAATTTTTTCAACAATGCCAGTACCACCTGTTTGTTCTCTCACCTGCATATTTTATTTTGGTTCTCTTCAAAATTTACAAAATACTAATATTAATTTTGGTACATTTATTATACCCTATTATTGAATAAAATTAAATATAAACACCTATGACTTAAGCTGTTTAGTATGTCATGTATATAAATATATATGATATATACAAAATTATTGCTACCAACCTCTGAATAAAATGGCTGTCAC
Source organism: Epiperipatus broadwayi (assembly GCA_028023455.1). Taxonomy (NCBI): domain Eukaryota; kingdom Metazoa; phylum Onychophora; class Udeonychophora; order Euonychophora; family Peripatidae; genus Epiperipatus; species Epiperipatus broadwayi. Next base: position 632,469 of record JAQFVV010012542.1, on the reverse strand, counting down.
ATTAAATAATATCTATTCTTACACAGAATTTAGTAATTCCTTTTTTTTCTCATATGTCAAATGCATTGACCGGGAAGTGAACCCAGGCCAGCTGCTTGGAGGGCAGCTATGCTAATTGCTAGGCCACCAACGCTAGTAATTTTTTTTTATATGGCAAAGCATCGGCCAGGAAGCGAACCTGTAAGGCAGCTGGGCTGACCACTCGACAACCACAAATGTTGATATTGTCCAACCTGTTGCAATTTGATACCAGATATAAATTGTTCTGCGCAGATTCAAGGCAACAATGGCCATTAATGATTTGTGCACAAATAAAAGATTTGTATTTGCCTTTAAGCTTTTTAGCTAATAATAATACCAGTTTACTTTTCGGTTTGAAGATTTTAAATTCTGGACCTAAAGATATCAAAAACGCCATAGCTTATTGGTGAATTATACTTTTCATTGTATATTTCAGGGGTAAAAAATTCTTCAGTAATAAATGCAACATATAATACCTTTCTTACACTTGTGAATGTTTAAGAACCACAACAATCACTTCTGGAACTAATTTTGGCAGAAGTGACATAGGCTGTCAAATATCAAAACACCTTTTACCAACCAAATATGTAATAAAGTCTATGCTACCAATTCTTTTAACTGGCATCATTTAAAAACTAGAAATTTAAAATTTTAAACTATTTATTTTTTACTTGTCTTTAAAGCATTAGATTTTCAATGAAATGGACTGCTGAAGAATTGTTGGTCAGAGTAGTTTGAAGCCTGCCCATTAAAGTATGAAGATTGGCTATCTTAATATAAAGCTGAGCACTGATTGTATATATGTGTGGAGATGGTAATCTGGACCAACTGATGATTGCTGGTGTAGCATGAAATACGAATATAGATGATTATTTATCTTTTCAACATGTGTGTAATCAGGTGGGACAGCAATATGAGATGGCATGGAGAGTTGAGGGTCGTGTGAAAGTCTGACTTTGAATCCCTCATATTTTCCATTATATGTGCAGGTGTGTGTAAGCCTGTACATCATATTAAATTAAAATTTTCTAATATTGGAGCTTCCTATACTATCATATATTATAAGTAACCATTTAAGTATAATGGCAGAGGGGAGAGGGAGGGACGGAGGGGGGAGAGGGAGGGGGAGAGGGACGGAGGGAGGAGGGAGGGAGGAGAGAGGGAGGGAGGGAGAGAGAGGGAGGGAGAGAGAGAGAGAGAGAGAGAGAGGGCGGGAGAGAGAAAGAGAGTTTGTTATTGAGAAAATCTACATTATAGAAACAGTAAAATATTTAAAAGGATATATTTATTTATCTAACAATTTTGAAATTAAATGCAACGCATTGAGTCATGGTAATATATTTATATATAATTAATATACAAAATATTTAAATTAAATAATGTAATTACATTTATTAATAGTTTTTATAAATTGTTAAGAATTTTAAATTTCTCTCTCAATATTATAATAAAATAAAATTAAAAGCGTATGAAGCACTTGAAAGAAAAGCTATAGAAAGGGCAAAATATTAAACTCGTAGCGCTTTCGGTAGACACGGTGCCTGCTTTGACATCTCTGGGCACTGGGATATCTAAATAATTTGCATGTATTTTGCGTATCACCACTACCTCTCTGTTCTGCATGACTCAGTATTGTTATGAAGGTATTTTGCGTATCACCACTACCTCTCTGTTCTGCATGACTCAGTATTGCTATGAAGGTAAGGTAACCCGCCTCGAAATCGCTAAGCGTTTAATATTTTGCACTCTATATAGCCTCTCTTTAGTTTTAATATGTATGAAATTTTATTTTGGCTGTTTAATTTAAGTGATACTTATATATTTGTGTGATTCAGTTGTAATGGACCGTAAAAATTATCAGCTATTTTTTGGGCTGTTCTTAGAATTTGAAATGGCCACGAGCGCATACTAAATCAGTATTTATTTTATATATTTAATATAACATTAATGACTGATGAAAAAAATACATTGAAATAATTGTAATTAATATCAATCACACTTCCCTTCGCTCAATAAATATTATCTGTTATAATATCCATTTACGTTATACTTCTATACATATATAATTATTTTAAATAAACAATATAATATTAATTACCGGACGATCAGTGAAGTTGTTAAATTCCTTGACACAGATTTCTTTAACTAGTTCAGGATCTGATACAATATATGCAGGCCTGCTTCCTTCAAAATACCTATTTAAAAAATTATTTTGTTTATATGAAATACAAAAAATTAGTATTAAGAACATAAATAAAGACACATCGATTTTAACAATCCTAATATAACAAAATAAATTAATAGTATGTAGTTAAACTGCTATAGTAAAAGTGTGTATTTGGAACCATGATATAAGAACCTTGAATTCTAGAGGGCCACTTGCAAAAATGTTATTAGTTTTATCAATATAGACATAAATAAAGATTTTGATTATTTTTTTCTGAATATATGATTAATTATTATCATTGATGTTTTGATTTAATCTCTGCCATTAATCTTAATACTAAAAACATTTTGAATTTGAAGCCTCATTCATAAAGACAAAACTGGAAAAACATTCTGAAGAATTTAATTATATTTGCAAAACACTGATTAATCAATCTGACAATAGATGGCTCTAGAATAGGAAACTGATTTTTTTCTACCATTTTCCTGACCAAAAAAAACCCCAACTACAATTAATAAAGAATTAGAATTACAAATATATATATAGTCAGAGAAAAAAGGGTAAATAAATATTTTTGCAGGTTGGCTTAAATTGAAAACTTTAAAATTTGGGCTATTATATTAAATAGTAAAATGGAATTAAAATTAGTTGCTAGATGCTTGATTGCATTAGTTCCAAATTCAAATCTTAAATCTTAATAATGAAACAAAAGCACAGAAACCAGCTGGGGAATGGGTGATTTGGTAACACCTTTTAATCAAGTTTAGAATAGATGGCAATATAGTAGAGTATTGTTTTGTGTTATCATATAATATGTAAATTAAGGAATAAAGTGATTTGTCGATGTTAAGATTACTTTTTACACACATTAGCTAGATATCTGTTGCGACTATATTGTGCAAATTGTGTGGAAATATTTAAAATTATTTTTTGATTCATAATATTCTCTATTAGTTTGATGACTCATTGAAGAGAACCCAAATGTTTTACCAAGATTCTAATAGATCTCAATCTCAGGGATTGTTTTGTTTCATAACTTTAAATTTGCAACTAGCACTTGCAAAAAAAAAATCAAGAGAAATTATTGTTTTCCTGAAGATTTGTGATGGGTGTTTTAGTTGTATTTACAAATTGGACTATTTCCATTATCTAATATGAGTATTGAATGTCTTTAGAATAATTTAACTTTATTTAAATATTCCAAATACCTTCAACTTTTAGTAATATCACATCAAACAGGGTTGTATATGCACAATGTTTTGAAAGGTATTATTCTCCCCTCTTCTTCACATGTTGTTGGCTTGATCAGTGACAGTTCTAGTATGGGAATCAAACCTGGAATCTTAGATTCTTGAGTACTGAATTTTAAGGTAATGTTCTGACTAACTGAGCCATCCTGGCAGGATGACTTTCTGGCAGGTTGACTCAGTAGGTTATAATGTTACCTTAAAATTCCATACTCAAGAATCTAAGGAACTAGGTTCGACTCCCATGCTGGTCAGGCCAGTAACACCTGAAGAAGAGAGATAATAATACTTTTCAAAATGTTGTGTATAGACTAACCTGTTTGATGTGCCAGAAATTAAATTTTTCTAAAGACATTCAATACTTTTATTGGTTGATGGAAATAGTTCAACATATAAATACAAGGGAAATTATTGTTTGTGTTTTTTACCACAAAAATCATTTCAAACGTGTACAAGTAATGACAGAGAAAGTGTTTTCTTTTTATATGCATCCAACAAAAATTTAAAACAAGTGTAGGTAAGGCCATGTAAAGTGACTAATGAGACTGTTATCCTGAAAATTATTTTAGCAACATAATTGCATTCTTGGTAGTGGGAAATAGTCAATTACTATCTTCAAATTTAAGTTTAATTTTGGCTCTGCATAAATCTTTCATAATCATTTTTTTAGTCCTATACACAATTTACACCTCTATGGCCTTTTCATAAATTGTAAATCTTAAAACAGATGTTATGCTAAAACATTCAAAATAATGATAATAATTTGTACAATTTTTACTTTTAGACAATATGGTTAAATCACTTTTGCTTATTCGACAATAAAATGTTTTAAAATGTTGTTGCAGTTGTTTTAGCACATACACATATGGTAGTAGCGGTTGCTTAGTAACAAAATTATTAAACTTATTCAAATTCATGTACACACAAATGCATTCCAGTAAAAAGGTGACTGATTTTCTGTCCAACCTGATTGCAGTGCTGTCTGCAAATCGACACAGGCAATATTTAGCAACATAGTTTGGATATTTCCCACAAACATTTTAATGCTCTAATATATCTGAATCATGAGTAGAAAATAAATGGCACTATATTTTGTACCTCAACCCATGATGGAAAACATTAACATTAAATTTTGGTTTAAAACTGATAACAAAACATTTTAAATGATTCAAACTGTGTATGTGAGTGAAGCCATGAGTTATAGGAATGTTTTAAAATAATTTACAAGATTTTATAATGGCAGAAAGAGCCTGGATCTATGAAAATACAAAATACATTTTTCCATTTTATGCCATAACTTAAATCCATTTATACTATAACCTAAAAGTTTTGTGAAGAAAAACTAAACTACGTCACCACATTTATATATAATAAATAAAAAAACATGCTAATAGCTCTAAACAAGCTTATTTTTTGTGATAAATGCAAAAGAGAAAGCATTTGAAATCTTTATCTTGGATTGTCTCCATTCCCAGACCAGTTTCAAGCTATGGCTCTCTTCAGTGAGGAGCTTGAAACTGGTCTGGGAATGGGGAAAATCCAAGATAAAGATTTCAAATGCTTTCTCTTGTTGCATTTATTACAAAAAATAAGATTGTTTAGCATGCTCTTTATTTATTACATATTGGTAATGCAACCTATATAGGTCATGTAATACATGACTTATTTTCATTAATATATATATATATATATATATATATATATATATATATATATATATATATAATTAGATACCAACCAGTAATCACCTAAACATTCACAGTAAAAATAGTAATCAATATCTCTCACTGCTGTCAAGGTAACCTTCACACCTTTTAATAGCAAGAATGGAAATCCATTCTTACTAATGGTCCATTGAATATATATGAACACTTAAAGATTGCAACTTGACTACAGAGTATGAATATTGATACAATGAAGTTTAAATAAACCTCTTTAAACTTGAAATAAACATGTCAATGTAATGCATACTAATAAATACTCAATTATAACATTACAAACTGCAATACTTTTAAATTGCTCATGTATTATTTAGAAATAATAAGTGAAATAGTGCTTAAAGCTAACTGGAAAAATATATATATATTGAATTAAAAATTTTCAAGGATGTTTAGTTTGATAAAGAATAGAAATAAAAAAAATTATATCCATGTAAATAGAGATAACATTTTGTTCTTTGATATTACTAAAAAAATCATTGATTACTAATTAACATTCCTGAGATTATGCAAGTGTTTCTCTGTTATTCTATGTAATAGTTCCTTTGTTGGGGGTATTAGTGAATTAAAAGGGGTCCTCTTTTAATCCAAATCCATGATCTTATAAGAATTTAACCCCCAAAAACTATTTTTTTTAGTATTATTCTTCTGCATTCTGATATCTATAAAATAGCTTTCTGGGTATAAATCCTTATAAAACCTTGGGTTTGGATATAAAAAACCTCTTCACTAAAACCCCAAATAAAGAAGCTATTACATAGGGTAATAGAAAAAAATATTTTATAGCCTCAGAAATGTCAATTAGTAATTGATGAACCTAGTAACGTCAAAAGGCAAAAAGTTATCTCTGTTGACAAAAAAGAAATGAAAGAAAATCACACATAATTGGATCACACTATATGTGCTAAAGTTTATTCCTAAACACATCATTCATAAAATGTGGATTTATCTATTTACATTATTTATATAATTTGTAAACTATATATATATTGAAGCAGTCGGATCTGAGTTCGATCCTAGCTTCATGACATCTAGCCATAAGCCCACTTCAAACCCTGGTACTAACCTTAAATTTCCGATGCAATGGGGCTTTATACGTTCAATCCACGCTAATTTCCATAAAGAATAACTTATTTCATAAATGCGTATTAAAATTAATTAGTTTCAGATTTAAATTGATCAATTCTATTAATAAATTCATGATAGAATTATTCATGAATTTATATATTATAACTGCGTGGATTGTGCATATATATTTGTAAATATTTAAATATATATAATTGTTTAAAAGTTTTATTGCATCGGGAATGTTTGATTTTATTTTAAATAATTTGTTAAAGTTTTATTGATTAAAAGCTACATTCTTTTGATAAGCTTTCAGATGTTCCCTTTCCAAAAACAACAGTTAAAATTTTATTATTTAGAAAAAAAGATAAGGATTTCCTAATTAAAATCATTTTCTGATTTTAAGAATTCATTTTCTAATTAGAAAATGAATTCAAGTAAATGAGTTTGAAAGCCTTATCGAGGAAATGTATCTAAAAACAACCAGTAAATCTAAAAACATTGATAATGAAAGAAGCGCTAGCCTGAAGGCATCAGAGGACAGATATATATCTCTGAAAAGTTTGGGAATAAAAGCCATCTTTGTTGTAGAGAAGTGCAGTAAACTCAGTGTGTTTTAAATAGTGTTTCGATTATGGTGAAGGGCTAGAACATCAGGAATCTGGCTACGGTTCCTGAAGCCCTTTGAGAGTCTTCAATGAAGCTGCTAAATTCGTTCCAGACCAATCATGCTGCTAAAATTATGAAAAGCCACTAAAATGCTGTTCCAGTAATCAATCAAATGGTGCCTACGTTTTACTAACTCAGACAGTCCTGGAAGAAATGGGTAATATGTTTCCATAATGAACCTTAAACTTTCTGTCCAGTTTCGAACTTTACTTTACACGCCCTTTTTAGAGCTCTTTTCATTCTATAAATGTAATAATCTCTGTGTAAACTTACTTTTATTTATGCTATTATATCATAATTCTCTCAACTTCTAGTCTTTAAATTTAACTTTCCTTTCTCACGATGGTGGTTCATTTATTTTATTATGTATATTTATTGAGTAGATTTATTAATGTTGTTATTTTTAATTATATGCCAATAATCCTTCGACTCGATGATCTCCTTCATTTCCTTTGCCTTATACAAGTAATATAAGATTAATTCTGATAGTTAATTCTTGCCCATTAGAACTAGATTTATACAGTTCGATCAATCATCGAGTTGAATGAAATTATTAAATGATTGCTATTTTCATCAGTGGCTAATAATAAATTATTAGCTCCGCTTCTAATCTATGCCTCAGCTATTTTCCCATATTCACCAATGTGTATTTATTCATATATAATCTTAAAATATTTTTTTTTTGCAAAAGGGACGATAAAGGAATCAAATAAATATATTCTAATTCAACTGTGTTATTTTCTATTAAGATTCAGGAAGGGCACGATGATTGGGGCATAATTAATATGATTTACAAATACTTTAAAATAGTTTTTGTTAAAAGCTCGTTTGACTTTAATTAATTGATCAAGTCATCACGTAGAGCATTCTATATGGGTTTTAGTATTCAAACGATGACTATCAAGTCATCATCTTTGAACATTGCTGACGTAGGGCAATCTTCCACTCCGTTAGGCTGGTCGGTGATCATATTTCTGTTATTTTAAATTATCGAGGAAGAAAGCACTTTCTCTCCTGTTCATATTAGTCAAAGGGCATAAGACTTGTCAGACACAAAATGCCATAGGACTTCGATTATCGACTAGCTATCGTCTTCAATTTCATTTTATAGCTCATAATTTGTCAGCACCGTTGCCTCTCTGTTCCGGTAAAGCCCAATCTGATGCTCGTAATTTGTGACGAAGTGATTTCAATTAAAGTCGAAAAAATTCTCAGTTATATTTAATTAAATAAGTTTTCTAAGAAAGATTAAAGTTATGCCCTAAAATACGTATCTTGCTCTTCATGAATGGATTTGCGAATGTGAAAATAAATATCACATTCTTTCGTAAAAAAATAGAGTAATAATTTCCCTTGCTAATGAATACCTTTATCTGCCTTTATTTTCTTGTTGGGGGCATAGACATAGACTTTCAAATATTGCGTAATATTCATTGGCATATAATAAGGACTGCCACTCGTTATATAATTATAAACTTTGTTTAAGGACTAGAATTAATTAATTTAATCTTTATTTAAAATTCAAACCAAACAAATTATTATTATTAAATATTTTCTAAACACACTTGGTTTCTTAGTTCTTAATTCTTTCATAATTATTTTAATGTTAAAACTCACTGTCTGTGTTGGCAACCCGAACATATACATATGTTTTGATTTAAAATTATTTTTAGTCAATTTATTATCAGATCTTAATGTCAGTTCAGGGGTCTCTGATTCTCACCAACCATTGAGCTACTTTCTTGGTGCATAGCACTGTGCCATCAATTTAGATTTCTACTAATCTGAGCTGTTGAGTTGGGTTTGAATTCAGTTTTGGTTCAGCTGAGTTTGGATCCGACTTGCAGTTTAGGTGGTGGGTTTTTTGACTGGTACAATATATATAAAATTGAAGATTAATATCCTTTGCTATAGCCAGCTTTGGCTTATTGTACTATCTTAAGTAGCAATATGTATAGTCAAGATTAATACTCCAACACTGGTTTATTGCACTTGATTACAACATATATAAATATATAATAAGCCATTGTAATGATTCAAATGCCATGTATCGTTTAGAGTAATGGAGAGAAAAGTTAATCCTTACTGAATTGAAAATCAACTTGTTACTTTTGATGCACATGAACTCCTAGAAATTAATAATTATATTATAATAATGTAAGTTTGAATAAATGTCACGTGATAATTGGACATATTATTAATCACTATTAATTATTATAATTTTATTGTATTATATTTTTCAATGGAAATAATTCAGATAGTTAATATTTTTACAAAACAAAGTTTTACAGCTTATGGAGTGATCCAAATTTTATCTAAAAATTATTTGATAATTTATTTATTTAAGAGAAATCTTTAAATGTAGCCGCGAGTAAAATGCCATTAATATTGATGAAAATTTATACCAGCAAAATTCAATTATGCAAACTAATGACTGTTTAAAAACATAAAATAATAATAAACAAATTCTTACCCAAAAACTTTTCCATATTTTTTTTGCCATTCCTTTAATGTTTTCAGTGGATCCTAGTAAAAATATATAATAAAAAGATATTAGATCTCTGTCTGTCTATGTATCTGCCTGTCTGTCTGTCTGTCTGTCTGTCTATCTATCCATCCATCCATCCATCCATCCATCTATCTATCTATCTATCTATCTATCTATCTATCTATCTATCTATCTATCTATCTATCTATCTATCTATCTATCTATCTATCTATCTATCTATCTATCTATCTATCTATCTATCTATCATCTATCTATCTATCTATCTATCTATCTATCTATCTATCTATCTATCTATCTATCTATCTATCTATCTATCTATCTATCTATCTATCTATCTATCTATCTATCTATCTATCTATCTATCTATCTATCTATCTATCTATCTATCTATCTATCTATCTATCTATCTATCTATCTATCTATCTATCTATCTATCTATCTATCTATCTATCTATCTATCTATCTATCTATCTATCTATCTATCTATCTATCTATCTATCTATCTATCTATCTATTATTTTGATGCATTAAAGATAATGTATGGCCAAAAAAAAGTTATAAACCTATTACATACATATCATTATTATCATTTTCAAGAATAATCAATATAATGTGAGATAACGTTCTTTCCAAATTCAATCCTTCTTTTTGAACTCTAGTCTCTATTGTCTACATTACCCCAGCACACTTTTTTATTTCATCCATTCATCTCATATGTGATCTCTTTCTAGGTGTTTTACAATATCTTGGAACCCAGTTTATGATTTCAACTGTTCATCTATTATTATCTCTTTTAGCAATATATCCAGCCCAACTTATCCCCAGTCTTTACTTTTTTCAATATCTATTTGTTCTGTCATCCATGTATTTTGCTTTTAGACTTTTCTTCTTACTTCTAACCAACATTTCTCTATACTTTGTTGAGTGGTCTGAAGTCTCAGCATTGCTCTTCTATTAAGATGTCTAAGTCTCAAAAAATAATGATATATTAAAAAGGGAGGAATATTTATTTATTTAGTAAATAATAATATAAGGATTTGATATAATGGATAAAAATAATTAATTTAGTAAAATTAGAACAATTCTTTGTAAACGTTAAAAAATAAAATGGTTCTTGTTAAATAGCCACTATACATCACTTGGTGGCACTGTTTTCTGTGCAAAAATGTTTTAGTATAACGTTTCTGGGCCAGGACAAAAACAAACACTTTTCTTTTTATTTAAAAATGTATGTTATTCTTCTAATATTAAATGAAACATTTAAATAAAAATTAAAAAAAAAAACAAATACTTGATTAACAAACAGTCAGCCCAAATTAAATGAAATTCCATTTAATTAAATTGCAGTGTGTAGTACTGGAATGTGCAAGGTGGGTGGCCTGATAGTTTTGCCGATCCAAAGAATCATCCAAAAGATGCATTACTCTAATCAAACCAAGCTTATGATTTCTAAAACAACATGCAACTGCACATAAGTTGACATTATTCTTAGCATTTTACATTAAACATCAAAAACAAAACACTTTCCTTTTTTTTATTTAAAAATGTATGCTATCTATAAAAGTTTTAAAAAATATAGTAGTAATCTATATTAGCTCCAAAAAGTAAAGAAGATATAGATTATAACAACTGTTGTGAAATATCAACAACAGTATCTAATACAATCAAAGTGTAAGGATTTGGTTAAATAGATTGCTTCCAATTGTCAACTGTAGTCTCCAGATATTCAATGTGGTTTTAGAAAAAAAACCCAGAGCAAGATTTTTGTTGTCAGAAAAATACAAAAAAATAAAATGCTGAAACAAAAGTATGTTTCTATATTACTATTAATCTTTTGGTTACAGGATTTGATTTTAATTAATTAAACTGTTTCTCTATAATGTTTGAAATTAGTTAGCTTTCCATAAGCATTTATTTAAATTATTCAATTTCTACACAATAAAATAAGAGAGATAATTTTAATTGCTGAAAAAGTATGTTTCTATATTACCATTATTCTTTTGGTCACAGGATTGATTTTAATCAATTAAACTGTTTCTCGATAATATTTAAAATTAGTTAGCTTTCCATCAACATTTATTTAAATTATTCAAATTTCTACACAATAAAATAGGAAAGATAGTTCTATCTTTTCCAAAGACTTTATCATGTGGTTGAGTGTTAGTATTCATTCATTTATAGTTTAAAATCTTCAAAGCGCATGTGCAACAGCGTAATGCTGTTTTAAATATTACAGTTTACAAACATAGCGCTATATAAAAATGGTTTATTTACATACATTTAAGATCTTTAAAATAAAAACTAGTGTTAAATAAGATGACATTAATTTTTGGACCACTCTATGGACATTTTCATAAAAAATGCATATCAAAATGCAATATATGTTCAATGATGGATTTTAAAGCTGCAACAATTAGAGAATAAACCAAATGAAAATTCTAGATTTTAGAGTATGTCCATAATTGTGCTATTCTTGCCCCAATTCAAAAGATGGTGTATATTCTGCTCTTAATATTTTGAATGCAAGCTGTAAAGACTTTGATTCAATAATTAATGTTAAAAACTGACTTCCTTCAAACACTATTTAGTTTGAATGATAACTCATGTGAGAATCAATTTAAATGTCTTGTTAGTTAAAATGTCAAACTTAAAATGTTGAGATCTAAACTACAGTCAATTTCTCCTACAATTAACAAGTTAATAAACTTCATATGATCACCATTTATACTGTATGGAGAGTGTTGCCTGTTTTAATTAACAAGTTACAGAATAGAATATCTGGTATATAATTGCAATTATATTAGTGATATATAAAACTGTTATTTCACCCAATTTATTGTGCAGAAGTAAAGCATGGACTCTCTACAAACATAACACAGAGTACAGGAATATTTTTGTTTAAAGATATTACATAAGATTCTAAAGATGTAAATGGCAAGGAAGATTATAAGATGGAATAAATATGTTCTTCAGATTTCTGGACATGGTGATGTAGAATCTACTATTATAATGACACACCTTTATTAGGCTTAGAGTGTAAAGCAAATGGATGGTACTAGATTTTCTAAAACACTATTCCATGATGAACTTGAACCCAGTTGTTATGGGAAAGGCGAATCTTATTTGCAGTGTCTCAATTAAAAGAATGCTAATCCTCTCTCAAAGTTGCCACAACCCTAGCTTTGAATCAATGTATTTGTTACATGGGGATATAGTTTAGCTATCCATTACAAAAATTTGAAGGTATTGAATGTATCTAGATCATAGATTTGAAGGTATTGGTGTATCTAGATCATAATCTTCAATATGAAATCTTACAAATTATTTGAAAACATGCTTGTGGCTCATAACTTCACTGACATCCATAGTTTGAATCATTTCAAATATATCAGTAGTGGTTATACTCAATTTATAACAAAATTTAATATTAGGAATGAGACATATTGTCACATTTTATGTACTAACTCATGATAGAAACATGATAGTGCCTTAAGCTTTTGTGGTGAATAGCTAAACTATGGTTACTTCACAGTATTGATTAGAGATGGCATTGCAGATAAATCAGAGAAAAGTGAGCCACCAATCACTTTGTCCAAGAACTTACTGTATATATTATAAACATAATCTCAAAGTCAATATAAAGAAATGGATTGGTTTGTGCACAATTGTCTATTTTGACTTTATAAATGCTTATGCATTAATATATAGTTCACAAAAGTTCAATAAAAGAAGCATTTTATTTTTTATTGGACAATACTATTATACTGCTAGACTTTAATGCACACATTGATAAAAACAATAAACTTTGTCCCATGTTATTGAAAATAATGGTATTGGCTCTTTTATTTCATAAGTTACCAAATCTTTGAACAATTCTATTGATTGGTTATCTCAATCAGATTGCTTAGGTAGAAATATAAATTATAACAGATGTGCAAAGAATAATCTAATGATTGTATAAAAATAGGTCACATATTGTATGTAGAGTGCAAAGTATACGAGTATGACATAATCAGTGAATTATGAAAATTTTGGTAGCTGATCCAGGAGAAACGAAGAGATAATCTATTTTAGATATGATTATTTGCAAAAGTCAGTTCTCATTGGTGTTATGAAAAAATTAACTAAGGTGGATGGATTTGAAAAAGTTTATTATTTTGAATGCAAAAACAGATAAAATACAAAGAATTATTATTTTTTCCAATTAAATTGACGATATAAACAAGATTCTAATAGGTGGAAAAGTAAATATTTCTTTAACACTTTCATCACCATAAAATAATGAATTAAGTAAAATTGATGATGATGTTAAAGAATTTGAATGATGGTAATAAAATTGTAGCTCATAAAGTAGATCAAAAGAATGAAAATGAAGAGTGTAGCAATCTTGAAAATGCTGACTAAAACATTTCTGTGAAAGAAAGATGTCTGCCCCCCCCCCCAAACTGTTTGCACTGCCATCTGTGAGTCAGTGTACATACTGTGTTGCAATATATTTATTTTTCACAAATATTTTAAGCTTTCTAACACATCTGGACCATAAATTATGACAAATTTTATATTGTAATATAATGCACTAATGTTACATTTTGTTTTAAATAGGAGACTACTAATGTGGTGTATGAAATGATTCAGTTGTGTGATTTTCCAGTGGAGTAATATGATGATATTATTGTGATATATTAATCATTTTGAAAATAAGAGACAATTATTTGTGGGAAACAGAATATGAAGATGTATATAAAGTCATAATAAACAGCTTCTAATTAAAGGTATATGTAAATATTATAGTTTAACAAACTTTTCATGAACCATTCTCTATTTATACCAAATAAAAGTAACAAGTATACAAACATTTATAGTAGTATTCTTATGCATATTAATCCATATATATATATATATATGGTGAAATAAGTTAATTTACATGCATGTTAAATTTTTAGGTGAAGTATCCCTCCTCCTCTTATTATAAATTTTTATATTATTTCAAATCTGGAGCTATATCATGAACTTTAAATAGTTTCACACAACTAAGATTCTTAAAAAAGGGTTGCATGTATATGGATTAAATAATATCACAAAGTAAAGTATATACATGGGAAGATTTTCATCTTAGCATTGCTTTCAAGAACAGTTCTCTACACCCTACTCTAGAAATACTTGATTTAAGACTGAGTAATCAATAAACACCAGGTAGTATAGTGCTATAAAATTCAAATTTCCAGAATTGTTCTATCTTTTTTCATTATCAGTACTTAGGATTTGAATCTGAAACTAATGCATTTATGCCTCTATCAAGGCTGAATCTAATGTATTTATACTTCTATTAAGCTATAACTAATGCATTTATGTCTCTATCAAAACTAAAACTGATGCATTTATGCCTCCATCAAAGTTTAAACTAATGAATTTATGCCTCTATCAAAGCTGAAGCTAGTGCATTTACCCTTCTATCAGTCATTTTTATTTGTTCATACTATTCAAGCTAATAACTGAGATTATAAAAAACGCTAAGGATTTTGAATTAAAGATAATTTGCTTGCTTATGTGAGACCAGATGAGAGATTAGTTCAGTTGCTAACTATAACATCTTTTTTACTCTTTGATTAGGAAGATTAATACATACAACATCATGTAAAAAATTTCAGCTTACTTGTGTACTTTCATTAACAGTTCTCTCAACCATAATCCAAAACAATATGCTGTAAAGCCTAAGTAATCATCTGACACCAAATAGTACAGTGCTATCATAAGTCAGGTAAATTTTGTTTTTGCCATTAACAGTAAAGATTTAGGATTAAATATAAACTAATACATTTATGCACATCACAGCAATTTTTTACTTATACTATTCAAGATAAAAGATTGCAATCCCAAATATCCTAAGGGGTTTGAACCTAAGGTAATTATATGCATCTATTCACAGGTTCATTTTCATAAATTTTAGTGACTTCAGCTATCATCTCTAGAGATTTTCAATTTTGTAGGGGAAAATTAATATCAATACTAATGCTATATTAATTTTTCATCTAATTTATATGCTTACAAGAGTACTTCTTTTTATCTTACTCTAACAATATGTACTATTCAGAAGATTGAGTAATTGATTCTATATAATCCATATTCCTAGAATGGAATCAGATTTTTGTTAAGAGAGTTTAGGATTGAAATCTGAAATTCAATTATATATTTTCTAGTTGTCATCTGTAGAGTCTTTCAATTTTGCTGGGAAACTTAATATCCATTAATTTTTTTCTTGCTTATATGCTTAGAGCAGCTCTTTTTATCTCACTCTAGTCTCACTCTAGAGATATGTACTATATAGAAGACTGTGTAATCGATTCCATAATATGCATATTTCCAAAATGGAATCAGATTTTTGTTACAAGAGTTTAGAATGGAAATCTGAAATTCATTTATGCATTTTCCAGACATATTTTATCACGTTAAACAATCTAAGCTGTAAAGCGTTGTTAGCCAAGAGGTCAGCACAGCTGCCTTGCAAGCAAGCAGTTGCTTGCAAATAGGTGTTGCGGGTTTGCCTCGCGGCCGATGCTATGACATATGGGGAAAAAACAATTCAAGCTAATAAATTAAAACTGAAAGAATAATTTTAAGATTTTTGATTCCAACACAGAATTAAGTTAAATAATTAAGAAATATGTCAATCAAAAGTGATAATGATACGTGACAGGTTAGGGAGGTCTTTTAAAAAATCAAAAAATAAATAAAAATAAGCAAATAAAAAGACTAGTATAAAGATAACTTCATATGTGTTTTTATATCTTACCTCACACCTAAGTAACTGATGAACATTTCCATAAATAAAGTGTGGTTTAGGACCAGATATCCCAAGACGGTTAAAAAAATTAAATGCATAAATTCTTTGACTAAATAACAAAAATAATAAAAATATATCTACATATATTATAAATATAGATTGGCTGTCTGTATTTATATTAAACAAAAAAAATGTTTAGTGTAAAATTAAGAATTACTATTGTAAATAATTTCTTACCTGGCAAATTATCTAATTTTGAATGCCTTACTTTGTATTATCGCTAACTTTAACTTTAACGATGTTCGATATATTTGCTAAGCTAAAATACAAATCTAAGACTGTTAACATTATATACTTTTTTATTTTGATTTTATTCTAAAGGTCCATGTTCTTAATCATGTTTTACCTATATATGTAAATAAATGAAAAAGCGTACGTGTGCAAACATTTAATTACATAAACAAATATAATAAAACTTAGATGTAATAAAATACACAGTAATAACAAGTTAATAGTGTAATATAGTTAGTTATCTTATTATTTTTGAAATTTAACTTTATTTTTGCTTTTTATGCACACATACTAAATTAGTACTAAAATGTGTTAGTTTAAATGCATTAAGATTTATCTAGATGTAAGATAATGTAATTTATTATTTAACAACTTTACATATTTTTAAACAATCTGGAAAAAATTTCAAACTCATTTTTAGAATACAAAAATGTACACCAAAAGTTATTTTTAAAATTTCATTCGAACGCTAACATGAATTATTTACTTTGTGATCTGATATCATTGATATAATAGGTTATAAATTGTCTTAATTTCCTTGGAAATGGTGCTTTTCACCTGAATTCTTTTAATTCAATTGCCATCTGATGAATTAAAAGGATGAATGAGGTAAGAACATTTACACTGTCTGTAAATATCTAGGCTATGCCATTATCTAAATATCATCAGATCTTAATGAAGTAAACAATTTAGTACCACAACAGCTAAATAGATCTCAATCAAATTTCAAAGATTCATATGTGAATTAAGGATAAAAAGAACATTTTGTTTAACATTCAATTTTATTTTGAACTTTGATTTGAAAACTTAGTTAAGAAGCTCTAAACCACATTAATGATGTTAGCTTTTGACTGCATATAAAGCAGTTCCTATGCATAAATTAACTGTTTTTCTGAATCATGTCACTAAGCCACAATAAATCTGGAAGTGTCAGGTACTCCTAGAAGAGTACATGAAGTCCATTACTTCACTACTTGCATGACATCTAGACTTATACTTCAAAAACATTATCTGGTAAAATGGTGCATTGTAATTGTAAATAATAAAAGTACCAATTTCCATACAGTCGTGCCATCAAGTGCAAGCCTTCATAATCAATGAATGCAGGGAGGTGTGTGCACAAAATCCCTATCTAATGCATATTCATCTAACATCCCCTGACTAGCTTCTAGCTTGTGACCCTCATCAGTGAGGAGCATTAGATTTGAGAGTACTGCACCTAGATTTTAGAATCTATTGCAACTCCCCAGCAGCCATCTTTTACCTATTTTGTTCAGATCTATATGATTATACAGTAAATGAGTTTGGGTTGGAAACATTATGATGTTTTCATCTTAGGTTCCTAGATTTATAGTTAACAAAATAGGTAAAAGGTTGCTGCTTGAGGATTGCATTAGATTCTAAGATTTTGGTGCAGTGCTCTCAAATTCAAGGCTCCTCACTGATGAAAGCCATATGCTAGAAACTAGTTTGGTAAGGTTGGATGAGTAGGCACTAGATAGGGATTTTATGCACAAACTTTCCTGCATCCATTTATTATAAAGGCTTCCACTTGGTGGCACTACTGTGTGAGTGATACTCTTATTAACAACATGTGTAAGCATATGAAATGGTGATCATGAGATGTTTTGATGGTAATTGTAAATACATATAAGTAATTTGTAAATAAGTTGAATAAACATTTAATTGGACTCATGTGAGTTTGCGACATCATGCTATGATAATTACCTATATTATTGGCATGTAAATGTATGCATACAAATGATCATAATTAAGCAATGATGATTACCATTTTCAGACATCATCTATGAAGACAAAATAAGGACTGGTTATATAAAAGATTCCTTTTTGGCTCAAAGTATTAAATGAAGTCAAAGATATTAGGTTAAACCAAAGTAGTTTAATTATTCTTATTGTGCTGGATCAACCCTCTGAATCTTACTTACACTGTAAATGTTTTGGCTGGTTTCAAACTTCTTCATAATACATTTATAATCTTATTTAATTATAAATGTTACGTGAACGAACCGGCACATTCGAGCAAAATGAGAAATATTATTGATAGCTTTAACTATCAACAATACCCACGATCAGTTTGTGGCCCACCTTGGCTGCTAGATTCAAACCCCTACTATCCAAACACTTTATTTGTTTTGGAGTAAACTCCGGGCACCAGCTAGTCAATGACTAACATATTCGGACAGTAGGCTCATAATCCAGTGCTCGAAACAATCCCTAAAACCAGCCCAGTCTAATTTTAATCAATAATAAAATATAGTTTAATTAGTGGTGATAGAATTGATAAAAGATTGGCAAAAGAATTGGTAAAAAGAATTGACCGACAAAATAAGGCTTAAATTTAAAGACAATTTATTAACATTAATTATACTAAATATAAATACTTTTATAAATTTTTACTAACATAATATTGGTATTTTTAATCACGCATATAGTTGAATCACACACTATAATATATCTTATGAGAAAGCATAAATAATATTTGATGTTTATAAATCAGATAGCATTCACAAACACGCACATCAATAGTTCATTTTATGCATGCTTATAGAGTTCAAATTACTTGTCTCTGGAGGATTCACAAATGCTTACGAATGTGATGGCTACTATATATTAATGAGAATAAGAAAATGTTTTACCTAGGATTTTTGGAATGTGGATATTGCATGTTGTTAATTGCTTCTAATGAAGTATATCTAACTGGTTAGATTTGAAGTTTCTTGAGGAGGTTTCTTTCTTATTCATCAGTATTATTTCTGGAGACAGTTGAACATTGACTGATGATTTCTGAGCTGTTAAGCAGACATTATTTCATGGGAAGGTATTGCTGATCTTGTTGGACTAAGGGCTGAAATAAGATCGTATGTTCCCAAAAGACGCTCAGCACTGCATTTCTGTTTTTGGATACATAATATAAACTGCACTGTTATCTCTGGACTAGACTAGACTAAAAATTGAACGTCTGATAAAAATCTGGCTATTTATATATGCAAAGTGTTTTTGTTTTAATGTCCGCTGGCAATATGTGTTGTTGAAATTCCTTTAGTAGCTAATCCTTTTTAATCTTGTTGTTGGGTATTTTAATTAGCAGCCATCACAAATGTGTTGTTTTTATAATTTTAATTAGTAGCCATCGCTGTGTTTTTAAATATATTTCATTTTAATATTTATTTTCATGTGTTTTTCAATATGATTTTCATTTAGTTCATTTCAACATTTATTTTTAACATTTAATATGCATATACTTATTACATTCGCATGCACATATATAATTTATCCTAATAAACTCGAATGAAAAGAGATTTATATTTTAGACTTTTAATTATTTATAATAATAAAAACTCTTTAACTTCTTTTATGAAACTTTCAGTTTTCTTTTATGAAAGACTTTTATTTTAATAATTTTTTAGATAAAATTATTATGTGCCAATTTCAATATTGGTACATTGCACTCCCCTTTGTTTGAGAGTAAAATGTGTCATTTTTGACCATTTTATCTCTGACAACTTTAATTCTTAATTCCAAATATTAATATTTTTCTAAGTTTGCTTTTTAATATCTTTCACTTTACATAATAAGGGCAATCTTCAATTATGCTTTACTTCTTTCCATGCTGAATACACTTCTTACAATGTTCTGAATCCTGGATAGTGACCACCGGGATAAACTAATTTTGTGGCACAGGGATCTTTTGGAAATGAAGTGGAAGCAGATTCGCTGACTTATACCGACTTACACATATATAAAATCAAAGCTTCATTTGCCAGTTTCTACCAGACTTGGAAAAAGAAAGGGTCATGGCGAATGGTAGGAATTATCAACTGTCCATTTTCAACTTATGCTTTGGAAAATGAGGTACAAGATATGGGGATTCTCCCCTGAAGATGTGACTTGCAGCTCAAGCTGGATTTTCCCAGTACACATTTTAAAAGTGGAATGATCCCTGCCAATCCATTATGGGTACTAAAATTTATCCAGTCGACAGCTTTAAACTTATCCTTAACTAAACTTATTTCTACACTACCCTCATTCCTTTTAGTTTCAAACCCTTATACACTCTTAATACAACTTAGATTGACTTCATATTTTTATTTATTAATCTTACAACATTATTTTTAATTTCATATGAACATTACTTTAACATATTTATTTATATTATTCTGAACCATTACGAACATTATTTTACATATTTATTTGATCTTACATACTATTCAAAACTATCATGGACATCAGTTTACATATTTATTTATGTTACGATATTATTTTTAAACCCATACAAACATTATCCATATTTATTTATATTACAATATTATTTTTTTCTTAAACTATTACTTTAACTTCCTTATTTAACATGCGTATATTTAGAAAACTTTTTTATTTTATTGCTCTTCATTATTATACAGATATTTGACTTGACTTAATTACTTTAAACCATTTATTTATTTTCATTTATTAACTTGCATGTATTCCAAAAAAAAAAAATCTATTAGTTTATTACGAGTCATTCTTTGTTATTTTACTACGGATATATTACACTTATTTATTTAACTTCCTTATTAATGGGCATGTACTCAGAAAAACTATTTTACTTTATTATGATTCATTCATTATTATTTTACTAGAGATTTTTTTTATTTTTATCTTGATTATTTTAAACAATTTATTTACATCCTTTTATTAATTTACAGTATTCAAAACAAACTTTTATTTTATTATGCTACTTTCTTTATTAATATGTGCGTGGAGAAAAAAATATTTTATTTTACGAAGCCTCCATTATTATTATTTGACAAAACAATCCATCATTTTAAATAGTGAAATTCTAATTCAGGCTTTTAACCTATGTCAAAATAATTATATTAAACTCATAGTCCATTTCCAGTCCTTTTTGTTTTTTTTTGTTTATTTTATTATTCCGCCCAATTAACTGATGATTATGCTCGGTCAGGTGGCTTCCATTTACATACATTCTGATCATTATACTGATCTATTTTCCTATATCGATGTATAGGCTCCCAAACCAAATTTTCACAATCCACTCGGGTCAGAAATTCTACCATTTCTTTCACCGTCCAACCATTGCTACTTAGCATCATTTGCTGCACCAGCAGTGGCATGTTGTGTTGGATTGTCCTTATGATTTGGTCATCCGACAACAGAAATGCCATTAAAGCCTTGAGTTTTGCCACCTGTTTTTTAAAAAATTGCATGAGAGTTTCTCCATGGATGCTGGGATATCTTTCTTTAGATACCTTACAGAATATACCATCCTGTCATGCTTCACTCCAAAAGGTTCTTAAGATGGCATGCCTATACTCCTCAAATGTTCGTGGTTTAGCATACTGGGTGTGGCACCAATCCAAGGCTGTTCCTTGAAGGTGACTTATAGCAAGTGTAACTTTATCCCCTTCTTGCCACTCTTGTATTTGAAACAAACCAGTTAGGCTCTCCAAATGTTTTAATGGACTCTCTTCTGCTTCGGCCTTGAATGTTGCAATACTAAATTTTTCCTCCAAGAATCTCTTGGTCGGTCCCTCCGGCTTATTCTCCCTATCAAAACTCTTATATTTATGCTCCATTTGGTCTATCTTATACTCTAAACCTTTAGTTATATCTATACATATTTTTTTTACTTCCAAATTCAAACTATCACCGCTTTCTGCTATATCGAAAGATGCCCTTTCTATTTTTTCCACCGCTTCGTCAATTCTACATTCTACATCACTCTGAATGCCTTCATTTTTTAACAAACTTAATTCTTCCTGTGTTGTTCTAGCTATGCTTCTCCATTCCCAGCATGTCTCTTCTATCTATATTATTTTCATTTCTAACTTATTATACCTAACGCTATCTTGCTCTAATTCAGCTCTCACTTTCTTTATGCTTTCTTCTACTATCGCCATTTCCTGACTTTTTGTTCAAATCTTTCTCTATGGCTTCTATGGCTACATGATTTGTCTCTACTTCCTCCATTATTTCACCCCTCATTTCCTTCATTTCTCTAATTTCCATTCTAAGTTCATTAATTTCTCCTTTGGCCTGACTAATTTCTTTCTTCAGTTCTAGCTGGCTTTGTTTGATTTCTCATATTTCTGCTTTAAACTCTTGCATCATATTCATCATCATTCGCATCTCAGATACTTTTTTCTTTTTTTCCACTAACTGTGGAGTTTTAAAATATATTGGGCTTTCTTCCAGCTCCATTGTTTATTAATAGTTACGCTATTACTTTTTATTTTTTTAAAATTATCTTTTGCATTAACAAATCAAATTATTATTGTTTATTTATTTTTCTTACTAAGATGGAAACATATGCTGACTCCACCCCCTTTGTCCTTTTCTCTACCCGTTCCTAATGCTTTAGCTTCACCCAAAATATCAACTGTATCTGATTTAACAGAATGATTTATTTTAACCAACGTAAATAGCATAAATCTCTTTTCATTTAAAGAAGAAAAAAAAAGGTTTCGGTCAATTCTTTTTTTCAAAGTTAAACCACTTTAAATATGTAATTTAGCTTTTCTTTAAGGTTTTTATTTTTAAACAAGAAACAAAGTATTTAATTAACTGTCATTTATGATAGGTTTGGCCCATGTTGGTGCGCTATTTGTACTGGGTTGATCCGCTGAATCTTACTTACACTGTAAATGTTTTGGCTGGTTTCAAACTTCTTCATAATACATTTATAATCTTATTTAATTATAAATGTTACGTGAATGAACCGGCACATTCGAGCAAAATGGGAAATATTATTGATAGCTTTAACTATCAACAATACCCATGATCAGATCATGGTCACCTTGGCTGCTAGATTCAAACCCCTACTATCCAAACACTTTATTTGTTTCGGAGTAAACCCCAGGCACCAGCTAGTCAATGACTAACATATTCAGACAGTAGGCTCATAATCCAGCGCTTGAAACAATCCCTAAAACTAGCCCAGTCTAATTTTAATCAATAATAAAATATAGTTTAATTAGTGGTGATAGAATTGATAAAAGATTGGTAATAGAATTGGTAAAAAGAATTGACCGACAAAATAAGGCTTAAATTTAAAGACAATTTATTAACATTAATTATATTAAATAAAAATACTTTTATAAATTTTTACTAACATAATACTGGTATTTTTAATCACACATATATTTGATTCACACACTATAATATATCTTATGAGAAAGCATAAATAATATTTGATGTTTATAAATCAGATAGCATTCACAAACACGCACATCAATAGTTCATTTTATGCATGCTTATAGAGTTCAAATTACTTGTCTCTGGAGGATTCACAAATGCTTATGAATGCGATGGCTACTATATATTAATGAGAGTAAGAAAATGTTTTACCTAAGATTTTTGGAATGTGGATATTGCTTGTTGTTAGTTGCTTCTAATAAAGTATATCTAACCAGTTAGATTTGAAGTTTCTTGAGGAAGTTTCTTTTTTATTCATCGGTATTATTTCTGGAGACAGTTGAACATTGACGGAGGATTTCTGAGCTGTTAAGCAGACATTATTTCACAGGCAGATCTTGCTGATCTTGTTGGAGTAAGGGCTGAAATAAGATCATATGTTCCTAAAAGCTGCTCAGCACTGCATTTCTGTTTCTGGATACATAATATAAACTGCACTGTTATCTCTGGACTAGACTAGATTAAAAACTGAATGACCGATAAAAATCTGGCTATTTATATATGCGAAGTGTTTTTGTTTTAATGTCTGCCGGCAATCTGTGTTGTCAAAATTCCTTTAGTAGCTAATCCTTTTTAATCTTGTTGTTGGGTATTTTAATTAGCAGCCATCACAAATGTGTTGTTTTTATAATTTTAATTAGTAGCCATCACTGTGTTTTTAAATATATTTCATTTTAATATTTATTTTCATGTGTTTTTCAATATGATTTTCATTTAGTTCATTCCAACATTTATTTTTAACATTTAATATGCATATACTTATTACATTCGCACGCACATATATAATTTATCCTAATAAACTCGAATGAAAAGAGATTTATATTTTAGACTTTTAATTATTTATAATAATAAAAACTCTTTAACTTCTTTTATGAAACTTTTAGTTTTCTTTTATGAAAGACTTTTATTTTAATAATTTTTTAGATAAAATTATTATGTGCCAATTTCAATATTGGTACATTATAGATTATTACTATTTATTTATTTATTTATTTTTGGATTAACAAAAATAATTTGCTTTGCTACATCCATCACCTTTTAGAAAACCTTAAGAATTATTAATGCATTATAATAGTCACTACTCTTTCTTATTGTATTACCAAATGTATACCATATAATACTAAATTATCCATGCACTTTACTACTGTTATACAATGCTTTATTTACCACCCTCTTTTACACTTTACAATTTTGATTGCTCCAGCAATCTTTTTCAGAACTTTTATATCTCCTAACTTTAACTGTTAAGCTTCCAGTTTTGATTGCCCTAGCAATATTCTTCAAAGGTTAGGAGATATAAAAGTTCTGAAGAAGATTGTCGGGGCAATAGAAACTGTAAACTGTAAAAGAGGGGCCAGTTTCAACGTGCCTTTTTAAAATAAGGGCCATAATTTTTTATGAATTAAAAATAAACTAAATATCATTATTATTAATGATCTCACGTTTAATGACAATTTTTCTAATTCACCTTTTAGCTATTCTATATGAAATATTTATATTCTCAAATTTCTTTTTATATTCTATACAAATTAATTTATAGCATATAGCATTCGGTATTTAATAAACTCCTCTTCAGAATGGTTTGAATTTCTGCCCTTTTTAAAAAAATCTGTAACTTGCATTCACAGAATTTTGGGGTTTGTTTACACATTTTATGAACTACATCATCCACTTGATGAAGTTTCCTTTCAAGTTTTCTATTTTAATATTTCTTTCTTCCCCAACAATTTTGTTGTAATCAGAATGTTTTGACAAATAATTCCTCTTAATATTGTGTTCTTTATTAACAGAAATACTTTTCACAAATATCAGGCAGACTGATTTACTACTTTTTTTTTTTTATAAAAAATATGCTTTGGCTCATTTCATTTGAAATGTATAATTTTCTGTGTAAATTTTTTTTATTTTACTCAGTTTAGACTAAAAAAATTTAAATGCAAATGATAATAATAAAATGAAGCAAAATTCAAGTTTCATTTTTGTAGTATAAATTCATCTACAAAAATTGCTATCAAAATAAACAAAATGCTCTCAATGTCATAAAATAAACCTGTAGTTAGACAGACCACACAATATAGAAGATTTGTTAAAATATTGTATTTCTGTTAGAATGAACGAAAACTATTATAAAGATTGAAAGAAAAAAAGATGTAATTGAGAAAATAAATATTTTCTTTTATCTAATTCTTAATTCAATATTTGCAATATATGCATGTTTAAATGAAAATTTATTTCAGAACCATTTTATATATGTTTTTGAAAAGATCCAAGGTCCAGATTAAGAGCATTAAAGGGCAGGAGTTGATCCACAGGCCAGAGGTTCCACATCCTGATATAAACTAAAGTTAAACTGTGCATGTCTATGTAATACATATATATGTTTGCATGAAAATACAAACTAAGGAATCCAATTGTCTTTTAATTTAAATGTATTTGACCATTAGTTGTTTTGTTTACTTTTAAGTAGAATTTAATTTAAAATAGTATGTCTTTTTGGTTCATATCGTTTTATATTATATTTCAGATATTTAATATGTAAAAAATAGAATATCTGGTTGTATAAATATGTGACTTTTTAAAGAAGACCCTAATAAAAAGGAATACAGAGTAATTAGGGCAGAAGATCACTCCATATATTTATTGTTGTAATTAGGTAATATTGTACTTAGATTTTTCAAGCCACAAAGATAAAATGGGGCTAAGCTAGAAATGCTGCTATTATCTCCAAATGCGATGAGAAATTTATTTACTTATTGGTGGTTTATTTATTTATTTACACATATAGAAGGCTTATGTGCTAGTAGTTAGATAATTAAAGTAAAGACTGAATAGTTATTTTTAACAGAACTTTCCAAACATTTTCTTGTTGATTTCTTATATTAGTAATAAAAAAGATAAGTTATACTTTCAGTCAAATTTGAGCAAGTTCAAAGCTTATGTAGGGCATGCTTCACTTCACATTTGGTTATATTCTTTTTAGGATATTTAGGAAGAAAATTAATTTGACACTAAGCAACCAGGATTAATAACTTAATTTTAAAGTAAAAATTGAGAAAATTTGATCACCACCATCATCATCATCTTTATTAATAATAGAAAGAATTATGTTTATGTTAATGGAGAATTTTGGGTGTGGAATACCCCAAGAAAGTATTTTAAGGCCCATCCTTTTTGCCATTTACATTTCTGATCTGTGCTTTTATCATATATATATATTCTAACCTGGTCTTGTGCATCCTCACTTCAGAATAGTATATGATATAAAATAAAACAGGTTCTAGCTCAGTTAATAATTAATAAATAAAATATTCAGCATTAAAATTAAAATGTTTCACTAGCTCAAATTTAAAATACAAATAAGGTTCAGTTTATAAAAATAAATTAAATAAATATTTAATATTTTCATGAGACTTGAAGTGAAAATACAGGTGACAAGATAGATTACATTGAGCCAATATCTTACAGGATACTACCTCAATGGCATAAGAACACTATCCCCCCTTATTACTATTTCAAATAACAAACTCATAGTATTCTTATGACTTTAATAACTTCTACTCACTAAGATTAAGCTAATAATTACATCTTAATCTTCTATTTATAATAATCTAGCTCAATAAAAATCTCAGGTTCGTAAAGTTTATTCTAAGTTAATAAAAAATACGGTAGTAAAATATGAGAAGGGATTTTATGTCATAATCTACTACACTGAAACTAATAATAATAAATAATAATAATAATATTCTTCATTGTTTAACTACTACTGGATATCTTTTCTTTTATTATAATTTTATTACCATAATAAAATAATAAATAATTTTATATAATCTTTTATCTTCATGTAATAATATAATAAATACGTGGTAGCATATGATAATCTGATAAACAAAGGATGTGTGGCAACTGATAGCATATAATTCAGTATACTATTGTGATAACTGATTTATGACCAATAAAACAATGTAAAATTATAATTATTTAATTAAAAGAATACCAATAAATATTTAAATTCTTAAATAATTCTCTATTTATCTTTTTGTGCAAAATTATATATTTGTTTCAATTGTTATGAATATATCGTGATTTCATGCAGTGAAGTGGAGAAATAAACAATCCAGACACAAAAATTTTGAAAAACAAATTTTAACAAAGTTTATTAACAACAACAAATAAAATAAACAATTTATGTACACTATTTACAATGGATATCCTTATTTTATTCTTACATTTTTATCTACTAAGTTATATAAAAATAATTTATAGTTTAGTTATATCTTTATTTAGACTTAAGACAAAATAAAAAAAATGTTACCATTTGGTTTCTCGTTATGGTTAACTTATTACAAATATATTTACTTATTTTATTAGCAAAATATTTCATCCTTAATATTATTAAACTATCTTATTTTTAAAACATTCTACAGAAAACAAAATTAACTTTATAATGAGTATGGATTTCTCAAAATATAAAAAAAATTTTCATCTTGCAAAGTCAAAGATGTTACATAAAATATTCATCCAAAATTCAGTACTAGATTTTAGTGTTTTATCACACGATGTTTACTAATCATAATATATTCTTATTTAGCCTTACTTTAGTATGATGTAAGTGTAATAATCAATATATTCCTGTTATTCAATAAACAAAAAAATATACTATGCATATTCCCTACATTTATTGTATATTATTGTATTTTAAAAATATGCAATACTTATTTTTCTCTTAAAAAATAATAATAAAGCATTTAAAATAATTAATATTTTAAAGAAAATGTCTTTGTTTAGATACTCTATTTTAAAAATTTATATTTCATTTCCGAAATAAAATTCAAAATATATTCTATGATTCTTTCCCTTCCTTGGGATATATTGGACCTTCAATTTTAAGTTATAAAATTCTGTTCCTTATAAGAAAATAAACCAATCTTATACAAAACGATAGCATAACCTAAGCTCTAAATTATTTATCATTTCTTTTCAAAATATCTTACTGAAACGATGCAGTTACATGAAATAAAGATAGCGAAATAGATGCATAGGATTTAAGGAAGAAAGCTAGAGTATCACTCATAATATATCTCAAAAACATGGCTTAGTGCATTACAAGAAAGAGGTATGACCTTTACCTGTCTAATAACCTCTAATACATGAACGATGTTAAAGCTATTTCTTCAGCTTTATTAGAACATCAAATATTTAAAGAAATATAAAACACTGTCCAAATAAAATGCATATCAGTCATAGGGCTTTGTTAACTATGCTGATATCCACATAAAGACTAAATATTATTTCTATTCCTTATCATATCCTATTTCTTAAAAACATCATCTTGGTTTCCTGTTCACTAAGTACTTCCAAGCCACTATCTCAACATTATTTCTCAAGATTTTCCACATCTTACATCGATAAATAACTATCTGCATTTACAAAACAATAAATAAAATTCATTGATAATTAAACAATCCCACTGTTCCACAAGAAAAGTTTGTCCACTTCATCATTCTGTATGCTTAATCATATATAATCTAATCAGACAATATGTGAATATCCTAATATGAGAATTTTAAAAGAATCACATAATTATTTGCTATTATGTTGAATTATATCGCTAATATAAAAAAAATCATTGTATGCATATTTTCAAATCAATCCTATCTCATAATGTTTTTTTAAAATGTTGTATAAAATGTGTTACATATAATTAAAAACTTTTACACTTCATTCTTACGATTCATATAGATGATCTAAAGAAAACAAAAATATACATTATAAATTATTAATAGTCATTATTATTATCAAAATAACCTTTATCTGGTCATCATATTCAATAGGCTTCTTCATCCACTAGATACCGATCATTGCAAACATAAAGAAATATACATTCATACACTTTATTTTAAAATCTATTCTTATCTAAAGTATTAGATTATTCCATTATAAAATTTTATATCATCAACAAATTAATGTTTTATGTTTTCCTAATCTTATAAAAAAAAATTAGATTTAAACTAGGTTAATAAAATAAAAGGAATCAAAACTATAATTACATATTTTCTTGACAATAGTTCCTGATAAGTCCAAAATGTTTATTATTTTCTCTAGAGTTTTAAAATGTTCTCCTCCAAGCGGTTAAAGTTTAAAAATAAAAATAAATATTAATCCATTTAGTAAAATTTATAGAAAATAATCCTTGGTTTTAGTATTTAGGATGATAATTATTAAATCATAATATTAATTAATCCCGTGAAATTTCTTCAATGAAATTTCTTCAATATTCTCTGCCGGCGTATCTGATGCATCACTCCATCTAGCTTAACTTTAAAAATATTTGGTAAACTTTTTTTACAATATTTCCATGGATCCATTTTTATTCAACTATGTGTTCACTTTTTTTATATAAGTTTCCATCCTTAATAAATTTAAACTTTCGTTTGGTATTTTTATATAAATCACTTTAAAAAAAAAAACTTCAAGTACTTTTAAACAAATCTTTTCTAAATACATTTTAAACAATTCTAAGACTGGAGGTTTTAATATCAAAAAATGCTTCTGTAACATATTCCCCTAGGTTCTTTCTTTAATTCTTAAAATATTTTTTTTTAAAAATGTTACCTTCAGAAAGGATATAACATTTTACTCCTTTGGATATAATATTATATAAAACGATCCATAAGATATAATTGTCTTATTACTATTTTTAAAAATAAATCTTGGATAAGCTTATCTAAATAATAATGCATCTCCAATTTTTTTAGATGGCAAATAGATTTCCATTGTATCAATATAATGTCCGTACTATGATTTTTATGTACTAGAATAGTTCTCTGGTGAAGCATTAATAAAGCTGTAACAAAATATTCCAAAAACATTTTTATATTATTAGAATTTATATCCATTTCATTCCACAGTATATCCATTTTTTCATTGCGAAGTTTAGGTCAAATTTCAGATAAAATAATCCTGGCAAGTGCTTTAAAAAACTAGCAAATCATTTTCAAGAAGTTCCCAAATATATTATTTTTTTAAACTGTCTTTTGCAAAATACTTTTAAAAATATCAATTAGTTTTTTTGCAAATAAAACTATAAGAAAGTATTAAAAATTGACTAAATAAAAAAAAAAAAAATACTATCTCTTTGATAGCTGCTAATATACATTTCTCTGGTTTTAATACATTGTTAATCTCTCTTGATACCCTGTGCAATTCATATTTATAGTCCGTAAGAATACCTTATCATATTGGTTAATTCTTACTTTTAGCTTGAGAACAAATTTACATATTTTCAATTTTTTACAGAATTGAATTTCCAAAATAAAAATTATGAAGTAATGAAATTTAAAAAACATTATTTAAAACATTACTTTTAAATCAATTATTACTTTATCAAAATTATTTAAACATTTAAAATAACTTTTAAAATAATTTTAATAACCTATTCCACTCTTAATATTCAATTTATCTAGTTTTATTTAAACAAAATATTTAATTTTTATTATAACTGTATTCGTCTTTATGATACTATTTTAAAATATTATATATGAGAGTTAACTTAATATTTAATATTTGCTTTATGCTAGGTGATAATTCCATCCAATTCTATAATGCGATCTTTTAAAATATTTTAAACTTTGTTATTAATTCAAACAAGCAGTATGTGTGAAAGTATGCATTATACAAGTCACATGATCAATAACTTTGACAGACAATTTTTAATCTATTTCTCTGCCCAGATTTATAAAATTGATACTTATTATATTTAATAATAATAGTAATAATAACAAGTCAGATGTCACATGACTTATATATAGCTTGCACTTACAAATATGTAAAATTAAGAGCGTGCTAATAGCTCTAAACAAGTTTTTTTTTTTTTATTTATGCTAAATGCTACTACAAGAGAAGGCATTCAAATCATTTTTATCTTGGATTGTCCCCATCCCCAGACCGGTTTCGACCTATGGGTCTCTTCAGTGAGGAGTTAGGACATTAGATCTAAAAAACCAACTCAAGCAAAGCATTTATCTAAAAGATAATTGTTAGAAGAAGATCTGAAACTTTTAGACATCTACATGTCTTTAAAGTCAGCTCTTTATAAAAATTTGGAAAAATAATTTAAAATATAGAATTAAATACAATTCTCACCATATAAAGTTTATTTTTAAAAATATATGATTTTTATTAGATTATTAAATATGACTTTATAAATTTAAAATATAACATTTATTACTATAAGTTTTAAACTATTAAAATCGAACTTTTTAAATATACTTTTAATTTTTATAGCTGTGTTATTTAATATGGCCAGCTTTTACAACCATATGCAACAATATTTTAAGCTTTACTTAACTATTTTTAAATGATTCCTTATAATTTTATATACTACGTATTTGCTTTAGCCTCAAATTGTACTTTATAATATAATTAACTTAATACGATTACCATATTAAAAGAACATATTCTAAAATTTAAAATTTTTAGTAATTGACTGAGATGGACTATTACTGACCTATAGAAAAGAGCATAATATATATATATATATATTGTGTTATGCAAATGTTATTAAGATTTTTTTAGAGATCCAACACATAAATGATCATAAACTATTGCAAAATTATATTAATGCTTTTTGTGATTGGTGCCATGTCCAATAATATGCAAATAAACATAAAAAAATGCATTTCGGTATCTTATACAAAGAAAACAACAGTTAGTAGTAATCAATATTGTGTTAATGGAAACAGAATTGCCATAAGTTTTAAGCAGAAACATCTAAGTATTCTTTTTACAAGTAGTTATACAGTTAATGATTATATTCAAACAGTGGTTAATAGTCCAAATAAGAGTCATAGATCACATGACCCTATTCTCTTAAGCTTGTAAGTTGTAAACAATGAGGATTGCCAATTCCTCAACAAGCTTTGTGATAAATGCTTAGACAGAGAAAGCATTTAAAATATCTCTGTCAGGAACCCCCCCCCCAACCCCTGTCCATGGTTTCGTGCTTTGGCACTTCTCAGAGAGATACCAGGGTAGGTTCAGACACTAGATCTAAAAATACCAAGCCAAAGTCTCTTAGAACTATAGAAATGATTTTGAGATTAGTTATTCAATTTAAATTAGAAATACATAAGTTACTATTTGATACATTAATTGTTCCTGTTCTGCATTATGGTTCGATTGTTTAGAACCCATACAATCAAACAAATATAAGTAAATCATAAAAAATACAAGACAAATATTTTAAATATATTTATAAAAATAAAACATATAATATGAAGATAAACAGTACGTATAATAAAAGACTGTTCAGATATGTCATTTTTAATTTAAATTAGTGCATGATACTGTATCAAATATGCAATTACAAAAATTTTGATTAGGATACCAACTTACCTATGTTGAATAATTCCATTAATTCACCAGTACATAGATTGCAACTGGAGTATAATAAAAAGTTTGTAGACATTTATATTTCATCTTTAAGATATACACATTTTAAGGACAAAATAAAATCAGCTTTATATCGATATTAATTTAAATAGTAAGGTTAAACATATTTATGTAATCTTATAGTATAAACAGGTACAACTTTTATAAATGCTTGTTGCCTCTTTTGATCTGTTTATTTAGGAATAATTTGAATTGAATTATTATTATTTAATGTATATATTGATGACCTCAAAAACTGTATTAAATTCTCAAGCCTTCTATGTTATGCAGATGATTACAAAATTGTCAGACATATCTGTCTTATTAATGACTGTTTTTTAAAAACTTCAAAGTGATATAGCTAATTTTCTAAAATGGTGTGAACATAATTTTATCAATATAATTATGAATAAATGCTTTATTGTCTCTTACTCTAGGAAATCTGAAGTTCTAAGATTTTTCTACTATATCTGTGGCTTCAAAATCATAACAAATAATCATCAAAGAGATCTAGAAATAATTGTATTTGTATATTGGATTATAACCATCTTCTCAGTTTATTAGAGATTTATCTTAAAATTCGATATTCAAGAATCTAAGGGTCCAGGTTCAATTCCCATGCTAGCACTGTCACTGGTCAGGCCAGCAACACTTGAAGAAGAGGAGAGAAGAATACCACTTGAAACATTGTGCAAATACTACGCTGTTTGATGTGTTATTACTAACAGTTGAATGTATTTGGAATATCTAAATAAAGTTAAATTTTTCTAAAGACATTCAGTACTTATATTAGATGATGGAAATAGTCCCATATATAAATACAACTAAATACCATCATCAGACCCTTCAGGAAAACATCTAGGAATAATATTTTCCAATAATGGCTCTTTGCATTGCCACATTGATTTTATGGTAAATAAAGCTCTCAAAGTTATAGGAGCTATTTACAGATATGGAAAAGCATTTAATAAATGTATAAAAATTAAACTTTTTATATTTTTGTACTTCCCATCTTGGAATATGATTCAATTATATGGAATCCTCATACAAATACAGATACAATAAAAATTCAATCTGTTTTTGATGAATTTTTTAAATTAAATAATGATCAATATATCGAATTAATGCTGAGAAGAAAAACAAGAGATCTTAAATTTCTACATAAAATTATTTCCCCGAATATTTCTGTATGTAAATTGTTTTATAAATTAAGTATCAAAAAAACAGTATTATAATAATTGTACTCAGGATAGTTTTGAACTTAAAATTTGTAAATCTGATATATTAAAATTTTCCCTTTTACTTCGTTTGCCCAGAACTTATAATAAAGATTTTGCTAATAAAGATATTTTTATTTAGATTTTAAACAATTCATTAAAGCCACCATAAAAAAATATTATCCTTTGTTTCATTTGGTGTAGTATATTTTTATTTGTTTGTTCATTTTACTGTATTTTTAATGTTGTTCTGTTTTTTTTGCTAATTTATATTATTTAACTCATTGTACTCTATAATTGGGTAAATGTTGTTGATATGTACCATAAATAAAGAATTGAATTATTGAATGATAACAACAACAACAATAGTAATAATAACCACTACCATCACTGCTCCCACCACTACCACTACCACCACCACTACCACCACTACTACCATTCCCACCACCACCACTACCACCATTGCCACTACCATCACCACCACGCCCACTACTATTGCTGCCACTGCCATGGCCATGGGCACTACTACCACCACCACTACTACTAGTACTACTATTACTACTACTACTACTACTACTACTACTACTACTACTACTACTACTACTACTACTACTACTACTACTACTACTACTACTACTACTACTACTACTATTGCTACTGCTCCTCCTCCTCAAAGATAAACTTTATTGAGACTCAAACAATGTTATATAAGTTACATGTGAAAACATGAGGTCTTAGATACAAGTTGATACATGATACTATATATGCAATAATGGTTTACAATTTTGCTTACGATATAAAAAAACCTGATTTACTTGAAAGAATAAAACTTATTACATAACAAGATACATGTGCCTAATTAGGTTTACTTAAAATGTTAATTAAGTTTAATAAAAAAAAAAGAAATGGTATTGAAATATAAAGCAAATATAATAAGTTAACTAATAAAATCAATAATATTTTACCATTTTCTTTCCAAATATGGCCGATTGAAATAAAAAATGGTTTGTAAAATAATAAAAAAAAGATTTCAAAAGATTTCAAAAGAAAAAGTATGTTAAATAATTTTTTAAAAAGTACTTTGGAATGTAATCATATGTATATTGACACAAACCAAATATTTACATATTTACAATTATTTTGTTCCACTTTAAATAAACACCTTAATATGTGAAGAATCCATAATAACTTTTAATAGTGAGTCATGCCCTGAAAAATTTGAAGCTGTCGGTACAGTGTCCAACTTGTAATAGAGAGGTCCCAGGAATAAATGTGGCACTCACGGATCGAGTGCTCAATCTTCTTATAAACCCCAGAGCATTAAAGTCACATGCTTTTTTATAGTCAGCCATCTTGTAAGTTATTCAATATCATGTATTGATAATTCAAATATTACTTTTTCTCCAAGGATAAAAAGTATAGCCTTGAAGATAAATACAATTATATAGTCTATAAACAGTTCACGATAATATATTTTTGAAAATCTTGTAATTTATACATCTTTTGCATAAAAAATTAGGTGGAATCTTTATTTTTTATCTAAGTATGCCTTTAAGTTTGAATAACAAATAATTGTAATAAATGAGCCCATGCTATGTTAGAATGTAGCTGGAAAAAATAGTAGATGTCAAGTTTTGTTCATGATATTTTTACCTAAAAATTTTAGAGAATAAGAGTATGTAGATGTTAAACCATTTTTTAATTATTTATCTGAATATATTGTATTAATCATTATAGTACATGATGAAATAGTATGCAAGTCATACAGGTCTGTGTGGAATGATTGCAGAGGTTGTGGGAAAGGATGTGGTTTACTTATTTATGAAAAGATTGTTGTGCATTTGTGGAACATAAACAGTCTTAGAGATGTAAAGTATTGGCATGTTTGAAAATTATTTACCAACTGTTCTGAATATCTACCATATAGCACATATGTTGTGTAAAAGAAAAACTGAAAGTATCTTCAGCAATAATTATACATTCATCCACAAAAAGTTAAAGTTGGTAGAAACCAGATCTTAACTTGTGTGAAAGTTGTGTAGTGGAAAACCAATTAGCTGCCAATGCAGGCATGAAAATTCAAGTGCTTGA
Source organism: Epiperipatus broadwayi (assembly GCA_028023455.1). NCBI lineage: Eukaryota > Metazoa > Onychophora > Udeonychophora > Euonychophora > Peripatidae > Epiperipatus > Epiperipatus broadwayi. The sequence continues at coordinate 596,049 of JAQFVV010012542.1, read as the reverse complement.
CACCCAAAATTCACCCAATGGGGGAATATCATTTGTGAAACGTATGTATGTAGAGAGAGAGAGAGAGCTAGAGGGTGATCTGAGATTCTGAATTGGTTGCAAATTAATAGACTTGATAAAAAATGAATTGACAAAAGAAACTTGAAAATATCTTTGCAGTGCAATGTTTATTCAATCTTTCATGTGATATTAAGAGTGGAATGAAATTAGCCATCTAGTAACAGATGTGGTAAAAATATATTGTAACGTTTATTTATATACGTTGCAAATATATTGGCATTTGGTAAAAGCTAAAAAATAAAAGTAAATTTAGATTTTTTTTTTGACTAATTTTTTTTTTTAAAAAAATAACGTACAATGAAAGTTAAATTATTCTTTCGTTTTTTTTTAAATGTAATTAGAAATAAAAGTTAGAATTGGAGAGAACAAAAGACACAAATTACCAATCTAGATAAGAGAAAGTAACAATATTTCAACTAATTAAAGATGGCAGAATTATGCTGAAAAAAATAGAGACTTTGTAACATAAATTTTATAAAGAATATATAAGATTATCAACGGATATTTTGACAAACAAAAGATATGCGCAGAAGTCGGAAAACTGGGCCTCTAGAGTATAAAAGGCAGAGATCAATTTGAAGAACATCTTGTTCGTTGGTTTCTCTAGTTGGTCTTGGATAACAATAATATATCCAAGTAATTCGGCATGTCAGAGTGAACCGGAGCTTCTGAAGACATCGTGCCTGAAGATGTATACCAGAAAAGCTTCCGTGACCGACTAGGAGAACGGACCACAAGATCAAATAATAACCAAAAGGCCAAGCTCATTCTACCCAAAAAACTATGCATAGTTATCTACTACTGAATTCCCAAAACTTATCGGTAAGTAATGCTTCATTACTCCTGATTGTGACCAAATTAAACGTTTTCAAACAATTTCTAAAAGTATGTTTAAACAATCCCGATAGAGACATTCAATTTCTTGTGCAAGAGACATTCATTTTTTAGTAACTTTCTAGAAGAAATTTGGAAGTGAGCTGTAATTGTAAAATTGTTTTTTTATTAATTTATTTACGTCTGAATTTTGTTCTCTCCAATTTATTTGATTAATAATTTCCTTTAACATTTTTTTTCTATTAGAATAAAAATATTTCTAATACCAATTTTCATTTGTGCGTTATTAATAATAGTTATTATTTTTTATTATTAAATCTATTAGTAGTTTAATAAGATTTAAAAATGTAATTTACCTTTGCCAATGTGTTTGAATAAGCCCAGGAATAATAATCTTAAAAAAATAATTCTCATTACGGTATGATGTAATACCGATTAGTTTAAAAGCATTTTTTTTTTATTTGTGAGATATTATATGACGATTTCAGCGAATTCTTAGGAATTCTGGCGTCCAGATTAAATAAATTAAAAGCTGATTTCGTCAATAGCACAATTCTCAACAATTAATACGCCGAGTTGTTGTATCAAAACAGGTTTATTTAACTATGTTTACAATAAAGAAAAAAAATTATGAAATAACATTAAATTTGGCAATACATTTATAAACCATTAAATTACTTAATGTCCAATATTAATAAAATTCCATGTGGAATTTACTATTAGTCCAAGATTGAATTCCCTTTAGAATTGATGTCAGATATCTGAGATTTTATTAATGTTAATTTCAAATTGTCAGCTTTAAGTTTTTTGTTCTTGACATTTGTTTTGCACAATTCATTACCAGAAGAACTTTTATTTGAGTCTGACAAATCCTCAGAAGTCATTGAATGTGATTTTTCAATAAAATTCCTATTACCTCTTCCTGCTTTTCTTTTGGATTTTTGACTAATATAAGAATAATTTCCTGTCATAATTCCATCCGAATCAGAGTCTATCAAGTGTGAATTACAGGAAGTACAGGCATCAGAACTTCATGACTTTGTTCTTCTACAATATGGTTCTTTACAGGAAATATACGCCGAGTTGATCACGAAATATAGCTATGTTTTTAGAATAGAAATATAACTTTTTTCTTTTTTGACATAGCTTGACCAACTCATGCGCAGTTTATATTAGCGTGTAGAGGCCTAGCAAAACGGAAAACGTTATAATATTAAGCCATAAATGTGGGCATACAGATTCAAATGTTTAACATCTGTATATAATCTGATGGATGAAGATTGTTAATGAAATGTATGCATAGTGAAAGAAGATAGTCTGAATTCCTGCATGGGTTGATGGTTTAAATATATCAGAGTTGATTAAAAAAGCATATAAAAAGGAAAACAAACTTGGAAATAAATATGATTTTTTTAAAGAAGTATATATTAGTAGAATGTTTTAAATAGCTACAAATGCACTACGATAAATTTTGCAAGACTGGGGCATAAGCAAAATAGATATCATACAAAATCAGTTTAATTTTCAAAGGAATTCTAACTTGGGTGGTACAATTTATTTACAGTCAATTAAATTAATGAAAAGTCCCTACACTAAAGCTATTGATGCACTTGAATCTATCTTTTTGTAGTGGTTTTCTGTTTGTTCCCACATTCATCCAACTTATATCAGAAGAGATGTTGCTAACAGAAAAAATATAAAAATGTGTTCAATAGATCAAGGTTGCAAATAATTCATAAATTATGGCATTTATGGTATTAGAACCATTTTTCTTTTTCCACTTTTCTATATTTAATAATAAAACCAACAAGACTGGATATTCCTAAATATTACTGGAATCTCATCAATATATTCATAACAGAAAATGGTTGTTGCACCCATGTGTAAATGCAATTTAAGAACTGCTGACTTGACTTTTATAAGAGACTTGAACTCAGACATTCAAGCTCTGTACAGCTATCCAATCCATCTTTTATAACAATACATATGACCACATACATGTGAAAAAGATAAATGAACTCCAATATATGTATTTTGTTCTGAATCAGCATTCATTAGTTCATCCAGATCATCTCACACACACACACACACACATATATATATATATATACAATCAGCTCTTAGTATATTGGAGATCATTCATTTTTTTCATATGGGGTCAAGCATATCAGTTGTAGAAACAATTTATCAACAACATGTCAGCATATTGGATAATTTATAATTTCATTTATATATTTTTAGGTACTTATTTTTACTTCATATTTACATTTAGAATGCTTTATTTAGTTTTAGAATTTTATCATGGAAGCTTTTAAATATTCAAGATAAAAGAAAGATTAATTTGATTTCACTAACATTTTTTTTTCTGCTAAAAGATTTTATTATAATAACAGAAGTGATTTTAATAATCAAAGTTTAACTTAAGTTAAATCATTACTTTTTGTCTTATAGAAAAGTTTTTAAAAGAATAGTCAAGCAGGACTATTACAAAGAGTTTGGAAAGTGTTTACAATGTGTGTACATGATAATGGATGAACATAGTTCCGTCATATATGAATTATCATAATTCTTATGTCGTATGTTATAATGGGAATAATTAATGTGCATAAGTGAAATACAGAAGCATTTTCTGAATTTTTATGCTTGCATTTTTTTGTTGCTTTTGTGTAGACAAGTCATTCTTATCTGTAATCATTTTGTTACCACTGCTGTTTTGAAAACTTCAAATAAGACTTGATTTAATGGCATATTTGAATAGAATAATATTCTAATCACCAAATAAAATGAGTGCAAAAAGAAAGAGTTATTCTTGTAAGAACATCAAAAGAATTGTGAGGGCTCCGAGAATAATTCCCCCCCCCCAGCTTTTTGTAAAGAGAAGTATTTGAATAAATGTACATTTTTGTACTTGAATAAATGTAGAATTTTGCATATGAAAAAATGACATCTCCTGAAACCAAGCCCTATGCTGCCTTTTGGAGCAAAAATTAATATAAGACTTGGTCTTATTTTCAAGGAAACAGAGTAATAATAATTGATTCTGTGACTAAAAGACTTAATAAAACCATTAGTGAATTTAACACTTGATTAGAATCTCTATTCATTCAGTTTATTAAAGTTTATGCTATCTAAACCATACATATCCTAAATAAATAGCAAATAAATTCACATTTATATCAGATTTGGGAAATAAAGGCATAATGAAAGATTTGTGGTCTAGTTTCTAATGAAAAATTTGAAACTGTTGCAAAATATAATATAGACAATAATATTAATTGATGAATAATTTAGCTAACAAAATATTTGATGTGAAAATAAAGGTAATAATCCTTCAAAGTCTGGTTCTGACAGAATAACATGTTTTTTTTTCATATCATTTCGGCAGCACTCCCCCGAAACTTGTTCTATGAAAATTAATTTATAATCCATTATCTCTTCACATGTTGAAAAAGACTTTGAAGGAGTCATCAACCAAAAATGGTACTAATTAGATTGTAATTAGATATCTAAATTACTCTTACCAGTCAAAGACAATGGCATATAAAAGTCTGTCAATCCATTCCTGGATGTAACAAGGCTTTTTCACTTTATCCACTTTTGCTATACTCTCAAAATTTGTTGCCCCATGTGAAATAATGTGGTGCCTTTTCACTTTTTGGACAATAAGCTTTTAATAAGAGTAATATTAAAAGAAACCCTTTCCCAAAATTATTTTTAATTGTTTTGTAATTGTATATCTTAATCAATCTTATTAGACAAACAATCATGCCACATAAATATTTGTAAATGCATCCTTAAAAGTAACATCTTTCATAGCATTAGCCATAGAGACAGACCATAATATAAAATATGTGCAATGTACTAATAAAAATTATACCTCAAAATACCTTTAAGAGAATATCAAGAGAGATCTTTAGTTCATCATTCAGCTAAGAGTAATTATAACAAAATGCTGAAGTAAACAAAAACATCTAAAATGTACTAAATTCAACATATCTAATTTCTGCAAATAAACATCACATGATCACAATTTCTTATGCTTGCTTATAACTGTTATTAAAACAGGCAAAATTCTCTATACGTATTGCCACTCAGTGCAAACCAGAGTAATCAATGGATTCCAGAAGGCTTGTGCATAAAATCCCCACCTAGTGCCTACTCATACAAATCCCCAGATTAATTTCTGGCTTGTGGCCTTCATCAGTGAGGAGCCTTAGATCTGAGAGCACTGCACCTAGATCTTAGGATATTGACTTCTCTGGCTTGCACTGAGTGGCAATACATATGGAGAGTTTTGCCTGTTCTAATTTCTGCAAGATACAAGAATAAATAACTATTTTACAAAGTTTGGCAAGAAAATTATAATTGCTTACAATCTCAGAAAAATAATAGAAAAACTATATCAGATTATTATTAGAATCCAATATAATAAGAAAATCAAAACCATAAGCCATGAAAAGCATTGAATAGCATAGCCAAGCCAAGAAAAAGTGGGGTCTGGTGCAATGTTTTCATGTGGAGTGGGGGTTATTTTACATTTGACAAACATTTAGATATATATTATTGGCCGATATAGATATATTGCTTTACAATTACTTTATGATTAAGTTAAAAATGATTCTCTTCATTAAATTTTTTATTCATTTTGAATAACAATTCACTGAAGGAAAAAAAAACATTAAAAAAAAAATTGTGTTCTTTTATCAGACTGAATGATGGACATTGATAAATGAAAAGTAAAATTGTATTTGCAAGTTTACTAAAAATGACTTATTATGAGTCTACTTACAAATAATTAAAACAGGCAAAACTCTCTATACGTATTGCCACTCAATGCAAGCCCGAGTAATCAATGGATGCCAGAAGGCTTGTGCATAAAATCCTCATCTAGGGTCTACTCATCCAATAACTTCAGATTAGTTTCTGGCTTGTGACCTTCATCAGTGAGGAGCCTTGGATGTGAGAGCACCACCTAGATCGTAGGATCTAATGCAACCCTCCAGCAGCCACCTTTTATCTCTACTTAAGTACAAAACTATGAGTCTTAAATTGCAAACACCATAATATTTTCAATCCAAGATCATTAGCTTACATAGTTATATAGATTTGAACTCAGTTCAGTACTTATATATTTTGGATCCTAAGATTTAGGTGCAGTGCTCTTAGTTCTAAGGCTCCTCATTAATGAAGGTGACAAGCCAGAACCTAGTCTGGGGATATTGGATGAATAGGCACTAGATAAGGATTTTATGCACAAGCCTTCTGGCATCCACCGATTACTCTGGCTTGCACTGAGTGGCAATATGTATAGAGAGTTTTGCCTGTTTTAATACCAGTTAAGAGCAAGCATAAGAAATGGTGATCATGTAATGTTTATTGGCTTACAAATAATTCTGGTTAACATATTTGAATGAGAATATTCTGAGATCGATTATATTCCCACACATTCCATATCAAAGCAGTGGTAAACAGTTGTTTACATGTTTCTGAAATTAGTAAAAAAAATTGCATTGTATGTACTTTATTTTGTTAATTCAAATACTGGTTCAATAAAATTGCTCAAATTGGTATTTATAATGTATAAATATTTATTGATTTATATATTACAAATATGACTTTGCAATTTTATTAAATCAATATTTGAAAAAATAAATTATATATAATGCAAAAAATATATATTCTATTGTCTTGAATATTGTGAATATGTTAATAATATAATCATAATTTTTTTTTGCAAATTCTGATTCTACAGATAAAATTGTTAACAAAGAGAATCGTTCTTGATCTATGCTGATTTCATAGTAACATGATGAGAAAATTGCTAAGCATTTAAATATACACTTTAGACATTACATGATCACCATTTCCTATGCTTGCTCATAACTGTTATTAACACAGGCCAAACTCTCGATACGTATTGTCACTCAGTGCAAGCCAGAGTAATCAATGGATTCCAGAAAGCTAGTGCATAAAATCCCCATCTAGACCCTAGTCATCCAATATCTCCAGAACAGTTTCTGATTTGTGGCCTTCATCAGTGAGGAGTCTTGGATCTGAGAGATTTCTGGCATCCATTGATTACTCTGGCTTGCACTGAGTGGCAGTACGTATAGAGAGTTTTGCCTGTTTTAATTTTAGACATTGTTGGAAAATCTGCACCACCACACAATCAGGATTTTTACAATTGTATTACTTTGCATCGAATAGTAAATGTAATGCCTATGAATTACAGTTCTAGCAAAAAAAATGTGGTTATATTTAGCAAATGATATTTTTTTTTCATGGAGACATGACCATGCAGACATGGGACCTCATGCCATCATACTAGCTGTACTACCTTCAGGTTAGGGTCTGTTGAATAGTCATCTTCAGATTAAACATTTTAGCTGTGCTACTTCAGCATGTGATCTTTAAGTTGTCTTCTATTTAATATAAAAAAACATACAGATTTCATGCTTAATCCATGAAAATACTGAAATAAAATTTACAATGATTGTAAGGATAAATTACTTTAAGCCAATAAACATCACATGACCACCACCTCTTATGCTTGTGTATAACTGTTGTTAAAACAGGCAAAACTCATCATATGTATTGGCACACACAGCAAGCTAAAGTAATCAATGGATGCCAGAAGGCTTGTGCATAAAATCCCTACCTATTGCCTACTCATCCAATATCCCCAGACTAGTTTCTGGCTTGTGGCCTTCATCAGTGAGGAGCCTTGTATCTGAGAGCACTGCACCTAGATCTTAGGATAATTTACTTTTTGATTTTTAAAAGATATATTTTAGTGTATTTTACTATATCTAAGACTTATTTAGTTTTTTAATTACATCAATATTTTACACTTACTCTTCATTTACAACTATTCACATGTCTTATTTAAATTAAAACCTTCTAATGCTTTTTCACATAGCTTTATCTTTATTTCAATGCATTATGACTTCAAAAATCCATTTTCATGCACATATATCTAGATTCTTTTTATATATATATATAATCTTTGATTTTATTTTATTAAAAGTTTTGACTGTTGTACAGTTTTTTTAGAGATTTAAAAAATTATTTAAGCTTTGATGAAGACTGCAGGTTTGTTGAAAGTGTTAGTAAAATTGTTGTGTTTTAGGAAGACCACGTGTGGCAAATAGCCTTTTCAGAGCTTCTATCATGGCTGTGGAGTGAAGTGATGGTACTTCCACAACCTCGAGCCACTTGGAGAATGAGTCCACCACTATTAACAGCAGTTTGCCTTTCCATGGACCAGCATGATCCAAGTGAAAAAAAAAGTGGAGGGGGGAAGAATTGGGAACCTTGAAAATATGAATATACAATAATTATGTATTTGAAGAACTATCAAGAATAAGATTAACAACAGTTATACACAAGCGTAAGAAGTGGTGGTCATGTGATGTTTATTGGCTTAAGAATAAGATTACTGAAGCATACATTTTGTGGTATTATGTATATTTATTGCTTTACATGGTTTGATACAATAGTAGATTGGATGACTGAAGAGGTCAGGCCAATGGACTCTCACTCTTGTTACTTCTGCACACGCCCTTCTTACACACTTATGAGTAATAAATCAATCGATTACTTTTATTTACATACGTTAGATAAATGAAATGTAATAATTTGTTGATTTTAATATAAATGTGGGAGAAGAGAAAAATAAGACAAATCAAACAGGAAGTTTGGTTATTTATTTTTTAAATAAAATAGTATTAAAAGCGTTGACTTATTTTCTTTTTTGAAGTTAAGTGAACTCATTTCTTTTGTTAGGACTAAACGCCTACCCTCTTAATATAAATTACATCTAGTATGGTAAAAGTTCAAGGCAATAAGATAATGTTCGCATCTCTAATGCTTTTATGTTTTACGCCGTATAAAGCAAGTTCAGATATTAAGTATAAAGGTATAAAATCAATCTATTAAATAAAATACTTTAGATATGGTTAGCAAAATTTGGAAATTATTTGATGATAGTCTTAAGAGAAATTACAAACTTATAAATCGCATATACACATTTATTAGCTAAAATATAGTTAAATGTTTTCATTAGAAAGATAAACTCACGTGACTTTCCAGCTAATTAAAAAAACAATCACGAGGACAAATAAAGTTGTTAAATCTAAGTATTCCATTTCCTCCAGCGAGAGCTGTCAAATGTTAGATAACCGAACTCAAAAGGATCGCCCTTATTTTATTGTCGAATGAAATTTGACGAGAGTGAGACGTATTTTCCGAGTGATACAGAAAGGAAAAAAACGTCGTTTACAATTACACACACAACTAAAAATTCTTTTTAGCAATAAAAAATGTTTATATGAATATAATACTCATACATTTATCAACTCTTATCAGAAAAATAAAACTATGGCATAACTTTATCGGTTCTGAATGTATTATCATAAGCGTTACTTTTATTAATTATTCGTACTTCATGATAGAAGTTCTTATATGTATTAAGCAAACATAAAATATTTGTAAACCTACAATATATAAACAAAGGGGATTTAAACTCAGACTTTAAAGCTTCCTTTAGTTATCCACTTTATCTTATATAACCGATAGACATGACCACACACACGTGAAAAAGCTAAAGTATCTCCAACATATGTATTTTGTGCTGAACCAGCACTCATTACTTGGTCAAGATCATCATCTCCCAAGTATATGTCTAATGTGTGGGAGATGATGATCTGGACCAACTGATGAGTGCTGGTTCAGCGCACAAAATACATATATTATAGATCATTTATCTTTTTTATATATGTGGTCATGTATATAAAATGGAATAGATAATGTGGGGAAAATGATGATCTGGACCAGGTGAGGAATACTGGTTCAGCATGAAATACATGTATTGAAGGTCATTTATCTTTTTCACATGTGTGTGGTAATGAGTATCAATTATATAAGATGGAGTGGATAACTGAAGAAAGATAGAAAGTCTGTGTTCAAATCTTTAATTATATTATAAAGTTAGGTATTTACAATATACTAGTATTGATTGAATATATAAACAAAGTAAATTTAAAACAAACTAATGCTATTAAAAGTGCTAGTCTGACATCATGCTATAAAAGATCACAGTTTACCCCAAAACTGTTATGCTACCACATTAAGGTATTGTTTGCTGAATCAAACAAGTGCTTACCAGGATTGGTTCAAACCCACTCTTAATCTTATGAATTGAAATTATTTGTTCATCACACTTCAGAAAGTTATACCTCAATGTCAGTGCTCAATGTCTTTTATTAATTATGATCTTACTGTCATATCTATTCATTTACAAACAAACTGAATTAACCTCACCCAGTAAAAGTATTCATAGTCTAACCCTACTTGATTCTAAACAATTACATTTTTTCTTTTTTTTTCTGCTTTAGTGACATCTATTGTAAGCTTCAGTAATCAGTGGAAAACACATGGTATTGCAATGTAATCTCTGCAACCATAATGACTTTTGGTCTTTTCTTTGTCAATGAGGAGTTGGTATTCATAAGTGAAACTAATGTAGATAAGCATATGAATATTTTGGTTTCTATTACATTGGTTTTCGATTTAAATCTTAAGACCTTAATAATAATGTCAAAATTGGAAACTGGTCTATTTATGAGGATCTGATTATCAATGATTACTCAAGCTTACTATAGATAGCACTGGAGTAAAAACTACAATTGCTCTTCTTTAGAAGTAATTCCCCAAGTGCACCAATATTGTTTTAAATTTACATAAATCCAATGATTAAATGATGGGCTATAATTACAAATCGCTTTTTTTAAAAATGAAGTCAGAGTTTCTGTATGTAGGCTCTATATCTTGTAAGATTCTCGGCCAAATTAAATATTCCCTCCCTTTGAAACCATTATGTATTACAATAAATACATCTACTTCCTATTCCTTATTAGCAATTTCCTTTCTAGCTCCAATTATTATTTTCTGCAATATAATTTTAATAAAAACGTTTTATTAGTTCCACTATCTTATTCTCATTTTTCTTCCTTTTGTCTTAAAGTCCTAATCAAAAAAATGACAATTTCTACTCTTTTTCATTTCAACTTGAAATGTCTCTTACCTTAATTTATTCTCATCTTCTTTCAGCATTGAACACTTAAAAAATAAATGTTTAGTATTATGTGAGAATTTAAAAAAAGTTTTTGAATACTGGAAATGACAAAGTGAACTATGATCTATGGATTGCAAACTCTAGAATCTCAACACCACTGCATTAAACCACAAAAGGCAATACTCTTAAATAATTGATACAAATTAGAACACTCTCTCCTTTATGATGACTTTGCATTAATTTTTAGATGCGTTATAAATATTCCATTTGTTCTCATCATATTAAAAATTTTCCATTTCAATACTGGATCTGATATAATTAAATAATTAATTATTGTGGCAAAAAACTTCTATCTAATGTTAAGAATATAGTATAAGCTTGGTATTCCATTCAAATTAAATCATTGCATAAATCAATTATTGTTCAACACTTTTTAAGATGGATTCAAATCATCATAAAAGTATAAATACCACTCTGAAAGATCTGGTTTTATGCTGCAAATACTATGCATACAATTTAAAAACTAGTTTGTCAAGCATTGGTGGTCGAGAGGTCAACAATAGCTGCTTTACAAGCAGTTGTCCTGGGATAGTGGGTTCGCTTCCCGGCTGATGCCATGACACATGGGAAAAAAAAACCAGTGAGTAATTTTAGATTTATAATTTTACTTGTTTGACATGGGAAGCAATATTTTGTGGTGAACATATTTGACTTGAATGCACAATATTTTCATTCATCGTTGGAAAAGAGGTTGCAAAGATAACATATTTGCAGAATATATTTGAAAGAGAGCATTTCTTTAACTTTTTTATAAGTATTGTACATTATTTGCAAACTGCAGAAGTATTCTTGAAACACGTTATTAGTAAGTTGAATTACAAAAACATATGCTGAAATCCTTAATTATAATGACTGGATCATAGTTACGGTGAAATGGATTTTTATAACAAGAAATTAGAAAAAATAAGATGCAATATCATAAGTAATTTGAGTAATTAAAAAAATATATCTAAATAGTGTAATTATAAATTTATTTAACACACATAAGTAATATTTACTAAGGCAATAAACCTCAAGAGTGTGCGCTTGAAAATGCGAAGGTAGGGACCTCTACAGGTCTTAACCACAAGCTTCCAAAGCATAATCTTGTGGTTAAGACCTGTAGAGGTCCCTATCTTTGTATTTTCAAGCAAAGCTTGTGGTTAAGGCCTGTAGCGGTCCCTACCTTCACATTTTCAAATGCACACTCTTGAGGTTTATTGCCTTAGTAAATACTAAATAGTGTAAGAATATTACATAAGCTTACACATAGCAACTGAACTAAATAAAAGACATAGATTTGCTATTTAAAAGTGATGTGAAGGCAAAAATAATTTAATATTATAACAAAGCTAGCCAAGGAATGTAATAAATATCTATAATTATTTAAAACTGAAAATAACAAAATATAAAATGCTGAGCTGATGTCATATCTATATAACTATACAGGTAAGTTAACATGAATACAGAACATCAAGGTGTTTTTAGATATGGGTTGATAGCTTGATAGAAAATCCAAAATAATAAAAGCTAGTTGCTAGAGGAAAGATGCTTTAGAGCCAAACAATTCAGGTGCACTAGATTGAGATCCAAAATTCTCCACTGATAAATGCTATAAGTTTAAACTCATCTGGGAATATGAACAAGACAAGACAAAATAGGAATTAATATCATTTGGCATCTGATTTTGCAAGCTTATACAAAAGGCTTAATTGGAGTAAGGGAAATACATTGCTCCTTTAAAAATACATGTATAAAATACTTTGTTTGTATAATGTTAATAATTGCACACCAATAGTTCTAAACATTAATTTTGTAATGCTTGGCATTATGTGTGATAAAGACTAGAACATTTTCTCTAGCACAGAAGCACATTATTTATGTAAAATTTTCTGATTGTAAAATAAAAATACTGTATTTGATTTTACTGATGTCCATTAACATTCAAATAAATAATTAAACCAGAAGCCATAAAATGTTTCAGCCTATTAAAAACAAAAACCATTTTTAGATATGCCACAATGTTAGCATATCCATTTGAAAACCATCTGGTTTCAAATCTGGAATAAGTAAACTTAAAACATCAAACATCACATGATTACTCTGGTTTGCACTGAGTGGTGCTACTGTATGGAGAGTTTTGCCTCTGTGTAAACTTAAAACAGTTTAGCATATTTTTTCATATTCAGAATAACTATACCAAACCCAGCTAACGAACAAATATTGGCAAGTAAATGGATATTTAGCTATTCTTAGCTACAAGAAAAACTTTAAACACTTGTTACACAGCAATTGATATGTTTGTAGAATAATGATAGACTGTCAGATATTAGTGAAGCTATTTAATGTCTCATCTATCACATTCTAATACAGACAATTTTTTTATTTTTCATTTTTTATGTAGCATATTTACAAACGGAGAGTATTGGCAATATAAGTATTATTATTTAATAAAATAATTACACTTTGAATCACATATTTTGATATTATATTTCTTAATTAAGTTTTTAATAATATGAATTTTTAATTTTGTCTTATATTAAGTAGAACTATGTTGGAACAAACAAATTTATGGTAAGTAATTATAGTGTTAAATATTTGTGTTTTATTATTAAGTTCATTGCCATTACAGTCCAAAAGAAATTGTTCCATTGGACATAATTGTCCAAGTAATAAATTTATCTATACTAAATTGAACTAAAAGCTCTTAGCTGTAATTGTTGAAGATGGTAATATGTTTAAACAATACGTTCTTTTAGAGAATTGGAGAAAGATAAAGCCATCCCTGTCTGAAATGTGTTTAATGTTATAATGAAGAGTGGGATTTTTATTCCCGATGAATCATTCGAACAAAAAGAGGATTATTATATATAAAAAATGTTGAGAGCTAGAATTTTATAGTATAAAATCAGAGAATATATTTCTATTCATGATAATATATAAAAAAAACTTTATTCAAAACATTAACCAATAATAAATAAAACAACATAGCAAGTTTCTAAATATAATACCTTGTGACTGCAGGCATATCATTCTGGCTCAACAATTCTTTTTATATTTGCACATAACTATAATATAATTTTACTTATATTTTTAAGTAAGATTATTGTGATCTGCCTCCAATCTTTTTTCTATAACTTTAGTTTCCAAAATGTTTTGTAGAAAAACATTATTCATCAAAATATCTGCCAGAAATTTTATTTTTTCTTAGTTTTACCATGTTCAATAATTTTATTTAATACTATTTTTTCCCAATATCTATTATTAATTTTTTTCTCCAAGTTATCCTAGTCAACTTTCTTCAAAAAGACATTTCTATATCTTTTAATTTTATATTACTTTTTTATAAATCTCCTCATATACACTTTAATGCAATTTTTATATAATTCCTCCTTTATTTTTTTAACAGTCTCGACTGTCCTGCAGTCTTCACCAGAGCTTTTTATAACCTTCTTCTTCATTGACTGTAAAAAGAAAGAAGATTATAAAAAGATCTGATGAAGACTGCATGACAGTCAAAACTGTTAAAAAAATAAAGGAGAATTATATAAAAATTGCATTAAAGTGTATGCAGGAGATTTATAAAAAAGTAATATACATAAATATATGAAGAAATGCAAAAAAAGTAAAGAAGATATAAGAATAATACTTTTTAATCTTATTATCTTCTGCCTTCCTGATAGCCATCCCATCCAAACAAATATTCCAACAAATTTTAACCTACTTTTCATAAGTTTATTTGTTAAGTTTTATTTATTAAAAAAAAACATATTTTGTTAGCATTTATCTTCTTTTAACATCAGCTATTGTCATTAATTAATAATCTTTCACACACAAAATTCCTAAATCCATTCCAGAATTGAATTATTTATTCAAGCATTCCCCATTTCTTTTATTTGTTATTTATCTATCATCATAATCTTAGTTTTGCTGATATTTCATTTATTTTTTCCTAATCCTTTTATTTGTTGTTTATCCATTATCATAATTTTAGTTTTGTTGATATTTCATTTATTTTTTTTAATCATCTTTTATTTGTTGTTCATCCATCATCATAATCTTAGTTTTATTGATATTTCATTTATTTTTTCCTAATCCTCAATGTCTGTCTTCATAACAAATGGTATGAACACATTAATAGTTTTAATTCCTTTGTTTTTCTTTTCAGGTTCGTTATTATATCCATAATAAAAAAGTTGAACAAATAGGATAATAATGGAGAACCTGAATCACAGTTCATTTTATATTAGTACATCCTTTCAATGCTTCATATCTACATTGGTACAATGATATCTATACATATTTGTAATCAACATTTAATTCTTCCAGTCAAGACTTACATTCCTCATTATTTGAAAGAGCAATTTTCAATCCATCTTGTCAAAAGTCTTTCCAGCCAATAAAATCCACATAAGATTTTACATTCAGTTCCAGTGTTAATACACAAAATCATTCTAAAACAACAAAACTCCATATTTTCAGTTTTTATACAATTGTTAATTGACAGGATACATTTTTAAACAACTTATCTATTAATAAAATATCATAAAAATGTGTAGGGATTCCAAACTGGATATGAACTCTTAAGTACTTTTATTTGGTTCTTTAATTCTGATCTCTTATTGATGGATTTGGTAGTCATTAGCTAATGATTAATGGTTCATGTTTGTTCTTTCTACATATAATAGTGACTATTAATGACCAGACTCTTAATGAGACTCCAAACATGTCTAGAAATATAAAATCCAGCTAGATTCACCATTGAATCTGAAAAAAAAAATGTCCAGAATCTCAGATGTCAATTTTTTTTACTATAATTTTTCAGTTGTTTGAAAAACTTCTTTGTTGAATATCCAGACTGAAGGTTTTGTTTTAAGATAAATCTTTTATAATGAAACTCTATCTTAAGTTATTGAATACTCTGATCAACGTAACAGCTTTTTATGAATTTTCTATAAGACAACTTTTTTTCTGATATTTTGTGAGAAAATAAGTGAAAAAACATGAAGTCACTTCAGAAGAATAAACTTAAATATAACAATAATATTTTTATTGATAATATTTAGTTAAGCACCCAAAATAAGGTTCAAAATTCACCAAGAGAATATACAAATGTCAAAAAAGGTATCTGTAAATTTTTACCACAACCCAAAGAAGTGGCAGCCATCTTTTCAATGAAATTACTTCTAAAAATTATTTTAGATATAAGTTTAAATAGATAAGGACAATTAGTTAGATTATGATTCAAAGTTATTCCTATATCATATGGAATAGGACCACCTATTAATATATTAAGGCCAAAATATATCCCAATATGTTTTTCTTATTATGTAGAAGAAAAGTTGAACATAATGTTTGTTGGGTTGAAAATAAAACCCAGATATTAAACAAGATTTCCAAACTTTCCAAATCTTTATTAAGAAACTTTCCTTTTCTAAAAAGATGTCTTCTATGAAGTCAAAGTAATATCATCACCATGATGATGAATATATTAAATAATGTGGTATCAGACCATTATTCAAATTTTGTATTTACTATGATTATCCTTTAAGGATTCTTAAATTTTTCTATCGGAGAGTATTTTGTTTTCTTACATTTAAGAATTTTAGATACATTTAAAGGCTAATTTTTCCAACAAAACCATAAAATGAGTTTAAACAGTTTTTAATTTATTTTGACTAAATTAAATGTTTATATAATAAATTTAAGACATTTAATTCTAATCATATTTATATATTTGTCATTCACAGAATTAATTTTCATAACAACAATATTTCCAAACTGTCTTATATATTTTCAAAACTTCTTATCTCAATACTTTAGAACTAGCTATTATACATTTGAATATTTAATGGAACATTATGTGATGTATGTCTTTATTACCTCCATTTCCAGTTTTTTGCTTTTACTCTGATTAGTGAAAACTTAGGATTCAAAGTTTAATTTAAGGCATGTTGCCTCCACAAAATAGCTTTAATCTATTCACAATATTTATGCTAATAGCTTGGATTTGAAGAGTCATATTAAAGTTTTAAATTCAAGATACCTTGCATTGTAATATAGATTAATTTATATATTTTAAATAGCTCAGTTTTATAACTCCTGTAAATTTCTTCTACTCTTTGGCTAAAAAGGTAATATTATTAACAATATCCCATAACTTTTCATATGCTTATTGAATGTTTCAAAGAGCACTTTAAGCTTTAGTAATCAATAGACACTAGAAAATATGCTGCTATATAATCCACATCCCCAGACTGGTTTTTACCTTCAATAATGACGATTTAGGATTCAAAGCTGAAACTAATTTGCCTGCACATTGTAGAATCCATTGTTTACACCTTTATGCTATTCAAATCAATAAGCCAAAATTTGGGGAAAAATCGAACATTTCAAATTCTAGACAATTCTCTTATATATATATATGTAACAATAAAAATAACAAATATAATGGTATTTAATTATTGTATACAGTCTTTCAATCCACAGAAGTATGGCAATTGAAGCAGATGAAGGGATTAACCAAAAGTACTTCTGTGGATTGAAAGAGTGTATATAATAGTTAATTACCATTGTATCTATTATTTATATTGTTATTACAAGATTTTTTAATTAACAAACATTTTGTTTCTCTCTCTATATATATATATTATAATTGAAATAATATTTTTAACGGTTTATAAACAATTACAAACAATCTTAAAATCCGCAGAAGTACTTTCGGTTACTTTCTAACCTGCCTCAACTGCCATTAAATTCAAAAACCAAAAGTGGAAGCAAACGTCATCAATTCAAATTCCACGAATCTCGTATTTTAATGTTAGAAGCTTGTCGATTTATTAAATGCGTTTTATTCCTGTTTATAAAAATTGCCTCTTTAATTTTTCTTTTACTATGGTTTCTCTCTTCATGAAGAATTTTCACATTTTCAAAATTAAATTTAAATTTAGATTTACATGTTTTTTCGTGATCAAAGAAAACTGAAGAAGATATTAAATCACCATTATTTTTATTTTTTACACGCTTATATAATAATTCATGTTCCTTCAATCTTTTCTCAATACTGCACCTAGATTCACCTATATATGATAGCATACAATCACAAAAAATTTGATATATGACATTACTTTTTTGCTTGAAAGGTATGACATCCTTAGAATTATTGACTAATTTATTAATATTGTTTGGAACGTAGAATGAAACATTAAACACATTCTTATATAAATCCTTAAAAAAAATTTCACTTGTGGATTTGAAATAAATGGAATAGATATCCATTTTTTACTATTAATCTTCATTTCTTTTAAATTATCATAATTTTTTTTAAATTGACATAAAGTATTGTTTATTTGTTCCATTTTATAACCGACATCAATCAATTTTCGTCAATATCTCAATATTTTTTAGTTTATCACTTTGGTAACGACATAATTTTTCATTCCGAAACAAAAAAGATTTAAAACTTGCCATCTTATGCATCATTGGTACTTTTGATTTACAATTTATATATCCTCTTTTTTGCAGTGGCTTAATTATTAGTTTATAATTTAATATACTGTTATCTCTTGTGATCATTAAATCTAAATAGTTAATCTTATTGTCCTGTTCTTTTTCAATAGTCCATTTCAAGCCATTCAACTTATTTAATTCCTCTATAAGCAAATTTATACTATTAGTATTTCCACAAACAAAAACATCATCCACATATCTTTTGTAAATTTTAATATCTCCAAAAATACACATATTTAAAATACTACTCTCATATGTAGATAAAACGAAATTGCAAACTTGTGCAATTACAGACAATCCCATAGGCCAACCTTTGGTCATTTTATAATATTGACCTTCAAAAAATGCAACAATGTTATCATTAAAAAATTTTAAAGAATCAATGATAAATTTTATTGTATATTTACAAATTTTTTTACTTTTTAATGCATGTTCAATTATTTTTATGGAATTCATTCTATCAATAGATCCATACATTTCTGTAACATCCAATGAAGCAATAACATCATTTTCATCAATAATTAAATTTTTAATACTAATTACAAAGTCAAATGATTAAGCAATAGTATTATCCCCAAATCCTAAAAAGTCTTGTAAAAGTTTACCAATATATTTAGAAGTCTGATATATGAAGGAACCACCAAAATCTATCATAACTCACAAAGGATTACCTTCTTTATGTAATTTTATATTTGCAAAAATACGAGGACATTTAGCACAAGAAGGATTTATCATATAGTATACATTATTGTTTAAAACTTTATTTTTAGCACTTTTTAAAATATTGTTAATAAACTTTATTCTTTGACCATCCATATTATAATCTTCAATCAAAAAGAAACCAAGTTTGTCCATTTGCATTTTAATTTTATTAATATATTGACATTTCATCAACAAGCACATATGCAAACCTTTGTCCTCTTTCAAACAAATCATATTATCAATCCTCAATTTCTGTTTAAATTCCAAAATAGCTAATTGCCATGATTTATCATAAGATATTGTATCAAATTTATTGCAATTAATTTTCTTAATAATATCATCAGCAAAATTATCATTACCAGGAATCATTTCAAATGAATTCGTCTGATATTAAAATGCAAATGGACAAACTTGGTTTCTTTTTGATTGAAGATTATAATATGGATGGTCAAAGAATAAAGTTTATTAACAATATTTTAAAAAGTGCTAAAAATAAAGTTTTAAATAATAATGTATACTATATGATATATCCTTCTTGTGCTATATGTCCTCGTATTTTTGCAAATATAAAATTACATAAAGAAGGTAATCCTTTGCGAGTTATGATAGATTTTGGTGGTTCCTTCATATATCAGACTTCTAAATATATTGGTAAACTTTTACAAGACTTTTTAGGATTTGGGGATAATACTATTGCTTCATCGTTTGACTTTGTAAATAGTATTAAAAATTTAATTATTGATGAAAATGATGTTATTGCTTCATTGGATGTTACAGAAATGTATGGATCTATTGATAGAATGAATTCCATAAAAATAATTGAACATGCATTAAAAAGTAAAAAAAATTGTAAATATACAATAAAATTTATCATTGATTCTTTAAAATTTTTTAATGATAACATTGTTGCATCTTTTGAAGGTCAATATTATAAAATGACCAAAGGTTGGCCTATGGGATTGCCTGTAGTTGCACAAGTTTGCAATTTCGTTTTATCTACATATGAAAGTAGTATTTTAAATATGTGTATTTTTGGAGATATTAAAATTTACAAAAGATATGTGGATGATGTTTTTGTTTGTGGAAATACTAATAGTATAAATTTGCTTATAGAGGAATTAAATAAGTTGAATGGCTTGAAATGGACTATTGAAAAAGAACAGGACAATAAGATTAACTATTTAGATTTAATGATCACAAGAGATAACAGTATATTAAATTATAAACTAATAATTAAGCCACTGCAAAAAAGAGGATATATAAATTGTAAATCAAAAGTACCAATGATGCATAAGATGGCAAGTTTTAAATCTTTTTTGTTTCGGAATGAAAAATTATGTCGTTACCAAAGTGATAAACTAAAAAATATTGAGATATTTGCGAAGGAATTGATTGATGTCAGTTATAAAATGGAACAAATAAACAATACTTTATGTCAATTTAAAAAAAAATATGATAATTTAAAAGAAATGAAGATTAATAATAAAAAATGGATATCTATTCCATTTATTTCAAATCCACAAGTAAAATTTTTTAAGGATTTATATAAGAATGTGTTTAATGTTTCATTCTACATTCCAAACAATATTAATAAATTAGTCAATAATTCTAAGGATGTCATACCTGTCAAGCAAAAAAGTAATGTCATATATCAAATTTTTTGTGATTGTATGCTATCATATATAGGTGAATCTAGGTGCAGTATTGAGAAAAGATTGAAGGAACATGAATTATTATATAAGCGTGTAAAAAATAAAAATAATGGTGATTTAATATCTTCTTCAGTTTTCTTTGATCACGAAAAAACATGTAAATATAAATTTAAATTTAATTTTGAAAATGTGAAAATTCTTCATGAAGAGAGAAACCATAGTAAAAGAAAAATTAAAGAGGCAATTTTTATAAACAGGAATAAAACGCATTTAATAAATCGACAAGCTTCTAACATTAAAATACGAGATTCATGGAATTTGAATTGATGACGTTTGCTTCCGCTTTTGGTTTTTGAATTTAATGGCAGTTGAGGCAGGTTAGAAAGTAACCGAAAGTACTTCTGTGGATTTTAAGATTGTTTGTAATTGTTTATAAACTGTTAAAAATATTATTTCAATTATAATTACAATATTGTTTTTAATTAATGGATATTTTATTTATTTTATATATATATATGTGACACTAGGTGAGTTTCTATCTATTTAGAGACTTGTTTTATGTCAGCTGCATATCTTTTTTAATTTTTGCCTAGATAGATTGATATAAAACTAAAATTTCTTAAATGTATGGAAACTGAGTTGGTGTCACAGCTATATATTTATGTAAATATGTTGGCTTGGCTTTTAAATCTTAAGGTTTTGTTTGGGGTTATAGATTATTGTCTGAATAGTATAAAGAAGTAAAATGTGGCTGCTAGATATATGAAGGCAGAGTTTTTCCAATGAATTATAATTCAATATTGATTAAGGAAAAAACAGAATTTATTCTTCAACAGTCATAAAATCATTATTCTTTCAATGATATTACCACTGGAATTCTGGTTTTTCTCTTAAGCACTTATGGAATGGTGTGGTTATCTGTCCTAAAAAGATTCTCACAACTTTTCTAATAAATATGGGCATCCTTTAGATTTAATTTGTCACACTTAACATTAGTTCATCAGGATTTATACACATCAATATCTAATATAGGAAGAGTACCAATAGTTCTAACAACTTTTTATTAATAAGTGTCACAAGAGACAGCATTTAAAAATCTCTTTCTAGAATAATCCCTATTCTCAGACCAGTTTTAAGCTTTTGGCTCACCTTAGTGAAATGCTGGGACATGCAGTCACTAGATCTAAAAATACCAATGCAAAGCCAGCCAGCACTTATCTAATATGAAACTATTAAGTTGAAAATCAGAAAATTTCAGACATAAATGTCTTTAAATCTAGCGACCTAACTTAAATAGCTACATGGGTCTGAAAACAATTCAGTTTCACCATATATTAATAGCCTCAGCAATATAACATTGCCAAATCCCTAAGAGTAAAATTATAATAATCAAAAAGCAAGTCATATCTTGTTTTAAGCTTGTATTACAGATATGTAATATAGGGAGAGTACTTATCGATAAAAGTTTGTTAGATCTTTTGGTATGCTCCGTATATTACATATCTGTAATACAAGTTTAAAGCAAGTTACAAAATATATGACTTAGCTTTTTCGATTATAAATACATCAAGTATGTATATACTGGTTTTTGATGATGATGATATATATATATAGTATGTATGCATTATATGTATATGTCGATATAGGTAATACAATATCGGTAAAGAAATGAGTCATTTACAAATAGATATAATGTTGTATGTTTATAGGATTAAGTATTTGTATATTTATGTATTTATATATGGTAGGCAATCGAAACTATCAGTTGGATTAATTTTAATTTAATAAGCAGTGAAAAAGTAATAAGAAAAATGGATTTGTTTGATTTTTTATAATTTTACCAATGCATAAAAAAGAATACTGCGTGAAGAAGATAAAATATTCACATTTCACCAGAATATATATTGTTGGATGTTAATTAATTAGAATAATATCTATTAAATAAAAACGTTATTGTAAAGATTTAAGTCAATAAACTTAATTGTATTTATTAATAAATAATCATAAAGTTCTTTTTGAAAATATATATATATCAATTTCTGAAAAATTAATTGAGATTAGTTTGATGTATTTTTCAACTTCGTAATCCATTTCGCGGTTCAATTTTAATGTCCACACCATTCTTCAGAGTTAGTAAAAATGGGTTCTGAAACACCGGTTTAGTCTGAAATAAAAATGTGTCATTAATTTTAATCAAATCTAATTGGGAAAATTATGTACGTTCACACACAGCACTCACACATATCAGACAAAAATAAATACCAAAAAGGCTAAAATAGTAGCTTGAATGTCTGTCTAACCCTTGTATATGTACTTAAATAGATTACATCCTGTACATGAGGGGTCAGAGTGAGTTATGGTCAACCTGGGTGTGACGAAAATGTCAGCATCATTGTGGGCTTTGAGTGTTCCATCATCAGATTTTCAATAGGATGGATGGTTGAAGAGTTGGAGGGTAGAGTGGATTGAAGCCGATCCATTAAAGTATGAAGATTGACTATCTTAATATAAATCTGAGCACTTATTGTATATATGTGTAGAGATGATAATCTGGACCAACTGAAGAGTGCTGGTTTAGCACGAAATTCAAATATTGGGCATTATTTACCAGATAGTGTGGAGAGATGAGGGTCATGTGAAAGTCTGAACTCAAAATATCTATATATTAAAAAGGCTAAAGTAATTAATGTTCAACTATTTAAAAATAAATAGAAAATAAAGATTGATAATAATGAATTAATGCCTTCACTACTTTTTCCATATAATAGGAAGAAAACACACCTTTCTTGCACTTTGTAAGCATTTTTAAAAAAAAATTATAATTGTTTTTTTCTATTATTTTGAAGCTCTCATTATTATATCTTCAGTATATTTCTTTCATAATATCTCAATAACCATAATAATAAATGGATGGTTTCAAAGTTCATAAGAAGTTTACACTGCATTGATGTATATCTAACTACTTTTAATTACCAGAATGTGATGTGATGTGCTATGGCTTCTCTTTTATTGAAGACAGGAATCTCTTAGCGACTATGCTCAGAGAAACCTGTTAGCCACCTTACCTTTCCTTTCCATTCCCCACCCTAAACTTTTTCCATATTCTTCTCTATCCTTCTTGATGCCATTTCCACAACATCATCTTTGTCCACTCTATGATATTTATATCTAAATTCCCTTATCTTTTTCGAAACCAGTATAAAAACCAAGAACCCACTTTTGATATAATCACTTTGTTTATATTTATTCTCCCACAACTTCATTATTTGTACTCTTTCTGCTTGTAAGCATTTACATTCAATTATGCCTTCTTTACATAACTTTCAGTGTAAATCACCCAAATTTTTCTATATGGATATATTTCCTTGTTGCTAACGATCATGTTCAAGCCTGAAGTAGTAAACCACTTTCCTTGCTATTATTGTAAATTAGCTCACAACCAATATTCTGTTTACTTCTATATATGTTTAAACTCTTTTTACTTTCCATACTAGTTCTCCCTCTAACTCCCTATTTTTTATTAATGCATCGATTCTTCTATCCAATTTCTTGCCACTATTATATACTCAATAAATTCTCATAACACAATCATCCCATCTTTTGTAAAAGTATACTGTCATAAATTCTTTATCCAAATCTTTTTCACACTGTACTACCTTTCTCACCCATCTTGTTGACTGTCCTTTATTCATAAACCAATTAAGTACTATTTTGGCTAATCTTTTACTATCTATAAATTGCAATCTACCAAACATTTTCATTTTTCTTTTGCATCTCTCATATAAAAACTTGACCATCCCATTTCTCCTTCAATTGCCTCCTTTGCAGTCCATATATCTGCATCTAAAGCATGTCTTCTTACTTCTCTTTGTATGTTTTCTAAGTAGTCTAACACCCCTTTACTAACACATAACACATCATTACCATAATATCCTCACTCTCTTGTATACAATTCTAGTTAGATCATATTTATTATATGAAAACATTGTTAATTTTTTTATCAGTCTCTTTCTTTTCTTTGTTCATTTATAATTTTCTTCTCTTATTCATCCAAGCAATTTCTCTGATATTTAAGATGATTCCCAAATAGTTATACCTATTCACCACATTTAAATTTATATCCTCCAATACAAATTCTTCCTCTTCTCTTTTCCCAGTATTTATCATCATTACTACTGATTTCTTTTCACTAAATGTAATCCCCTCTCTTTACCATTTTTGAGCATGTCTTCAGCATAACTTCCATATCTTTTCTACTTTCAGTGTACAAGAAGATATCATCTAAACATCACAAGATGGCACTACTATATGGAGAGTTTTGCTGTATTTTGAAGATATCATCTACAAATAAAAGACCCAATAATGTATTTACTCCCTTGCTACATATTAATAATATGATAATATTAAGACAGAAAAAAACCTATTTTTTTAAAAAAAAAGTTCAATTTTCATTTCTGAACGAATAATATATAAAAATTTATTATATCATAAACTTTGGTAGCTAAATGTGGCTTTAATAAATTTTCATATATTATACTATTGATTAGGAAGTATTAAAGGATGTTTAAAAATGGATTCTTTTAAATATTTATATATAAATATGAAGGTATATAAATATGGAATAATTAGAACCAACTTAAAATGATATTAATAATTGTGCCTTTGTATTTAATTAAAAACATTAAATTCAACAAGGTTTTTCTTTTCTTGGATTAATTGGAATATATATATTAGTGTTTTGAATGATGGTTTAAGAAAATATTATTCCGTAATAATTATAAAAAATTTGCTCTAGCTGAATGCACTTTTAGCCGATGAAGACCTGGTAAACAGCAGGGAGAGTGTAACAGGATAATCTTTGTTTAAACCCATGTTCAAAATGCTAGTATATTTATTAAAACATTAAAGTAAATTATGATATGCATGTTTAATATAATAACTCATGGATAGCAAAGATATCTAGAGTGTAGAGGGCAATTTCAGTGAATAGGTTTTAGTTTGAATGTCACATGGAGCAATGAAATGATATTAACAAAATTATTAAAAAAAAGTAATGCTGAGAATTAACATTATTAAAAATACATTTGTTTATAGAGAATATTATTCAAACAGAATTCAATCTCTGATAATGCCCTATTTCTTAAATATTATAAATCTACACACACTCTCCCACCCCCACTGGTAAGAATTTAAAGAACTTAAGTGAATCACTTAAGCTTAGAGCATACATTCTATATACACCAACTCTTTCAGACCATGCTTAAATCAGGGCTTGAGTCTATTGTGTGCCTGATGTTATAATCAAATATAACATTTCAAAGTTTTCAGTGCTTTATAATAATAGGTTTATAGAGAATATGTAAAAGGAAATACATTAGTTTAAGGCAAACATCTCCAAAGAGATTGATATAGACCCCCCAGAAATTGATATGACATTGATAGGGGTCAATTCAGACTCGGTGTTTAATTGGGTGTCAATGGAAAAAGTAAATTAAAAATGTGACCTTAACTTACTTTTTGATAAATACAAAAGATGTACAAAAATATCCCAAGACTTCCATTTTTGTTTGTATTTACAACCTTACATATGGTTGAAGCTAGTATTAACCATGTTAATTCTATCTTAATAAAACAAAAAAAAAGTTAGATATAGAATTGCATGGAGCTTTAAGAGGGAAACTCACTAATCATAAACCAAGCATCATTAATATGGCCTATAGACACCAATCACATTCGCTGCATTGACAGTGTTGATAAATTCTATTATCTTAATAAAAATTTTATTATAATGCATCTTATTAGATATAAATAGATTAGATATATGTTATCCCCAAAATAATAAGTTCTGTAAAATAAACAATCTCAAAATCACATTAATGGGTTTTTCCATCCTATCATAATTATGTAATAGTAAAATATAGAAGAGGTCTGTCAAAAAACTTTGGGTCTAAGATTAAAATGCAATATTCTAACAATTAATAAACTTATATGTAAATTAAAGTATATATTATTGAGAAAATAATTTTCAGTTCTTAAATATGAAAATAAAATGAGATTTGAAAATATTAAAATAATTATAATAAATGATAATAAAAGACAATTGAAGTTTTAAATTGGACCCCAAGAGATTATAAAAGACATAGAAAGAGATCCCATAAGAAATGGATAAAGGAAATTGACTTATGCATTGTGGAAAAAAGATATTGGCAACCAGAATAGCTGAATGAAACTTTTAAAGACCTTTACCCTGCAGTAGATTGCTAATAGCTGAAAATGATTATGATATTTCGAGGTCAGAAGGACTTTCAAAACTGAATTCAGCCTAAATAAAGGTCAGTTAGTCAATAGTTTCTTAAATGGATTTCTTAGAATTTCCATTTAATATTAACATATTAACATTCTGATTATTTATCAAGCACATATAGGAAGTATGTAATTAGAGATAGAAGGGCTTTAATCTTTTTCAACTGCACCTTAAACATTTGTATAATAGCCAAACGATATAGTTTTGATTATAAAGGAACTTCCCAAACATCAACACATTATTTGGTTATTATACAAATATTTAAGGCGCATGTAAAAAAGGTTAAATTCTTTCTCTCTCTAAGAACATATTAACATTTACTAAGGCTGTAACCTCAAGAATATGCATGTAAAAATGCGATAGTATGGACCTCTACAGGTCTTAACCACAAGCTTACAGCCTTAGTAAATATTACTTATGTAATCAATGTGCATTTAAATAAATTTATAAGAACATATTAAGTAAATACAAAATTAGTAAAATATAAAGTACAAATTATATTTATCTAACGATAATTTGGTAGTTAAAAAAAAAGTCATTTTTTCAAAATAACAACAAAAAGAAAACATTTTACACTGGTTAAATCTAAATTAAAAACAATAGAGTATTAATACTTCCTCATTATTTAAAATCATTTTAAACAATACTAAAATAATCCTAACCAAAATTAGACAAGTAAATAATACCTCAAAATTTTCCCCTGGTAAAACATTAAAATACTTGAACAACATGACTAATTCAGCTTTAATTTCAAGAAGTGCTAAACGCTGTCCCACACAATTTCTAGGTCCTGCACCAAATGGCAAATATGTCATGGGTACAATATTATCTCTATTTTCAGATGCAAATCTGAAAAAAAGATAGACTATCAACAATAAAATAATGTTTACATATATATGTAATAAATAATAATATAGCGATTTGTGCATATATAATGTTTTTTTTTATATATCTAAAGCATTGAACGGGAAGCGAATCTGGGCCAGCTGCTTGGAAAGCAGCCATGCTAACCTCTAGGCCACCAACACTTCATTACATATAATTTTGTGGCAGGAAATTTTTTTTCAACAACATATGCTATTAAATTGATATTAAATTAACAGGCATTCTTCTATCAATAAGCATCATTTAATAGCGCATCTATTGAAGAATATTTTTTTCCCAAAAATTACGCACGTCTCTGTATATATATATAATGATTAAAATCATGATTATGTTAAAATCAAAATATTTTATGTTGTACTGCTTCAACTATTAATTTAATGTATTGATTTGATACATTATTTATTCATAATTCAGAATTTTGTTAGTAAGCAGACAGACATACAGATAAACAAGCAGGTAGACAAAATTCATAGATAGACCGATAAAAAGAAAAATGTGGAAAAAAAATAGACAGAGCGATCAACAAATAGGTATGTCAATATATAGAGATAGGTAAATAGGTAGACAGGATCTGCCAAACAGAGAGAGAAATAGATAGAGGATAGACCATAAATTTATGAGAATGAGGGCAAGATGACTTAGGGTGAGTGAAACCACAAACTTCAAGTAGTTTGATGCACATTGAGTATTCTAGATGGTGTGTGTTTTGTTGTAGAAGGATATCTAAGTACTTCAGACTTTGAAGCAAGTCTTCCCATTCAATCGTTAGGCTTAAGGCTAACTGCACCAGGAGGTTTACTTTTATATTGTAGAGTGAGGGCTCTGGTTCAGCTATAAAAATATCATTGATATAGCACATGTAGATGAGGTCAGGAATATGTGACAAGTGTGCTGCAAGAATTATGTCTTCGAATTGATTTATATATAGGCAGGATAGGATGCCATTGAGAGGTAGACCCACAGGCCATCCAATGGTCATGTAGTAATGTTGGTTATCAAATGTGACCCCAATATTATTATCTAGTGAGATGACAAGCTCATATATGAACTCAATGGGTATCAGAAAATAGTTGTGTTTTGTGGATTCAGCTCTAAATTATGTTTATTGAGAATTTCCTAGTAATTGAACTGTAAAGTTGAGTGATATCTAGGGGAGCTATTTTATATGCAGAGTCAAGTTTGGAATTCTTTATGTGGTTGATGTCAAATGATGACTTGATAGTGTACATGCCATCACCAAGCTGGTCAGTCAACTATTGGTTGCTCATTTTGGCACTGTTAAAATAATGTATGCTTCTGAAGTCCAGCATGACTCTGAGGGATATGTTAGGCTTGTGCACCTTGGCATTGACAAACATTTGTGGATGGTGAGGGATGGACATATTGTAGTACTCACTCTTGGTAGAGGCCTTTTTGCAATATTTATGTAATAATTCACTGCTAAACCTATCTTTATTACACTTTACATTACAAGTGGGAATTGTGTAGAAATTTTAGATTGTTTATTTGAAGTTGCATTTTGTTGGTGAAGTCATATTTGTCCATGAGGATAAATCTTTTACCCTTATTTTCCTTTAAGCACATGATAGCATTTCTGATAGGAACTGTTTGGTGGTATTAATGTATGACCTCCAGTTATGTTGAATAGCTCCAAAGGTTAGTCTCTACATTGGCTGTTAATTGCGTTATTGGTTGATTCCAGTGGCCACCAATTTATCTTGATCTGTATTCAAGGATGGTTTTAAGCCAAGGGGGAGAAGTTTTGTTGATGAGGTTGAAATTTTTCAGTGAGAATTTTGAGTTCACAAAAAAACATTTTTAGTTACTTTGCAGACAGATTGTTACATTTTGTCACAATAAACACAGGAATGATATTATGCACTGAGATTTTGTTGAAGCACTTTTTAATCTTTTTTGAGAGCACTCTTACATTCCTTGATGATTATCCTAATTAAATATGATTGTAATAGTTTAATAATTCTGTCATGATCATATATAGACCTGATAATTGTAATACGCCAGCAGTTGAGATATTTAAATGTGTATAAGCCTGGAAGAATTTAAGATGCTGGGTCATGCTACAAATTGACAGGCTGAAATGCAAAGTAGGTTTATAACCTGTAATGTATATAATGAAAAATGCATAAACTTTTCTTGCATGAATTGTAACATATGTTGTGTGATGGGATGCAGCAATAGAAACGTTAAGCAGAGTAACAATACGATGGTTTAGTGCTTTTGAGGGCTTATTGTGCCCTTATATTAATAATTGAATCATAATGAAAAAATGGTGGCATATATAGGCAGATGGCCTTTATATTTGTGGAAATTATGTTTAGAGGATCAAATTTTTTGGAGAGGGAAAAGCATGATTCTTTGCAGTTTATGGTGTGTGTTGTTAGCTATATACCATACATCCCTAATTTTACATTTTGAGTCATTTTTTAATATTGCAACAGTCAGAATCGTCTATCTCGCTAACACACTGCAGAATTCAAACCCCAGACATGAAACTGAACATTCTAGGAGGGGTTGCCCTCTAGATATACTAAGTTTGAATCTAAAGCCCAAATTTCACAGCGCCATCTACGTGACAATGCATCTGATGCCACTGCTAGTATGACCTTTGACCGGTGCCTGGTGGTCAGGGAGAACAAAAGACTATACTAAAAGAAGTTTGGGTGGCTAATTAACATCTATGGATTTACAAAAGAAATGCAGAAAAAATATATATAGACCGAGACAGTGATAGGAATCAAATAAAATAAGAGATCAAATTTAGTTTTAAATAATTTCACAAAATTTATTCATATAAATTATATATATAACGCCACTGTCTGCTTATATGAGACAGGGACACATATTAAATAATTATTGGCATTAATTTCAATAAATGACAAAAGGTTTTAAAGCAAAGTGATATATTCTAATCCTTGGGCTAATAGCATTACGATAATGTGCTTGATGAGATAGGAACATGTGCGAGGTGCTTTGAGTAATTATACAAGTCTAAGAAAATATTTGAAAATTAAGTGTTCTAAAATATTTATTGATTTCGAGAATAGCACGGTCAAAAGCTTACTAAGCAACAAAGTGGGAATGTGATCAAAGCATTTATTTGAGAATAATAATAATAGAATTGCATTGGGAGGTCAGTATTGCTGATAATAAATTTATTAAAGTTGGAGGGTGTGACATGTTTAAGTCATGGATGCTTTGTAAAATAAATATAAAATAAAACAATATTGAATATCCAGAATGATTACGGAGGGCATATCGCCGCTAACCTGTAGGAGAGTATTTTTATGAACAGCCGAAACTTAGCGACTGGATGACGATTGCGTTTAATTCCCAGGTGTGTCATTTGGTGACATACTCTGCCTGGAAACCGCAAAAGATGAAGAGAACAGCCTTAACCATGTAAAGAATCCTTGGAAAAATAAAACAAAGCGGTCTCAACAACCAATTCATTTACCAGCAATACGAGACGAGTGTATACAAAACATACTGAATGGGTTTTACTTGGATTAAGAGAAATGCCCAATCAAATTCCCAGAAATTCATTTAAAAGGGTCCGCACATTCTCGATGTCAATGATGAACTTTGTAATTAAAGTAGAACATGATAAGTAAAATAGGAAAATGCATGCTTGCGGGTTTGAAAATTAAGTATAGATTTATATACGCAATCATGCATTAGGGGACACATTTAATCATTGACCTCACACATACTCTCATATTAGATTAAAATCAATAACATGTAGATTTTAAACTATGTGATTATATTATATATTAAAGAAAAGAATCGCCCTCGAACGAGTGATTTGCAAGATAACAAAATTGGAAAATTATAAATTTAAAATATGCCTTAATAGCGGCGTCTTATTTTCAATAAAGGGAATAGTTCACTCAGTCAAAGACGATTCTGACACATTATCATAATACAATAAAAGAAAGCTTTATAAATAGAAAATATTAACCCAAGTATAGAGCAAAACTGTTGATTATATTTGAACACTTTAAAGTACATAATAAAGTTATGTGAAATTTCAGAAAACAATTTAGAATAGCTATAGCATGTTAGTTAGGAATCACAAGAGCTCTTGGGTTAATTTAGATTACCTCTGGAGACGCATTTGCAGGTAGATGTTCGGCAGGTTTTATAATTCAGCAGCAAAATCTGGAATGTTCATATTTTTGCAGCAGCAGCAGTTCCGGGGTTCCTTATGCGATAGCTTCCGATGGTCTGGATCAGCGGCCGGCTATTCCAAGGGGACATAGCCATCTTAACACCTCTACTCTGTCATGTCAAGGTTAGCAAATTATTAGAATAGAACTCAGAATGATTTCTCTTAGAAACATTAGAAAAACTGGAGAACAAAAGAAAAACCTCCTTTTTATAGTAGAATTTAACAATAGAACTGCCCTGGAGCATTACAAAAATATATCGGACTTATCAGCTGTAATTAAATCATCCAAATGTCTAAAGGAATTCAACATTAATTAATTTCTTTTGTTACTTTCCCTGTCAACATTCGAATTACAAACTAGATTTAATTAAAAATTACTTTTATTAATTAAAGAAAACCTTAAGTGGACATCTGCTGTTTTTAGATAAACTTATATAACATTAACTAATTACAACATGAAATAATTAAACTATTGTCCCTCATTTATTTTAACAGAAATATTTGGAATAACTTTTATTAAATTAAAGAAAATGATTTTACTTTTTAAATTGCAATATTTGAATCTATTTACTAAACGAATATTTACTAAATGAATTTTATTTTAAATCAAAATATATTACGACGGTAATATATTTGTAAATAGATTCAAACAAAATAACTTTAACAATTTATAATTTTGATATGTTTTAAAATGCATATCATAGTGTGTACGCAATTACGACTTATATAACCTACTTTTTAATAAATCAAGATTATGTGAACATATACATAATCTATAATCTTTTATTTATTTGGGAATGATATGTATAATACGAGCATTGTACTCGTGGTTTAAAATTAGGTGGGATTTTTGGTATATAGCATATTGCAGACACACTACGATAGATTGGGGTTCAAACTAAGGTATGAGGGTAGGAAATAGGTGAGAAAAGGTGATATGAAGATCTGCAAAGCAGACCTTACTGTTTCAATATATTATATTCTAGCAGAATTAGGGTTAAATATACCTGAAAATTAAATGCTCCCAAACTGGAAGCAGAGCAACATACTATGGAGAATCTTAGGTAGCCTTATCCACCTGTATATCATACCATCAGTGTGCATATAAAAAAGCACCTGACAAGCCAGAATATAGCTTTATCTTTCTTGAATACCAGAAAACAACAGGACATATATTTAACCCTATTTCATGCAATAGAATATATTAAAAGAAATGACTCAAAACATAAAATTAGGGAAGCATGATAAATAGCTAAGAATACCCACACTATAAACTGCAAAAATCATACTTTCGCCTCTACAAAAAATTTGATATTCTAAATATAATTTACATAAATTTGAATACTATCTGCCTATATGTACCATCCTTTTTTCATTATGATTCTGCTATGAATATGAGAACCCAATAAGCCATCAAAAGCACTAAATCATCGTATTGTTACTCTGCTTTTCTATTGCTGCATCCCATCACACTTAGCATATGTTAAATTCATGCAAGAAAAGTTTATGCATATTTCTTTACATACTTTATGTGTTACAAACATATCTTGCTTCTCAGCCCATCAATTGGTACCATGACCCAGCATCTTGATTTCCTCCAGGTATGTGCACATTTAAATATCATCCCCAACTGCTGTTGTATTGAAATTAGCAAGATATAATATTCATTGCAAAAAAACAAAAAACAAATGGAAGTTCTAATTTACATAAATTTGAATATCATCTATCTGTTTATTATTCCACCATTTTTCTATTATGATTCTACTATGACGACACAATGAGCCCTTGAAAGTGCTAAGCCATCGTATTGCTACTCTTTTTAGTTTCTCTAATGTTGTGTCTCAGTGCATTTAACATATAATAATCATATAGTTATTATATTATGTGGTTTTTGAATAGTTTGACTTAAATTTGGCATTTATTTGTGTGAAGAAACTCTTCCAAATAGTTGACAATTTCCTTGTTTCATCATGTTTCCTTTTCTAAATACTCTTTCGTTTTACATAGACGGTCACCTTTGTAAATTTAAATTGTTGCTTTGTAACAAACTAAATAATAAAAAGATAATAATCTTTATTATCTTCATCATACTTGGATTTAAAAAAATGGATTTAATCTGCAAATTATCTTCTAGCAACAATTTTACTTTCGCCTCCAAATAAAATAATTGTACATGCTCAGGGGGATATGTGACATTTTAACATCACAAGTGACAATATAAGCTTTGATCAAGAAGCCTTTGAGCTCATCACTAAACTAAATTACACAGGGCATTTCCTCCCAAAGATATTTATAGTTTGTAAAATGCCAGATAATCTGCTGAGATTGAAAATATTCATTTATTATTTTTTTTATGTAATGTTTTCATGATCTTTACTAATAGATTGAATTACTGAAAACATTTATGATAATGAGAAGCTACACACTGCAACAAATATATTTCTTGAGAAGCCATTTTTTTCATTCAGCAAAGCATTTCAAGAGAGACTTTCAAGAGTTCTTTTGACCCTGTTCTACAGCCATCAGCAGTAAACTCATGTAAACATATATGATGCCCATTTATTATTAAGTTAATTTCAAATAAACATCACATGATCACCATTTTTTATGCTTGCTTATAACTGTTATTAAAACAGGCAAAATTCTCCATATATTAGTACCACTCAGTGCAAGCCAGAGTAATCAATGAATGCCAGAAGGTTTGTGCATAAAATCCCTATCTAATGCCTATTCATCCAATATTTCCAGACTAGTTTATGGCTTGTGGCCTTCATCAGTGAGGAGCTCTCACATCCAAGGCTCCTCACTAATGAAGGCCACAAGCCAGGAACTAGACTGGGGATATTGGATTAATAGACACTAAATGGGGATTTTATGCACAAGCCTCTGGCATCCATTGATTACTCTGGATTGCACTGAATGGAAATACTGTATGGAGAGTTTTGCCTGTTTTAATTTCAGATAGCTTTAGAATCGAATAAGGGAAACTGCTCTTAAAAGTATACACAGCTTTTTGATCTTTCAAGACTTTGATTAAAGTCATTGTAATAGTCTAAATTTACTTTTATTATTTCATCTATTTCAATACTGTGAATTAAGCATTTAAATATACATAGAGAGACACACTTCTTTTGATTACCTGGAAGGATCAAATTTTTCAGCATTAGGCCAGAATTCTTCATCATAATGCAGTAATATGGGGTAAAAGTAGACATTCATTCCCTTTTTAAAATGTATCCCTTTAATCTCACAATCTTCATCGCATCCTCGTCCTAAAAAGCTAAAAAGAGGATTAAACAAAATTAAAATAAGATCACTTGCATATAAACTTTGTTTAATAATATTTTTTTAAATCTTAACAACTTGAAATACAAGTACTCCACCCATATTGACACTAACCACTCCAGATTAATGCAACAGTGATTATCGCAAATCATTTATTAAACTAGAAATTATCTTTAGCCCAGATATAAATGTTAAACCTTAGTTAAAGATTAATGTATCTGATTTTTTAAAATTAAACACACACAGAATACTCAATTTTTCTCTGTCCCATGTGTAATATCTTTATAAGTGTACATTTATAAATATATTACACAGAGAAAAATGATTAATTTCATCTGTGTACGTGTTTAATTTTGAGCCAATCTTTAGTTTAATAATGATTAGTAATAATCATTGCTGTATTTCTCTGTAGTGATGTCAAAGTTGTGCATGGGTGGAGTAAGGTTGGCATTGTAATTCAAAATATAATGATTTTCTATTAATAAATACTGTACATATAAGGAACATATATATGAAAGATGGTGACCTGGGCCCACAGTTTCATATGGGTCATTTGTTTTTTTATTCTATCTTTATTCATATGATTTGAAAAAAAGGTGTGGTGGTATGGATATTGTTTAATACATATATAAATGTTTTTCATAATAAAATTATCAATCTGAAAATTCAGTAATTCTAATTTACTCTTAGTGAAATAACCAGAATTTTTTATTTCAACATTAATAAATAGTAACTATTAATAAAGCGAAAAAACTATTACAATTAATCATGACACTATGGAGAAAAGAATTTTAATTTTTTATTCAGAGGATACTCAAGTAAATATATATTTGCAACACCAAATGTAAATTTTATTTTAGCTTTATTAATATTCAGAAATTTATATAATATTAAAACGTTTTTTTTAATTTACATTAAACCTAAAAAAAAATTGTTAAAGTAATAAATTATTATAAAAATGACAGGCTGAAAACTCAGAGTGTTTGTATTCCTCCATAACGATGGTCTTTCAGACCTATATACAATTACTACATTTAAAATCTTTCATTTAATTTATTTTAAATCTTAAATATTAATAACAGCACTAAACTATTGCACATGTGCTTTGTAGATTTTTAACAATAAATGAATACTCTCACTTCAAACACAAGATAAGTCTTTGGAAAAGATAGAATGAATGCATCTATCTTTTCAAACCCAAATGCTTATGTATGGGCAAATCTAAAGTATTTGAAAGTGAGAGCATGAAGATATTAAACAATCACTTTAAATTACTTTTTACATGCTTGAATGAATGATGCTGGAGAAATTTACTAGAATTTACGATACGTCATTCTTATTTGAAACTAAATGTATGTACTTAAACTATTTATTTTATATAGTGTGATGTTTAAAAACTGTAATATTAATAACAACATGCAATGCTGTTATTAATATTACAGTTTATAAACATTGTGCTATATAAAATAAAGTTTAAATCTTAAAAAAATTATTAAAACAACCAATTATTACAGAAATGATGGCTGAAAGCTCGGCGTTTTGTATTTCACTTAATGATGGTCTTTCAAAGCTGTGTACAATTTTCACTTTTAAAATATTTTGTTTAATTTACAACAAATCTTAAAAAAATTTATTAAAACAACCAATTCAAAAAACACAGGCCTTTACAAGGCTTGATGTATCTGGTAATGTTATAATATCCCCAATAACAGATAAGTTTTTAACAATTGCCTCTGTCAGTAAGAAAAATTTATTAATTCTAAAATAAATGCACTTATATTATTCAATTAATAACATAAAATTAAAAAACCCTTGTGCTGACTGGTTTGTGTAATTACTGCTGCTAACTGAAAAAAAGTCATTTAATATCTTTTGAAGTCTTAAAAAACTGAGGAATGAAAATTCTTATCATTTACTCCATCAGTTTTGCAATTGTGATAATTTTTACTATATGTGATTATTTATATAGTAAATAAATAGGGATGGACTTGTCATCATGATGAGTAGCCAGTATGGTAAGTTACTTGACTTTATACCTCTAAGTTTATGTTAAAGAGCCACTATGGTATTTTTTCCAATTGCCTGTTTGTTTTTAACTGAAATATCATTTGAGATTTTTTGAATGTTTGTGTGAATGGTTTTTTCATTATTAGATATTTATAATAATTATAGACAAAAATAAATTATGATCCTTAATTACAAGAAACTGTAAAGTTGCCAGCCAATACAACAGATGGCTGCTGAAAAGCAGAATGCTAAGAATTTTTTGGATGTCATTTAATAATGACCTTTTATGTGGGTGTTTTCCACGACAGATCATTTTCATTTAACAGAAAATTTCACAGATTGGAAAAAAAATTGTATCATGTTAAATGGGAAATTGTTGAAATTTTATAAAATTAGAAGAAAAAATGAGATAATTGTTTAAAAAGTGACTTTTGTGTGGGTGTTTTCCATTAGAGATCATTTTCAAGTAACAGAAAATGGCACATATTGGAAAAAGAATTGTGTCATGTGAAATGAAAAATTGTTGAATTTTATAAAAGTAGAAGAAAAAATGAAGAGATAATTGTTTAAAAAGTGACCTTTTATTTGGGTGTTTTCCATTAAAGATCATTTTCAAGTCATAGAAAATTGTAGAAATTGAAAGTAAATTGTATCATGTTAAATGGGAAATTGTTGAATTTTATGAAATTAGAAGAAAAAAAAGAGATAATTATTTAAAAACTGAACCTGTTCTTTGTTATAAAGGTACAAATACTAAAGGCTCAAGTGGAGTGGGATTGATTGTAAATGCTAAGTGGATAAACAATATTATTGAGATTGATGGACTATTACAGAGTATTAAGGTTTTTCAACTTAATGAAAGGTATTAAATGCAGGAATTCTGGTTTATATCCCAACAAGTTCTCATTGAGAGAAAGAAGTAGAGACTTATTACATGATTATACAAAATGCTTTTGATCATACCAAACATTTAAAAATTATGATAAAAAGACTTTAATCCTGTATTTGATAAATGATTAGAATATGAACATTTAGATAAATTTTATTAGAGAGGCCATAAAACCATAGTATTTACAGGAAAAACGTCCTGCATATTATGATTTTTTTCTTTGAGAAAACTGCTGAGCAAAAATGGACATAGATGCTGCAGAACCAGATTATATTTTGACTAATAGAAAATATATACTTCAAGATTATAATGTTCTCAATAGATTCAACACAAGAATTGATCATCAAAATTATTGAGATGAAAGATATCAGTTAATATATAACAAGAGATAAAAACGATTAAGAAAGGGAACATTAAGAGCAGTTGTTATTTTTAATCTTGAAACATTCCAACGAATTTAAATTTGGTTTTTTAAATTGTTTCAAGACTCGTCCGAAATTACTAAGTAAATGATAACAAGAGAGGTAGCTGGTACCAAAAACATAGCAATTTACTAGTAAATATTTACTTAGACAAGAAATTACATGTAGATGGAATATGAAAAAATTATTCATTAAGAAGAATATCGAGTTTTGTAAAAAGGATATAAAAAAGATGTTAATAATGATATAAAAAATATAATTATGAATTTGCAAGGAAAGCTAGGTCTCAAAATTGTAAAACAATTTATTGCTATTGAGGAATAAATTATTTCTTCAATAAGAAGAAAAGATGGAACTATTAATAAAAGGAAAAATAAGAAAACACAATATCTTCAGCTGTTATTACATCTAAATTGGCTAGCATTTTAAATAAAGAAGCGAGACATCAATTAAATCTATGAAGACGGGAAGAGCTCAGAAAATGTAATTATTATTTATTTAATAAAATATTTTCTTTTTTTAATTTAAATATAATGATAATAGTAATGAAAAATTGTTCAGGAAAGTTTAAAATTTTTAATAAAAATAATATCTAAGCATTGCTTTCAACCGGGTCAGTCATCATCATAGAACTACAATAAAATATATAAATAAAAATAAATATATACATTAAAATTAAATATGACCTTCACATGATAATGCAATACATGCATCTTTTATAGTTATTGCATTGATATAATTTGATAAACCATGCCTCTTTATATTTTCTTTTTTGATCATTATGCTCAGTACAAACAACATCAATATTAATAGGATCAAAATTATACCCAGATTTAATTTTATGTTCCAAAAATACTTGAGTCTCTTTTGGCATGTTTATATAAATATTTATGTTGTGCTAATCTTGTAGCTCATATGATTAGCATGAGATTCTCCACCATAAATTGCATTGCATTTTGGTTCAGTACATTTGACATCACATGATCATCATTTCTTATGCTTGCTCATAACTGTTATTAAAACAGGCAAAACTCTCCATACAATAGCGCCACTTTGTGCAAGCCAGAATAATCAATGAACGCCAGAAGGCTTGTGCATAAAATCCATATCTAGTGCCTACTCATCCAATATCCCCATACTAGTTTCTAGCTTGTGGATTTTGTTAGTGAGGAGCATTGAATCTGAAAGTATTGCACCCCTCATCCAATATCCCCAGACTAGTTTCTAGCTTGGGCTTTCATCAATGAGGAGCTTTGGATCTGAGAGCACTGCATCTAAATCTCAGGATCCATATCCCCAGACTAGTTTTTAGCTTGTG
Source organism: Epiperipatus broadwayi (assembly GCA_028023455.1). Taxonomy (NCBI): domain Eukaryota; kingdom Metazoa; phylum Onychophora; class Udeonychophora; order Euonychophora; family Peripatidae; genus Epiperipatus; species Epiperipatus broadwayi. The sequence goes on along the minus strand of JAQFVV010012542.1, from coordinate 555,879 downwards.
GCTTTCATCAGTGAGGAGCTTTGGATCTGAGGCCACTGCACCTAGATCTTAGGATTCTAAGAATTAGGTGCACTGCTCTCAGATCCAAGATCTATATGCATTGTTCTCAGATCCAAAGCTCCTCACTGATGAAAGTCACAAGCTAAAAACAAGTCTGGGGATATTGGATGATTAGGCACTAGTTGGGGATTTTATGCACAAGCCTTCTGGCATCCATTGATTACTCTGGCTTGCACTGAGTGGCACTACTGTATGGAGAGTTTTATCTGTTTTCATTACATTTAATTTTATAAACTATTTGTCGAGATTGGTTTAGAGATAATTTATCTTTAGTACTGTTTAAAATTTGACTAAGACTAATATTGATGTTGTTAGTACCGGATATGATGACTGAAAAAAAATATATAAAGAGGCATGGTTTATAGCAAATAATATCAATGCAATAAACAAGATTCATGCATTGCATTGTCAGATAAGTGGCATATTTAATTTTGACATATACATTTATTTTTATTTATATATTTTATTGTAATTCTATGATGATGACAGACCCAGTTGAAAGCAAGGCTTAGATATTATTTTTATTAAAAGTTTTAAACTTTCCTGAATAGTTTTCCATTACTATTATTTTTTAAGCAATATTTACTAAGGCTGTAAACCTCAAGAATATGAGTGTGAAAATGTGAAGAGTTTCTTCCAAAGCATAATCTTGAGGTTTACATGTAGCCTTAGTAAATGTACATTTAAATAAATTTATAATTACTATTATTATTGTAATTATTACTTATATTTTGAAAGAAGGACATGAAAAAAAAATAGATCGTTGGCAAAATTATACAACAACTGTTTAAATGATACAGATAAAGTGAATGAATGAAAGAATGAAATAATAATAAAAGAAGATATTATAAAGTACAAATCGATTAATATTTTATCAATTATAAAATAAAATTTTGGAAGAAAATTTGAACTCATCTCCAATAAACTTTGGATATTAATAATCAAAAAAAGAAGCTGATTTTAAAAGATGTTTATGGATCACATGCATGTATTGAAAGAAGTTACAAAAACTTCCAATGAGTATAATTGCCATCATGTTTGGGTTTTGTAGATTATGAAAAGGCATTTGACTATATAAGCATTTCTACAGTGATTAAAGCATTGGATCATCAAACTATAGAACCATGATCTTGTGATCTAGTAATGAATATTTATCAAAATGCAACATCAATTATTAGATTACATGAAGATGTTAAATAGATTGTAATAGAGAAATATGGATATCAAAATGATTCTAAATCTCCAAAACTTTTTACGGCAGTTTTACAAGAATTCTTTTATAGATTAAAATGGGAAGCTAAGAAAATAAAAGCAAATAGAGGATATTTGGGTTATGGACATAATGTGATTGTTTTTGAGAACAATAATTTAGAGCTTCAAGAAATGTTGCAAGAATTGTCAGATGAAAATTACAAAGTGAAGACCATGGACAAATGCTAAAAAGATTTATGTAATATTCAATGGATTTTCTGAGAAGAAAAATAAAGATTGTTAATAATGAATTAGAAGAAGTTAACTAAAAATGCTTTTGGTTAGATTATTAACACAGACAAAAACATAATATATTAAATTAATCATAGTATTAAACTTGAAAGGAATGCTATTGGTGCAATGTGTCTGCATATTTGAAAAGATTTATAAATAAATATGCTTTATCAGTTCTTACTTAAGTATTTAAAATTTGGATATTTGACAGAAAAGCACTCAAGGAACTGTGAAAGGATGTATAATAATAATCACAGCAAAAGACATGGGTGAAGGAATAAGAACCATCATTGATATTATTGTAAAAATAAGAGACCAAATTAAAACTGAATGTCAAGCATTGGTGGTCGAGAGGTCAGTGACAGCTGCTTTACAAGCAGTTGTCCCGGCTTAGCAGGTTTTCTTCCTGGCTGATGCTATGACACATGAGAAAAATAAAAAATAAAACTGAACTAAATATTTTAGTAAAAAATAGAATAAATAGACCAGTGATTCTCAACCTGTGAGTTGTGATCCCTTAAGGGCTGAATAAGCTTTCAGAGGGATCATCTAGACCCTTGGAAAACATATTTTCAATTCATAACAGTAGTAAAATTAAAGGTTGGAGGGCCACCACAACATAAGGAACTGTATTAAAGGGTCATGACATTAGAAAGGTTAAGAGCCATTGAAATAGACAGTCGGGATTCTAAATGGATTCAAAGAGATTGTAAAAGATCTAGAAATCCTTGCATGTGGAAAGAATAAATGAAATGTTTATGATCTATTGTAAATAAGAAAAACTAGGGATTTGAATTACTGGCAATAAATGTGCAAGTTCTCTTTATTCTGCAAAAACTTGATAAATATCAGAAATGATAATGACGATGAATACTAAATTCATTTCTATAAATTTTAGATACCTCTGTTTTATGTGAAATATAGGCCACTTTTTACCTTTGGCTAGGAAGGTTATGACCAACAGTTATATCACACTACTTTTTCATATGTTTATTCATATACTTTCAAGAGTAAACTCTCAAAGGATGGGAATATTATATCATTCTACTATAAATGTATCCACTGATTATTCAAGCTTAATACTTGGAAAGTACACCAGTAAGTAGATGAGAAAGTCATATAATATTATAATCAAACTATATATTTATTATATAAATATAAATTCTTTTTAGGAGCTTTCTAAGTAACAAATTAATGTTCAGCTTTTAATCTAACAAAAAATATTGGGATATTCTGAATAATTGTAAAACTTACATAGGAACGAGTGGGAAAAGTCGTAAAACTTCGGAAACCACGTGCTCCAATAAATTAAGCTTTTGAATTTCTTCATACGTTGGTATCTAAAACGATTAAAATTTGCTTTATTAATAAATTTCCTTCTGTAAAATAAAAAAATCAATGCAAAACATATTTTAAATATAATATAAATCACTTGAAAAATAAGAAAGTTTTACAAATAGTTTATATAAGTTTCTTCTTTTTTCCCACAACCTGGGAGGCAACATAATTTTTCATTCTTTTCATTTTCAGATCATTAACAAATGTATAAGATCATTCCTCCTAAATATTTATACACTCTACCCTGTGTCTTTCCTTGCTGACCTCCATCATTCCATCAAGCAACATTTAAACCATGTCAAAAGTCACATCAAAAAACAATTATACCATTTTTTGATAATTTTAAAAAACCGTATAATTGTTTTTTTTTGATGTGACTTTTGACATAGCGATTATACTGTTTCCTTTTAAAATATAGAGAATTTGAACTCAGACTTTTAAGTATCCATCAACTATCCACACTATCTCAAACCATCAATACATATGACCACACATATGTAGAAAAGATAAATAATTACCAATATATTTATTTCATGCTAAATCAGTGCTCATCAGTTGGTCCAGATTATCATCTCTCATATATATATAATCAGTGTTCAGTTTATATTAAGATAGCAAATATTCATACTTTAATAGACAGGCTTCAATCTACTACAACCTCCAACTCTTCAGCCAATCATATCACTGAAAATCTGATGATGAAAGCCCAAATCCCATGCTTTCCAAATATTTCTACCATCTCCAATTTGATTTTCATCAAAAATCCAATTATACTGTTTCCTTTTGAATAAATGACTTCCAAATATTTCTACCATCTCCAATTAGATTTAATACTTTCTTATTTTTTATACTAGTTGTTCATGGTACCTTCATTATATGATATGAATATCACATTCCAAAAGTTCATATTTTGTCTTTTTCAGACCCAAGTAATGTCAGTGTGTCTGACCTATAAAGCCACACTTCAGATTGCTTAATAATTTTATATATTTGCAGGTCTTTCTTCATTTCTTTTCCACAATTACTATTTATCTAAATTTGAAACTTCTCACAAAATTAACATTGAACAATATTTATAAGACTTTATCAATGTTAGATTCAACTATAGTCATCTTACAAGAAAGATAAAACAAATTTACCACAAATTAAATATTAATTCTCCAAAGATGACAGACCATGGCTTCTTCCATACATTTCTTCTCTCACTAAAACTTTATTAAAACAATTTCTCCTTCATTTAAACTAAGATTTCATATCTTCCCTTTCAACCAATAGGTTAATTAATAATTCAAAAGATTGCCTACTCTCTGATAAAACTCCTCACATAAGATACCATGCCCTCAAACCAATTGCATTGCCTTATACTATAGTGAATTCCATGTATTTCTTTCCATATGTGTCTCTCAACATTGTTATTTATACAAAAGAGCTCTTCATTTTTTAGAACACCAAAAGCTTATTAACCATAGTTTTGAACCTTCCTCCACTTCTACTGGATGTCTAGAATGACATGACTCTGAGTGTAAAATCAAAAAAGCATGATTATGATAAGATTAAATTTCTTGAAAGTGTTCAGTTACCTAGCTTTACCACTAACTGCATTCCTGCACCCTTAGACATATATTTTTACATTTTCATCTATCTTTTTACAACAATACTCTATTCATTAATTTATTTGAATTTTCCTTTTTCTATTAATGTGGTTCCTAAATCTTTTATACTTTTTTCTACCTTTGCCTTTTTGCACCATTTCTGTTCTGCCATCATATTCAAAATTTCTTTTGCTGTGCATGGATTGTGTGATATTTTTTAAAATATTTTTTTCAGGGTATTTTTCTACTGCTTGAATATTCCTTTTATATACTACTATTTTCTTGTTTCTATCAGATAAAATCTCACCCACTATTTCCATGAAATTTAGCTGAGTTTCTTTAACTTTATCTTGATCGAATTTGATCTTTTCTTAATCTTATGTCTATACTCAGGTTTCCAAATATCTAGATGGTATTTCAACATAACAATCAGGATGTAATCTGAGTTCACATTTAACCCATATAACCTTTACATAACATTACTTAAATACAAAAACTATTTTAAATTAAAATATGATCCAATTGATAATCTCTATTGTTTCCTGTCTTTCAGTACCAGTACAAATTGTATACCAATAAAATTAGGTAATAGGTACACTTAATATAAAATTACTTATAGTAAACAAACACATAAGTGAATAAATACAATTTACGTCATTCATGGCTAACTGAAATATATAATAGAGTTCATATTGAGTAAACATAAATCCATGTGTGGTGTAAAACATGGATATCTGTACAGAATTATTGAATAGGGGTTTATGTTCACACCTTTCCATGGGATTTTCTGGTTGCATTTTAGTTGAGAGGTGCTTCAATGGTGAGGCTGGCAGTTGGAAATTTTAGAAGATCAGCTTTTATAGTAAATTTAGATCAAGCTCATGAATGAGGTTAATTAATGCTTGGAACAAGAAGTTCATCTTTTGGAAGACTAGCCATGCATATTAGCCGGATCTACAAATGTAGTAGTTTGTACAGTTATTTTTCCCAATGGGTCCTTATAACAGCAAGTCGCATGTTGAGGAATAATTGCAGAATACTAATGTAGAATAATCTTGCAGAATAATAATTGAAGGGTTCTCTTGAAGATGAATACTTACAAAGAGTTAATGAATAAGGAGCAAAGAATATAGAGTCTAGAGTGTCAAAATAATTTTTGTAGGCATTTATACAGCTCATTGCTATTGTTGTCCATCCACAGGAATTTTTTAGAATCTTCTCGATCAATATAATGACTCACATTTCAGATAAGCCGCCATTTTTTTTTACTTAATGAATTCCAAGATAATTGCTTGACTTAAAATATTTACTTAAACAATGCCCAAAGTAAGGTAACTATATACCTGAGTTCGATCTTTAAATATTGTAAAATTTTTATTCAAAGATAACAAAAATTTATTACAATGTTCAATTTTCTTGTATATAAAAACTATGACATTAATATTAGCTAATAAAAAAATACTTTACAAATCATGTGTGTGTGATATACATTACATCGCACTCACACACAATTTACATAAAAAAATATAACTTGACTGAAAATTAAAAATTTAGTAGAACCAACTGACACACATATATAATTTGAGATCTGACAAATTATGTCAATATATATAAATATAACGTCATGTGAAATTTACCAAATCTATTTTAAATAATAATTCATTATTAAAATATTATTTATCATTATCTATATAACGTGTTAATTTATTACAAAAATTTTAGAAGTCAGTGAAATATCTCCACTCTGTAAATTTAATATCAGTTATTTAAAGATCAATTTACATAAAAAGATAGAAAGACTGATTTAAATTAGCACTCTGGCTGTTATTGTTCTAGATAACTGTAATTTAAAGATCTAAAATACATTAAGAGGTAAAAAGTTATCGAGCTTGGCAGCTAGAGGGCAGTTCAATTATTATTTAAAATAAATTTGGTAAATTTCACATGACCTTATATTTATTCATTATTAAAATATTATTTATCATTATATATATATTAATGAACACTTTACTGAAAGTTCACTTGGTATTAGTTTCCAAATAAAAAAGAAATCACTTCATTATGCAAATTTGAATTACAAATACAAATTAAAAAAAATCAATATTATATAATGTTTATACTAAATTCTATCTATTTATATGTAATAAGGTTGTGCATATGTATGTGAATATGCCTTACAGAATATATGATGTTTTAAAGAATAAATGGTTCCAGTTTTTAGTTCAGATTAATGCATTTTACATTAAGCATGAAAAGGAACAGGAACACACTTTTCACCCACAAGAGGTTAATCTGATCTGTGTGAAGTGAAATCAAAGAGATATAGTTTAGTGATAAATAACAACAATGCCATTAATAAAAGAACAAACAGCATCCAATTTTCAAACTATTGGAATATGTAATTAGGACTTTTACATATTAGTAATAGCAGTTACACAGCTGCCTTCAAATGTAGTAAAAATAGCTATGATTATAGCGCTCTTAAAATGCATTAAACTTAATTAAAAACTGAAAGCATTGTTTATTTTTAAGACACCATATGCTTTGAAAAGAATATTCACATATATTTGCACAATTTTGTTATATATACATATTATAATACAATATTTTTAATGGATGATTAGAAGGAAATCTTGAAGGTGTAGAGTTATCCATTTAAATCAACTTAATTAGAAAGCACTTAATCTAGAAGTAATACCCCAAACCAATAGTCAAAATAAACTGACAGACTGATGCATCCAAAAGGATGATCCTCCTTTTGGATGCCCCAGGTGTGGGGCAGTTTTTCTAGGTTAAGTGCTTTCTAATTAAGTTGATTTAAATAGATAACTCTACACATTCATGATTTCCATATATATATATATGTGTATAGCAACTTACCTCTCCAGTTACATTGTTGTCAATTTCTTCTTGAACTGCTCTTTGAATTTCAGGGTAAAGAACCAAATGATGTGCTGTCATACTTATAGCACTAAGTGTTGTATCAGAACCAGCTAGCAAAAATAATAAAGTATTTGCAACTATTTCTTTATTGGTCATTCCTTTTTTAACATCCCAAGCTTCTCCTGGTTTATAAGAAATATCTGTATCATTCTTTTCAGCAAGAGATTCATCAACAGCATTAAGCATTAGTTGAACCATATCCATTCTCTCACTCTTAAATTATATATATTTGGTATTACTTTTAATTATACCCTCTATAAAAATTTTCTGATCATTTTGAAGTACCAATGTTTGAAAAATAATAACAACTCTTGCTAGAATATATTTCTTTTAATAACCTTTCATCATCGTAGCCCTAGAAATTATTTTGAGATCCTGTCAACATAAAAGCACAATTTCTATTTCAAATTAGTTATAATGTTCAATATGATCTTAAAGTTTGAGCATGAATCTAGTGATAATTTAACTTAAACAAGGAAAAGTTTTTAATTGATCTCACTTTTACATAATTTTGCTTTCAAGTAATTATTAAATATGTAAATATTTAATTAAGTATGAAAATTAAAATTCTACATTGTTCTTTTAACATTAAATGACTATAAAAAAAGACTAGTAAAATAGCTAGATTCACTTTTAAACTTTATGATCATATTGAGCTTAAATAGAAATTGTGTTGTTAGGATTGATAAAGACTTAATTAGTTTTCATGGCTGCTGATGACATCAGCTTATTGACAAAAATATGCATTCAACAAGAGACTTGTTAATCAAAAAAGATCAGAAATTTTTTATAGAGGACATAAAATAAAAGTAATGTTAATATTAATAATATTTCTGTAATGTTTAATTTATTAATTATTTGTACATATAAATGTACATAAAAATTTAATCAAACATGCACACGTATGTGCATGTATTAATATCTACTTACCCATCCCAATGCATAGAAAAACAATTATTTCATTATTATATAATAATTGGAATTTTTGCAGGTGGCCCAAGTGATATAACAACAAATAATTTCAAACACAGTCATATTAATGCATAATATTAAAATTAAAAATGTGATTTTTTATGCAATCATGTCGGTAATTAGTTATTGATTTGTTCACATGCTTGTGTGTGATTTTATTAGTTAACTTTGCTATATGGTACATATTTACATATCACATTTGTTTGTGTATGCATTTGATAATTAAAAGTATACTATATTGATATTACCTGGAGAACTTCACAAAGAATTACAAAAATATCCTCAATCTCATTTGTTGTTACTTGTTTATAATTGCTTAGCAACTATGGTATTAGAAAAAGCATGGATTACCTTTATTATCATGTCCAAAATTTTGTATTTAAACAATTGTGAATAAATGCAAAATTTAAATTAATCAAGATGATATTAAATTCCAATTTAAATTGATCTAAATTAAAACCAGGTGCTTATAATTTTTTGCAGTTCTTCTGGTAATGTTAGCATGGACATTTTTGTATTTAACAGTTAATTACAATGAAAATTATTTACTATGTTTTGAATATCTCAGTGAATTTAAATTTCACATTTGCTTTTAGGTGTTTAAATATATATATTTAGTTGTTAATAAGCAATGAAACCAGATGGAATAAAGTTTACTAGATTATTGCCATCACTAGGTATTTATAATTCTTTGTATAATTCTTTATATTTCCTACATGTACATAAATTATTGGGTGTGTGTATTTTCAAAGCAGATAAAATTGTTTACTTTGCCTTGGTAGTTTAAACTAGGATCAATTTAAGTGGAGCTTTAGTAATATTTTGTTTAATTTAAATTTCACATTAATATGGTTATTTAACATACATGTCTTTATATAATTTTAGGTAAAATAGTAAATGTGAACCATCGTTTTTTAATCACTTTAAAATAATTGTAAACAAGTCAGAATAAAAATGTACTGAACTATCATCATCATCATCATTGTCAGCCTTTATCATTCCATTGCAAGATAGATATCATTTCAAATTTAATTCATCTTCTCCAATCCATAGCCTCTCTTCTTCACATCATTCCTGCACATTTTCTTATTTCATCTAACCATCTCACATATGGTCTCTTTCTGGGTCTTTTACAATCTCTTGGAATTCAGTTTAAGATTTTAATTGTCCATCTATTATCATATCTTCTAGCAATATGTTCAGCCCAACTTCACTTCAGTCTTTTAATTCTTTCAATAATATCAGTGACACCTGTTTGTTCTCATACCCATATATATATATATATATATATATATAACTATTCAAAACAATACAATAATTAATACAGTAACAATATTTTAAACAAATATATACCAATTTAATAGAAGTACTTTCAACTATCTATGTAGTCGTTGTCAACTAGACTCAAATTGTATTAGAAAAAAACCGTTACAAATGTAAACAAAAGCAATACGTCATACATCAATTTTCCCACAATTCATTAATTTTTATATTGGCTGTCTGTCTATTTATCAACTGTTGCTTTTCACTTTTTATTAACATAGCCTCTTTAATTTTGCGCTTATTATTATTTCTTTCAATACACAGAATTTTAATTTTATTAAAATCAAAATCAAAACCATAATTACATGTTACATTATGATCAAAAAATACTGATGGTGATACATCATCATTTCTAACATTCTCTTGTCTTGATTTTTGCACTCGTTTATATAATAACAAATGCTCCCTTGATCAAGGGAGCATTTGTTATTATATAAACGAGTGCAAAAATCAAGACAAGAGAATGTTAGAAATGATGATGTATCACCATCAGTATTTTTTGATCATAATGTAACATGTAATTATGGTTTTGATTTTGATTTTAATAAAATTAAAATTCTGTGTATTGAAAGAAATAATAATAAGCGCAAAATTAAAGAGGCTATGTTAATAAAAGTGAAAAGCAACAGTTGATAAATAGACAGACAGCCAATATAAAAATTAATGAATTGTGGGAAAATTGATGTATGACGTATTGCTTTTGTTTACATTTGTAACGGTTTTTTTCTAATACAATTTGAGTCTAGTTGACTAACGACTACATAGATAGTTGAAAGTACTTCTATTAAATTGGTATATATTTGTTTAAAATATTGTTACTGTATTAATTATTGTATTGTTTTGAATAGTTATATATATTTTATTATAATTGGAATACAGACATTGATTAATAATTTATATATATATATATATATATATATATATATATATATATATTAATTAAAAAAAAAGTCACTTGTATATATATATAAAAAGCTTGATTAGAGCTATTGGTAAGTTCCCTCTAGTGAACATTTAAATGTAAGCTTAAAAGCAAGTTATGAAATTTATGACTTGTTTTCTTAATTATTATAAGTGTACCTTTGAAGGCTTTTGCAATGCTATATTGCAGAGGCTATTACTATATGGTGAAACTGAGCTGAAATCAGACCCATATAGCTATCTGGTTTGTAAGGCTGGATTTGAAGACATTTACATGTCTGAAAAGTTCAGGCTTTCAAATTGATAATAACATGTTTTATAAATGCTGACTTTTGAGTTAGTAATTTAGAGCTAGTTTTTAGAGTCCCAGCGCTCCACTGAGGTGAGTCATAAGCTCGAAACCAATTGGTCTGAAGATAGGGACTTTCCAATAGAGATTTTGAATTCCTTCTCTTTCAGCACTTATAAAATAAAGCTTGATTAGAGCTATTGGTAAGCTCCCTCTAGTGAACATATATATATAGTTTCTCTGTTTAGAATTAGAATAAACATGTATACATATGTTTGAATTATGCAGTGAATGTGTATAGTCGCAATGCACCTAAAATATATAGTCTATTTTGATAATCAAAATTTAAACCAATGTAAGTGAAATTTAGGGTATAAGTATATGTCATTATATAATTTTAGATAAGCTACACAATATGGAAACACATTTTTCTAATCATTGTTAAGTAAATACAAACAAGTAGTATGTAATTCCATTAAATTCTGGGTATAGATGAAATACTGTAGCTCTTTGTAGGAAGATACAATATGTTGAGCAAAGGCATGATTTATTGAAAAAAACTGAATAGATATACTTGGAAGGTATGGCTTTCAGCTGTTGTATTTCTCTTTGTGTAAAAGTAAAAATCTAGTTATAATAAGTAATAATTAATTAAATTAAAAGATATTCTAATTGTATTAAATAGAAGTAAAAAAAGAATAAATGTTATTACTTTAAAAGAAAAAATAATAGTAAAACTAGTTTTTAAATAAGAAGGTTATTAAATTAATGCTTAATATTATATAATTTTGTTTTTAACAGACAAATTAAAAAAAAAAAAGTATAAAAAGACAAATTCAAATTTTTAAAGACAGTATATTTTTTCTTTTTTGAAAAGGAGTTCTTTGTTAAAAAAAAAAAATACCATAATTAAGTGGATTAAAAAAAAGAAGGGAATTAACAGATTGATTAAGGTGATGTTATAAAAGTGGTTCCGATAATTAATTTAAGTTAGAACATTCTTGTCTAGTAAAATGAATGCAATAAATTAGAACAGATCTTTATACAGTAAAGGAAAGCATAGCAGAACGATGGATATTTTTCTGCAGCCTTACCAGTGTTGGAGAATATTACTTTTAGTAGAATCAAAATTATAACATGATAAAACAAACAAGGGATATGTGCTCTTTAACATGAGTTTCTAGTTATCCCATATATAAAGTTCATCTCTGCCCTATTACATAGTATTGTAAGAAGGAAAATACAAAATGCCCAACCCTAATATGAATTAAAAAAATAGAACAGCAACTGAATTAGCACCCATCATTATCAAAGATCCAGCAATTTTTCTGATAGTTGCTAATATATTGAAAACAACACAAAGAGATAATAACTACCTACAACAAGATAGTAATAAAAGATGGAAGATATTGGTGCTGAGCAGCGTCAAATAATGATTGAAGAAAGAACAGAGGTTAGCATTAGTGATCAGCATAAGAAAAAAAAACTGAACTGAAGGAAGAAACCTACTGTTTTAATTATTCAGAACTATTGATTGGTAAACCAAAATACAGATCAACCAAGTGATAAACTATAAATGGACTGTCCTAGAATTACCATAGAAAGTATTGATTATTGCTTTTTTATAATATTATGTCTCATTGTTGTCATTGGAATACTATAGTATTTTATTCAGTTTAAATAATGGTGATTATTAGAAGTTACCATTATCTATTTGTTTATATGGCTGTATTTGTGATACACTATAAAAATAGATCTCAATGTGAGAACAGGCTTATCATAATCAGGCATCACCTTTACTTATTATATTCTGTCAATATATGTGCAGAAAAGTATTTGCTGTTAACTGTAAGAAGACCCTTTGATTTCTCCTGGAGGCCTTAAAGAAACTGAGCAGGCCAAATTTCCTATTGTTCACTCCATATGTTCTTGTCATTGTAGCTGTTATTACTATGTTATTATTCATATAGTATACAAACATGAATGGGGTGCTCACCAACATGCATTAGCCAGTGTGGTGAGATTATTGGCTTTTTATCTCTGAGTTTAAGATCAAGAAACATTATGATCTTTCTTCTTAGTTGTCTGATAAGGCAGAATGAATGTATGTGTGAATGAAAAATTTTTTTTCTAATAGATGTAGACAATTATGACATACCCAAATGAATCATGGCCCTTATTCCCAGGAGAATATAAAATAATAAGCCAAGGCAGAAGTTGTTGGCCAAAGACAGAGGGTGCTAATAATCCCAATTGTAGTCTGAGGTTACTGTTTGATGACGTCTTTTTATTTAGGTGCTTACAATTGCAGATCATCTTCAAGTGAAGCAAAAGGGCAAGAAGTGGAAGAACTGTCTTATATTAAATGGGATATTATTGGACTTTGCAAAGTTAGAAGATGAAGAAACAATTGTTTTAAAAAGAGGACATGTACTCTACTACAAAGGCACAAATACCAGAAGTACAAGTGGAGTAGGATTTATTATAAATGAAAAGTGAAAAAACAGCATTGTAGAGATTGATGGTGTATCACACAGAGTAGCAAGATTAGTTATTCAACTTAATATCAGATACCAAATGCAAATAATTCAAGTTTATGCCCCAAAAAGTTTTTATGATGATGAAGTAGTAGAAGATTTTTAAATGAATGTACAAAAGGCTTTTGATCAGAGTAAACATTTTAAAATTGTTATGGGAGTCTTTAATGATAGAATTGGTAAACAAATGAAAGATGGAAGTCCTGCAGGTAAAGTTGGTTATGGTAATAGAAATGAGAGAGGACATAGACTTGTGGAGTTTTCAGAAAAAGAAAAACATTATTTTATGAATTCTTTTTTTGAGAAAAATGTTAAAAGGAAATTGACATGGAAGCATCCAAATAAAGGTACAGCCAAATTGGATTATATGTTGACTAACAGAAAATACATATTTCAAGATTTTAATGTTCTTAATAAATTCAACACAGGAAGTGACCTCATCTGTTAGTAAGATGTAAGATAATGTTAATGCAACACTAAAAAGACAAACATTATTAAGTGAAATAATATTTACAGTTGATGTTCCTAATCTTCAGAAACATTTTAATGAATTTAAATTAAAATTTGCAAATCGGTTTAAAGTATTAGTACATTTTAAACATGATTCCGAATTGAATAAAATTAATAGAAAAATAACTGATACATTTTTAAAAACTGCATAGCTGGTAGAAAAAAGCAGCAATTGAACAATAAAATTTCTACTGAGACTAGAGAATTTATGAAGAAAAAAAAGAATATGAAGATATATAAAAATAATTCATTTAGAAGGATTGAATATCTCATATTATAAAACAGTGTGAAAAAGTTTATATAAGAAAGTATATTTGTGAATTAGCAAGGAAAGCTGTAGAAGAGAATAAAAGTCTCAAGGATGTATAACAACATTTTGATATTGGTAGGAAACTTATACCTGCAATAAAAAAAAAGTGAATCTATTACTAAAAAGAGAGATGACGTCATGAAATGGGAAGAAGAGTTCTATCCTGAATTATATAATAATAAAGAACAAATCAGGAATTATAATAAAAAACAAATACCTCCTATATCTATTATATCTTCTGAAGTGCCCAGGATTTTAAATGAAGAAGATAGATTTGCAATTTAATTTGTAAAGAAGGGAAAAGCTCCAAGTAATAATGGAATTATAATCAGTATATTAAAAGAAGTAGATGAAGAAATAGAATTTTTTTAGGCAAAGTTATATACCAACTGCTTAAATGATAAAGTTGTATCAGATGATTGGAAGAATCCACTATTTTAAAAGATGATAAAGAAGATATTAGAGATTACAAACCTATCAGTTTTATACAAAATTATTACTAAGATAATTACAATGCTTCTATAGAGAACATTGGATTTCAATAAACTGAAAGAACAAGATTCATTTAAAAGTGGCAGTACGGTAGATCATATCTAAATATTGAGAGAAGTTATCAAAAGGACAAATGAATATGAGTTGCCATTATGCTTTGGATTTGTTGATTATGAAAAGGCATTTGATTCTATAAGCATTTTTTCAGTGATTAAAGCATTGAATCATCAAGGTATAGACCCAGGATATTGTCATATTCTGAAGAATATTTATAAAAATATAACAGCAGCAATTAGACTACATAATCATACCAGGAAGGTTAATATTGAGAAGAGTGTAAGACAGGGTGCCTCCATATCTCCAAAACATTTTACAGCAGATGCTGCTAGAAGTATTTCATTGATTAAAATAAGAAACTAAAGGTGTAAAAGTAAATAGAGATTACTTAAGACATTTAGATTTTGCAGATGATGTAATTGTTTTTGTAAATAATGCTGCAGAGCTTCAAAGAATGTTGCAAGAGTTATCGGATGAAAGTAAGAAAGTAGGACTAAAGATAAGTGTTAAACATATTAATGTAATGTTCAACGTATTTCCTCGAAAGATGAAACTAAAGGTTGATTATGATGAGTTAGAAGAAGTTAACAACTATAAATACCTTGGTCAGATTATTACTACAGATATAAACATAATGGATGAAATCAATCATAGAATTAAATTTGATTAGAATGCTTTTGTAAAAATAACTTAATATTAAAAGGGAATTTGCCTGTGTTTGAAAGATTTTAAATGTGTTTTAGCAGTTCTTATTTATGGATCTGAGACATGGACCTTAATAGGAGAGTAATACAGAGATTTCAGACCACTCAAAGAAGTATGGAGAGTTACATGTTAGAAGTAACAAAAAAATATCAAGTATTCAAAATATGGGTGAGAGAACAAACAGGTGCTACTGACATCATTGAAAGAACTAAAAGACTGAAGTGGAGTTGGTCTGGACATACTGCTAGAAGAGATGGTAATAAATGGACAATTGAAATTATGAACTGGATTTCAAAAGATATTAAAAGACCCATAAAGAGACCACATATAAGATGAATGGATAAAATAAGAAACTGTGCAGGGCTGATATGGAGAAAAGCAGCTAAAGATCAGAGAAGATAGATTGAATTTGGAGAGACTTTCATTCTGCAGTGTCTTGATAAAGGTTGATGATAATGATAATGAATCTTTATTTAGACTGCTTTATAGCAGGTATTACTTTGTGATTAGGCCAAGACTTACGTTTTTTAATGTATCTTGCAAGTTTGTTTCACAAATAAAACAACGTGCATTTGGAATCAGATAGCTAGATATTAATTTATGAAAGATTATTACATAATAGATGACATCAAAATAACTGAATACCAGATTATGTTACTGTTTATGAATTTACGTTATATGAGATAATATATTATTTGCAGAGATGCAAAGTAAATTGAAGACAGGTTACACATGGAAAAAAGTAGACTATTAGACTCCAGTTATATAAACTAAGCACTTATTAATCTTACATGAGTTTTTATGAAATGAACAATATATATGATTAGGGTTCTATTCTTGTTTTGGGAAAATTGTGCATAATAATATTCTAATATTTTCCCTGCCACAGTGTAGCATATTATAAAACTAATGCACCAGAGAAGGTTATGTAAGTAAATAATGTTTCTTTGTAATTGATAAGAAAAAAAACAAATGCTAGAATTTGACTAAAATTCATATTTAAAGATGTAGATAGGTTTCTAGAATGTAAAAAAAATAGCTCTTTGTTATTTGTCGAGTATTGTTAGCCGAGAGGTCAGCGTAGCCACCTTGCAAGCAAATAGTTGGTTGCAGATGGTTGTAAGTTCACCTCCTGGCAGATGCTATGAGATATGAAAAGAAAAAAAAATTAAAGTTCTAAATCCAAGAATGCTACAATGAGTAAAACTTCATTAGCAAATTTAATTCTGGAATTAATTAGGTAGAAAATTCAGAAATTGGTTATAAATTGCTAATTAGATTATTATATAAGACTGCATTCAAGTTTGAGATTAGAACGTACCCATCACATCCACATAGGCGACCTCAGACTAATAAATATTGACAAGATCAATTGAATAATTTCAGGAAGATTATTGATACTAGATATATTAAAATTAACTTCTGATTTATCATATATTTTCTTGAAAATTTCATCATTAATAATTTTGGCAAAGAATTTGAGATTTATATTTTTAGAAAATTCAGTATTATAAAAAAAAGAAGATGATATAAAATCCCAATGAGTATGACATCATAGCTTTACTTAATCTCTATTAACAAGTGAATACAGATAATGCGCAAAACTGAGTAAAAGGTCAAAATTTTATTCTCAATGACTTTGATGATTCTATCATATTATGAGTGTTGCCATGTTCATAGAACATTGTCATGCAGTGAAAATTTATATTTCTAACAATGCCATTGATTCATGCATTAAACTTTTGCACACACTGAAGAAATAGAAATTCCAAAAATATTGTAGGAAATTCCAGTTAAAGAAACATAGGATTATTGGTAGTGATTTAGAATGCACTCACGGCCATTTTGATTTCTAAGAACTGCCCAAAACCACCATTGATACATCCAAGTGATAAATGACATTGAATAATCCACACACATAGTCATGACATGACCATGAGTTACAAAATTGCAATTTACATCAATAATTAAAAAAATTAAGTGCAAATTCCATACAAATCATGTGACTAAAAATGGCTGTGACTGCACTCTAAATCAGTACTGGATTATTTTCTACTTTTAGAAATTTTTAATGGTAATAAAGTAATCAGGTAATATTTAATTATTTATGACTATTTCAGTAATTGAAAGATTTCTAACACCTCTATTTATGGATGAGCATGATCAATATAGAAAAATTCAGCCGATTTCCATTCATGGGTAAAAAGAAATTGAAAAAACAAACTAAGTAGAGCTATGAAGACAAATAAAAAATAATTGTATAGTAAAAAATACTCTGGAAGTCATGCTATTCAAGGATCATAATGATAGATTGGACAATTTTGAATATTTAATTACCTTACACATACAACAACCATCTGTACTTTTAACATTTAGCATAATGACCTAAGATGGCCAACACCTTAAAGTTTTGACTTTATACAAATAATCATGTATATCATTAAATTAGGTATGATGCTAGATCCACAACTAGATATTTTAATGATAGTCTAGAATCATAGCAAATACAATGATATACATGGTTTTTTTTATACAAATTAATAAATTTACAGTGTTGGAATTTTAAGTCATTATGCTAGATAGCAAAAAAATATACATATGGTTGTTATATATGTCCAATATAAAGAAATATTCCACTTGACTAAAGCCAATAACCAGAATTAATTTAAAAATTTTGGTAATACCATCATGGGTCATTTAAAAGTATAGTCGCTGGTCTGGTATCAAAATTATATAAACTTGAATTAATATTTTTGAAATACAATCATAATTCATACACTTGAAGTTTGAATGTAATATATGAGATTTGAACACAGACTTTCAAGCATCCTTCAGCTATCCAATCTATCTCATATAACTGATTCACATGACCACATAGGATGTGAAAAAGATAAATGATCTCCAATATACATTCAAATCCCCTATATTATATTCGAACTTGAATTAAAAATCTTAAAAGTGTTTGAATCTCAGATCATTAGCGTGGATGATACATAAAAATAGTTAGTGGTTTCTGTATCATTTTAATTGACAGGAACGATATCTAGAAAATATTATGATACTTTTAGTACTACCAATTTATAGATAATGACTACTCATTATAGATAGCTTTGAAAGAGCATTCAAGTTATTTATTGGTTGATAATTCATAAATGTGAGCACTGGAAATTGCAGAACTGGGCCATAACACATGGTCTGCAGGCACCAAAGCTTACATCTCTGTCATTGTTCTAAATCATGTAGGGATCTTCTCTTAATATAGAGATTAAATGTAAACTGAAAGAGATAATTATAATGTGCATTATTTGATATATGCTGATCAATAAAAAAAGTGAATACTGTTGAAATCTGATCAAATATCATATCATAGAGATTTAAGGAGAACTGTATTACTTCAGTTCTGCTTCTATACCTGCATTAAACCCTTTAGTTTCAATAACGTATCATTTTGCTGTTGTACGATATGAGTAGAAACAATAGAGTAGGGACAAGAGCTGTTCCCTATTCTACTGCTTTATATAGCAAGTTTGAATAACAATTGATGAGTGAATTTAAATCCCCATCTCTAGATTGTTTTTGGCCTTTGCTTTAATTCAAAGATAGAAGTAATGTAATTACGCATTGAACAATTTCTAACTTCATTTTATTATTCAAGCCAAAAATTTGAAATTTAGAATGATCAGTATATATGAGGAGAGGTATAGAAAAAAGTACCTAAATAATATACAAATATTTTATTTTAAAAAGGTCAGTAGTTAAAGATGTAGCAAATTATTATTTAGTATTTATCCATGTGCTCAGAAAATAGTATAAAACAAAAAAAGAGACTTAAAATTATTGTAATTGAAAAAGTATCTCAGAAATATAATATATGTCCAAAATTGTTTTTATAATATTATTAAATGCAAATAATTGCTCTGGAAAAATTAATTCCATTTGATTTATTATTCTTCAGAATCATCTATCGTTAAGCAATCAGTAATCATTAAAAACCAGATGGCAGTATTATATCTCAATCAACAACAAGCATTAGATGTGATCATCATTCATAAGAGCTAATAGCCAAAAACTAGACTATGGATTTGAATGTGAACTATTATTTAGCATTTTTTGATTACTGAAGCTTATAATAGATGTCTCTGGTGTAGAGTAAAAAAACAGAAGGAATTAAATACTCCTACACAGAAGTTGAATACATGCAGAATGTGACATTTTAAATAATTACCTGTTTACTAAGTTGTCGTTCTTTAACGAGCTTTTCGGATATCTCTGTAAGCCAAAATATTTGTTTCAAAAATTTTGATCCACCAGGTAATTTTGCAGTCAATGTCACTAATAACGTAAAGGGTTTAGGTGCCCACACTAAAATGAATAATTTTAAATATACATAAATAATGTATTATAACATAACAAGTGTGCTAATAGCTCTAAACAAGCTTTTTTCCCATAAATGCTGCAAGAGAAAACATTTAAAATCTCTATCTAGAATTATTCCTATTCCCAAACTGGTTTTGAGCTAATGGCTTTCATCAGGGAGATGCTAGAACACTCAGACACTAGATCTAAAATACAAACTCCAGCCCAGCACTTATTGAATATTTAACTATTAAACAGAAAATTCAGACATCTATATGTCTTCAAATCCACCTATCTAACTTAAATAGTATAACTTGGTTTCCTTACTATTATAAATTATGTATATATGTATACATACATAAATATAAATTAAACCTTAGAATATGACCTTGAGATATAGTATATATACATAAGTGAAAAAATGAATATTTTATATTTAAAACTTTCATTGTTTAACTATCATAAAATAATAATAACAGCTAAATAATTTTATTATTTGAGGGTCTATAAGAAATTTGAGTGTCAGAAATGTTCTGATATCTCAAGAGTTTATAACCATTTTACCATGGCAGAAAATGGTATGAGGCAAAATAATTGATTTTATTGCTTGGGACATTTATAAATCCAAAAGTGAAAAACAGGCAAAACTCTCCATACAGTAGTACCACTACTGTATGGAGAGGTTTTCCTGTTTTAACAACAGTTCAAGCATAAGAAATGGTGATCATGTGATGTTTAGTGATTTAAATCCAGAAGTGATAGAACTAGTCCATAATCAATGAACTTTGAACTCCAGATTATGAGTTTCTTCCACTGTGTCAAACCTCCCAAAGCAACTACAATAAAAAAAGTCTGTCATACTAAGTGCTTTTAAAAAAGTTTTTCTAATATTTTTGCAAACAATATTTTTATCATCATCTTAGAATTCATTTGTAAATAATTCCAAAAAGATTTAAAAAGACCAAAAAATAAATGCTAAAGATGAGTTTAGTGATAATCTATAATCCATTCCACTTAACACAAATATATCTCCACATATCACATATTAATCCTTAGTCTGTTTATCTGTCATAAAATGATTATAAATAGCTCCAAAAAGATTTAAGAAAAAGCCAAGGAATAAATACTAAAGAAGAATTTAGTGATGACTCATAATTCGTTCTACTTAACCCAAATATATCCCCACATATCACACATTAATCCTTTGGTCTATTTATCTGGCATCACATGATTCACTTGTAAATAGCTCCAAGAAGATAAAAAAAAGGCTAAATAATAAATGCTAAAGATGAGTTTACTGACGACTCATAATCCATTCTACTTAACACAAATATATGCCAACATATCACACATTAATTCTTTAGTCTGTTTATCTGACATCACATGACACTGTCCTATATTTTTTTCTGTAATGAATTTTTGATTTTGGGAGATTTTTTGGCATTAGATCACATGAAAGCAAAATGTTTAATAAATGGTTCAGAAACTATTTCGAAAACAATTGTGATTCAGAATTATGGAGGATAATGGTTCCTTAAATGATCTGTATTGTTTAAATAAGATCAAACACAGTATTTCATAAACCTGAATTTTAATATATGCACCATGTTTGTGGTGAACAGGTAAGAAGTTATTTTTTATCTGTGCCATTTTATTTAGACATTGCGTTTGTTTCATAGATAGGACTGCTGAAGTTTATCTATTCATGTAGAAGTAATGATTTTATTATATTCTTATTGCATTGGGAACACCTTTCACTGATGAATGATGGTTTTATGCTGGCCACTCATATATCTAATTATCTCCAACACACAGATAATGATTTGGGTGTGCATATGAATTATTCAAATATGTATTTCATCAGTATAGCCAAAGATTGATATTTGAATAAAATCGAATTTGATGATGATTAAACCTTCTGTTTCTTATATAAATATTTATATAAAATACCCTGGGTTATATTTTCTGGTCAATAAAAACAAAATTCTAACTCAGAAGTTCTTATTTAACATTTATTCATGAGATTATTTGAATGTACCAGGTTTGAACATTTAGGGAGTCACTTTCCTTTAGAAAAGATCACATATGAATATTCAACATTCTGAATAATCATAGTAGTTCTCACAGTAACAATATTATTTTTCTCAGTTCAGAACATGAGCACTCAGGATTAGTGAAGAATTGATATGTACACATTGGAAGAGAGACAATTAAGAGAATAATAGATAAGCAAGTAAATAAGTTAAATAGCACATTATGTCCAGATAAAATCAACTGATTTCAAAAATTACCTGTAGATATTATTTGATTATTAAAAATAATAAGTTGATAAACATCATAAAAAAATATAAGATTATTATAAATAATAGCAAACTCTTCATAAAGTAGTACCATGCAGTGCAAGCCATAGTAATCAATAAATGCTAGAAAGTATGTGCATAAACTTTCTATGTAGTGCCTACTCATCTAATATCCCCAGAAATTGGATGAGTAGGCAGTAAATAAGAATTTTATGCAAAAACCTTCTAGCATCCATTAATTATTATGACTTACACTGGGTGGTATTATTGTATGAAAGTTTGTTAGATCCATATCATTTAGGAAATGTAGAATCAGTTAAAGATAAAAATGGGGTGGGACTAAGGCAAGGATACCCTATATCACCTATTTTGTTTTTGTTGTACTTGAGAAAAATGGAGAGAGTAATAGAAAGACTAGGAAAAGGGGTAGAGATACCATTAATAGGTAGCAAGGTGGTACATACATTATCTGGTCTTTTATTTATGGATGCTGTCTTCTTGTGCACAGAAAGAAGGAAAGCTATGGAAGTTATGCTGAGGACATATGCAAGAGTGAATAAAGAGATGAAGTTTAAATTTGGTGAAAAAAAATCAAAATAATGATTAATACTAGGAAAATAAAAAGCAATGAATTTTTATTGGGGGATATAAAATTAGATGTGGTGAATAGGTACACTGATTTAGGAATCATCTTAGGTAATCAGAAAAATTGCTTGGATGAATGGAAAAAAAAATTGATAAATGAAACAAAAAAAGGAACTGATAAAGAAATTAGCTGTGCTTTCATATAATAAATATTAATTGTATGGAAGAGAGTGGCAGTAGCAGGGTTAACATATGATGATGATGCATTATGAAAAAATACAAAGAGAAATACAAAGACAAACATTAGATGCAGATATGTGAATGCCAAAGGAGGCAATTCAATGAGAAATAGGATGGTCAAGTTTTTACATGAGAAATGCAAAAAGCAAAATGATAATGTTTGGTAGATTCATAATTAGAGAATATCCAAAATAGTATTTAATTGGGTTATGAAGTGCATAAAACAAGATGGGTGAGAAAGGTAGTATGATATACTGATTTGGATAAAAAATTTATATCATGGCATGATTGTGTTAGGAGAATTGTTGAGTGTTATAATGGCAGAGATGGAAAGCTAGTATGGAGAGTAAAAACAGTTTAAATATATATAGAAGTAATTAGAATATTGGGTGTGAGTTAATTTATGGTAATAGCAAAAAAAATAGTTTACAGTTTAAGGCTCAAACAGGATTTTTACCAAGGGAATATACATGTAAATGAAAAAATGTGGGTGATTTAGTATGCAAGTTGTTCAAAAAAGGCATAGGCATCTGTTAATTGAATGTAAATACCTGCAAGTGGAAAGGGTATAAATAATGAAGTTGTGGAAGAATAAGTACACACAAAGTTGATCGTACAGAAAGTGGGTTCTTGATTTTTATGCTGGATTTGGAAAAAGATCAGGGGGATTTAGATATAAAGATGATGGAGTTGACAGAGATTTTGTTGTGGAAATGGGATGGAGCAGAATGTGGAAAAATATTGGGCAAATTTTGGGCAGGTAATGGAAAGGTAAAGTGGCTAACAGGTTTCTCAGGGCATAATGGCTGAGAGATTCCTGACTTTGAATAAAGAGAAGTCATGATGTATTCTATAGCATACTGTTTAACATCCTGTGTAAGAATAAGGATGTTTTGGTGGTTTAATTAATTATGAATATTCAAATGCATTTAACTAACATATATGCATTCCTTATAATTCATTAATAAAATTCGTTAATATTAACTAGAAAAAAATTAAATAATCTAAATAATGTATACATTTCAAAAAAATATTGCACTTATTAAATTGTATGTATTATATTTATATTTTAAGGTCTTTTATATATATGTATAAATTCTTGCCACAGTTTTACTAAAAACAGTTTAATAAGCTTATTATAAATGGTCTATATAAAATCTGAATATGGAATCTATGTTTGTTGATTTTATGAGACACTTTCTTCATTAACCTGGTGCTTGAATATGCTAGATCAATGCAGGCAATTAGAAAAAAAAACAGTTCTCCCATAATCATAAAGTTATATTTCATTATATCCTCTATGTCTGGAAATCTTCTAGGTATTTTGTTGAAGTTGGAAAGATCATGTTTGATCTTTTTTCATCAATTTGACATTCCAATTGGCTGGTTTCACATCAGTACTGAGAAGTACTATAATAACAATTTTCTGAAACAAACTAGAATGCTTCCAAGCTAGAATTGATTCATTTTATTTATACAATGCTGATAATATGTACTTTGGCTTTCCACAATGTTGTATATGCTTTCCTCTTTTTCTTCTTTATAGATTTTTGTTAAGCAAGGTCAAATCTTTCCAAATAACTTTTCTTATTTTTGTTTTTATCTTTAAACTCTGTTTTTCATTTTTTCATTTTAAATTTTTTAATTAGTTTAATTATAGCTTTGATTGAATTTAATCTTAATGAAATGTTATCAGTAATTTTAATAAGTTTTTGTTTTTTTAATTTTCTCTCTCTTTTTTTTTGTTAATAGTTTTTAATTTTAATTAAATTATTAATCAAGGTTCATATAATTTGATTTTATAACTTAGTACCTTAGAAATACCTAAAGTTTTACACATAGTTTTACAAATTTTATGAATCTCTCATTATGAATACATTATTATAAAATTACTTAAATATAATTTACGTTATATAGATTTGGATAAATATATAATATCAATCAAAATAATCTTTTTATTATATTTATTTTATTTTATTACCTTGTTTTTATTTTATTTGGGAATATTTAATAAAATCCCCAATTTGATTTTATATGATTGAGAAGGCATGCAATACATGACTTGGCTAGACTCGGCCTAATCCACAACATTATATTACATATATATACTGTATTGAAATAAATCAAGATACTGCAAATCTCTAGCGCTCGTTACAGTACATAACTGACAGCCAATCAGATGTCAAGGATGGCCATCTAAAATGACATCAAACCTAAACACACAACAAAGATTTTACGAGAAAAGGACAGCCACCCTTCTCTCAACTTTTATTTCTATATATCTAAGCCAGTCGTAAGCATTTAGGTTTGAAAGCTTGAAGCTTTAAATATCTTCACAATTAACTCACTGAGTCTAAATAATAAACGTACAATGCGAAATTCTATGATTTACTACAAAATAGTTTTTAGAATACATAACAAAGCAGTAAAGTGTGTAAATAATATTTTAATTTGCGAAGCGGCGATAGTTGAAAAACTGAAATAAATCAAGATACTGCAAATCTCTAGCGTTCGTTATAATACATAACTGACAGCCTATCCTTGACATCTGATTGGCTGGCAGTTATGTATTGTAACGAGCACTAGAGATTTGCAGTATCTCGATTTATTTCATTTTTTCAACTATCGGCGCTTCGCAAATTAAAATATTATTTACATATATTTAATATAGGTATATGAGCATAGACTTTCAGATGATCCATCACTCTCCACTCTATCTAATAACACTGATACACTCAAGCACATATATGCTGAAAAGATAAATAATCACCAATATATGTATTTCAAGCTAAACCAGCAATCATCAGTTGGTCCAGATTATCATCTCCCACACATATATACTATAAGTGCTCAGATATATATTAAGATAGACAATCTTCATACTTTAATGGACAGGCTCCAATCTACTACACACTCCAACTCTTCAACCGTCCATCCAATTGAAAATCTGATGGTGGAATGCTTGAAGGCCACCCTGAGGCCAAGATTCTTGTCACACCCATGTTGACCTAAGGTCAATCTGAACCCCACATGTACAGATATTGTAACTTTTTGATGGTTATTTGGGGTAAAAAAATGGCATATAAAATATAATGTATACCTCCAAAATTTTAAATGTATAATTTAGATAGTAATAACGCTATAAACTTGGGTATTATAGAAATAAAAGACTTAAAATATAGGGTTTAAAGATTGAATTCTGTAGAGATTTAAATTGTTATTTATAATCATTTCTAATATAGATAATCTGGACCAACTGATGATTGCTGGTTTCGCATGAAATATGTATATTGGTGATTATTTATCTTTTTGACATATATATGTTCAAGTGTATTAGTGTTATGAGATAGAGTAGAGAGTGGTGGGTCGTGTAAAGGTCTGTGCTCATATCCCCATATATTATATCAATCTAAATAAACATTCGTGACTTTATTTTCTTAAATGCATTGTTCCTTTAAGAGCTGAAAATCTAAAATTGCAGTTAATGAAAGAAGGAACAATTATTTACTTCAAAATAAGAATTCATTTTGAAATGATTGCAATTATAATATTTTGTAAACAAAAATATTCATTCTTAAATTTTATATTTAAATTAAAACCATGATGTCGTTTATTAAAAAAGATGATCAGAACTGAAACTTGACCTTAAAGTAATGATTTACATTAATTTCGGTCATAAAATACTTTTTTTTATTATCAAATAGAAACAAAAAAAATCTTTAAGTCAAGAATTCTACAAGATAGTTAAGGAAATCGTTTGTTGATCTTAATTATCGCGGGGTTTTTTTTTTTTAGAGAGAAGACAGACAGCAGACGATCTAAGAGGAGATTCAAGAAACTTAAAAAACAGAAAGCTGTTTTAATATTTGACTAAACTAAAAATATTTAAAATTTTAACAAGTCAAAATCGTATGTATAAACAATCTAAATATAATACATTTTAAAAGTAATT
The DNA here is from genome assembly GCA_028023455.1 of Epiperipatus broadwayi. Lineage (NCBI taxonomy): Eukaryota > Metazoa > Onychophora > Udeonychophora > Euonychophora > Peripatidae > Epiperipatus > Epiperipatus broadwayi. The sequence continues at coordinate 528,912 of JAQFVV010012542.1, read as the reverse complement.
CTTAATTCTATAGAGTGAGGAAATAAATATTTATTACGACCTAATTTCAAGTTCTGACCATCTAATTCCAGACAAGAAATCCCAGTTATTATTTTAAATTTTACCTCTGATAATCAAGAAAAAGGAACACACTGCATTGTTTCTGGGAGAGCACAAAGATAGTCATGTAAGAGAGATCCATGCTAGATTAAGGATTTTTAAAACAGGCAAAACTCACTATGGGGATTTTATGAACAAGCCTTCTGGTATCCATTGATTACTCTAGCTTGCTGTGTGTAGCAATATATATAGTGAGTTTTGCCTGTTTTAACAACAATTATACACATGCATAAGAGGTGGTGGTCATGTGATGTTTATTAAGGATTTTTATTAGTCACAGATTAAATGTAAAAAAAAAAATTGGATTCAAAGATAAATCTTAAAGCATGTTTAATAAAATGTTAATTGAAGAAATGATTAATACTGAGCAGTACTAATTTTAAAATTACTTTTATATAAAGTTTATCAACTTATAATGAGCAGTTATATAGGTTAAGTGATGATTACATTTATATGAGTGCGAGTACAGCAGTCCACTAGCAAGAAATAAAGCATTATATATGATCCGGAATTGAAAAAATATATATAGAAGATAAGTCTAAGAAAGTAAAATCATCCTCAAAAATATTTAATAAGGAATAAAGATTATTTCAATAAAGATGCATTGAAAATAAATTGTGAATAACAGATGAATTAAACCTTAATGCATTAGGAAAAATAAAACATCTGTGGAATGTAATCTTGCTCTACTGATAAAAAAAAATGTGAAATTACTTCTTAATAATAATAGTAACCAAATAATCAAGGAATCAATGGAATGCTAACTCATGTATTACTAGCGCAAGGAGTATTAAATCAAGACAAGTTGCAGATAATCTTTAATTACTAAAGGAAAAAAAACTGCTACATTGTCAATAAACCAGTGGATTGTGAATTTTATAATTGTAATAATCTTCGGATGGGAATAAATGGAGCAAAGATTATTTGAATGTGGATATGCAACCAGGAGAGTGTTTGCAATAAAGGTGTTTGAAATGACAGTGATATGAATATATAGATGTGCAACCGGTCTGAATCCTGGGGAACAATTATAATGCCAGTAAAAGTTAGAAAGTTTTTTTTCTTTAATTTTTGTTTGTTTGTTTACGAACTTATATTTAAAGAAAAGAAGGGGAAGAAAAGCTTGCAACATCTTATTGGTATATGTATTAATTATTGCAAGAAGTGGGGGGCAGATCAATAGATAATGAAATTAATAATTGATTTAAATTTGGTTATTTATGTCATTAATTATGTTGAAAGATATGTGTTTATTAAATAGTGTTAGATAATTAAGATAAATAGAGATTATTAATAAGTAAATGAACTATACCATAAAAGTAAACAATATACGTTATGAAGAGATAACGGGTTTGTGTTTGAATGTACAATATTGAAAACAAGAAACGGTGATATTTTAAATTTGATCTTATGTTTTACGATGAACAATTTAATATAGTTATGTGGAATTATAAGTAATTTTATTTTGTAATTTGTATAAGGAAATAGTTGTAAGGAAGATAGTAGACAAATATAAATTAGAAATATGAAAGTAATTATTAAGTTAATAGTGAGGATTGCCAATTCCTCTACAAGCAAAGGTAAGTATTGTATTTAGGATACACCAAAGGGTGGCCTGTTGACATGTAGCTGAATCTCATAAAATGTAGATGAAAATTATTGCAGGAAGATATATAAGCGTTCAGAGTTAATAGTACACAGCATAAAATTCTTATTGCTTGTATTTTAGTATATAGGTTGGGAATAAAACCTTAGGAAGATGGAGTTTGAGATCGAAAAACTAATTGAGGATTTTATAATTATTATAGTAATATTCTCTTAAAAGAAAATAAATAAAGATCAAAAGATGAATATCATGGTATCTAAAAATGCACAAAAGGTGACATTTCACTGCATTATAATAAGATTATTGTATTGAAGGAAGAATATAATAATTAATGTTTTCCATTTTGTCTTTATAAAGTTAAAACCTAACTTATAATGGGTTGATAATTGCAAAAGACTTGAAAAATTGATTAGATAATAGAGCAACTCCTGATTTGTGATATATAGAAAAAAATATAAGATGGTATCCATCACAGCAGCACGATACTACATGAAAAGGTAATATTTCTTTTTGTTTAGTTTTATTTTTTTATTTTTTTTTGTAAATATCTAAAAAGGGAATGGAAGTTTTTCAATTGTTATAGCATTATTATATTATATTTGTATATAAATGTATTACTATTGTTATTTTACATTGCTTATTAGTTAAATTTTTTATCATATCTTAATACATTGCACAGGCTTAAACCTGCATTTATGTATGTAATATAGGTGGGATTCAAACTCAGACTTTCACATGACCCACTACTCTCAGTGCCATCTCATATTGTTGACTCACCCATGTTGAAAAGATAAATAATCACCAATATATGTATTTCATGCTAAACCAGCAATCATCAGTTGGTCTAGATTACTATCACCACACACATATATAATCAGTGCTCAGCTTTATATTAAGATAGCCAATCTTCATACTTTAATGGACCGGCTTCAAAATATTCCAACTCACAACTCTTTAGCCTTTCATTCCATTGAAAATCTAATGATGGAATGTTCAAAGCCCTTGTTAGTGATTATATATATGTGCGGGGATAGTAATCTAGATCAACTGATGATCGCTGGTTTAGCATGAAATATGTATATTGGTGATTATTTATCTTTTAACATGTGTGTGATCAGGTGGGTCAGCAATATGAGATGGTACTGAGAGTAGTGGGTCGTGTGAAAGTCTGAGTTTGAATCCTGCCTATATTACATATATAAATGCAGGTTTAAGCCTGTGCAATGTATTAATTTATATGAATAGTGTATAAAAGGTCTGCCCATCCCTCATATATGTATGTATAAATGGATTATTCTCTTGTACATGAGGGGTCAGAATCACTAATATGTCAACATGGGTAGGATGACAACCTTGGCAATAACAAGAGCTTTGAATGTTCCATCATCAGATTTTCAATGAAATGGAAGGCTGAAGAGTTGTGAGTTGGAATAGTTTGAAGCCTGTCCATTAAAGTATGAAGATTGGCTATCTTAATATAAAGCTAACCACTGATTATATATATGTGGGGGGATAGTAATCTAGACCAACTGATGATTGCTGGTTTAGCATGAAATATGTATATTGATGATTATTTATCTTTTCAACATGTGTGTGATCAGGTGGGTCATCATAATATCTTGTAAATAATATGATTAAAGTTGTTGGTTTTGAAAGTAGTTGCATTTCTTTTGTGAGAGTTATTGTCACTACATCACATGAACCCAACGTGTACAGTTTGAGATTGAAATAAGAAATTAATTCAGTTCTGTAAAACAACAGTCAACTAAGCGCACCTTTCTTAAAAGAGATTTTAACTTGATGTAAGCTGCATTGATCACATAAATCATTGATGGTATTGCAAATTATCAAAGTATGCTCATCTATAAGAAATTAAATTATGAAATACCTATTATTTAAAGTATCACATATAATAACAATTTAGACAACAATATTAGTTTTAAGAGTGAGTATTAGGGAACATAAATATAAATAGGAGTACAATTTTGATTATAAATTCAAGTTATAAGTCTTTTCTTAATTAATACACTACCTATAGAGTTCAGTAAAATCTCCTTTGATATTTTATAGGTGGATTAAATAACTAATTAAAAATCAATAATTATCCTGAGATCTCCTTAGTATAAATTTATTATTATGGTTATTGCTAATTATAATCCTATAGAAGTAATAATAATAACATGCAGTTTACAATAACATTATAGTATAATTTCCTGATTAATTAATTGAAAGTCGACCATTATAGATGTTTTAATATATTCATTTCATCATTGCAGTAAGTCATGAGAGTATGTAGATACGGAATAAGAAGGAGTGTCTGGGTATTCTCATGCCATTGGATAAATATTTTTGTGCTTATTTAATGTTAAAGGGTATGCAATGATAATGAAAGAATATTTTATATAGCACTATGTTTTTATAAACAGTAATAATAATCAGCTAATAAGCTATTGCACATGTGCTTTGAAGATTTAAATTATAAATGAATACTCTCAATTCCAAACACGAGATGAAGTCTTTTTGAAAATATAGAAATGAATCATCTATCATTTCTTACCCAAACATTTATATATAGGAAAATCTTAATCATTTGGAAATGAAAGATGTGAGATATTGAATAATCACTTTAAATTACTTTTAATATGCTTGAATAAATAATGCTTGCGAAAATCTTTATAATTTACGATATGTTATTCTTATTTGAAATTAAACATATATAATGAAATAATATTTTATATAGTGCTATGTTTTTATAAACAGTAATAATAATCAGTTATTAAGCTAATACACATGTGCTTTGAAGATTAAAATTATAAATGAATATTCTCATTTCCAAACACAAGATAAAGATAAGATGGATGATCCATTCTATCCTTTCAAAAAGACTTTATCTTGTGTTTGGAATTGAAAGTATTCATTTATAATTTAAATCTTCAAAGCACATGTGCATTCACTTAATAGATGATTATTATTACTGTTTATAAAAAACATAGTGCTATAAAAATATTATTTCATTATATATGTTTAATTTCAAATAAGAATAACATATCGTAAATTGTAAATATTTTCGCAAACGTTATTTATTCAAGCATATTAAAAGTAATTTAAGTAATTATTTAATATCTCACACTCTCATTTCCAAATGCTTAAGATTTTTCCATACATAAACATTTGGGTAAGGAAAGATAGATGATTCATTCTAACTTTTCAAAAAGACTTTATTGTGTTTGGAATTGAGAGTATTCAATTATAATTTAAATCTTCAAAGTGCATGTGCATTAGCTTAATAGCTGATTATTATTACTCTTGTTGATAGAATAGGAGAGTCTCATAATTATTAATATCGACCAAAAATAATTAAAAAATAGTAAGAGTCTTAAATACAACTTGATCAAGTCATAAGATAACCTAATGTAGGACTTGGCATGTCATCTAGGGGTCATTGTCCTATTGGCAGGGTACAATAAAATATATAGTAATGTTAAGTTTTGCATCCCAAACTATGTTTGTGTATTATATGGATATATCTAAAAAAAAATTATATAAGTTTAATTCTATTTGACTTTCATTAATAATTTACTAAGTTACATTATTAGTCACTAAACTATTATTATAAGATATTTCTTTATGATAAGTCTAGAGTAAAGAGGCTTAATTAGTTTTAAAATAGCAGTTAAGCTAATTCTATAATTTTAAATATTTTTAAAACCACAGATTTTGCATTTTTATTAATATATAGTTTATTCTTAAGTTAAAATATGATTATACATTGAATGTAGTTTTAAAAAATGTTTATTAAGTAAGTTGCTTTAAAACAAACCTTTAAATAATTTTAATAACACTTTATTACATTTTAAAAACACAAATAGTTTGTTACAATTCATTTAAACAGTTCTAGGTAACATTTTAAATCTCCCAAGTGTGTGTGTGTGTGTGTGCAGGCATAATACTTGTTTGGACTGAAGTTAAAGTTTAAAAGAGAACTTTTTTATAATTAAAGTTTCTTGTTTAAGGAAATGAATATTTAAAATAACTTAAAATGCAATATTTTGTTTATTGCTTGTTAAAAACATATTTTTTTATTTTGAGAACTGCTTTTTTAAAAAAAAGTGTAAATAATTATTCATTATTCATAATGTTAAAATGTAGTATGAATCCAATCTTAGCCACATTTCGAACCTACACCTGTGTTGTCTGTTCTGAATGTAATTATGCCAAGCACAAGATGAAAGAGTCCTAGCACATTGCCAGAGATAAACATGCAATTAACAAAAAAGATTCCTGCAACACCCTTTCATAACTTATTTTTCATTCAGATATGAAAATTCTCTATAATTTTTCATTTTTTTAGTAAATGACATAATTTTCTCTTTACTTTCAATGCCATGATTATAACTATTATGATTAAGTGGTGAAAAATCCACTAGGCATACTTTGCTAATTTTAAAGTATATAGCTTCTCTAATATGATTATGTGTATATTTTGTCTATTATTGATGATGTTTTAATTATTGTTAAATAATGATTTGTAATTTATTATGTAACATTAATTTGTTGTATTTATATATTAGACTATTTCATCATCTAATATAAAGTTTTGAATGTCTTTAGAAAAATTTAACTTTAAATGTTCAAAATACATTCAACTATTAGTAATAGCACACAAGTAAGTATACACATAATATTTCATGAGGTATTATTCTCCCCTCTTCTTCAGGTGTTGCTGGCCTGACCAGTGACAGTACTAGCGTGAGAATCAAATCTGGATCATTAAATTCTTGAATGTTGTATTTTAAGGTAACACTCTAACTAACTAAGCCATCCTGCCAAAGTCTTAGTTAGAGCGTTACCTTAAAATTCATGTTCTGCATTATAAAACATCAACAAATTGAATGCTGATTTATGATCTAAGGTACAGTGCAGGGAGAGCTTATTCTGTAATTTTTTGTTTACTGACGAATTTATATTAATTTATACATACTTCACTTATGAATTTACAGAATTTCCATTTTAATTTTATCTATATTTAATAATTACAATTATATATATATATATGAAATTTATCTTGGTCATTGCAGAAGAGATTTGACAGTAGTCATTTTTACATTAATATTTACTTTTATTTTTTTTCTTTCATGCTATGAATTAAAAACACTCTAAATGTTGGATAAAGGATCAAGAAGAGTTCTGATGTTTATAAGCATATTTTTGTTACCATTGTTAGTAATTCAGAAAGAAATTGATTTATCAGCCAGATGGAATATAGCACTTAAGATTTATTAAACTCATAATCAATTATATGAGGCTGAAGACACCATCTCTTTATTATCACCTCGTTTTAATAATTAAATAAGATTTAATATTTAAACTTAAGTTAAACATAGCTCAACATATATGTCAACAAAGAGATTTGTCTATACGTACATTGAGCTATACAGTATTTAATTTAAAGTTTACATATTAAATTTTATTTAATTATTACAACCAAGGTGTTAAAAGAAAGATGCTGTCTCCACCCTCATATAATTGATTATGAGTTTAATAATTCTTAAATGCCATATCCCATCTGGCTGATAAATGAATTTCACCCTGGATTAAAGATATGATTATAAATATTGGAGCTCCAAAATAAGTGGATTTCTCTATTCTTGATCCCTTGTTCAACATATAGAGTGCTTGTAATTCATAGCCTGGGTGAGAGTAATTTATGTTTTTTGTTAACAGACATTGAGTTTTGTTTAAAGTTTTATTTGTTTTGTTTTTGTTTGTCTGTTTATTTTTAATTATTACTATCATTTTTTTGTTATTATTACTATCATTTTTTTTTAAAAAAATGCTTATAATTTTAATCTTACTTAAAAATTCTAAGGCCTTTGTTTCCGAAAAATTTCTAAAATGTTGCTTGACATTTTTATAAAACTCATTGTCAGGGTTTGTCTGGCAATCAACTTCAAGAGCAAATACTGTTTCTGCAATTATCTGCATTGTCAGGGATCCAAATAACCTAAAAATAATATATATATACAATATTTAAAATATTAATATAAATAAGTAGTTTGTAAATAATTTTTAAAACTACTTCCCAAGGCAAAGATCAGTCTGTTATCTCTTTCTTTACAGAGAAAGACTGAAAGTGAAGATATTCATCATCAATATCACACCTGATAGATTTTTATTTTCTCCAACTAGATATCAACAAATTATAAAAGCAAATAATAGTGTAAATAGTAGAAGAAGTACCACAGGGTAAAACACTCCCCTCATCAGATGCAAAGATATCACTATATCACAATTAATGTTTTTGTTTTATTAATAGCAAGTAAAGAATTTTTTGTAAACATTTATTAATAGCAAGTAAAGAATTTTTTGTAAACATTTATAAATATACACTTTTAAAAGGAGATATTGCCTTGACAACAGTTTGAGATTGTTTATTGTTATTGATGTGGGGATTGTTTAACTGTTGATTGATTTTAATAATTATATATATATGTGTGTGTATATACTATCTGAAAATAATGCTTCTGACCAATAAATAATTAAAATAACAATTAACATAACATCAAAGTATTTATTACTTCTATTTATTTTAAACAAATAATTATTCACTTGTAAAAGTTTGTTACCTGATATAGTTGAAAAGATTACAAATGTGTAGTTGTTGCAAGAAACAAACAGTAGAGAAGAATGCCATGGTTAATTCTAATTCCACTTAACTTATGAACAGTGCAGGTTTCCGTGTTCTATGCCAAACTTTAGAATGAATATACGCATTCTTCAAATAGGGAGAATATATTATATTATTGTCAGGTAATTCTTGATTGGTGAATTACTGTTTTGAATATGACTCACAAACAAGTAACATTTCTTGTTCTCATAAATAGACTTTATTGGTTAGAACCCTTACATTAATATAATCAGTCACATTTCTTGATCTAATTAATTTTAATGGCTAAATACAATATATCCTGAATCCAATCTAGAGATCTTATGGTTATGATAAGATCATTCTTAAGATAAGCTTATGTCAAGATAACATCACATGTATTTCTCTTATTGTTTTAGCCTCAAGCACATGCACATAAAATGCGATCGTAGGGACCTCTACAGGTCTTAAACCACAAGCTTACTCTTTGGAAGAAATACACATGTGCTTGAGGCTACAGCCTTAGTGAATATTACGTAATCAATGTGCGTTTAAATAAATTTATAATTAGAACTTATTGTTTTATAAATTTATAAAATAAAATAATTGAATATGTCTTTAACATATTTTCTTTAATTCAATATTAATCTTACACTGTTAGTCCTTAGATTTTTTTTAATGGTTCTTACAAAAAATGTTTAAAACCTTATTTAAAATAAAAAAGGTAATACTATCTTTAAATACCTTATTGCAGGGCAAATTTCTTTCCGATATTTTCTTTAATCAAAAGAAATAATAAAAAAGTCACTAATAACTAGGAATCTTAATTCCAGAATGATGAAAGCAATTTTTCATCGAATTGTCATCTAACTAATAATATTTAGAATATCCATTTTCTAATCGCAAAAAAAGATAGTTATGATTATTTATTAAGTATATAGGAAGTATGCAAATACTTTTAGAGAAAGGCTTTATCATTATCATATGCATCTTGAATATTTATAATAATCAAACCATGACATTTTTTGATTATAGCAGGACCTCTCAAATCACAACACAAGATAGTGACTTTACAAAGACAAGAATGGCCATCTTATCTTTAACTTAAATTTCCACTTATATAGGCCAATCTGAAGCATCTTGATTTGGGAGTGTGAAGCTGTTAGTCTCATTATTTTTTTTAAGTCCACTATTTCCTTTACAAATTAACCTTCATGAAATCTTGAAATTTGCAATGACTTAATATTACAAGATGCTTCAGATTGAGTCTATATAAGTGAGAGTCATTCTTATCTTTATAAAGTTGCTGTCTTGGGTTGAGGTTTGAGAGCTCCCTCTATACTCAAAAAAGACATTGTTTGATTATTATAAACATTCAAGGTACATCTGATGAAAATTGGAGCCTTTACCTAAAAGTATTTATGTACTTTCTATGCACTGAATAAATAATCCCAACTTTACACTAGTGTATATACTTCTAGTATAAAGATTGTAATATTAACTCATTGTAAATTGCAAGATTTCATGAAGATTAATTTGTAAAGGAAATAGTGGATGTAAAAAATGAAGAAACTAACAGCTCCACACTCCCAAATAAATATGCTTCAGATTGGCCTATATAAGTGGAAATATAGGTTAAGATAAGATGGCCATAATTGTCTTTATAAAGTCACTATTTTGTGTCAAGATTTGAGGGATCCCTTTTAGTCAAAACAAAGACATCATTTAACTATTATAAATGTTCAAGGCACATATAATAAAGCTTAAAGCCTTTTCCTAAAAATATAAAATGATAGTTAATTAACTATTGATCAGATGCTCCCCCAAAAAATTCTAAATTTGATTAGACCATGAAAGAATTTCCAAATTTTATCTAGCCCAGATTTGAACCCTTAAATATGACAAATAGGTTGTCCTTAATATTCTTTAAAAACAATTTGCATAAACAATTTACATTACAAAACATAAACCTTCAATCTAGAATCTTCTTAGATTTTGAATATCAAAATACTTTTTTGTGATCATGATTTAATCATGCACAAATTTTAAATTATATTGTGAAAGTGATTTTACTTTTAGTGATAAGATGCTATTATTTGATTTCTTTATAAAATGCTATCATAGGATATCACAATTGCAATCTAGTATTAAAAAAACTATTCCTAGCCAATCATTGAGTCTGAATTAAAAAATTGATTCTAGTTCACCAATCAGCTTATCAGTTACAAATCACAGTAGATGACATTCTCATCCAATGATAATAACTTGTGTTTTTGTTATAGTATATGACCTGCACTTAAGTAACAGTAATAAGTTTAAAATGGTCATTACTAACACTTGCAATTATTACTAATTAATTTAAAGACTTAATACTTTTACAATGATGTTTTATTTTTATATATCTAATAGTTTCTCTAATGAAGGCTGAAAGTCAGTCAAAACTGCCAGATACATACCAATAAAAATATAACTGAAAAAAAGTGCATAAAGTTGTTGAATTAATTTAAAATATCATCATCATCATCAACCATTATTAAACCACTGCAGGATGAAGGTCTCTCCAAGTTCAATCCATATTCTCCAATCTTTAGTTCTTTTCTCCACATCACCCCTGCACACTTTCTTATTTCATCCATCCGTCTTACATGTGGTCTCTTTCTGGGTCTTTTACAATCTCTTGGAATCCAGTTTAAAATTTCAATTATCCATCTATTATCATCTCTTCTAGCAATATGTCCAGCCCAACTCCATTTCAATCTTTTAATTTTTTCAATGACGTCAGTAACACCTGTTTGTTCTCTTACCCATACATTGCGTTTACGATCTCTTCTTGTTACTCCCAACATACATCTCTCCATACTTCTTTGAGTGGTCTGAAGTCTCTGTATTGCTCTTCTATTAAGTGTCCAAGTCTCAGATCCATAAGTAAGTATCAACCAAGAAAAATAGGTGTGAAGTGAATAAAATTATTATCATTGCTGTAATAGATAATACTATTATCTTGGTTAATATTTATCAACATTACTGCTGAAATTATTACCATAAAGTTGTTTATTGCATAAGAGTAGGAAAGCAAATGACAGTAGAATTAAACCTGATTACATTCTGATTACCAACATTGCCAAAAACATTTCATAACTGAAACACAGGCTTGTTATATACCTGTGGCTATATATATGTAATATAGGGTATATGAGCACAGACTTACACACCACCCACCTCTCTCCAATCTATCTAATAACACTGCTACACCTAAACACATATATGCTGAAAAGATAAATAATCACCAATATACGTATTTCATGCTAAACCAGCAATCATCAGTTGGTCCAGACTATCATCTTTATACACATATATAGTATAAGTGCTCAGATATATATTAAGATAGACTATCCTCATAGTTTAATGGACAGGCTTCAATCCACTCCACACTCCAACTCTTCAACCATCCATCCAATTGAAAATCTGATGATGGAATGCTCAAAGGCCACCCTGAGGCTGAGATTATTGTCACACCCATGTTGACCTAAGGTCAATCTGAACCCCACATGTACAGGACATAATCCATTTAATACATATGCAAGGATGGGCAGACATCTCTAAAATGTAATAACTGAAACACAGGCTTCCACCCTCCAACTCTTCAACCATCCATCCAATTGAAAATCTGATGATGGAATGCTCAAAGGCCACCCTGAGGCTGAGATTATTGTCACACCCATGTTGACCTAAGGTCAATCTGAACCCCACATGTACAGGACATAATCCATTTAATACATATGCAAGGATGGGCAGACATCTCTAAAATGTAATAACTGAAACACAGGCTTGTTATATGGCCTTTGAGCATTCCATCATCAGATTTTCAATTGGATGGATGGTTGAAGAGTTGGAGTGTGGAGTGGATTGAAGCCTGTCCATTAAACTAAGAGGATAGTCTATCTTAATATATATCTGAGCACTTATACTATATATGTGTGTAAAGATGATAGTCTGGACCAACTGATGATTGCTGGTTTAGCATGAAATACGTATATTGGTGATTATTTATCTTTTCAGCATATATGTGTTTAGGTGTATCAGTGTTATTAGATAAATTGGAGAGAGGTGGGTGGTGTGTAAGTCTGTGCTCATATACCCTATATTACATATATATAGCCACAGGTATATAACAAGCCTGTGTTTCAGTTATTACATTATAGAGATGTCTGCCCATCCTTGCATATGTATTAAATGGATTATGTCCTGTACATGTGGGGTTCAGATTGACCTTAGGTCAACATGGGTGTGACAATAATCTCGGCCTCAGGGTGGCCTTTGAGCATTCCACCATCAGATTTTCAATTGGATGGATGGTTGAAGAGTTGGAGTGTGGAGTGGATTGAAGCCTGTCCATTAAACTATGAGGATAGTCTATCTTAATATATATCTGAGCACATATACTATATATGTGTGTAAAGATGATAGTCTGGACCAACTGATGATTGCTGGTTTAGCATGAAATACGTATATTGGTGATTATTTATCTTTTGAGCATATATGTGTTTAGGTGTATCAGGGTTATTAGATAGATTGGAGAGAGGTGGGTGGTGTGTAAGTCTGTGCTCATATACCCTATATTACAAAACCATTTCAATTTATTTTGGGTAAAATAGAAAGATCTCATTTGAAAATTTACTTCTGACGAACATGTTTATGCATCATTAAATGACTACAAATCAGTATTCAGTCCCAAGCCTAATTTACTTATATTCCAGTAATGGTTTGGTGCAGTTTATAAAGTATCTGATTTTGGATCAAAAGGTCCCAGGATCGATTCTGGAACTCACGGGTTTGGTGTTTGAACTTTTTATGAACTTGTGAGCAATAGAGCCATATACCTTTTACCTTGTGCAGTTTATAGAGTATCTGACTTGGGATCAGGAGGTCTCAGATTCAAATCTGGCATTCACAGATCTGGTGCTGAACTTCTTATAAACTTCTGAGCAACAAAGCCATATGCATTTTACCCTGTGCAGTTTATAGAGTATCTGATTTGGGAATGGAAGGCCCCAGGATCGATTCTGGCACTCACGGGTTTGGTGTTTGAACTTTTTATGAACTTGTGAGCAATAGAGCCATATATATTTTACCCTGTGCAGTTTATAGAGTATTTGATTTGGGAATGGAAGGCTCCAGGATCGATTCTGGCATTCACAGGTCTGGTGTTTGAACTCCTGAGCAATAAAGCCATATGCATTTTAGACTGTGCAGTTTATTTGGAGGTCCCAGGATTGTTTCTTATAGTACTCAAACTTTTTATGAGCTCGCAAACAATAAAGCCATAAGCATTTTCTTTTTTCAGTGTTATACTGAAGCTATATTTATTTTACTAATTCTATTTCAAGCTAATTATTGGTCCAATAGAAACATGGGTTGTATTATATGTAATATTTCAGGATTTATTATAGGTGAAAGATTATCTTAACTGTATTATCACTGAAATACAATAATTATAAACATGTCATATTTTTATCAGTTTACCAAATTTTCGTATGGAATTGAGGAAAAAAGTAATCTTTTACTTCAGTTAGGTTGCATATTTGAATAGAAAATGGTGCAGCAGAGTAACTGACACTCCATAAGAAGATGCTGTTGGTATTAGTTAGATACAGGATTAAAAGTTTAAGCATATCAAAAAGCTCAGGGTTATTCAGGATTAAAAGTTTAAGCATATCAAAAAAGCTCAGGGTTCACATATTTGAGAACAAAAGTACTTTCATAGTTGTTAATAATATAGACCAAAAAGCATTAAAATGAATGATTACGAAATTATATGAGATTTGACTGAAAAATACAAAAAGCAAGTAATTTGTTTTCAATTATATCCAAAATTGTTGCCAATAGGGGTTATAGTAAATATGAATCAAAAATTATCTTTACCCTATTTTAGATCCATCTTCTGTAAACTTCAGTGGACAGCCAAATGGTATAAGCCTCAGTCCCCAGATTTTGCCTTTACCAATGAGAAAGAAATTTTATATCACTGAATCATAGGATAATTATTGATTAATCTTACAGTGGATGAATGCTCTTGAACACATATGAGTAAATATATCATAAATCATATGATATGGTATAGTTGTTGATATGAATGAAAAATTTATTAAAAACCAAACTAATCTTCAGATGATGAAAGAATTAAATTTACTAACTAAATAATAATAATTAGATGGTATATCATTCAGGAGTTCCTAATAATTTTAGTTTCAGTGAAAACCAAATGGTATAAGACTAGGAAATTTTACTAATCTCTAGATTTTTTCTTCGCCAGTGAGAAGATTTAGTATGACTTGAATCACAGGATGACCATTGATTAATCTTCTAGTAGATGACTGATCTTGGAAGCATATAAATAAATATATCAGAAATCATATGATATGGGTGTGGGTATAAATATTCAGATAAAAGAATGTAAGTTTACTAACTAAATAATAATTACATGTATATTATTCAGGAGTTCCTAGTAAGTTCAAGCATAGAATGTAGAAAATCTGGATCATGTTCCAAGGGCATTTAGCTCCAATGTATGCTACACTATTACTACACCAAAATGTATACAGAACTTTAACTGGTAAGGTGATATATTTTAAACCATTAAAACATTATAAGACCATCATTTCATATGTTTTCACAATCTGTCACAACATTAGCAACTTTCTCTATATAATAGTGACACCTAGTGCAAGCAATATAGTCAAAAGATGCTAGAAAGTTTGTATAAAGTTATTAAAAAACCAACAGCACTAAAATTTATAGATTTTGAACTGTGTTCAGATCTATATGACAATACAAAAAAATTAATTTGGATTGTAAACAATTATTGTGTTTTAATTTGGAATTATAGTCTTATAGTTATCTAAAAAGGTAAAAGGTGGGGATCTGCTGGGATGTGCATTGGATCCAAAAGTCTATGTGCTTGCTCTCAAATCCAAGACTCTGCACTGATGAAAGCCATGAGCTAGAAACTAGTCTGGTTATATTAGATGAATAGGCATTAGATAGGGATTTTGATGCACAAATCTTTTAGCATCCATTGATTACTATGACTTTCACTAGCCTTAGGAGACAATGATAGGAATAATAATATATTTTCAACTATAGTAATCTAGTTGTGACGGGAACATAATATAACCTCTCAGACCATTTTTGTTACCCTATCTGACTGATTTTCAGAAAATTGTCATTTCAGAGTGCCATATTGGATTACATTTAATATAAAATATTAGTCATCATTTAATTATATTACAATAAAATTATGATAAATATGACTTTTAAATGAATCATACAGTTTATAAATTATATAAATAAATCTGGTGAGATCTCAACTCTAATATTGTTCTTGAACATTCATTATTTGGTTGTCTATACTACATAAAAAACTTAACAAATAACTTTGCAATATATATATATTTCAAGAATCCTCCTTTATCAGTTACCACGAAGTTGTGCTAATCACTCTGAATAAGTATAACAAATGGTAAACACTCATATTAATACTGGTAAATACACTGACTCATTGTTAACACATGAATATTTTAGAACAGCTACCTTTCTCATAAATAAATTTATTAAAATGCTGTGAATTAATCAAGGCATAATCAGAAAATAATTTTATTACTAAATCTTTCTATCAATTTTTTCCCCATAAAACATGTAATTAACAATGTTATTAATCCATTTATTTGCATATTATAGCAACCGTGTTTCAAACATGGTGATTAGAATTGATATCTCAGTAATTCTTTAGATATATTAATCTATTAATTGAATGATTTATTGATCAGCAATTCATAAAAATTTCAAGTGCTGAAAGTAACAGATGGCTTCCAATCCAGGGGTTTTAAATTCTAGATTATGTCATTTTATCACTGTACTAAAGTTATGCAAAGCATTAATTATATATATGAGCCACTAGCCATTGAATAAACATGCTACAAAGTTTTCAACATGAAAAAGTAGTGATATAGATATAAAATTGATAGCAATGCATTCATTGATATAAAAAATTGATAAGAGCACATATATTGATATATATATATATTTGTAAAATAAAATTCTTTAATTGATAAAAAAAAATAAGACGGCTTCCACAATTTTGTTAATTGATACTATACAGAATAAGTGATGAGTCAAACCAAATTACTGGTTAATCAGGTATGCAGTAAATGTATTGCTAGCAATCTTATATAACTACGATCTAAACAAATACAGGAAGGCTATCATTACTCCAAACACAAGTAATTCAAACACTTCTTTAATTGAATAAAATTAAGAAGTATTGATTTGGTTTGCCATTTTAATTACTGCTATATATTTTTTTACCCTGATATAAATATAAGCACATTCAATTTTTTGAAGCAGGGAGGGTCAATCTTTGGCCTGTAAATAAACTCCAGCCCTTGAAAGTCTATAATCTGACTTCAGTGTATATTTTCTAAATATTTATAATAAAATAGTCTTTGGTAAAATTTGTTTAATTGTTTTTATTATTAAAAATGTTACTTCATAAAAATATAGGTATCATTTATAATTTCTATGAATAAAATTTCTATTCATAATGACATCATTGCTGCCATGATGACATCATTTCTGATATGATGTCACCATTTCTGTCATGATGATATCATTCCTGTTGTGGTGATGCAAACTATTCTTTAATAAAATGTTTCAGTTGTTCAATTATCAAAATACAATAATTTTATATCATTTTTATATCCTTTTATTTTGAAGCACTAATAATTATAGTTCTCTACTAAATCAGATAAGTTTAAGTTGATTCAATACTGAAAATATTGCCCAGCCCTGATTTAAAGTGTAAATATTCTTAATAATATCATAAATTTATACAGCACAGGATCACCATTCTTTATGCGTACACAAGCTGTTTACATAAAGGCTAAACTTTCTATATAGTAGTGCCACTCAATGCAAGCTAGAGTAGTCAATAAATACAAAAAGGTTTGTACACTACTATTTAATAACTATCTGGACTGACTAAATATTGTCTAATTTAAGAAAAATTCTATACTTACTTGTGACCTAAACATTTTTCTGGATCACGTGATCGAACTGCATCTAGATTGTTAGAAATGATAGTTGAATGCCCAGAAAAGAAAAAAAATGAAGAATTTTCTAATGCACATCAATAGCTTCTATTTCAAATTAATTTCACCATGAAGAGAGATGAATGGTCGAAACTTTTTTTGATGTTATTTTCAAACTAATCAATTCTAACCTAAAATTTTTTATATATGGAAAATACACACATTTTGCTATTTATTTGAAGTCATCATTCCATTACTTTCCAGATCACATCTTTCTATAGCCTTACAAAAACATTTTTAAAAAAGATACTAATCTGGAGAGAGAGTTTGTGTGAACACAAATTTAGTTACTAAATTATATACCAAACAAAAATCTCCAGAAAGAAAATAATATCAGTTATGGTTGCATTCCATATGCAGATGAGATCATAGAGAAAACCAGATGTGTATTGAAATGTTACAATATAAAGACAGAATTGTCTCCTGAAAAGAAGACTATTGGTAGATAAACCTAATGATATAATCCCTTAAGACTCAAGGAGTCTATGAACTTCCATATAATGTATAGCAAGCAATATATAAAGGGATTAGTAACTCTGCAGATCTAAAAGATAGGAGCATGATAATGCAATAAATAATTATTTAACAGCAGTATGTCTTAAGTATTAGCCACCATAAGTTTTTTAAAGATATACCAATCATCTAAAAGTCTAACTTTTATAAATAACCAAAATAAATTAAGGAAAACTTTTTTATATAACTATTTTCATGTTTAAATTGTATTCTCATTATTCGAACCTTACTATTATGGGTTTGATATTTATGTAGTAGTGACAAAAATAGTACATTCTTTAACTTGTTCTAAGTTTTTGTTCTATAATATCACATCTCCCTTATTTTTTTACAGTTCCTAATGCTTTATAACTTTTCTACTTCCTTCATATAAATCCACCCCCTGACAATCAAGGGCAGATGCTATTTTGACAAAATGTTGGATATATGTGTGCATTTTAATACTCTGCATCACTGTTACTAGAAGCTGCTATGGTCCATAATATATATATGTAATATTATTATTATTTGATGTCTGTATTTTTAAAGCAATATACATAGTTATATAACTGAATATTTGTAAATACAGTAACTAAATAATTAAAAAGTTTTATCCACTTAGAAGCACTTTTGATTATCCCAGTAATTTTTGTCAACTAAAGCTTTGAAAGTTAGCCTTTCAAAGATTACTGGGATAATCGAAAGCGCTTCTAAGTGGATAAATTTTTTTTAATTATTTAGTTACTGTATTTACATATATTCAGTTATATATATATATTCACAGATGGAGCTCTACCAATAGCCCACTCAAGCTTGTTTACAAAAAATGCTGAGAGAGAATCGAAAATTCAATATCTCTTTCAAATTGTCCCCAACCTTTAAAACATGGTTTCAAGCTAATTGGCTTTCATCAGTAAAGGGTAGGAGAACTAGAAACTAGATCTAAATCCCAATTCTACTGAACAGCACTTATGTAAACTGTTCATATAAGCTTGAAAGCACTAATTTTTCAGCAGCATGAATTTTTCCGATATGTAAATATCTTAAAATCCAGCTAAACAAACTATATAGCTATATGGGTCTGAAATCAGTTCAGTTTCGTCACATAGTTAAAAGGTTCTGCAATCTATATCATTGCTAAAACCTTCAAAGGTACATTTATGATAAACAAATAGGCAGGTTAAAAAATTTTTAACTTGTTTTTGTTTATCATATATATATATATGATATCAGGAGTACCATATGTTTTATAAATACAAGTATTGCATAAACTGTATTATAGTAATTGATTATAAATACATAAATATGTTTATTAAACTTACATTAACATTTCTAATTATATACATATAATAAATATGGTAACTGTTCATTTTCTTATGCAAAGTGAAATCATTATATTTTTAAAAGTATATATAATATCATTTAATACAACATACTTAATGTTTATACTATGTAAATAGCATTTATTTCAAAGCATAATTTAGTATTTCAGCTTACATACTTGTCTGCACCTTTACATAAGTAAAACTACTTGAGGATATGAACAGTGTTTGGATCTGAAAGGTCTACCAATAACAACATTAACCTATTTGCTGGAGTTTGCATTTTAAAAATCAAATGATTTGTTAAAAATAAATTGCTCATGTTAAGAATATAGTTGTTACAATGTTTGCATTTTTATGTTTATATAGTATATTAAACTTATATACATACATGTTGACATCGAAACTTTCTTTGGCTACAGCTTTTTCCTTTAGGATTCTTAAAAATAACTTGAGGGAACAATCCATTAATTTAGACATCTACAAAAAAAAGTACAGACTGTTATGTTTAAATATTAAAATTTTTCCATACACTAATGCCGCTATTGCAAGCCTTTGTAATCTATGGATGCAGGAAGGTTTGTGCATAAAATCCCTATCGAATGCTTACTCATCCACATCCCAGACAGTTTCTAGCTTGTAGCTTTCATCAGTGAGATGCTTTAGACTTTCATCCAGAAGTCATTATTTACTCGTTTTTCTATTATCAAGCTATCAAACTGAAATACCTAAAACCTTATTATTTTGAAACCAATTTCCTTCTATGGCAACATAGATATGGTATTGGTTTAAAATGTTTTGTGATTACTGTTATCAAGACATCTTCAATAAATACCAGAAATATATGATTATGCAAGTAAGTTGGTTTCGTTCCAAAACATTAAGATTTTTTGAATTTCATCTGGAAATTTGCTATCAAAAATTTATGGATGCTGAAGGAAAACTAAATTGAATCTAAAAAACACACCTAATATATCTGTATCTAGAAGTCTTCATTAATAAAAACCTTAAAATAGCTACTAGTTTGAGGATATGTATAAGACAGCATTGAATGGGGATTCATTAGACATTACCATGTTATCTATTAATTAATAAAATTTATGTTAAGTGATAGAAGAATTAGATTTAATCTATAAAAATGTATCGTCTAATATAAAAAAATCTAGCATAGTAATTAATTCATTTTCTTGCCATATTCATGATTGAGTGTGAATCTGGCCAGGATAAGCATGAAATTTTCTTAGTTATAAATAAACTTAGTTTTTTTCATGCAGTATTTAACTACTGCAGAGTTAAAGATTAACTGAAATTGTCAGGTGAGTGTTAATGTTTGGTTGTGAAATTTAAAAAAAACCCAATGTGTAATATAGGATTGCCTTTAAACATCACATGATCACCATTTCTAAGTCTTCTGGCATCCAATGATTACTCTGGTTTGCACTAAGTGGCAATGTGTATAGACAGTTTTACCTGTTTTAATAAGATTGCCTTTAGTTGTAAAAGAGAGGTGTTATATTCCAATGCGCACAGAAGCTTTGATATCTTTACCTTTTTAAAATATACTCTTTTAGTTGCATATATTCTATTTTTGAATTACATAAGTTTTCTCACCAACACTAAATAGTAATATTTCTTATTAACAATTTAGAAATACATCTGTATCTACATAATTCAAAGTCTTCCAACCATTTTGTGAACTTTTGAACGATTTTTTTATGAGTTTGTCCGAGTTTAAGTAATCTGTAATTACCTTTTACTACAGATCACAAAGCTATCCAAGTAAAAAAATATCAGAAACATTCACAAGCTATTTCTCATAATAAATACTAATTGCATCAAGAGAAAATAAAATCTTAAACTTTCAGTTTTCATCATACCACCTATGTTTATGTTCTCTTTAGAGAAAACATTCTAACTGCATACAAACCTACAACTCCACATTAAAACACTAAACATCACATGATCACATTTTCTTATGCTTGCTCATAACTGTTATTAAAAAGGTAAAACTCTCCATACAATAGTGCCACTCAGTGTAAGCCGTTGATTACATTGGCTTGCACTGAGTGACATTGCTGTATGGAGAGTTTTGCCTGTTTTAAATCTATAATTTATTTAAACATTTTCACTTACGCATCCACAAATAAATTGTTTGCTTAGTTGATTTTAAGCTAGCAGATTGTTAATTAAATACTTACAGGGTTCAAACCCACATTATTTGCTTATAAAATAATATTAACATCTTTTAAATAAAAACATAAAATAATAATTTTTGATCATTGTAGGTGCTGTGAACTTTCAAAAATATTTTTATTTGTAAAACAAAAAATAAAAATAGTTTCCTTTTTAATTTTCAAAAAATCTTGTTTTATTTTAAGGTAATGACCATATGACCATATCTACTGAGCTTAACAATTGTTATCACCAGTAGCCATTCGCAGACAATTATGGTCAGCTCAGAAAGAAAGAAGTAATAAACTATCTTTTGCTAGTGAAGCTCATTTTTATGTATAATAATTGCCTTTACCATTTGCACCTTGTATTAATATCACTGGTAGCACTTTATATTTTAGTTATCAATTGTGTAACAATAAATATTGATTGGTTAAATGCATTTGAATGTCATCACTATTATGCTGTTTGTAGAAGCAAAAAAAGCAAATTCCTTTGAAAAAAATAGCCTTTTATTTTGTCATCACAGATGGGAAGAATAGGTTCATGATTATTATCTGGCTTTTATCTGTATACTTTTGTATTTGCTGAATCTGAATCTTTAAGGTTAGACAGTTTTCAAACTCCACAAATTCTTTCAGGCTAGATGAATGAATTTATGGTAGCAATTTTATATAAAGGGCAGTTTGACAATTAATTATTAAAAAGTGTGTAAAAAATTGTAGACTTATAAAATATAGATTCAGAGGGAAAAAAAATATTGAAAATGGTAATGTTGAAGTGTTGAAAAGAGAAAATGAAAATATTTATTATGGAAATTATGAAGCAAATTTTAAGCACTTTTAAACATATCTAAAGATAAAAGAATTACAAAAGAGCAGTGGCAAAACTTGTAACTAAAAATCAAGGAGGTGTTACTTCAGAAATTTTTTGCATTATTTTAATACAGAGTCAAAAGAAACATTAATGACTTGACAATAAAATCAGCATTGCATAAACAGCAGTGCTCTCCACCCACCTAGCAGGCAGTTTCTTTTCTCAGATATGAGCCCTATAGCCAAACACCATAAGACTGGCACTGTAAAGTGCACAGTTCCATAAGAATTTTTGTAATTTTTTTATTAACTAGGGAATAGCTACTAATATTACACTCTAGACGTATGTAATGTGCAAGTTTAAAGAAAGAATTAAAGAAAAAAAAACTCATTAACTCATTATGTTGAATGTTATTGAAAATAGGATCAGCATCAGCACTGCATAAACGATAGTGCTTTCTCTACCTAGTCAGCTGTTCCTTATCTCAGACATGTGCACATGCACATAATAGTGCACAGTTCCATACAAGGGTTTTTGTAATCTTTTCATGAACTAGTGGATGACTATTGACATTAAGGATTATATAATTTACAAGTATAAAAAAAAATTAAAGAAAAAATTCTATTGAATGTTATAAGAGATGCTATAGTTTCACAGTGCCTATACACAAGACATGCTTGCAAAAGGGTATGTCAGAAGAATATATAAAGAGTTTTAGGCCATTTACTGTAAATTTGAGTAATCAATAGACACCAGATGATATAGTGCTATAAAACTGCCATCTCAAGATCAGTTTCCGGATTTTACCTTCATCAGTAAATACTAGAGTTTATTGCTACAGCTAAAACATTTACACATTTAACAATCCATTTTTTACTTTTTTATTACTAATCAAGCTAATACTTTCAAATTTAAAAATAATATTAAGATTTTAAGACAAGATTGTTTCTACATATTAAAGATTTTTCAGTTCTGTAACAACATTAGGCCTCTTCTAACCTTTGTCTAAAAGTTAATTTCTCATATGCTGTGCTTAGGATTTGCTTTATATAATTACAGATTAGTAACTGCATAAGTACATAAGGTGCAGATTTCAACTCTGAACTTCATTGACAGAGGCCAATGCCAAAAACTAATCTGAAGATTAAAATTTTATAGCATTACACCATCTTGTATCAATTGACTATTTAAGCCTACACTAGATGGCTCTAGATCAAAATAAATAATCATTTGAAAGAATCTTGATATTACTGCTGGTCTCAAAATAATCACGATTACTTGCTAGAAAAAACAGAATAATAGTTCCATTTAGTTAGACTTTTTGCATTACACATCAGTTGAAGATGGTTCAATCAAATAATAAACTGATAAATAAAAAAGTTTCTGTATTAAAGCACAACTGTCTCATTCAGAGTTTAGTGGAGAACTATTTAATTATTCTTTAATTGATAATTAATTCTGGAGCTTTGGCTCTAAATTAATTACTCTTTTACTGCATTAAATTATTATAGACCAAAAATAAAGTTAATAATTAAGACTGAAAAGAACTACACATAAAACTATTTAGAGATGGTGAATATAAACAAACAATGCAATTACATTCTTACAATATCTTACTCTATTCAAAAACTTTTAAAATAACTGACAGTTTCAACTATCTAGTGATCTTCTTCAGAACTATAAAATACACAATATATATGTAAATATCATTATAGCAAACAAAATATACATTTGTGATAAACATAATGATTAATATAATATCTCACTTGTTTAAGCTTGTTCCCAGTAAAAGCAGGGCTGAGAGTGATGCGAATTCGTTTCCACTGATCACCAACAGCTTCACTGAGTAATTTGTCTAAAGGATCTTGTTGTTTTATTAACCTCTACAACATAAAAATCACATTTCTTAGTAAATTTATTCTAAGCCAATAAACATCACATGATCACCATTCTAAATATTGAAAAAATATTAAACACCCAATATGAAATAATATATATATAATATTATATTTAATGTTTTCATGGTTGTATGATGTAGACAAATGACTTTTTGGACAAAACCATGTGTTATTTTCTATTATATACTGATATTTTGACGAACTAGCATCCACCATTGTCAAGGTAAACTCCCAAAAAATCATTTGTCTCTCTCTCTCTATATATATATATATATTAAAAACTAAATAAAAGTTATAAAATAGGAATGGTAGTTAAACAGGTATATATAGTGAGGTAAACAAAACTACAGAACTATGAAGAACATTCCAACGATTACATTGTTAAACCATCTAACATCACATGATCATTTTTTCTGCTTACACAAGCTGTTTTTCACAGCAGAAAAACTCTCCATACAATAGTGCCACTCAGTGCAAGCCAGAGTAATCAATGGATGTAAAAAGATGTGTACATAAAATCCCTATCTAGTGCATACTCATTCAATATCCCCAGAGTAATTTCTAGCTTGTGGATTTTATCACTGATAAAAGTCACAAGCTAGAAAGTAGTAATCTATTGATTATTCTGGCTTGCACTGAGTGGTGCTACTGTATGGAGAGTTTTCCTCTGTGTATGATTACATTGTTCCTAATAATCAATTATTCTGTTTTTCAATAAATTAGACTATTTTATTTAATACTAGAATATAATTTCACATGTAACAGAGACGTAAAATTTTTAAAAAAGATTTTAGAAATGTGAAAAAAAAAGTAAAATATTTACTGAATTTTTAAATAACTATTTACAAAATGTCACATTGTTAACATAGAAAAAGGCAATTATCAATTATTCAACTTCAACATTCTGGACCAGCTGATAAAAATATTTTTTAAAGTGAACAAACAGTGACATAAAGAATCATTTAGCATAATAGTTATTATATATATCAGTTATGTCCATAATCTGGCATTTAAATATAGGCTGAATGAAGCTTAAAAAAATTTTAGGCTTAGAAAATTTTCTTTAGGGTGTATGGATGATAGTTAACCCATATAGACATTCATAGTGATTAATAAATGAGTACAATGTTATTTTACCTGCAACATAAAGATCCAAGAAAAATTCAAGTTGGTTAAATGAGTGTTGGTATACTAAAATAATATTAAAACTGACGATACAGCTTTACTAATAGTGAGGCTTATTGGATACTACTATAGGTGATAAATACAGTGTGATTACCTTTATCAAAGCAAAGAAGCACAATACCCCAAAAAGGCAGGTGCAGTTGGAAATGTATTAGCATAGTAAAATCCTTGTGGTAGAATGATAGACTCAATTGTTAAAAGTCTATGAATCATTACTTATTTGCATTTCTGAAGCTTTAATATCATATGACCTTCCATGTAACTAAACATCCAATTATATAAATAGCATAGTGAAAGATAATTAAGGTGATATGAGAATAAATTACATATGAAAGGAATTAAATTAACAAATTAAAAAAAATATTTGCAATAATTTTAAATTTTCATAAAGTTGATCAGTAAATGCAATGTTTAGTATTGTAAAAAGCAGCTCAGGTTGAAAATTTAATATTGTGACAGATGCAGGTAAGACTTGGTGGGTTTAGATAAATTTTAAAACAAAATTGTACAAAATTGAATGTCATTGATTTTAAATATGATTATAGATATAGTTATGTAGGTCAAGAAATTAAATAGCTAAAATGAAGATAATAAAATAAATAAAGTTAGAGTTCAGGCTTTCAAAAAAGTTAGAATACCAGCAGTATCGGAGCTGGGTCTCAATACATGGACCTTGATATTTGAAGCTGTCATTCTATAAACTTTTCAGAGTAAAAATAAATTTATGATTTACTACTTGGTAATTCATAAAAAGTTTAAGCAATAGAAATGCCAGATGGACTTGCGGATCCAGAATCTGCTATTCTGTTCCTGCATTAAAACACATGGGGCAACAAAGATAATTATTTTAGATTCTTGTAAAATCTCTGTCTTGTGTTGCAACTTGAGAGCTCCTTAGACAGCTATTATTACATCTGATTGGCTGTCACATAAGCATTCTTTAGCACATGCAAGAGGTTCAGCCTTTCAGTTTAATAACAGGTTTTTGTAAAAGCACAGAAAAGCAGCATTATTATGAAAGCAAGTTTAACTTGCTGGGATTCTGTATCTTCAGGTAATGATAAGAATAATGTTGCAAATAATTTCTCAAAAAAGGGGGAAAGTAAAGATTGATAATAATGAAGTATGAAAAATTAAGAAGCATAAATTGGTCATATTATTCATGTAGATGGAAACATAATAGAGAAATTAATTATAAAATTAAATCGAAATAAAATGCTTTCAATATTATAAAGGATATCTGGTTTTTATTATTTTTAAATTTTACATTAATAATTTATATAGGGGGTTTGAACTCAGATGTGTGAAAGTCTAAGTTCAACCCCCTATATATAATATATTTAAGTGCAGATATAAAAAAGCCTGTACTATAAAAAAATTCATATATTAAAATAATTTATATAAATTTGAAATGCCATTACACAAGCAGAGAAATTAATACAATCCATATATTTTACATATCAGATCAAGATTGTTTATAAATATACAAACTGTGGTCACCTTTAAAGACAGTTGCACTTGTTCCATAACTACAAGAAGCAAAATATCTCTCCTGTGGACAGATACTTTTATTTATATTGAAGATAAATTCTTGTTTCGACATTCAGCCAATTTGAATGGAGTTTCAAGCACTTGATTCCATGGCTATCCCAAATGAACAAGAAACTTACTTAACTTAGGCTTTCAAACAATGCATATTTAAACACAAATAGTACAACTGACTAACTTTTCATTTTAATTAATTGTTATATGGTGAGGTAGGGAGAGAGTGAATTAATCCAAACAAACAATTTAAAACAATATATTTATTTACAAAAATAAATACTAAAAATAAAAAATAAAATAAAATAAACTAATTACAGAATGGTTTAGTACAGGTAAGTCTACTTTTAAATAGGTAGTAAGAATTCAATTATTTCTAATTTTATGTAAGTTTATAAAAACAATGAAATCTTATCTCTTGTATCATTTGAATTATTTCTTATATTTACTTAGATTTTGCTATACCTTTTTTGGAATAATCATCCCTGTCTTGATAGTCTATAGAGTTTGTAACTGGTATTCCTGAACAAGTTTCCCAGTTTCTTTTAACAGCTTGTTGTTTTTCCTTCAGGGGAAGTGTATATCTGTGCACCGTGTTCGATAGTAGACTTCTATAATGATGGGCAATGTCTCAGCAATGGCAAGTCAATGATATTTGTCACATTTTAGACTGTCAAATGAACAGGAACTGGGCAATGAAATCTGAATGAACACCCTGTGTGAGTTTAGCACTGCATGGTTGATATTACAACTTCTGCATAAATAGCTATACATCACTGAATTATGAACTGGTCTTCTCGATAAAGGAGTCAGCAAAGTTAGTATAATGAGCCATGGATGAATCATTTCAGAATCAAAATATTAGCAGAATAATTCTAATAGTAGAATGAATAACCGCAGAACTGAATATAATGGAAATTTAGTAGCTTTTATATCCTTGACAAAATCATTGTCTTAGCTCACCCTTGCTTTCCAATAATTAATCTCTTTTAATATCTATTTATTCAATTACAACATTTATTACAGTATTGATTATCTATCCATTGGAAATAGTATTGATTTCCAGTAAAACAATCCCTTCTTGATTAGACAATTTACAAAATTATTTTCATCCTTAATCAGATTATAATTTTTTCTAATTAAATAGCTTAGGATAATAATTTTGTATAATCATTTACATTACAATTCTCTTGGTTTTTTATTTTCTTTACAATTAATTTTTTTTTTTCATATGTCATAGCATCGGCCGGGACGTGAACCCACACCCATCTGCAACCAACTACTTGCTTACAAGGCGGGTGCGATGACCTCTCGGCTAACAACGCTTGACGAATCTTTAAGTTACCTTTAGATAATTAGTTTTCTTTTATTTTCATTATTAGACCTCATAACATTTTGGATTTTGTACTTTTAGTTAAAAGAAAAATAAGCCATTCTTTGAAAGCGTTAATCTCATTAAACTTCCTAAACTACATTATACTTTAATTATATTTTCCTGTCTTCTATTTTCTCTTCTATTCATTAAATTGATATTAAGATACTTAGTTTTATTTTTCCTTTTATTTATTTCCTAACAGACTTTTGATTTATTCTAAAATCTTTTTACTTTATTTATTAAACTAACAGACTTTTTCATTTATTAAAATAAAATGACCAAAATTATCCCAAATCCAAAACTCAACCAAACTGACCGAGAAAATAAAATCTACAACACAACCAATGGTTTTACTACTACAAGCAGACTTTTCAAGTGTAAAAAAACTAAAAATGACAACGTATTTATATTAAACATTACCCACAATTCCATTTACATTCCAGCAACCCTTAATTTTAAAAGGACTTTTAATTAAGTTAATTGCTTCAGAATCATAAAATTTTAATAATAAAGATTCTTTAATTCTTCGTTTTGGTTGTGTTTTGTATTTGGGGAAATTTTGATTATTTATTGGCTAGTTTAGCTTTATGCTTTTTTTTTTTTTTTAAGTGTCATAGCATCGACCGGGACGCGAACCCGCAACCCGGGCAACTGCCTACAAGTGCAAGGCAGTCGCGCTGACCTCTCGACCAGCAATGCAAAACTAGCTTTATGCTTTTAATGTTTAAAATAAAATAATATACATTATTTTACTTTTTTTTTCTTTGAAAATTTTAATATACTTTTAAATGTTTTACATAACACATATATTTATGGATCTGTTACAATATAAATAACTTAATATTAAATGGTAATATAGTAAGATAATTGATATATGTATATATATATTGTAAGAGTGATTTACAACCAACAAACACACCTATCATGATTTTTCCAACACTTTCAATCTGGTCAATTGATAGTCAAACAATCAAGCTAGCATATACATATATATACGCTAAATAAACATGGATGTCCTCTCAAATAAACTGCTATGTTTTTTTTTTTTGTTGAGAGATGTATTTTTAATTTCTGCATCTCTAAAGTAGAAAAATTTATGTATATATACACAACCTAATCTCACTAATAATTAAAATAATAATTATTAACTGACTGGTGAGACTTACATAAACGAAGATTAAAATAAAAAAATAATGACTCAAAGTTAAAATAGTTGCTAGATGGTTGAATTTGAGAGACAGAAAACAATCCAAGAAGGGGAAAATATTTTATTAAACATAGAGTTGTAACAATGAGTTATTAAAAGAAAATTACTTTTAAAACAATTGGATAATCTGCATGTGAAAAAAAGTCTCTTAACAGTTATTAACATTTTTTCTCTTAAAAAAAAAATTATATTAAGATGTATTCTGATATTCAACGCTAAAAAAAAACCCCTTCATTATCAGAATGAAAAAAAAGTTTCAGCTGTTTGTTTAAACAACAAAGTAGAATGTATAAATGGTAAAAAATAGATTACTAATTTAAACATATGCTAGAGAGCTTGAATAGATTTTTAAGAAATTGAAGAGAAAAAAAATTAAAACTATTGGAGTTCGATCAAGTTCACACATCATTTTTCTGATACTTAAATGCCATTGAATAATTAACTACAATCATGAAAGGCATCTCTGCAATGTGTACTGAGTAGATAAAATATACTGTGGGTGATTGACACCGACTGCTATGCCATTAAAATGTGTCTGTGCAAAATATCTCTTTAAATGTTGATATTGATCAGCAGCGGGTTTGTTGCTGTGTGTTTGAAAGAAACAACTGGACAGTACTCAGGACTAATTAGTATGAATTCAGCAAAGCCAATGGATAACTACGTCGCATCTGGAGATTGATATACAACAGGTATAGACACTGCCTATTTTCCTCAAGAAGATTTTTTTTTATTGATTCATATAATTTTTATTTATTTATTATATATTTGTAATTTTATGACTTGTGATTTTTTTTGTTGTACCGAATTTCGTTTTTTCAAATTTGATCACTGGCACTTCAGAAATGGGAGTCTGTATCTAAATATATATAGCTGTATGGAGCGGATAAGGGAAGGAATCAAAATAAGCAAAATAATTGTAATTGTTAATAAAGTTAAAAATTCACAGATCCTTCCTGAAATTCGATACTGCTCTACCAAAGTGACCCAAGTAAGATCTTGACTTATTCTACATTAACTACAAACTTTAGAACAAACAGAGTTATATTTTTTTATTAATAGTTATTACTAAAACCTAGCAATAATTTTTCTTTTTGTTTGTTTCTTTTGGATGTATGATTAATCATGGTGAAGGAAAGGTTTATTCTTTTTCACTAATGTCAATTTAACTTACACATACAAGAGGCCATTCATTTAGTAATTAGCTAATCAAAAATAGCATTCTCTAATAAATAAAGTATAATTATAGTCAATATTATTAGCAAGATAGATTTGGAATTAGTGTATTATTAATTTTTTTTTCTACTGCTATATTTTTATTATTTGAAACCTTTAATTTCAATTTATTGTATATATTATTCTGAATTAGTTTTTTTTTTGTTTTGTTTTGTTTATTACTTTGTAACTAAAGACTGCTTAAGCATGGATTCCTATCATGGGAGTTAGATAGGGAAATTTATTATATTCTTAAAATGATAGGAAGCCATCCTTGCTATCTCAACATTATAAATGTAAATATTATTCTATTGCATTATTTCATGTTTTTTGTTTAATAAATGTCAAATCATTGTTGAAATCAATCTGATCTCTGCTTGACCATCATCAGTATTATGCATTTACACGAATAATCTGCTTGATCATCATAAGTCTTATGCATTTACACTAATAATTTGCTTGATCATCATCAGTATTATGCATTTACGCGAATAATCTACTTGATGATCATCAATATTATGCATTTACACTAATAATCTATTGATCATCATCATCATTAATATTATATATTTATACCAATAAGTAAGTTGATCATCAGTGCCATGCATTTACACTACTAAATAAATAGTTTAGTTTATAATCTCTACATATCATTAAATAATTATAATAAATGCACATATATTAATTATTCATACCCACAGACCATACTTCATATATAAAAAAATGTGTATAACATTTTAGTAGTAAAAATATACTGGTCCTTTGCTTTTATATAGGTGCATTAGTTTGAAAATTAAGTAGGTTCATCCCTGAAAAGAGCTAACTGCAAATTCTCCCTGGGTTCGAATACTAGGATCTAATGGAGCCTGAAAAGGGGGATGTGATGAAGACAAACTAGTCTACATCGCATCTAAATTTCTTCAGTGAATATTGAACTAGCATGCTGAAGGTACTAAGCATTTTATCATGTTATCACCAGCATCCTACCTGAAGACCCTGCATCTGATGGTAGTAAGATGTGCTCCTCTTTCTCGGTGTATTTCCCAATTTCATTACAATATATTGTAACGATCGGAAAGAAGATGGAGACAGCAGTCAATCGTATCTGCAACTACCAGGGCACCATCTAGGCATTTGAGCCTAGAAAAATTTATAAAGTAGGCAGATACGCGCTGTTAAGATTCCACTTTATTTAAATATTCAGATCATTAGCCCAAGTCACTAGCTCAGTGGAGATGCAGAGATAATAATCTATATCTTAATTTATATCTTAAATATAAATAAATAAGCCACTGCCAGAAATTAACATAAAAATATTTATTTACGCACATATAAAATCATTTTAAATTTGAGGAATAAATTTAACATTTTTAGACTTCTATATTAACTTTTAAATTTTCATTTAAATAAATTGCAATGAGTTTAATATTTTATTTAGATGGTCGAGTATGAATAGACTACATAGATCTGCATTTGAAAAGAAAATATTCTATCCCTTATTTAACCTTAGGCCAAAAAGTTCGCAGTCAAACTGGCGTCAATCTATCTGATACATTTATGTATTCAATGTAGCATGAAAATACGACAACACAAAATACTATACTGTCAGAAATGTACGTCTGAATAGTAAGTTGAGTTACAGAAGACATTGTCTCTCCACCAACAGGAATGCTACATCTGTTGGCGAGTAGAACAATAAACATAAAACTCCATAGGAATGGATTGCGGTTCTTTGCTGTCTTACAAACCCATCCATAGGCAAACAGAAGGTGTGTGGCGTATATATGCAATCCTGCCCATAGCGGATCTCATACTACATCTACTAATTACACAAATATATCCAATCCATTGAGCCAATTCAACTACGAAATGAATAACCTAAGATTACCCTTCCTTAATATAACTTTACAAAACTATATAGCCATTCACGCCCGACTTAAATTTAACATTTAGATACGTTCGCACAGATGAATTTTATAAAATTTGTTTTAAAATGTTGAGTATAGATCGGCTGCCTAGATTCCATGGTTAAAAACATTCCAAAATAAACATAACCGATCAAAATATAGTCATCGAAAATGTCAACTGCAGAGGGAATACAAGAAACCCAATGGTATTCATTGTAAGATACCGCATCGACATTGGTGACCTATATATTCTAATCGAATATGAAAACCACAACATAATTAACCGCTAATGAATCTATGCAATGTCTATACCCAACTTAAATTTCATGCATTTAATAATTTAAACGATACATATTAATACAAATAAAAAATAATAAAATGGAAATGATTTTTTTCTTTTAGCAAGCAAATATGTAAACTTAAACATTTATAATTAATTTGAAAACATAAGTCAGATATATATAATTTAAATATTGATTGTCAATTTGAAATCAGATAAGAATTCCTTTTTTTTTTTAATTTAGGTTAGCTGAATTTTAAAAGTTTGAATGAAAGTTCTTAATTATTTTTTTTTTTAAATTGTAAAGTTCATAGCTCACTGTATAAGAGTCCAGGTTTCTGTTTTTAATTCCCATGACGTCTCCATTTAAAGATCGCTCTGATGTTCTGGAGGTAGCATTTAGCTGGTTCCATTCTGGTATCACAGTCTTTTCATTTTTTTTTTTTTGAAAATAAATGAGAGAGAACAACAAGTGCATCTTGTTGTTCGTCTCACCAAATCAAGTTCCAAAACTCTCAGGAAAACTGTATTTCTCTTTTTATAGTATCCACATGGATTTATCCAACAAAGCAACACTAATCCATCCTGTTCATTCGGTCCGGGCTGAGGCTTGGTGCTTCCATTGGTCAAGCTAATTTCTCTTTATTCTCTTATCTAATTTTCATCTGACTTTTTAATTACACAAGAGCCCTAAAGCTAGCTTGCTTTTTAATTAATAAACAATCATTTCCATTTACAGATTACAGGAATTAATTAATACCTGTTTTTATTTAAACTTACGTTATTTCTTTATTAAAATATTTTTATATTTAAATCTTGTTCAAATACTTTTTTTATTTATTAAAAAAAAATATTTTTAAAGTTTTGAATCTGTGCGAATATATACGTTTAACAAACATTTTAATTTTAGTGTTTAGTTTTTTTTTAATACATTTATTTTTATTTGCGAACTTTTAAATTAATGTAATGGCATATTTATATATCGTTACAATATATAAAAGACATATTTTGCGGGTTCATCCATGTTAAAAAATTTTAAATATTGATATACCTATGTTAGTATATCAATATTAATTTTTTTTTAACATGGATGAACCCGAAAAATATGTCTTTTGTATATGCAACCCGTGAAAATCTTCCTATCAACATATATATATATGAGTCTTGGGAAATTAATAGAAAAGAAATATACAAATTATCTGTTTGAATAGTGTTGTTTTTGAAGATGATTACAGATAAAGTAAGAAGTTATAATGAAGACAAACATTTTGATTAGCAGGAATGTTGTAAAAATAAAGAACACTCTTACTGTGAATAATTTATTTCGTGGAGATTTTTACCATTGGATAATAATTTTGAGTCAGGTCATCTAGATTAAACTTAAAGATTAATGCTGTGATTTTACAAATAGAAGGAAAAATAACCATAATTTGGTCAGATTATTAAAGCAAAAGTCACACTGGATGGAATTAATCATAGAATTACATTTAAAAGGAGTGTCTTCAGTATAAATAATGTAATATTAAATGAAAATATGCCTATCTACTTGAAAAACACAAAAAAAATATTTAGGGATCTGAGACTTGGATATTTAATATAGAATAATAAAGAGGCTTCAGATCATACAGCAAACTGTATGAAGAGACTTACATTGGAAATAACTAGATTGGATCATAACTGAGATACATAAGAGTAAATATAGACAGGTATCAATTACTTTATTGAAAAACATGAAAATGTGAAATAAAGTCGAACTGGATGTATCATTAGAAAGACAATAAAAGACTAATAAGTGAGTCTTACACTTGATTTCAAAAAAATTACATGTGAATAGGATAAGATAAGGATATTTATTGGAGTAACATGGAGAAAATGAATAGTGGATCAAAATGATTAGATTAAATTAGGCAGAAATTTTATGTAAAAAGTTAATATTAACTGAAAATAATGTGGGTATTGTTCTTTCTATTTATGATAATGTACTACTTTATTGTTAATGCTACATGTTTAACAAAGTTTAGTTACTTTATTTCTACATTTGTTAAAGTAGCTTCTTTTTTCTATACTTTTTTTTTCAATATCTAGTCTTTGGTTTAACACATAGATATTTCTGCTTACACTTTATTTGGCCCTCCCTAGATTTATGGATTAAAAAGCAATTGAGCAAATATATTAGACATTATGGCAGCTGTATTTTTTACTTCTTAATAGGTTGGTGGTTTTTAAATTGTTTGAATTTTATTCACTCTGATGTAAGTAATTTTTGTTTTAATGCAAATAAAATTAAAGATCTTCAATTGTTCAATATAAGTGAAGTGGCATTTTGCTTTGATTTATAAGCAATGCATTATACAGAGCATTAATATGATTATGCTAATTCAAATTCATCAAATAATCCTGCATGAGTTAGTGCAGTGGCACAGGGCAAGCTCTGGATCACTATACCTATGGATCACAACCTCAGATCACCACTTTCAACCATAAAAATGATAGATTGGGCTGCAAACTATAGACCTTAATCTATAGAATTTGCCATCTGCATCAAACCTCACATGAAATCATAATAATAAAAGAAGTAAATGATTCCTAATAGTTTGGATCAAATAAGTCTCTTCAATTAAATCAAATCACCCAGTCTTCCTAATAGCTACTTTCTATCCCTAAGAATTTATATAGTTTAGATTAACTTAATGTACAAATGAATACATATTTAAAATAACAATCACTTTAATAAAAGTACCAAACTCTCTATACAGTAGGGCCACCAAGTGCAAGCTTTCATATCAATAGATTTAGGAAGGTTTGTGCATAAAATCCCTATATAGTGCCTACTCATATAACATTCCCAAACTACTTTCTATCTTGTGGCTTTCATCAGTGAGGAGCCTTGGATCTAAGAGCACTGCACCAAGATCTTGGGATCTAATGCAACTCTCCAGCAGCCACCTTTTATCTATTTGGTTTACTACAAAGCTAGAAGCCAAGATAAAAACACGTAGCTTTATAGTTAATTCAGTAGGCCAAAGGTTGCTTCTGGAGGGTTGCATTAGATCCTAAGATCTAGGTGCAGTGCCCTCAAATTGAAGGCTCCTCACTGATAAAAACCACAAGCTAGAAATTAATCTGGGCATGTTGGATGAGTAGAGACTAGATAGTATTTTATGCACAAGCCTTCATGCATCCATTGATTATAAAGGCTTGCACTTGGTGGCACTATTGTATGGAGAGTTTGGGACTCTTATTAACAGCATGGGCAAGCATATGAAATGGTGATCATGTAAACGATCACTTTGTTAGTTTAGTATTTTACTTTGATAGCCAGTCAACAAGTTTTTATTTTTTTTCTAATCAAATAAACAATACCCAAATATTATTCCAAGTAAATAAAAATTAAATTAATTACCGGTCTATTCATAAATTTGGTGAACTCTTTCACAGTAATTTCTTTGATAATTTCAGGATCAGTGATTACGTAGGCTGGTGCAGCACCTTGATAAATTCTAAAATACATGTGTGTAAACAAAAATTAATTCACATGTTTATTAAATATTTTAAATATATAAAGATCTTTATATATATATGAAAGCTAAATTTGTCTTGAATATTCTTGTGGTGAAATACTGTAATTGTAATTTAAAATAAAAATATAATGAATGTATTAATAATTCAGAAATTATTGTTACCACTATTCTTTAAATATAAGGTTTATTGACACTAGAAATACATCATCTTCAGTTTACAAAGGCAGTGCCTAGCCGTTTCAGTTACTCGTTCTACTTGTAGCAATTTGATTCATATTAGCATTACAATATATTTTAAACTATTATTTCTATCAATAATCAATACACAAATCCTAAAAGTTTTTATTTTATTTTAATTTAATACACTGTACAGGCTTACACACACCTGCACATATATACCGTAATAAGGATTCGAACTCAGACTTTCACATGACCTTCAACACTCCATGCCATCTCATATTACTGACCCATCTGATCACACACATGTTGAAAAGATAAATAATCACCAATACACGTATTTCATGCTAAACCGGCAATCATCAGTTGGTTAATGATTTTATTTATTATATATGTTTTTCATAATGACTAGTAAAAACACCAGATTGCTAGACTAAGGTTATTGATGTATTTAATTAGTTAAATATTATTTAGTTTGTTTGTCATTCAATATTAGGATATAATTTTGTCAGTTAGCATCTGACTTGTAAATATATATATTAAAATTTTTCGTCATCTGGAATTACTGGTTAACGATCTTTAGAAAAATTCGCAATTTATTTAAACTTTTCAAATGCATTCAATGTTGGATGTGAACTCATGTAAATTATTAAAAATTGAACAAACAACTGTGTGTATATATATATATCCATCTACATAAAATCCAATTTACTGTAATCAAATATAAGTTTAACTATGAATGAATGAAACTAATGGAAGTAATTACATGGGAACCATGACTTTTTAAGACTTAGCCAATTTATATGTGTTCACTGCTTTTACAGGATTATCATTATTTCTTTACTTTTCCCTCTTAAATTAATAACTTATATAAAATTCATAATCTCAGCACACAATTGTTTTAAAAAAATTTTTTTTAACGAGTAAAGAGAGTGAATTTTTTTTTTTTTTAAAAAAAAACAAAAAACAAACAGCTAACAGTTTCTTTCAAAATAACATGTGGATAATAAATATTAATTACAAATTCAATTAGTTAAAATATAGCACAAACAGTCTTTAAATATAAGACATTAATTCTATTTCAATAAGTGCTCCCATTTCATTTTAGCTGAAATTATTTAAAGTATTGGTCAAAAGTGTCCCAGGTTAGATTTAGCTTAATTGTTAGTATTGGTTTTTCATTATTATTCACAAAGCACAGTGGAAGTCTTCTGGGATTTGACATATATAATACCCATCTGATTAAAAAAAGAAAAAAGTTGATGTCATAAGAAAAAAATTACTTCTCTTTTTGTACACTCTTCAGTTCCTTTTTTTTTAAACCAAATTTTCATATCACTTTGCTTAAAAGAGATAATATCTAATATACAGACTATATATATATACCTGTACCAACAATGTAATGTATAGGATATTTTGAGCTCAGACTTTCACACGACCCTCAACTCTCCACTCTATCTCATATCATTGATACACTTGACCACTATATATATATATATATAACCTTAAATATATTCCAAACAACGGTAAACAATTTATAATATAATATAAATAAAAACTCATAAAGAAATATTTTCGATTATATTCATAATCATTTTCAACTCAACTTTCAAAATGGAATCATCTATTACCAACCGGAAACACATGTCGATTTAAATATCCCACAATTCATTAATTCTAACATTTGCTGACTATCTGTTTATTATCGTATTTTTATACCTACTAATAAAAACTGCCTCTTTAATTTTTCTTTTTTCATTATCTCTCTCTTGGCCTAAAGTTTTTATTTTGTTTATATCAAAATCAAATTTAAAATTACAAATCCTATCATGATCATAAAAAACAGATTCAGTATATAACTTGACTTCATTATTATTATCATTACATATCTGTACATTTTTCAAAACTCTTTTATACAACAATTTATGTTCTGTGCTTCTTCAAAAATGATTGATAAAATTTTTGATGAATATAATAAATTAAAAGGTCTTAATTGGACTATGGAGAAAGAATATAATAACAGTATTAAATATTTAGATTTGATGATTTCAAGGAACAATAATATGATTGTCTATAAATTGTTTATTAAACCTATTGAAACGAGAGGGTATATTCCATATTTATCTAAAGTGCCACATAATTATAAAATGGCTGGTTTTAGGTCTTTTTTACATAGAAATAATATTTTGTGTAAATATGCATGTGACAAAAAGAAAAATATTGAAAATTATGTAAGTGAATTATAAAAGAAATTTATCAAGTAGTTTGTCAATTTAATAAGAAAATTAATAGGAATACTGGTGATGAAAAAATTGAGAGTAAGAAATGGATTTCTTTGCCTTTTTATAATAATAATCAAGTAAAATTTGTGAAAAAAGTTTATAATAGTATATATAATGTTTCATTTTATGGATCGGGTAATTTAAATAGAATGGTTAATAATTCAAAAGATAAGTTAGAAAAAAATAATATGAGTAATATAATTTATAGAATTTTTTGTGGGTGTAACCTATCATATGTGGGGGAATCTAGATGTAATATTGAGAAAAGAATTAAAGAACATAAATTGTTGTATAAAAGAGTTTTGAAAAATGTACAGATATGTAATGATAATAATAATGAAGTCAAGTTATATACTGAATCTGTTTTTTATGATCATGATAGGAATTGTAATTTTAAATTTGATTTTAATATAAACAAAATAAAAATTTTAGGCCAAGAGAGAGATAATGAAAAAAGAAAAATTAAAGAGGCAGTTTTTATTAGTAGGTATAAAAATATGATAATAAACAGACAGTCAGCAAATGTTAGGATTAATGAATTGTGGGATATTTAAATTGACATGTGTTTCCGGTTGGTAATAGATGATTCCATTTTGAAAGTTGAGTTGAAAATGATTATGAATATAATCGAAAATATTTCTTTATGAGTTTTTATTTATATTATATTATAAATTGTTTACCGTTGTTTGGAATATATTTAAGTTTCGTTATTGTATTATTAATATTAGCGGACATTTATTTTGTTTTATATATATATCCAAAAGATAAACAATCACTAATACATAATAGTTTATGCTAAATCAGCACTTGTCAGTTGGTCTAGATTATCATCTCTACACATACAATAAGTGTTCAGATTGAATTGAAGCCTGTGTATTAAAATATGAATATTGGTTATCTTAATATAAATCTGAGCATTTATTGTATGGATGTGTAGAGATGATAGTCTGGACCAACTGACGAGTGCTGGTTTAGCACGAAATACCTATATTTTGATTGTTTATCTTTTGGATATATATGTGGTCAAGTGTATCAGTAGTATGAGATAGAGTGGAGAGTTGAGGGTCATGTGAAAGACTAAGCTCAAAATACCCTATATATTAAAAGAGATAAGAAAATATTTTTTTTAATTGCGATGAATAACAGATTGTTCATTTCAATATAAAGTTTAATATTTCATGTTTTTTAAATGTGTTTCATGTCTATTTTGTCAATTAAGTTGATATGTAAATTGTGCAAAGCATGTTGCTTGGAATAATACTTTTAATTTGTTAGATATATTATTTAGACTAATACTATGAAAGTTTCATTTGGAAATTAATATAAAATTTTAAAATTTGAATCTACAGTTTACTGATGAGTTTAAACTGCATAATAGGTTAAATATCATATGACTCTAAAAAAACTTTTCCCCAACTTAATCTCCCATGACATTGACATATTTATCATATACTTTGCCAGATTCTCAATTAAAAAGTATTTTATCTGTTTATCCAAACACACATTTTATCACCATTTTTATAATCATATTCATTTATGATATCTTGTGTACTAAAATCATTTGTACAATAAACTGAAAATATTTATCAATACTCTTTACATAAAATCTGATGATCTCAAATAATGTCCAATTATCCCCCTCTTGTATAAAGTTTGTCAAATGTGGTGGCCATATTAATTATTAATGCCAACTAATAAGCATACACCTTTACATCTCTTGCATATATAATGATGAATTTGAATGATGCCACTTCCTATCACGATATACTGAATCCATCTTACTTCTATAGCAGCTGCTCTACTTTTATTTAAAATCTATTCATACTTAAGTTTTCTTATATATTAAATTTACTTGATTTTAAATATCTCATAATTTATACTAATGTGTTTCATTTTGTGACTGTTAAACTGTTTATATCATTAATCAGTGATTCAGACAATATTTAGTTTTCCACTAGGAGTATAAATTAAAAACTGTGTTAATATACTTTAAAATAGATTGGAGGTTTATTGCCTTAGTAAATATTACTTACGTAATCAATGTGCTTCAAATAAATTTATGATTACAACTTTAAATTATCGTATTAAATTTCTAACTATAAGATCATTCCATTGACTCATTGTAAATCGAAAGATTTCATGAGTAATAATGTGTAATAGGAATTGTGAACTTAATCAGTGAAGTATTGAATAGCTTTGCGCTCTCAGATCTAACCGCTTCAGCTTCACCTATTTATATAGAAAATAGGTTGAAATAAAGAAGGTTCCCCTCTTTTCTTCCAATGTGTAAGCTTGTGGTTAGAGGTCCCTATCTTTGCATTTTCAAGTGTACATGATTTGAGGTTTATTGCCTTAGTAAATATTATTTAAAATAGATTGTAAATAGTCTTACCCAAAAATTCTTCCATATTTTTTATGCCAATCTTTGACCAATTGAAGTGGATCCTAAAAAAAATACACATAAACATAATGAAATAAAATAATGAACATGCTAATAGCTCTAAACAAGCTTTATTGATAAATGTGCAAGTTAAAGCATTTAAAATCTCTATCTACAATTATTCCCATCCGCAACCAGTTTCGAGTTAATGGCTCTCCTCAGTGTTGCATTAGGGTATCCAAACACTAGATCTAAAATACCAAGTCAAGGCCATCACTTACTGATATGTAACTATTAAATTGAAAATCTGAAATTTTCAGACACTTATATATTTTCAAATCCAGCGATCTAACTGAAATAGCTATATGAGTCTGAATAATTTTCAGCTATATCGTATATTAATAGTCTTAGCAATATAACATCACTTAAGACTCAAAAGCAAAACTATAATAGTAAATAAAATCAAGTCGTACATCACTTGACTTAACTTGTATTATAAAATAAAAAAATGAGTGTGTTAACAGCTGTAAACAATCTTTATTGATAAACACCACAAGAGAAAGCATTTAAAATCTCTATCTAGAATGAAAAAAAGAAAAAAGTTGACCAACTTTCATTGGCTGTGAAAATATAAACGTATCCATATTTCCTTGTCAGAATAATTGAGAATCAAATGGTACATCATTTTATTTTAAGCGATTGAAATAAGATTTGATTTTTCTGATAGTTACAAAAAATGATGATAAATTTCAACCTAAAGGCAGATATAATTCAAAAAATAATTTGAACTAATACTTAAATAAATCACAATAAGAAATACCATCTCACTTTATAAACTATTGTAAATAATAAACTGAAGACAAATAATAATAAATATTTTAATAAAGGTAGCATTAAATTTGTATAAATAAAAGAAAGCAGATCAACTTTCATTGGCTGTAAAAATATCAATATATATATATACATTACATTGTCAGAAAAACTGAGGATAAAATGATACACCATTTTCTCTAATGTATATTAAAATATTTACTATTATTTATTTTCAATTTATTATTTACAATGATTTATAAAATTGTAATTATAAATTTATTAAACGCACACTGATTACATAAGTAATCTTTACCAAGACTGTAACCTCGAAAATATGCGTGTAAAATGCGATAGTAGGGACCTCTACAGGTCTTTAACCCTTCTTATTACACATTTCTTATTACACATTAAAGTGTAATAAGAAATGTGGACTTAATCAATGAAGTATTGAAT
Source organism: Epiperipatus broadwayi (assembly GCA_028023455.1). NCBI lineage: Eukaryota > Metazoa > Onychophora > Udeonychophora > Euonychophora > Peripatidae > Epiperipatus > Epiperipatus broadwayi. The sequence continues at coordinate 486,378 of JAQFVV010012542.1, read as the reverse complement.
AGCTTCACGCTGCAGATCTAACCGCTTCAGCTTCACCTATTTAAATAGAAAGTAAGTTGAAGTAAAGAAGGGTTCCCCTCTTTTTTGCCATAGCGTTAGCTTGTGTTAAAGACGTGTAGAGGTCCCTACTATCGCATTTTACATGCGAATGATTTATAAAATGAAATGCTTTTCCTTATTGTTGTTTAAGTTCAAAGTATTATTTCTCCAACTACATTTAGCGTTAGTTTGAAATTTACTTTATTCTTGCACTTTCTAAATATATCAAATCTTATTTCAATGCCAGCCTTAGTGTAAATTGGGGTATCATTGCATTTTTAATGTGGATCTATACAAATTTTCAAGCCAATGGAAGTTAGTCAGCTTTTTAAAAATTTATATATACTTTAGCATTGTGTTTATTAATATAAATATAATAACCATTTATTTTGCACAGAAAATAAATATAAGTACAATCTACTTGTCTCAAAAGTTTTTGTCTCATGATTCTAAAAGATTAGCTGGTATTATCTTTATTAACTCAATTGAGTACCTTGGTCCTCCATTTTACATATTTAATGCTGTATAATTATATTTTTATTCATTTAAGTATATATATCAATACCAAAGTTGCTATATACCCAACTACTGACTTTGAGAAGTTCAGCCTAACTTTCATAAATTTAACTGTTGAAAAAGTTAATTTTTTTACTTTCCTTTTGCATTATTCAAGTTAGAGAAATTTAATTTCAAATGTTTCAATATATATATATATATTATAAAGAAATACTTAAAATCACTTTTCTCTGTATTTATTTAAATGACATGTAAATCATTTCTAATACAAATGTTCTTAGGTTCGTATCAACTGTAATAGCCTCCCTTCTGTTAATTGTGCTAATTGGAAGTACATGTTACTCTAAAATGAGTATAAAAGAGTCAAGCGTTGGTGGCTGAGTGGTCAGCACAGTGGCCTTACAAGCAGTTGTCCCGGATTCGCGGGTTTGCTTCCCGGACGATGCTTTGACACTTGAAAATAAAAGAGGCAAATTTGAAAGCATAATGGTCACTCACTGCTTCATCATCATTATAAGTTGATGATACTATTATTTTGTTGCTGAATTCTATAATCAAGTTAATTAAGCTTTGTGTTGGAGAACAAAGCAATATGGGCTGCTAGAAGTAACTTTATCCAAGCAACCAATTTTTAAGTTATGCTATTTTACTTTAACCTCTCTGAAGTTCATCATAAAATATAACTATGGATTTACATTTATTACACCTTACTTAATTTGATATCTATATTCAAATACATAGGCGTTATCTTAGGATACTTTATTATGAAATATAATTACATTTTGATATACATATTGGTTTATATGAGTTTGTTAAAGTAATACGCCCATTCTATTATATAACTGATGCATTTATAATTTATTTTATCGGATAAATTCTCAATCCATTTAAAATCCATTTGATTTTTTAAAAAAAATCTTTAAAAGAAATCGCTTTTCAGCTATATTATATTTTTTATGTAATCTCATTATTATAAAAAAATCTCTGATCTCCTAACGAAAATATATATATGATCATTTGAAATTGTTCATGGAAATGTGCTTTTAAATAAATGAAACAAGACAAAATGATCATTAAAGTAATTAAACTTATAATTGGGGGAAAATCATTTCACTCCGCAGAAAAAAAGAAAGTTGTTTAAGGATTTTTTATTATCTTTTATCTTATTATTATGAATTTGAAAGGTTATGTACTTGTAATATTTTGTCAATCTCATTTGATTTTATTCTTTATTTGGATATATCTAACAAATATAGTCTTAAAGGTGGCATATATAAATGATTCTATTCATATTTATAGTATTTTGAAGGATCGCAGTTAGACGCATGTTATATATTTTGCCTTCCATTGGTGTATAATTTCCATTATTATTATTATTATTATTATTATTATAACTTTAAAATTAACCTTATTGTTTATCTTCATACCTATGTTTGTGTTGATCTTTGATTATGCATTTGCTATATAAGTTATAAGTATCAGTAGATATGGTTTGAGGTTTGTCATTTAATTGGGTACTCTAACCCGACCTACACGATGGCCGCTAGAGGCGCTGTTTCTGTGCTAGCACACAGAACATACAGGGTAGGGGCCTCGAAAGCAGATGATGCTTTTTCCTTCTTCTAGGTGGCGCTGTTCACTATGCGTACGCACAGAAACCTTCCACAAGCTAGCTGGCAGCTTACATCGTCTGCTACCAAGAATCTAGGTGGCGCTGATTGTGTAAACATATCTAGCTTATGTGTCATCTGCTATCAGAAACTACCAAGATTCTAGCCCACTACGCGACGCTGTTTCTCCACGTTACACACGGAAAAACAGCAACCTCTAAATGCCTCCTTGCTAGCATTTATGAACATAGTACTTAAAACATTTATGGCCTATAATGTACAAGGGTGAAGGGTGAATAATTTATAAGTCATAACTATTTAAATATATGCTCAAATGTAATAGTTTTACATTCTATTTCACCATTTCATGAATTGATGTATTTTTAAATTATGACTTTTTAAAAAGCGATCTGTTTTTTTAATTATTTACTCTAAAAGTGGTTTTTTTTGTAAGTAAAAAAAAAAGGTAATTTTTACAACAATCTAAAAATCGGTCTGTGTTTTTTTTTTTTTTTTAAAAAAGCTGATTTTTTTCCCTACTGCAGTATTTCTTTCAAAACTGTATTATTTTAAAAGATTATTGTTTGTAAAACTTTTTTTTTTACACTTTCAATTAATATTTTCAATAAATTTTAAAGTAATACAAATTATATTTCAGTTTATAGATTACTATTTCGAAAAATAAAGTGTTATTTGCTTGCTGGATATACCGTGTGCTGTTTATTCGCAAGCAATAATTCTAAGATCTGTTTATCAAAATTTCCTTTCACAATAATATTCAAGGCATAAATATTAATTGAAATTGTATTTAAAATTTTAGAATCATTTTAATAACTAAAAATGTCGTATACTCACAAGGAAATTTCAAAATAATAGGTTTAATAAGTATGGAAAAAGTAAGATATTATACAGAGTCAGAAAAAAAAAAGATTTAGAGCAATATATATATACACACACATTTAATATCTTTATTGATGGTTGGAATTAAAAAAGTTTTTTTCAAAACTGATGCTTGTGTTAGGCTTGTATACTGTTAAAATTAAAACTATTAGTCCTCATAAATAATTTGGAAGACATTGCCTGTCAAAATTGGATGATCATTGAAAATTATATATGATCTTAATAGCCTAAAATTCAGAAGCCTGATAGTACTGTCTTTGCCAGTGCACTGTTTCTTTCTTTCATTATTGATACATAAGTAAGAACAGGTAAAACACATTTATTAAAAATCTTCCTTTACAAACACATAGGTATATTTCCTTTTAGTATCACATTATTTCTACCAAAAGCACTCCAAGTTTAATTCTATGATTAATTTCATCCAGTATGTTTCAATCTGTATTAATAATCTGACCAGGGTGTTTGTAACTGTTAACTTCTTCTAACTCATCATAATCAATCTTTATTTTCATATTTTGAGAAAATCCATTAAACATTACTTTAGTCTTTTTAATATTTATCTTTAGTCCTACTTCCATCTGATAACTCCTGCAACATTTCCTGCAGCTCTGAAGCATAAGTTGCAAAAACAACTACATCATCTGCAAAATCTAAATGACTTAAATAATCTCCATTTACTTTCACTCCTTTAGCTTCCCATTTTAATCCACAAAATATTTCTTGCAGCACTGCTGTAAAAAGTTTTGAAGATATGGAGTCACCTTGTCTTACACCCTTCTCAATGTTGACTTTAATAATCTTTGTTAAAAACTAAATTTACTGATAAAGATTTCATTAAGAGTTTTTCAATCAGCTTCTAAAAGCTTTTAACTAAATCCTCTAATTCATTCCCAGACAGAATTATTTAGACTGCAAGTGAGACTTTGTTAAGAGAAAGCAAAATTATGCTGGAAAATGAGACACCAACAATACAAATCTAACATCACTTATGTTGAGAGAAAAATCTATTAAATCTTAAACTAGACAAATCTATAAACATTCTTCCTGCTAACAAGAGCAATGTAACATTTGTAAATGGATAATAGTAATTATGATACAATAAGAGCTTCTCCCAACAGACTAAAAGTCCCATACTAGCTATGAATCACAACTGTAAATATTATTCAGAAAGCATCCCTGATCACAGCTATTTCAATGATTCAGAAAAAATTAGATTGACATATTTTGGCAAAAATTTCACATCTTTGTGGTCATCTAAAATCAATAAAGGCCAGTTCCATTAAGATCTATTGTTAATTCTGAAAACTCACTATATCAAAAATTCTAATGTTCTTAGTCCTTTGGCATACAAGAGACAGTTCTGTGTTAGAGATTCTAAGAACTGACATATTGGTAAATTTTTATGTGAAAAACTAAATCACAAAAGTACTCTGTGATGAAGCATTATCTAATGTAAAACAAAGATTAAATAACAATAGTAGTGTACAAACCACAATAATTCTTCCAATTGATAGTTTATTACACTTAACATTCTGCACAGTGTACTATTATTATATACTTTAGAATTCTTCCAACAAAATCAAAAGATGCTTTTTGATTCCTTATTGCTATTTCTGATCAGCAATATTTACATGGAAGAACTTGAAACTACAACCATAAATAAAATTCTATCTACAATTAAAGTCTGGCTTTTCTATGACCATATGGTAAAGCATTACTACAAACATTCTGGATACTATCAATAATTATGTTCTTTTAATTAAATTCACAATAGAATTAAAACAAGAACAGAAACTACAGTTCTTAATTTTCTTTTGACAAGATTCCCTCATAGCAAAATCAAAATTACAATCAACAGAAAACTCACACACTCTAATCAAAATAAAAATTCTTATTCAGAAACCAATAACTTGGAAAAAGAAAAATCATATAACATAAACTCTCATGAAAAATATTTATCCATCAGCTATCATTATGAAATAGCCAATTAAAAGAAACACCATAAGAAAAAAACAATTATAGGTATTAGAGCGTATCCATAGATATTAGTAATTGCAGTTAATCAACAGAAAACTCACACACTCTAATCAAAATAAAAATTCTTATTCAGAAACCAATAACTTGGAAAAAGAAAAATCATATAACATAAACTCTCATGAAAAATATTTATCCATCAGCTATCATTATGAAATAGCCAATTAAAAGAAACACCATAAGAAAAAAACAATTATAGGTATTAGAGCGTATCCATAGATATTAGTAATTGCGGTTAAACTAGAGAAAATCTGTGATCAGTATATTAAGATAGCTTTCCAAAGTCATAAGTGCCCTATGAATCCACAAAATATTTCTTGCAGCACTGCTGTAAAAAGTTTTGGAGATATGGAGTCACCCTGTCTTACACTCTTCTCAATGTTGACTTTTCCAGTATCATTATCTAATCTAATTGTTGCTGTTGCATTTTATAAATATTCTTTAAAATTTGACAATATCTTGGGTTTATACCTTGATGATCCAATGCTTTAATCACTGAAGAAAAGTTTATAGATTTAAATGCCTTTTCATAATCTACAAATCCAAAACATAATGGCAACTCATATTCATTTGTCCTTTCTATAACTTCTCTCAATACCTGGATATGATCTCCTGTACTAAAACCACTTTTAAATCCAGCTTGTTCTCTTAGTTGGGGGAAATCCAATGTTCTCTGTAGATTAGTTGTAACTATCTTGGTAAAAATTTTGTATATAACTGATAAAAGGCTGATAGGTCTGTAATTTCTAATATACTCTTTATCACCTTTTTAAATATTAATATTAATACTGCATTCTTCCAATCATCTACTACATCTTTATCATTTAGACATTTGGTATATAACATTGCTAAAAAAATTTCTATTTTTTCTCCTGCTTCTTTTAATATATCAATTATAATTCTACCATTACCTGGAGTCTTTTCTTTCTTCATATATTTAATTGCATGTCTCACTTCTTCATTTAAAATTCTGGGTAATTCAGAAGATGTCATAGATATAGGAGGTATTTGTTCTTTATTACTATATAATTTTTGATAAAAGTCTTCTATCCATTTCATGATGTCATCTCTCTTTTTAGTAATAATTCCAGCTTTTTTTTTATTGCAGGTATGAATTTCCTACCAATACCAAAATGTTGTTTTACACTCTTGAGACTTTCATTCCCTTCTGCTGCTTTCCTTGCTACTTCACAGTTATACTTTCTTATATCATTTTCAAATCTTTTCTGCATCATTTTACAAAATTTGAGATATTCAATCCTTTTTAATACATCATTTTTGTATATCTTCATATTCCTTCTTTTCTTTATAAATTCTCTAGTCTCAGTAGAAATTTTATTGACCAAGTGCTGTTGCAGTTTTTAAAAGTGTATCAGTTGTTTTCATATTAATTTCATTCAAATCTGAATCATGTTCAAAATCTACTAATACTTGAAACCTATTATGAAGTTCTATTTTAAATTCATTAGAATGTTTCTGAAAATTAGGAATATCAACTGTAAATATTGTTTTTCTTAATAATTTTTGTCTCTCTAGCTTTGCATTAACATGTATTTTACATCTTACTAACCGATGATCACTTCCTCTGTTAAATTTATTAAGAACATTACAATCTTGAAATATGTATTTTCTGTTGGTCAAAATATAATTCAATTCTGCTGTACTTTCATTTGAATGCTTCCATGTCCATTTCCTTTTAACATTTTTCTCAAAATAATTCATAATATAAAGTTTTCCTTTTCCTGCAAACTCCACAAGTCTCTGTCCTCTCTCATTTCTATTACCATAACCAAAATTACCTCCAGCACTTTCATCTTTCATTTGTTTACCAATTCTAGCATTAAAGTCTCCCATAACAATTTTAAAATGTTGTTAACTCTGATCAAAAGCCTTTTGTGCATCCATATAAAAATCTTCTACTACTTCATCACTTTGAGAACTTGTTGGGGCATAAACCTGAATTATCTGCATTTTGTATCTGCTATTAAGTTGTATAACTAATCCTGCCACTCTGTCCAATACACCATCAATCTCCACAATGTTGTTCTTCCACTTTTTATTTATAATGAATACTATTCCACTCGTATTTCAAATATTTGTGTCTTTATAGTAGAGTACTATGTTCACTTTTTAAAACAATTGTCTCTTCACCTTTTCTTCTAACTTCACAAAGTCCAACAATATCCCATTTAATATAAGACAGTTTTTTTTTCTAACTCTTGCAATCTTCCTTCACTTGAGTGATCTGCAGTTGTAAGTACCTAAATAAAAAAAGGCATCATCAAATGGCAGCCTGTGTCCATAATCAGGGGATTCTGAGCACCCTCTGCCTTCGGCCACCAACTACTGCCTTGGTTGCTGACTTTACAGTCTCCTGGGAATAAGGGCCATGATTTATTTTTGTCTGTCATAATTGTATATATATTGGAAAAATATTTATCATTTACACAAGCATTCATTCTGCCTTATCAGGCAACTGAGAAGAAAGTCCATGGTGTTTCTTGATCTTAAACTTAGAGATAAAAATCCAATAACCTTGTCACGCTGGCTAATGCATGTTGGTGAGCAGCCCATCCATGTTTATATACTATATGAATAATCACATAGTAATAACAGCTGCAATAACAAGAACGTATGGAGTGGACATTAAGAATTTGCCTTGCTCAGTTTCTTTAAGGCCTCCAAGAGGAATCAGTGGGTTTCCTTTCAATTACTAGAATGGCAAGAAATTTGTAACCTCCTGAGTGTAGAAAATTTCTTGCATTAAAACAAATCTTAATGATTAATCAAAGTAAATTATAGTTTATTAGTTGATATTGTGAAATTGGTAAATATTTAAGTGTCTCTGTTGGGTGATATGTATTAAAATTTGTCTATTTAGAAATTCATTTATAGATTCATTAAACCACCTAACTACTCACAAACATTATATTAGAAAATCTGTAGAGATTCTAACCAGTAAATAAATTCAAGTATATTTATTATCTCCTTTAATTTTGCCACTGTTTTCTGTTTGATCACAACCCCATAAGTTAATAATTGTTGAAATCTACTGGAAAATGCTATAATACATCATAATGACAATTCTAGAGATATCATTCAGGTATAGATCCAAGATATTGTCATATTTTAAAGAATATTTATAAAAATGCAACAGCAACAATTAGATTAGATAATGATATTGGGAAAGTCAACATATTAAAGTAATTTCCTTGAATTATTAAATTGAAAACATTTTTGAGTGGTATGTTAAAGAATTATAATTTCTTTGTTCCTAATCTGAAAGATACTTTCTATATCTTTTTTCATATCATTAATTTGAATTATTTGAAAGTAAGACAAAAGAGTTACTAATGAATAATATTTTTACCTAATTTTTCATATTGTTAGGTTCAACTCTAAATTATCTTAAATATCATAAGAATTAAGAGATTATTAAATGTTTAGGTATTTAGCTTTTATTGGTACATAATTACATATGAATGAAATTAGAGTTTTATTTTGTATATTCTTATCTTTAAAATAAATCACAAATTATGCTTCCCCCTTCCCTAATGCAATTTGAGGATGTTTGTAATTTTTATTTTTATGAGATCAGTCAAATAATTTAAATATTTAGGTTCAAGAATACAAAAATTGGATAGTTAAAATAGTTGTAAGCTATATAATTGCCCAGTCACAAATTAAGGTATAGCTGCAGTACAAGTTATAAATGAAATTCTATGGAGAAGTCCAAAGATACTAAACCATTTTAATAGCACTTTATGGTAAAAACAATTACTGTGCGCATTGGATTTCTGACTTTCAATACTCATATCTTAATTAAAAACAATTAGGGAACGAATAATTTTAAGAAATTTTCAGGAGAAAAAAAGAAAACAGACGGAAATTCTTTGACCATTGATCCTTTTTTATTAATCTGAGCTAGGATGAAATAGTGAATGCTCATGCCTTATTCACTCCAATTTTATTTAAGTATAAATTTGGTCACTTAACTATTGGAGGCATTCAATCAAGAGCACGATGTGCAGTGCTAAATATTCAAGAAATTAATGTTTGTGTGTGTGTTGGGGGAGGGAGAATCAATGGTCTGGCATTCGATCAACTCAAATACAATTACTAGCTTTTTAATAACAGTGATTTTAATATAGTTCATTAGACCTGAAATTATCTTGACTGCTATAAAACGGACTTATCTTCTGATAGATTTTCATCTCACCAAAGCAATGTCATTCTGATTGTAATGCTTTGCATATATAGATATATATAAAACTTCAACACAGACTTTTAAGCTCCTTACAACTATCCACTCCATCTTATATAACTGATACACATGATTACATACATGTTTTTGATTTTGTGTATCAGTTGTATAAGATGGGGTGGATAGTTGTAGGGGTTTGAAAATCTGAGTTGAAGTCCCTTCTAATTACATTATGTTTAGTAAAGACCATATACATGTATTTAAATATTATATATATATATATATATATATATATATATATATATATATATATATATATATATATATATATATATATATATATATATATATATATATCATCAAACATTATCAGTCCACTGCAGGATGAAGGTCTCTCCCAGTTCAATATATTTCCAATCTTTAGCTTCTCTTTTCTACATCACCACTGCACATTTTATTTCATCCATCCAACTCACATGTGGGCTCTTTCTGGGTCTTTTACAACCTCTTGGAATCCAGTTTAAGATTTCAGTTGTTCATCTATTATCATATCTTCTAGCAATATGTCAAGCCCAACTCCACTTCAGTCTTTTAATTTTTTTAATGAGGTCAGTAACACCTGTTTGTTCTCTTACCCATATATTGCATTTTTGATCTCTTCTTGTTACCTCCAACAGCGATCTGAAGTCTTTGTATTGCTCTTCTATTAAGTGTCCAAGTCTCAGATCCATAAGTAAGAACTGGTAAAACACATTTATTAAAAATTTTCCTTTTAAAACATATAGGCATATTTCCTTTTAGTATCAAGTTATTTCTACCAAAAGCACTCCAACTAAGTTTAATTCTATGATTAATTTCATCCATTAAGTTTCAATCTGTATTAATGATCTGACACGTGTGTGTATATATATCACATCACTAAAAACCAGTCAACACAGACAATTCCAATATCAATAACAATCAACAATTTCAAACTGTTGTCAAGGCAACATCCCTTTAACAAAAAAGGAGAATCACACCTTTATTACTGATCTAATATACAGTACTTATATAGACACTATAAAGATTGCAACTTGACTACAGAGATTGAAATTATTGATTCAAAGAAGTTTAAATAAACCTCATTAAACAGATGTTACTTATTCTGAATGTAAATTAATAAATAGTCAATTATAATATTAGAAATTGCAATTATAAATTTTAAATTGCCCAAATTATATACATTATAAATTATATATATTGTAAATCTGTTTATCAAACAAACAAGTCCAAATATGTTACTAAGATAATCCACAAGTCAGATCCCAAAGAATCATTTAAATGAACTTCTGAGTAATACCAATCTTTTGTTATATCAATGCTAATCTATATAACAAATGTGGGTGTAATTTACAAGTTCATTTAAATAATTATTTGGGAATTTAGCTTCTGAATGAGCTTGATAATTTTTATTGCAGACTTATTGTTTTGTGAATAGATTTATATTCTTAGTATTATATACTTGATAAGTTATAAAATTGTTTACTTGCTCATTAAAATCATTACAATTATATATATATGAAAAACAAAAAACAAGTTAAAAACTTGCTAACGCTTGTATTTATGTCAACAGATGGCATTCTACCAAAAACACCGTCAAGCGTTATTGTACCGGGTCGAACTACTGAAACCACTTACTTATGCGTATATATAAGTTTTGACCGGTTTCAAACTCCTTCATAATACATTTATAATCTTATAAAGGTTACGTGAACGAACCGGCATGTTCGAGCAAAATGGGAGATCTTATTGATAGCTTTAACTATCAACAATGGCCCATCTCGGCTGCTAGATTCAAGCCCCTACTATCCAAACACTTTATTTGTTTCGGAGTAAACTCCAGGCACCAGCTATCTATTCAAAAGAATAAACAACGTCTTTGGTCAGTAGGCTTATAATCTAGCACTCGAAACCATCCCATAAAAACTAGCTCAGTCTAATTTTAATTCAATAACAAAATTATTAGTAGTGGAAAGAATTAATAAAAGGTTGGTTAAAAGAATTGACTGACAAATAAAGTTTAAGTTTTAAAGACAATTTATTAACTAACATTAAATAATTTTAAACATTCTATAAGTTTAATATAATACACAAACATTTTAAATTAACATTTCTAAACTAGTTTAAATATTCTTGTAGATTTTAATAGTAGAACACTGGGATTTATCTAATTTAACTAATAACAATGATATAATGATCACGCACATATTAACTCATAATAATAAAGCATTAATAGCATTTGAAACTTAAACACACATATCAATAGTTCATTTTATGTATGATAAGAGTTCATATAATTTGAATCTTGAATAATTACAAATTACAGCGGTGGCTACTACATATAAATGATAATAAATAAATGTTTACCTAGGATTTTGAATGTAGACGTAGAATTTTGTTCTCTTTGGTTGCTGCTTTCGGTGAAGATATTTCCATTACAAATACTTCCAGCCGGCTGCGACGTTTCCTTGATGAGTTTCATTATTCTTCATGATTATTATTATTGGAGACAATTAGATACTGACGGAGATTTTCTAAGATGTTATGCTGACATTATTTCACAGGTAGATCTTGCTGTTTTCATCGGACATCAGGGTGTGGAGAAAAACGTGCGTTCCCAAAATCTTCTCAGCACTGCATCTTGTTTCTGAATACCATTAACTTAACTGATTGAAATTAACTGACTCAATTGAACTCAACTGAACTGTCTCAACTCCTTGTCCGAATAAAATATTCAGTATTTATACCAACGAAGTGTTTTTTTTTCGATATCCTCCGGCAAATATCTGTTGTCGAAATTCTTTAGCAATTAATCCTTTGACAATGTGTTTTTTGATTGATTGTTTAATTAGTAGTAGCTATTTCAAAACGTGTTGTTTTCATATCTTTAATTAGTAGCGCACCGCTGTGTTTTTTTTTTTTTTAATACATTTTTCATTTATTTATAATATTTAATACAGATACTTTTTTTTTTACATTCGCACGCACATATATAATTTTACTCTACACATCAAAACTAGTTTTAATACTTTTTCTTCTTTAATTTAAATGAAGAGATTTATATATTTTTTTAAACCTTCTAAATTGTATTTCACTAATAATAATGAACTCTTTTGCGATAGATTTTTTTTGTTTTAATTTTTTTTACGACAAAATTATTTTATCTACATGTGTCAATTTGGCCTTGGCACAGTATGTTTACATAAACGTCAGAACATGCATTCACCATCTCTAACTTTAATTCCACTTTCAGATCATGATTTCAAGCTATTTGCTATCATCAGTGAAAGACAGGAATTTTAGAAACTAGACCTAAACACAAACTCTGAGCGTTTATGAAACAGTTTCTATTCAGCTTGCAAGCGTGAATCTTTTAGACACGTAATGCCTTCAAACTCAGCATGGCAAGCCAGATAGCTACATGGGTCTGATCTCAGTTCAGCATCACCACATAGTAGAAGCCTCAGCAATATATGTCATTTCTAGAAAGACCTCAAAGGTACATTTATGAAAAACAAAAAACAAGTTAAAAACTTGCTAACTCTTGTATTTATGTCAACAGATGGCGTTCTACCAAAAACACCATCAAGCGTATGTTTACATAAACGTCAGAGCATGCATTCACTATCTCTAACTTTAATTCCACTTTCAGATCATGATTTCAAGCTATTTGCTATCATCAGTGAAAGACAGAAATTTTAGAAACTAGATCTAAACACAAACTCTGAGCATTTATGAAACAGTTTCTATTCAGCTTGCAAGCGTGAATCTTTTAGACATGTAATGTCTTCAAACTTAGCATAGCAAGCCAGATAGCTACATGGGTCTGATCTCAGTTCTAGCATCACCACATAGTAGAAGCCTGCTGCAATATATATCATTTCTAGAAATCACCACAAAGGCTCTACTATTTGGTGATGAAAAACTGAGATCAGACCAAGTTAAAAAGCTTGCTAATGCTGTAGTTATGAAGACATTATGTGTCTAAAAGATTCACACTTGCAAGCTGAATAGAAACTGTTTACATAAATGCTCAGAGCTTGTGTTTAGATCTAGTTTCTAAAATTCCTATCTTTCAGATGATGATAGCAAGCTAGCTTGAAATCATCATCTGAAAGACAGGAATTTTAGAAGTTAGAGATCGTAAATACAAACTCTGAGCATTTATGAAACAGTTTTATCGCTTGCATGGTGAATCTTTGGTAGAACACCATACTGTCTGATATAAACTCAAGCATTAGCAAGTTTTATAGCTATGTTTTCTGTTTCAGTTCATAAATGTACCACTTGAGATCTGTGTAGCAATGATATATATTGCAGAGGCTTACTAGTCTATGTGGTGATGCAGAACTGAGATCAGACCCATGTAGCTATCTGGCTTGCTATGCTGAGTTTGAAGACATTACGTGTCTAAAAGATTCACGCTTGCAAGCTGAATAGAAACTGTTTCATAAACGCTCAGAGTTTGTGTTTAGATCTAGTTTCTAAAAGTCCTGTCTTTCACTGATGATAGAAAATAGCTTGAAATCATGATCTGAAAGTGGAATTAAAGTTAGAGATAGTGAATGCATGCTGACGTTTATGTAAACATACACTTGACAGTGTTTTTGGTAGAATGCCATCTGTTGACATATATATATATATTGTAATGATCCGGAGAATAATTCTTAATGTCATCTGCACTACAGGGTGCCATCTAGGCATTTAAACCTAGAAAAATTTATAAAGTAGGCAGATACGTAAGTCAAAAAAAAAACTTTTTTTTTTTTTAATAAATATATTTTGGTATCCGGTCATTAGCCCAAGTCACTAGCTCATTGGAATAGCAGAGATTCATATTCATAAAATTTTTTTTTATCTAAGAATAATTTAAAAAAAGAATAAAATAAGCCACTGCCAGTAATTAACATACAAACATTTATTTACACACATATATATATAATTTAACGTTATTATTTTAGTATGTTTATTTTAGATTTTAATTTGATTTCATAATTTAAATTTACATTTTAATTTTTATAATATTATAAGTTTACATTTTAATTAAGTTTGCACAGATGGATTTATGAAAGTTTGTTTTATAATGTTGAGTATAGATCGGTTACATAGATTACACGGTTAAAAACATTTCAAAGTAAACATAAACGATCAAAATACAAAATCATTGATACTGTCAATTGCATAGGGAATACAAGAAACCCAATGGTGTTCATCATAGGACACTGCATTAACACCAATAACTTAAAAGACATCCGAATAAGTACATCTTAGATACTCACCATAAGGTATCCGTATTTACCGAATGTCTATATATATTTTGATCGAATATGAAAACCAAAAAACATAATTAACCGGTAACGAACCCATGCAAGTGTCTCTACCCAACCTAAATTTAATGCAATTTTATTTAGAGTGTCAAGTATGAATGGACTACATAGATTTGCATTTTAAAGAAAATATTCTATTCTTATTTAACCTTAGGCCAAAGGTTCGCAGTCAAACCAAACTTCAATCCATCTGATATATCGATGTGTTCAATGTAATATGAATACGGCAGCACAATTAGGTTAAGAGAAGAAACTGCTTCTCATCAGATAGGAATATTACATCTATCTGACGATGAGAGCAATAAAAAAAAAGACCATAGGAAGGAACTGCAGTCTCCATCTTATAATTCCTCCCATAGGCAAAACGAGTGTGTGCAGTGTATAATAGCAATTCTTCCCATAGCGAATCTCGTACTACATCTACTAATTACACCAATATATCCAATTCATTGACCTAATTCAACTACAAAACGAATAACCTAAGATTACCCTCCCCTAATATAACTTTACAAATCTATATAGCCATTTACACCTGACTTAAGTTTAATATTTATATAACTAGTTTAATGAAAAACAGACATTATAATAAAACTTAAAGAACAAATAAATAAATAAATGGAAATGATTTTACAAAAGAAATACATTAAATAAAATTATAACTAATTAATAAATAATGTTGGTTAGATAGGATTCTATGTCTTAATTATTTTAAATAAGCAAAGTTTTTAATTTAATGTTCATTAATTATAAAGTTCTTACGGTTTAAATCAGTTCATCTTTATCTGTTGCTTGCCATTTGAACATGAATTCCCATGTCGTCCTAAAAAGATTGGTTGAGTTAGCCATTGTTTTTTTATTTATTTATCCAGAGTTAGTTTAGTTGGTCCTTAATGTAGAAAATAAAGGTTGTCATGTCATTGGTCTTTTTTTTTTTTTAACAAAACTGAAGGGATTGAAGAGTGCATCTTTTCAATCCCTTCTCCTTCAACTCCACACTAACATGTATCTGTCCACTCGTAATAACCAACTAAACTTTTATTTTCAAACCTTTCCTTTTATAATAATTTTGTGGATTAACTCAACATTATGTCATGATGGTGAAAACCTTTTCATTGAGGTCCGATTTCCCAATGGATTTCTTTCATTTGCTAAAAGTTTCTATTGTTTTCCTATCTGACCGATGCTTATACATTTAAATGCCCAAAGGCTAGTTTACTAAGTAAAATAATCATTTCCATTTTGCAAAAGATTAATTAATTTGTTTTCAAACTTAAACATATATTTTTATCTCTAAATCTTTTCTGAAAATTTAGTTTTAAACTACTCTTTTGTTAATAAAGTTTTATTTTAATAATTATTTATTTGTGCGATTTTATATATATATGTGAGTTTAAGATGATTTTTTAATTTTCAATTTTTAATTCTTAAAAAAGAAATTTTTATTGGCGAATTTTTTTTTTTTATGTTTACTAATAAAAAATGTAACGTACGTATGTGCCCATTACAATATATATATATTCTACCTTTATTATTAAAAAGAGGTTGCCTTGATAACAGTTTGAATTTGTTGATTGTTATTGATATTGGGATTGTCTAAACGTTGACTGGCTTTTAATGACATATATATATATAGTATATAATAAAAATATTTATATTTCTTTTACAAAAGCCAGTTTTAAACTTAAATTATAAGTATGGCAAGCAAATGTACCCTGTACTAATATAGTATGATGTCTTGTAATAAAAAAGTAATATATTAAATTAATATACTCATAGAAATATTTAAAAAATCTCAGAAAAATCTGATCTATTTTAATTGTTAAAATACAATATCAGCTTATCTATTAGATAAAATTGATTGCTTTGTTTCTATGTACTGATTATCAAAATATTTAATATTACTAACTATTATCTGTAAAATATTACTATATTTTATTAAAAATAGTTTTAGTTTTATCTAATAACAAAAAATTTATTGTGTTTAATCTATTAATAAAGAAAATTGTATATTGGGAAATTAAAGATTAATGTATCTAAATATATTTGCTAAAACAGATTTTTTAAAATGAAATAAATATATAAAATGTTTATTTCATTTATGAAAGTGATTGTTTGTAATTAGCACTAACCCAAGGATTTGATTGCTTTTAAATCCATAGTGTCTAAAAATTCCTTATGGCTTTGCTTTTTACACAGACATAAGAAAGCATCATATCAATGCTAGAAGAACTGAACATGTCTAATGTAGTAAAACATTGATCATCATCAGAACTCTCTATATCTTTTGAACATATTCATTTTAGATAAAAACATCAGTGATATATTAATCTTTAACTGGGTTTAAAGTTTAGATCTGTACTAGAAGTAATATGATAATCTTTAGTTTAATAAATGATTAGTAATAATTAATAATATACTCATGTGATGTAGTTAATATCCATGTTATGTTTACAGAAAGTTTCACTCCTATAAACCAAATTATAATAATTTTATTGATAAATACTGAAGAAATGATTAATCCATATGTGAGAAATTAAAATCAGGGTTAACAGAATGGTGTTGGTTAACCATAAAATGCATTAAGGTGGTCATTTATTTTTTTCCAAATATATGGAGGAATAGAAATGCTAAGAATATCTAAAAAAATATTTTACCTGGAAAACAAATTGTTTATACATAATATACATTAAAATAATTAATAATAATAATAATAATAATAATAATAATAATAATAATAATAATAATAATAATAATAATAATAATAATAATAATAATAATAATAATAATAATAATAATAATAATAATAATAATAATAATAATAATAATAATAATAATAATAATAATAATAAAGATTTAATTAATCTAATTATTTTTATAATAAATTTAATATTTATATTCTTATATAATGAGCATGCTGGATCTAGTATCTGAATATCCCAGTGCCTCCCTGATGAGAACCATTAGATCAAAACCAGTTTGGGAATAATGATAATTCTAGATAGAGGTTTTAAATGATTTCTCCTGTGATACTCATTGGAAAAGCTTGTTTAGAGCTATTAGCATGCTCATTATATTAAATTTATAATACAAGCTTAATAAGTTAAACCACATGATGTTTGACTTGATTTTTTTACTATAATATTTATATTATTCTATATAAAAAAATCTAAATTTATAAAATAATATAAAGTTACAAAACTTCTAAATCTTTAAAATAATTAATATATTAGTAAAGTATAATTTATTTATTTTTTACCTTAGATCTAAATATTTGTCTAATGTTTCCAAAAATAAAGTGAGGTTTTGGACCTGGTATTCCAATGCGGTTAAAGTAATTCAAGTCATGGTACCTTTGCCTAAATAATAATAATAACAATAATAACAATAACAACAACAACAACAATAATAATAACAACAACAACAACAACAATAATAATAATAATAATAATAATAATTATTATTATTATTATTATTATTTACTTAAAATCAACATTTTACAATTTTAGTTCAAAGATTTGTATTTTTAAATGTAAATCATTTTTACAAGATATATAAAGAGATTATGTGACTACCAAATTTTCAAACTTTTTTTCAAGTTTTATATTTTTGAATAAAAAATATATATATATCCAATTTGAGTACTTTAGTAATATAATTTTTTCAATAGATTTAAAGAATATAAGTTTAAAACTGGTACAGAATACCATTTATTATTCTATTCATATATCATTTCATTTAATATAAACAGGATTCAAAACTACACTTTAAAAAGGTATACCTGTTGGTTTCTGGTAGTATAATAGTTTGCAGTAGTTACCATCATGTTTTTACCACACCATGTAATAAACAATTTTTTAAATGTAAAAGCTATTATTAGTCTATTATTTTAATGGTCAATCACTTATATTAATGAATGGAAATATTACCAAATTCACCACTTCCATAATTTTGCTATAATATCTTTTATAAATTCAATTTATCCACTCTACTTTGAACACTTTTTAGCAAAAACTTTTATTGTACATATATCCATACACAGTCCTATGTTTTGACTTTCCTACAGTCTTTTTCAGAGCCACTTTAACTTTTGTTGTCCATATATGCATACACTATGTTTCGACTATCCTATAGTCTTCTTCAGAGCCACTTTAACTTTTATTGTACATATATGCATGCACAATCCTATGTTTCGACTGTCCTGCAGTCTTCAGAATTTTCTAAAAAAAACATTCTAAAAAACTAAGGTAAAAGCAACTCTGACAAAGACTGCAGGACAGGAGAAATATCAAGATTGTGTATGCATATATGTGTAATAAAATGTTTTTTTGCTAAAAAGTGTTCAAAATAGAGTGGATAAATTGCAATAATGGATGGTCTTCTGCAAAAGAAATATTGGAAAATATATATATTAAACGGCTAAATGAGGATAATGTTTGAATGTGATTTCCTTTGGGACCATACAGGGAAAAAACCTGCAGAATGTATATAAGCTAAAATGTGAACATGACATATCATTATTGAACTAAGATCAGTTTTAAAATTTAAATTTAAAAAAGGATTATTTATGACACTATGACCAAAAAATATCCAATTGATCAATATCAGCAATAGAATAAGAGAGGGCTAAAAAATTAGATACAAGAATTTACTTTGCAGAAATAAAACAATTACATTAAAAAATTAATTGTCTAAAATATTTTTATATTAATGTCATCGTTATCATTTTTAATCATTATTTATCCACTGCAGGATGAAGATCTTCCCATATTTTATCCAATATCTTCAATTCTTATCCTCTCTTATCCACAACACATTAGCAAACTTACTCATTTCATCTATTCATCTTGCATATAGTCATCTTCTAGGCTTTTTAAAATCTCCTCTGTTTCAGTTAAAAACTTTAACTCTCCATCTTTTGTCACTGCTTCTAAAAATATATTCAGCCCTATTGCATTTCAATATCATTTCTCTCAGTGATGTTAATGACACCTGTTTATTCTTTTATCCATGCATTTCACTTTTAATTTCTTTTATTACTCTTGACATACATATATCCATACTTTATTAACAAGTCAAAATTTCTGAATTTCTTTTCTATTAAATATCCGTCTTTTATTTATAAGTAAGCATTGGTAAAATATTTGTTTAAAACCATCCTTTTTAAACCCATAGACATATTTTCTTTTAATATTGCTATTTCTACCAAAAGCACTCCAAGCAAACTTAATTCTATGTTCATTTTGTTTCCATCTATACTTTGTAGATGATAACTTCTGATTCATAATTAAGAATTTTTATATTATATGTCAATTGTGCTGGGATGCAATCATTGGACTAGAGATTATCCAATAATGAGTTATATTACCAATTTTTATTTATTTTTTGTTCTGAAAAACATCCATTAAACATTACTTTAATTTTTTTAACATTTATC
Organism: Epiperipatus broadwayi; assembly: GCA_028023455.1. Taxonomy (NCBI): domain Eukaryota; kingdom Metazoa; phylum Onychophora; class Udeonychophora; order Euonychophora; family Peripatidae; genus Epiperipatus; species Epiperipatus broadwayi. Next base: position 466,275 of record JAQFVV010012542.1, on the reverse strand, counting down.
GTTAGCTCTATTTTCTAATTTTCAAGTGATAACTTTTGCAATAATTCTTGAATATCTGAGGTATTATTTACAAAAATGATCATATCATCTGCAACATCTAGATGCCTTAAATAACTTCCTTTTTCTTTTACTTCCTTTACTATCCATTTTTAATAACTATTGTTCTTTTTTTTTTTAAATAGTAAAATGTGATTCTTTTCAATTTTCTATCTTAATTTAAAAAACACTACTAAAATTATATATTACCAACAATCACATGAAATTATGTATTTAAACTCAGAATGACTACAATTGGTATGTGATACTGATATAAATTTGGGAATATCTTAATTTCATATATTTTTTAAATTGAACAAGTGTCCATTTCAGGACATTCCTACGTATGTCTCTATTTTGCAAAAAATTAAATTAGTTTGAATTTAACTCATATGATATAAGTTTTATGCTCCAGTTTTCAGATTTAACAGTATCTCATACTACTTGTAATCTAAACAGAAGTGATTTTTTTATCTTTAGCAAATTATCACTACCTACTTTTCCCCACTTTTTTAGACAAATATTATAACTAATGCTCACAATAATAAATATCTTTTTTTTTTCATTATAGTAACTGATTGCAAGGATACAATCAATTAATTCCAGTTAGAAACTATTTCTGCATTTCTTTTTGCAAATTTATGGTTATATTTTTATACAAATATATTAACATCTATTGTAAATTATGTTTATAATAAAACAATATCAAATTTAAAATGATAATTATATAAAATAAATACTTTCTTAACATCAGTATGAGATACCACTTGTAGCATTTATGTGACAAAAGCACAATGTTGTCTTTAAGACCCAAATTAGAAATTACATTATTGAGTTTCTTGTTCAGATATTATAATTTTTTAAACTATAATAAAAATATAATATATATAAAAATAATAGATATATAAACCAAATAATACATAAACTAATGAGCAACAGTGTACTTCAGTTTACATAGAGATTCAATATAAGAATGGTACACAATCACAGAATAATTGAAAAAATTATCAAAAATATGGTGCAGTAATTATGGAATAAATTTAAAAGATTTGATTCAAGAAAATGTGCAGTAATGTACGCAAGTTTGCTAGCAAAATTAAAAATTAATCAAAAATACAAATTATACTGTAGAAAATATTTTTATGAAATTAAATTTTCTAATTACACTTCATATTTAATATAAATTTTAAATTAATATAGCATTTTATTTATTTTTCATAGATATTCTTTTTATAACTATTTTTTATTTTTTGATTTATAGTAAGACATCTTCTTCCTGGGTCAACAAGAGATTGTAAATGTTTTTACGAAAGATCACATGAGAGATGAATAGATAAAATGAGGAAACCCATGTGAGTGATATGGAGAAGAGAGAAACTGGATTAAACTTGAAAACACCTGAATCACAATAGATTGTAGAAGACTCAGGAAAAGATTAGAAAGTTAGATAAAATGAGAAAGCTTGTTGGAGTAATATAGAAAAGGAATTGAAAAACTAGATTAAACTTGAAGTGCTTTATCATGAAATGGATCACTAATAGTTCATGTTTCAAAAAATGTTGATTAACCATTTCATTTCTATAACAGTGTTATGTTTTTTATTAAATTTATTTATTTAATAAATTTTTAATTTTCACTAATTCTATAATAGTTGTAACATGATTAAAAGAAATCAAAAATATTAAACTAAATTAATATATATATATATATTAATATTATATTTAGTGTTTTTACAGTTGTATGATGTAGATAAATTATAACTTTTTGGGCTGTACCGTATATTATTTTTCATTAAACACCGATACTTCGATGGATTATCAAAATATCGGTGTTTAATGAAAAATAATACACAGTACAGCCCCAAAAGTTATAATATATATATATAATTAGATACCAACCAGTAACCACCTAAACATTCACAGTAATAATAGTAATCAATATTTCTCATTGCTGTCAAGGCAACCTTCACACCATTTAATAGCAAGAATGGAAATCCATTCCTACTAATGGTCCATTGAATATATATGGGCACTTAAAGATTGCAACTTGACTACAGAGTATGAAATATTGATACAATGAAGTTTAAATAAATCTCTTTAAACATGAAATAAACATGTCACTGTAATGCAGACTAATAAATAGCCAATTATAACATTACAAACTGCAATACTTTTAAATTGCCCATGTATTATTTAGAAATAATAAGCGAAATAGTGCCTAAAGCTAATCTGGGATAATGATGTAATTAGATACCAACCAGTGACCACCTAAACATTCACAGTAAATACAGTAATCAATATTTCTCACTGCTGTCAAGGCAACATTCACACCTTTTAATAGCAAGAATGGAAATCCATTCTTACTAATGGTCCATTGAATATATATGGACACTTAAAGATTGCAACTTGACTACAGAATATGAAATATTGATATAATAAAGTTTAAATAAACCTCTTTAAACATGAAATAAACATGTCACTGTAATGCAGATATATATATATATATATATATATATATATATATATATATATATATATATATAAAAACACATTTAGTAAGTCATTACATGCAACATCAATTTGTCTAACACCTTACAAATCAGTATCAAATTGCAGACATATTCAATGTTCACCACAAATTCAGTGGTGTATTAGATTAGTAGTCTGTTCCACGATCGTGTTGATAGCTTGTAACAATGATTCTTTCTAAAGATAGATAACATTTCAAGTCTATAGTTCAATCAATTTGTGCCTAACAATTTACTTTTATATCATACTTTTATTACAGTTTTACACATTTTTTTCTTATTTGCTAAAAATGGCACTGAATTGATTTTTTGACATATAATGAATAAGAATGGAGTTTTATTAAAGTGTCACTGAAGATATTACATTGTTTTCACATATTTGAACTAACTCTGCTAATTTGTTTCAATTAGACAGAACCAGATGATGTTCACTTTCCATAAAACTATCACCAACTGTAAATTTCTTATTATTTTTTCATCATAAAACAATCAAGTAATATGAATTTCATGAAATAGTTAATATTACAGAATCTTATGCCATATCTCAATGAATTCTATTGTTTAGCAATAAATATATTATATTAATATGAAGAATTATTAAACCACTAAACATCACATGATCACCTTTCTTTCTGTTTACCCAAGCTGATAACATAGAGAAAAAACTCTCCATACAATAGCGCCACTCAGTGCAAGTCAGAGTAATCAATGAATGCAGAAAGGTTTGTGCATAACTTCTCTATCTAGTGCCTACTAATCCATTATTCCCAGAGGAGTTTGTTGGAACAGTGCTCTCAGATCCAAGGCTCTTCACTGATGAAAACCACAAGCTAGAAACTAATGTGGGGATATTGGATGAGTAGGCACTAGATAGGTAGTTTATGCACAAATCTTTCTGTACTCTGGCTTGTACTGAATGGTGTATTGTATGGAGAGTTTTACCTCTGTAATATAAAAAGGTATTACTTAGAAGCCAAATATTTGAATTCCCTTATGAAAATAAATCTACCCACTCTGTCTGATATTTTTTTACTTCCTAATAAAAAACATTTCGAACCTAGATACAATCTGCTTTTTTGCAATGGAGATAAGACTGTAAATAATTTTTTATGTTGCCTTTTGTTATATTGGTAAAAAAGAAATTATTCTCTGATCATGCTCTGTTCCATAACTATTATAAATCATTATGCATTCACCTATCAATAAGATCTTAGAAGCTTAAGTGAATCGCAAGCTTAGAGGATATTTATATATACACAGTTTCTTACTAATCATACTTATATCAGGACTTGAATCTATTATATGCCTGATATTATAATCGACAATTGAATTGTACAAATTTAATTAATCTATATATAATTTAATAAATAGTAGTTCACTATAAAGGAAAGATTATTAATATGCTAAGTAAACTGTATCTGAACACTGCTTTTGACTGGGCAGTTCACATTCATAGCATTAGATAAAGTTACATTTGTAAGTGAATGACCATATAAAGTAATTAATATATAAATTGATAAATTGACATATATCATTTGTGTGATGAAGCAATACATGAATTCTTTTTTTATTTATCACATGGGTGTTGTTTGTGATGAACCATGCTTCTTTGAACTTTCAATTGTTGTACCCAGCACAAACATCTTCAATGTTAAGCAGACTGAAATTGTGCCCACGATTGATTTCATGATCCAATAATATCAATTTTATCAGGATCTGTTTTAGCATGCCTATATATATATATATTACACTAACTTAATGCCATAATTGGCATGGGATTCACATAAAATCAGTATTCCTGGAGCATGAGATTGATTCTGGTCACAATTTTGATCTGCTAATGTCAAGGTTGTTTATTTTGAATGCAATAATGAAAAGAGAAAATTCGCAGAAGTGTAGTTTATTGAAAACAACATCCATATGATAAATAATAAAGATTTATACATTGCACACAAATGGTATCTAGTTCTTAATGCAGGAAGTGTGATATCTTTAGATTAAACGGGAATAATTTTTTAAATAAAGATATGCTAAAATGTTTTTTGCTTTGCTTTAAGATCATTTCTTAGCTAAAATAGTGTAATAATAACAAAAGATTATATGACGTATAGTGCTAGAATAGAGAAAAGAAAAGTACTAGTAAAATAGTCTGAATTAATATAGACAATCGTACAGACATTTTGTTTAGAGTAGAAATGTAGACAATTAGAAAAAAAGCAATGAAAAAAGATTATAGATTTTAAACTAATAGATTTGACAGAGAATGAAAAACTAGTAATTAAAATAACAAAATGGTTAAAAGTCTTAAACCGCCAAACATCACATGATCACCATTTCTTATGCTTGCTCAAGTTGTTAAAACAGAGGCAAATCTCTCCATACAGTAGTACCACTCAATGCAAGCCAGAGTATTCAATGGATACAAGAAGGTTTGTGCATAAAGTCCCTATCTAGTGCCTACTCATCCTATATTACCAGACTTGTTTCTAGCTTGTGGATTTCATCAATGTGGAACCTTTCATCTGAGAGCACTGCACCTAGATCTTAGGATCTATAGTAACCCTCCAGCAGTCACCTTTTACATTTTAGTTAACTACAAAGCTATGAGTCTAAACTTAAAAACACAATAATATTTTCAGTCTAAGTTCATTAGCTTATGTAGTCATATAGATCTGAACTCAGTTCAGCACCCCTACATTTTTGTGTCTTTGGTTCTTTAATAAAAATAGCCACCATTATGATAATGGTGGCTATAGTTACTGAACTGAGTTTAGATCTATATGACTATATATGTGAATAAATTAGGATTGAAAATATCTAATTTTAGACTCATAACTTTATAAATAACTTAAATGGTAAAAGGGGTTTTCTGGAGAGTTGCATTAGAACCTAAGAACTAAGTACAGTGCTCTTAGATCCAAGACTCCTCACTGATGAAAGCCACAAGCTAAAAACTAGTCTGGTGATATTGGATAAGTAGTCACTAGATACGGATTTTAGGCACAAACCTTCTTGCATTCATTGATTGCTCTGACTTGCACTAAGTAGCACTATGTGTGGAGAATTTTTTCCTCTGCTTGAAAGGTCATATGGTGTTAGAGTGCATTAGTTTTGATTCAAGAAACTCTAAATATTACATCTAATATACTGTCATTGCATTAAGCTGCATAAAAGAAAAAATATTAAAATACACAGGAACGAATTATAAGAAACCCAAATAAAAAAGATAGGTATAAAAAAAGGTCTAAAGCAAGAAGAAAAAATCTGAAGTAAATGATCTGATTTTTGAGTGTTTTAATAAGTTTAAACACTTTGCTTTTGCTTATACAGCCTTTCTTTGATCTGTTATTATATATGTGTGATAAAATCTATTTAGGAAACTCATTGACAATATACTTCAGGAATTTATTGTTAGCAATAATTATTTTAGATAACCACAGATAAAATAATTATGAAGAAGTGATAATTTGTTGGTTTTCATGTAACTTCCTATTACGGATGTTAAAAAAAAAACACGTTGTTTATTTATTATAAGTGTATGTGTTATTTGTTTCTATTTGCTAAACCACAATGGAAAATGAAAATATAGTATGAAAAGTCAAATTAAAAACTTATGTAATTAAAATAAATATAACAATATTTCAGTTTTGAAAAAAATAACTAAACTCTACTTTTAAATACGTGATAAATTATTTTATGATGTCAATATTAAATATATATTATTGATAATATTGATCCGTTTTATATATAAAAAAGTATTAACTGAAACACAGGCTTATTATATACCGGTGTCTATATATATGTAATATATAGGGTATATGAGCACAGACTTTCACACGACCCACCACTCTCCACTCTATCTAATAACACTGATACACTTAAACACATATCTGTTGAAAAGATAAATAATCACCAATATACGTATTTCGTGCTAAACCAGCAATCATCAGTTGGTCCAGATTATCATCTCCACACACATATATACTATAAGTGCTCAGATATATATTAAGATAGACAATCCTCCTACTTCAATGGACAGGCTTCAATCTATCCACGCTCCAACTCTTCAACTGTCCATCCAATTGAAAATCTGATGATGGAATGCTCAAAGGCCACCCTGAGGCCGAGATTCTTGTCACATCCATGTTGACCTAAGGTCAATCTGAACCCCACACGTACATATATATATATACATGTGTGTGTGCTGGTTTAGCATGAAATACGTATTGGTGATTATTTATCTTTTCAACATATATGTGTTTAAGCGTATCAGTGTTATTAGATAGAGTGGAGAGTGATGGGTCGTGTAAAAGTCTGTGCTCATATACCCTATATATTAAAAAAGTATTATAAAAATCTACCTCTATCTAATCTTAGTTATTTCATGCTGTTGTAGCAATTCTTATTAAAGTTAATATTATCTTTCTAGATATTCATTATATTATACTAGTTTTAAAATAAAGCTAATTATTTATACTGAAATAAAAATCAAATTATCCAAATACGTGTACTTTACACTGAATTATTACTTGATATGATCATGTAGAGTACATCATGTTAATAATCACTATAACATATAAAGAAGTTAATATATATTTGTATGATTAATAGTAGTTTTCAATTTGCTTCTATTGATTTTAATAATATCAAGTTAAAAGTATATTTAATCACAGTTGGACTAACTAGCTGTTATTTTACGTTATTTATTGTATGGAGATGCGACTTACTTTGACACTCTGTCCATGTAATGTAAAAGCATTAGAAAGTTGATATTAACGATGCTCTGCAAAATATTAAACATATAATGCAAGATCATAAGACTGGTCAATAATACTTTGAACTTGCTGAATGTGATATTATAAAATCTACTTTGTATTATAAACTGTTACTTATATAGCGCACATACATACGTAATATTATTAAGTCAGGAGTAACTCCTCAGAGCATATGCTTTAAGACTGTTGTACATTTCCCCATGAGAATCAATTTTAAAAACATAAGTATATGCTTCTGTTTGGGGTTTACATACTATATAAAGCAGTCTTTTCTCATCGTACTTAAATGGCGGCTTTATCTCTTCATCTACTTCTTTTAAAATATCAATAACAATTACATGATTTTTTCAAGTTTTGTCTTATTTATAGATTCAATTGCATGTCTTGTTTTTAATTTAAAAATCTTGGCAATTCAAAAGATTTAGCAATTGTAATGGTTATTTTATCTTCCTCTTCTTGAATATAATACATTTCTTTATAGAACTCCTCCATACATTTTCTAATGCCACTTCTCCTTTTAATACTAGACTGAAATAACTTTTTTTCCAATATCAAAATGATATTTTATATTTATGAAACTGTTATTCATATATTAAATTAAATTAAATTAAAATGAAATTAAAATCAATGTATTGAGTTTTAGTATAAAATAACATTTTTTATCGAAAGGAAAATTTGAATATTTTAAAAAACTTCCACCAAATGGAACAATAAAAAATTTCAGAATTTAAAAGGTTAAATCATTTTTGGCTTTGTAAGCTGTTGTTTATTAGTAAATCGAATTAGTGAAAAACATAAAATGACGTGTACACCTCAAAAGACATATAGGATAATTGTAGACATCAATGGAAACAAAATCAAAGTTGTAGTATCAGTAAAAATGAATTTGACATTAAAGTTTCTTACACTGTATGTAGTGAATAAAGATTTCAGTCTGTTTCTATGGAGAACTGTTTTCAACCTCTGGGTATACCCATAAATATGATAAAAACAGATGATGCAGAAACTCTTTTGAGAAAGAGATACCCAGGATTCAATCATTAGATTTAAAATACGAGGTCAAGCCAATACTTTATCTAATTGTTAACTATTATGTAGAAAATCTGAAATTTTCAGACATCCATATGTTTTAAAATCCAGCTATCTAATTTAAATAATCATATGGAAAGTAACCAGGTTCAAATATAATATATATTGATAGCTTTAGCAATATAAAATCACCAAAGTCTTAAGCTCCACTGAGGAAAGCCAGTAGCTAGAAACCAGTTTGAGGATAGAGATATTCTGAAAAGCTTGTTAAGAGCTATTGGTATACTCATTAGATACCATCTGTAATACAAGCTTAATAAATTAGGTCATGTGACAAATGTAGGCGTATATGAAGAACTAGTATTATTATAGAAAATAAACTTAAAAGCTACATTCCTCAAATACCAGTAATAGAAGTAAACAACTGAAATGTTAACACTAACAAATTGCCTTACAGAATTTTAGTAGTACTAAACATTTTCTAGACAAAAATGTACACCTCAAGAGTTTTAATTTCTTCTAAAAAAATTATAGCCAAATTGGTAAGAAGACATTAGCTATGATTTTTGTTATTAAGAAACTCTACCTATATATTAATAGGTGAAGATTAAAAATTTGCATAAACCATTGCCACCTTATGAGAATTTTCAGCATAGGGGAAAATATCTCAAATCATGTTAGCCAATACAGGCTTCATTAGATAAACATTTTAGAAAGTTATGACTATGAATTAGTTTATAAACCTGAGAGCAAAACTAGTCATGCTCTATCTCAATTACTTGATAATAAAGAGAAAATATAAATTGTTAAAGGAGGAAGTAGCAAAATAATACATTGTATTGAAGATCCAGATAATGATCTAGATCATAAACAATTGAAAGAAAATAAGAAAAAATATGATAAAGAAAAACAACAAGATTTAACTACTCCATGGATAGAGTTACTCATAAAAATCCATGGATATACTGATCGACTGTCAAGTTTAAAGATTACATCTGCCAGCAAGTTTATTATTATTAGAGAAGAGGAAGGAGTGGAATGTCTATGCATATAAAAATTAGGTAATTAAAGAACATTTATTTTGTAAATATACACAGATTATTTTCAATCATAAATATTTTCTGTAGTTACTCTAAAAATTAAAAAAAAGATCACTACAATAGAAACTTAAATTAAAGAACATTTGTATGTAAATCAAGACATTAGCATAAATTATATAAATATGAGGGAGGAAGGGATTACTCCTAAACAGTAATAAGATTGAGAATACTTGAATCATCATAAATATTAATATGGAAAAAAAACAAGCACTTGTAGTCAGATGAAAGGTTTTCCAAAGAAAGTGTAAATAAATAGAAATTCACTAAACTGAGTTATGATGGTAAAGTTAAAGTATAAATTGTTTATGCTAAGAAAAGGTGTAAATGAGAATCTATAAAAAATTATTTTAATATGGAAGTAGTTTTTGCCCATCAACTGCTAAAATGAATTATATATTAAAAAGAGTATAAATACTATTCCTGATACCAATACTCCTGCTAAAGATTACTAAGGGTAAAATTCCATATGTAAATTTGATCTACTTCTGGAAATAAGATATTTCCACTCAAGGATAAATTGTAGTTATATAATCTTGATATTTAATGCTATGATCTTATAATATTATATATAATGTATATCTAAATATAATGTTTTTATCACTACCTGACTGATCTCAATACCTTTAGGACATAATATATAAAATTATGTAATTCTCTTAGTTGGAATATCCATAGGAGCTTGAAACAGTTTTTTAAAGTAAATGTGGTTATCAATGGTTATGCTGAAAATTTGAGATTGTAATACTAATAAAAGAACAATACAAAGTTTACAGATCACACACTGTAATATAAAAAGATGTATGAGAAAATAATGAAAGAATCAAATCAAAAAGAAATGGAAGTGAGAATAAACAGCTAACATTAACATTATGAAAAAATTGAAACTAAAATAGAGCTGGCCTAATAATATTTCTAGAAGAGGTGACAGTAAATGGATAATAAATTAATAATCAAGAGATTATAAAAGACCCAGAAAAAAACTATTTATAAAATGAATGGATAAATTAAAAAAGTTTACTGGAGTTTTGTTAAGAAAAGATGTTTATAGAAAGTGTATAAAACTTGTAAAGATATTTAACCTATAGCTTGAAAATAGTGATGATAATTAGAAATATTGATGTATGACATATCCAAATGTTTTCTAGTTTAATGTGTTATTTGTTACTAAATGATGTTGGGATGATATTTATTATTGATTAAATGTTTTTATTTAAGTTACAATATCTATTTGTTTGTAAACTGTTGTAATCACTTTTATTATTTAAGTTAGAAAAAAATATTAAAATCAAGGTTTATTACATTTAAATTCAATAGAATTGTTCAAATTTGGTACATAAGAAAGAAATAACAGACAAAACAGTATGAGACTAATATTTTAGGTACATATCCTAATTTCTTAGATCTGAACCAGTGGACAAGAAAATTTTTTGTATTTTAATATCAAATTTACAATTCATTTTTAGAACTTTAATGTTATTTAAGTAAGACTCACAAGAGGGTGATAGAGAGATTTTTTATTTCAATTTAAAGTTATAATACTTACCTTCACTCAGTTAATAAATCTATTTCTAATCTCAGTTACCATAACAATAAATAATTCAATCTACTTCATTTTTATAGGTCTATATATTTTAAAATTTTATAATTTTTAATAATGTGCAACTTCACTAGTAGAAGAAAACCAGTCTGTTTTAAATAAAGATTTAACAATGATGTTTAATTAAAAAAATTAATGAATAATTTTAAGTACAATAAAATAATATAATACTTTTATACTTATGAGTTTGGTAACAAATGGTATATCGAAATTTAACATTAATGGTGAACCAAATTGCTACAAATGTTTTGACCCCCATACACATGTACAAAAGGTAAGTCTAAATATATATACCCATCTTGAAATGTATATAACAGCATATTTATAGATAGCTGTAAACAAAAAAAAAATAAAATGTTGAAATATATATGTTGCTATGTTTTTGAAACCATATTTGGAACTTGCAGATATTTATGAGTCATATAAATTAAAATTGAGGATTCATTTCTTTTCTCTATGGTGTCTAAACTTCAAATATTTTTCACTGTTTTTTTTTATTATATTTATTATTCATTATTATTACAATGCTAATTTTTTAACAATAAAAAATTAAAATAATTTAAATGTAACTCTAGAAATATATTTAAATTCATGTATTCCAATCTGTCAATAACATTATGCAGATTCTGATGGAATTCAATTTTTTTAGTCATTCTTCTCCAGACTCAAATATATGGAATGAAAGTCAGTCCTAAATAGAGTAGAGTTTTCTATAATTATTGGAGGATTTTAGAAAATGTATATATTTAGCATATATCTTTCTTTTGTACACTACAGCTATTTCCAAATATATATTTAAACTACTGTTCTGATTATCAAATAAAGTTTCACTAATTGAGATATAGAAGATGGAGTCTTATATCATCATGTAAATACTCTCAGGGTTTTCTCATTTCTGAGACGATCCTCAACCAAGCATTTTATATTTTCCTTTGACACATTAGTAATTAAACTAAAAGATGATATTTCCAGTAAATGAAAAAATATAGATATAGCCTTTGCTTAATACTTGGTAGCAATAAAAACTACTAACTACATCTTACTATTAATATAGCTTACAATAGGTGGCAGCAGTGAAATAGAAAAAAGTGCTTGCTTCTGAGAAGCATTGTGTAAGTAGAAATTCTAGATAAAATGTAAAGATACCTACCAAAAGTTCTTAGATGAGAATAAATAAGTAGGACTAAAGGCAAATAAGTAGGACTAAAGGCAAATGCTAGAAAGACTAAGTTAATGTTTAAAAGATTTTTTCAGAAAAAAAATATATTGTCATTCACGAATTAGAAGAAGTTAACAACTACTAATACCTTTATTGGATTATTATACATACTGGACAATATTAATCATATAATTGAACTTGGATGAAATACTTTTGGTAGCAGTAATATTGAAAGAAAATATGATTAAGTTTTTGAAAAGGGTTTTTTTAAAAAAATAAATGTGTTTACCATTTCTTAATTATGAATCTGACATTTGGACACTTAGTAGAAAAATCATGACTTCAAACTTCTCAATGAATTATGGAAAGATTATGTTGATTGACATGAAAAGATTGAAAATAAAATACATGAATAAGAGAACAAACCAGTATAACTGGCATCATTGAAATAACTAAATAACTGAGACAGAGCTAGAATAGAGATATTTCTAAAAGAGATAATAATAGATGGACAATTGAAAATTTAAATTGAATCTCAAGATCATGGAAAAGACTTAGAAAAAGACTATATGATAGATAGATAAAATAAGAAAGTTTGCTAAGGTATTGTAGAAAAGAGAAGCTATGCATCAAAGAAACTGGATTACATTTGGAGAAAGATTTATCCTACAATAGATCAGTCATGGTTGAAAATGATGATTATGATAATGACAGTTATAATAAAACCAAGGATGCCATATCTCATGAATCTGAACTGATTTCACATCTATTCAACTATGCAAACAAGTAGGCATTCATTCAAAGCAGTGAGATGTTTATGAATTTCAAACTGGTAACTTGGTAAATAAATGATGACATCATGATAAAAAGTGCAATAGATCTTGAAAATTAAGGTACACTTGATCCAGACCACAATGCTTTTACTCAAGCCAAAAACTAGTCTAGGAATATGAGCAGAAAAGAATGAGCACTGTGGCAGATTCTAGCAACAAAATATCACATGAATTTCTTAACTTATTAAACATACTCCCACATGGTTTCTGGATTTCTCTTTAATTATTAATATCTTAGGATTTAAAGCTGAAACTAAAATTCTTATGTATTTAAAAGCTTAAAAATCATATAATTTTATGCCAACTAAGAACCTCTTCTAATATTGGTTTGTTAGATTTAATCTGATGCAATTTCTGTCATGCAATAGTATACAAAATTAAAAGCAAGTGAAGCACTTAAAAGAGAAGCTATAAAGATTCAAAAATTATTAAACGCTAAGCGCTTTCGAGGCCATTTGCTAACAAGTATTAAACATGCTACACCTTTTCACACACACACACATATATATATATATGCCAATGGTTTCTGGATTTCTCTTTAATCATTAATAGCTTAGGATTTAAAGCTGAAATTAAAATTCTTATGTATTTAAAAGCTTAGAAATCATATAATTTTATGCCAACTAAGGACCTCTTCTAATTTTAGTTTGTTAGATTTAATGCAATGCAATTTCTGTCATGCATTAGCCCACAACATGTATTATATATTCTACACCTTTTCACATATATATTTAGCCTGCTGATAACTTTGTAAATCTTGTGAAAATATTATATGTGGTCCATTTTGACAAATTTATTATTTTAAGTTTGTACAAGACCCAAGTGTACATGTTATTTTAGTCAGATCACAAGATTAGAAAGTTATCAGCCAATTGATACAAATGTGAAAAGGTGCAGCAGGTCTAATATGTGTTGCAGGACAAATACATAAGTACCAAATAGGCCCTTCAATTCTGATATCACCAATATATATATAATTATGCAAAGGAATTGTCATAAATTAAAAACTTTACAATGTTTTTTTTTTAATTTTGGGTCCTTAACTTAAATAGAAAGTTTTCAGGAGTGAAATATTGCTACTAGAAACATATTAGTTTTTAGTTTTGAGTCCCTAAATCCCTACTGATGATAATAAAAACCAGAAACATCTAGGGATGTAATTATTTTAAAACTGTAGCATCTGGAATCTATTGATTAATTAGGATTGCAGCAGATAAATTTAGAATAGAGGATAAGACAACTGCTCTTATGAAAAATTATGAGGAAGATGGCAGAAATATTAATTATCAGTGAAATTGATGATTTTCACATTAAATAAAAAAAATATTGAAGGAAAGATTATCTTATGAATATAGAAGCCATAAAATCACCACCATAAAAAAAAACTAAATTTAAATACAATAAAAGAAAGTCTTCAAAACAATAATTCGTAAGCAAATTAAGAATAACTTAAAATTATGAAAACACACACACACAAATCAAATTTACATAAGAAAATTAATTGAATTTTTTTATTATTAGAGACTAAAGGTGAAATATCTCAATTAATGTTACAAATCAGGCAAATATTTAAAAATATTTTCCAAATATATCTAAAATTAAGTTTTCCTTTCAAGATTAAAAATTAAAAGTTAATTATAATTTAGAGAGAGGATGGGTATTATTATTTTTAAAATTATTGATACTGAAAAGAAGTTTCGGCCTTTAATAATTTACTTGAAGAAGTTAGACAAAGATCAAAATATTGTAACACAAAGTTACATAAATTAAAGGATATATGAGCACAGACTTTCACACGACCCACCACTCTCCACTCTATCTCATAACACTGATACACTTTCACATATATGTCGAAAAGATAAATAATCACCAATATACGTATTTTGCTAAACCAGCAATCATCAGTTGGTCCAGACTATCATCTTTACACACATATATAGTATAAGTGCTCAGATATATACTAAGATAGCCAATCCTCACAATAATGGACTGGCTTCAATGTACTCCACATATGGACACAGGTATATAGTAAGCCTGTCTGTTTCAGTTATTACATAGTAGAGATGTCTGCCCATCTCTTGTATATGTATTAAATGGATTATGTCCTGTACATGAGGGGTCAGATTGACCTTAGCTCAAATGGGTGTGACAAGAATCTCAGTCTCAGGGTGGCCTTTGAGCATTCCATCATCAGATTTTAAATTGGATGGAGGGTTGAAGAGTTGGAGTGTAGAGTAGATTGAAGCCTGCCCATTAAAGTGTGAGGATTGGCTATCTTAACATATATCTGAGCACTTATAGCATATATGTGTAGAGATGGTAATCTGGACCAACTGATGATTTCTGGTTTAGCATGAAATACTTATATTGGTGATTATTTATCTTTTCGACATATATGTGTTCAAGTGTATCAGTGTTATGAGATAGAGTGGAGAGTGGTGGTGGGTCGTGTGAAAGTTTGTGCTCATATACCCTATATATTATATAAACTGTAACCATATATTTTAGTATAAAATATATTAATTGATGTAACTAGTATAAAAAATTCTCTTTCTTCTTTTGGTGATTTGATTGGCTTGAGCTGCACTTTGAACAGATTACTTTCTTATATTATTTTAATAAATTTAAGTTTGCTTCTTCCCATATACTAACTCATATCAAAACGTTTAACTTTTTAAAAATTTGACAACACATTAAAATTTGGTAAAATAGTATTAAAAATAATACTTTATTTTTATTTGTTTAAAATGATCTTAAATTATTATTTCCATTGAATTAAAAAACCATTTATTTAATTAAAATTAATTATTAAAAAATAAATACAGTAATTACGTATGCGTCTCAATGTAATAAAAGAAAAGAGCACGAATTTAAGAGAAGATTGTCTGATAGTTTGCTTTTGGGGAGAAAGAAAAGAAAATGGTAAAGGCAAATGGTGTAGATTTGATAAGCTTATTTTAAAATAGTTAATAAATAAATGGATTACCACAAAACTTGCTATAAACGTAAATATAACATAGTGGTAATTAATTATAAGATGAATTGCTAAATTTAAAAGTCTGTTCAAGTCGGCTGGCCAAGTGGATCGAATCACCGGTAATAAATTTTCCAATATTACATTTTTAAAATGTCGGAGCTTCCCAGTTTAAGTTTGAAAGAATTAAATACAAGATTTTGGTATGTTTTGAAATATTTATTATTCTACAATTTGGAAAAATTAGATAAGTATTTTAATTACAGAAGTTTTATGAATATGAAAATTTGTTTTTTAAAAAAGAAGAATTTTAAGTTAAAGTAAAACGTTAAAGTTATCAAAATATTTTAATATTTCCATTTTTTAATTCTAATAAAATATAATATTGATTGATATTTAACTTTACAATGCCAGTAATATTTGCTAGTTAATTTGTTTAACATTTGGATAATAAACATTCTTCAAATAATTAATCAAAGCTATTTTCTAATTTTATCGTCAATTGGAATGATTGAATTAATTGCTATAATTAGTATTCCTAGATTTAAGCGTGGATGAATAAATATTCACATGGATGTGATAAACTTGGAACATTTTTAATAGAGAAATGTAGAGATTAATAAATTTTGAAAAACATTTTCATTTAAATTCTGCGTGTCATGTTTTATGAAATTGTTTCATGTTTATGTAGCCACGCAAAATCGTTAATCTAATATTGCTTATAATAACTAATCAAATGGATAGAATTGCATGTATGGAATTTAACTACAGTTATAGCTATTACCTCGTATACCTATTATTCTACACATCATACATGGAATCCACGGATCACATTAGGAGTTATAAAATGCTATACAATTCAATTTGTGATACACACATCTGCTAAAATTCATGTATTAAACTATAAAATGCTATACATTTAATTTATATCACACACACACCTGTTAAATTTTATGTATTTGATGAATAATGTATTATTTTAATTTTATCGTTATATGAACTTGCATGTGAAGTTCAAAAGTTATATTTGTTAAGTTTAAATTAATAGGGGTTGAATAAAATATTTATTCAAGAGAATAGCGCTCGCGAAAAAGCTTAAACAGTACTAAATGAATTCATGAGATGTATCAATCTTTATAAGATATTTTGTGAGTCTTTCCAGATTTATATTCCTATGCCAATATTACTTATATTATATTACACATGTTTATTTTAAGCAAGATAAGTAGTACATTAGTTGTCCTGATTAGCGTAACATTTTATTATGCAAGAACCCACATTTGCTAAAGTGTTGGTGTATTCTGAATAGTCAGAAGAACTGAGGAGGATGATTTTGCACTTTAATGTGAAGTAAATACTAATGTTGTTTTAGAATGTTAAAGGGCTTTAATCTGTGCTGGTGGTTAATCCGCAGATTATTTTAATTGCCATTTTTGTATTTTACACACATTCCTGCGCTGGTGGTTAATCCGCGGAATTGTGTGATTATACGTATTACTTTATGATGGTGTTTAAATACATAAAACGTTTAGTATTATTTAATTCCTACGTGTAGATGAATGCATCCACAGGAATATGTTTTGCTTCACAGATATAAGTTGGGCAAAGTATTTTAGTTAATCTGCTAAATCATCTTCTTCATTTGTAAGCATAATTTATCGGTTAGATTATTAAATGGTAACAGGACATTCTATTCAAGTACTTCATGATAATTAACTGTTGGTTGATTATTATTTACCGGAATGTAAGTTTACATTTTCACTTTATTTAATGATTACATTATAGCTAAATCCTACAGACATAATATTATTTATTATATGATTATAAGTTTACGGTAGGGATTTATTGAATCTGGAAATGACGTTCAATATTTCATGAATTGATGCTGAATTTATTATAAATTCCTCAATATTCAGTATATCAAATTGAAATATAAGGTAGGATTAGGTTTTTAAATACTGTACCTATGAGATGTATTGAAGAAAGTCGATTGAATTGTAATTTATTTATTTGATTTGTTTATTTATGTTTTATTTAGAATATTGAAATTAATTACTTATTGTTCATAAATTTGTAAATAAACGTTGATTTATAATTAAACTTACTGTGCCGTTGCTATGTGTCATTCATAAAATCAGAAATCATAAACTTTGGATAGAGCATACATTATAGAGCATACATTGAAGTACATACTATCGTCAACATGATATAAGAGTTTATAAATATTTTTTTTTGAGAAAACATTTAGATGCTTTTCGTCTTTGGTAGTTTATGATGAGTAAGGTACAATAAAATCCCATTTACCTTTTCCATCATTGTGGCTTTGCGTAGTTGATTCTAGTATAAAATTATAAATGAATTATTAAACTTGTAAACAGATTTACCAAATAATGACATGATTAAATATATTTACTTAACGTTTTTAAATTGTCATTTGTCAGGATAATAAGAGTCTCAGTAATATGATAAACTATAAAAAAAGAACCCAAGTATTTATATTTATTTATTGCAAAGCTTTACCTGGACTAGCATTTGTATTAAAAATCATATAGATGGTTTAAAATTTCATAATCTTATGTAGTTCCACAAATTATGCCATCTTATACATGGTCGGCCATAGGGTCGTATACCATAAAAATCGCAAATTAAGGTTTAAAAGTAATAACATTGCACTTATAATTTGTATAATGTATTTTATCATACTACTATGATAGTTCTTCGCGGTACACCCTGGCTGCGATCAAATTAAATCCTAAAAGTTTATGTTAGATCATTAGTTTGGTCTATGGTAAGTTGCTCCAGATGTTGATTGTGGTCTTTGGTGCATAAAATAGATAGCATGATATGCTTTTAGTTACAGCTTTTAATAGCTGACAATGTGCAGCGGGAGTTGATCAGTGATCGAGGTTACAATTCTTAGTGCACTTATATTACGTAATTGGGACCACACAATTTGCGGTTACAATTTATAATGCCGCAACGTGTTCATACACGATAGGTAGTTGAGAGGGCAATGGCCTTCGGTGGCCATTAGCTGGCCATCAAGTATTTACGGTTACAATATAGACACAGATATATAATTAGCCTGTGTGTTTCAGTTATAAATTCAAGATAGAAAATCGAGTATTGACTAAAACTAAGTAATACTAGATTAAGAGCATACAAAAGATTTTTTGAATTACATATGGACATTACGCAATACTAAATGAAGTGGAGCTCAGTATATTTATGGCTGAAACAAATGGGGAAAATAAAATGATTTATAATGCAAAATATTTGAATTTATATATTATAACAAAAATATTTTTTAAAAAATGTAAAATAAGACGAGAGATAAAATCGTATATGTTTGTGCATAAGATAAAAAAAATATTAATGATAATAATAAATTATTGTACTTTTTCAGTGAACTTTAAATAACGTGAAAATATTATCTGATTACCACAAATTTAAAAAGCAATAAAAACAATACGAAATCTCTGATTACTATCTTTCATGAATTATTTTCTAACAATGATTTTATATATATACTATAAATATATATTATTTTAAAAAAATTGAATAAAATCTAGTGTGTGCTACAGTATTTACCTCACTTTCCAAAAAATATGACAGGAAACCCCCCCTCCCCCAGAAAAATTATTTATTGAAAAAATTATCAATAAAATACAAAGAAAAACTAAACAATTTAAATAATTTTAAAATGTTATATAATGAGCATGGCAATAGCTCTGGCTTTCCAGAATATCCCTAACTCAGAGCAGTTTCTAGCTCTGGCTTTCATCAGTAAAGTGCTAGGATATTCAAGCATTGGATTTAAAATACCAGATCAAACCTAGCACTTTATCTGATGTTTAACTATTAAGTAGAAAATCTGAAATTTTTGGACATTTATATGTCTTCAAATCCAGCTATTAACTTAAATAGCCATATGGGACTAAACTAAGTTCAGATACACCATATATTAATAGCTTTAGGAATATAAAATAGCCAAAGCCTTAAGAGCTATTGGCACATTCATTATATAACATTTGTAATACAACCTTATTAAATTAAGTCACATGATATATGACTTGATTTCCATGCAAATATTTTTAAAATGTACTTTAAGAATATCAGAAGATTCTCTTAAGAGTTTCAAAAGAAAATACAGGGTAAAAATTAAAGAATCTGAAAGAGATATTTTAATATTTTTTTGTTTTTGTCAGTATACCTCTCATCTCAACCTACGTTATTGTGACCAACCCCCATTATAGCATGTCAGATCATTTTCTCTTACTATGCATATATTACACGAACAACCTTTTCTAGTCATCTAATAAAAGTGGATAATTTCCTGCATAATTTATTTTAATGAAGTTCCATTATTAATATGGGTTTTCAAAACACCAGATAAATTTAATGAATTGAAACCAAAAAAGGCATAATTTTGATGAAAATTAAGGGAGTTGCAATGAATATTGAAATGCTTAACAATAAACGAATTTGGCCCATAATTTAAAAGCTTAGCTATTTGTCTATTCAATGATAAAAAAAAAACAATATGTCTTGAGTAATTTATAGCACTAAAATAAATTAAATAAAAAGAAGTGCTGACTTGAATAAAACTAGGCATCTTACATTTCTTCAAAGATAGTGATGCATTGCCTTAGACCAGTTTCACGCTATTGGCAATCCTCAGTGAGAGATATTACATGTTCTTTATTTAGTTTATAATTGTATTTACAATTTGATTGCTATTAATAACACCTGATTGGCTAATAAGCATGAGAGGTTTGCAGTCTCTCTGTTTAATTTCAAATACTGTTTGCGCTTTATAAATTAAATATTATTTATAATTATAAGCTTATTAAATTAAGTCACATGATGTATGACTTGAGTTTATCTATTAATTTGATGTATTGCATATCTGTAATTTTTTTTACTGTAATTCTTTTTAATTATAGTAAATATTGGATGCTTTTTCCAGTTCTAGTAAACTATTCACTGTACAGCCTGTGTTGGCGTTGTTTCTGTGTAAAAACACAGAATTATACCGCTTTTGCAGCCACTGTACAGCCTGTGTTGGTGCTTTTTCTGTGTAAAAACACAGAATTATACTGCTTTCACGGCCACTGTACAGCCTGTGTTGGCGCTGTTTCTGTGTAAAAACACAGAATCATACCGCTTTCACGGCCGAACCTACGGCTAATATACGAGTGATCATTAATATACGAGTAGATCGTACGTAGTGGTTATAATATGCGGCCAATTCTTCAACATTCAATAGCACTACGTCTAACTAACAATACTATGATCGTATAGTTTGCCATTGATTTTATTGTGGGTTGAATTCCTATGCATATTGACAGAATTTGTATTGTCGCTAGAATTTCAGATGAGAGTGTGAGCATTGTCATCTTTTTCAAGTATTTATTTGTTGATGTTTATGATTTTCTGTATTTCCCAACTGAAAGATTTTTGCGTACTAGTAATTTTCAGTGTATTATTGATATTTGTCAAAATTTTTTTTTTGGCTAATTTTGGCTTTTTTGGGTGTCAAAAAAGACAAAAATAAAATTTCTCAAGCTCTCTGGTAGACGATTGGAGTTGTTTGTGGAAAAATACCGTTTCTGTCATGACTCGGATGAGAGTTGAAAAAGAAGAACAAAATGTCTACCACGTTATTATATTTGTGGGACGTCCAGAACAGAGAAAGTGAGGCAGTTGCATTTTTGCAAGCCCAAAACATCCTGCCATTCGTTACAGTTGATTTAGTTCAGTCATATGTGGTTAATAAATTTATTTTCTGTAAAGAATTTTTATTTTGTTTGCGATTATTTTTATCTGTAAATCATGTAATTAACACCCAGAATGACAGTGTTAAAAAGTGGCGGCGTAGTTTGTTGGACATCTCTTGATTGATTGATTGACGTTTTTTTTGTTAAAAAAAATACTTCTTCTTTTGACATACCTATTCATTCCATTTAGAAGCAAAAAGAGGTTTTTTGTTGTTGTTGTTTTAAATCAATAAACAGCACGTTAAGTAGATTTTAAAAATGAACCCGAGCTAATTTTTGTTGTTAAAAAAGAATAAAAATACCAGACGTTTTATTTGTTATGAAAACAAAAAATCTTTAACAAACTTGTACGACTCTTCAAAAAGATAAATAAATAAATCCACAGAATGTAACAAAACCGGTTAACATACATATTTTATGTGTTAAAAAAACAATACCGCGAATGACTTTTTGGTTTTTGTTTTTGACATTTTATTTGTTATTATTAAAAAAAAGCAAAAAAAATCAAAACACGCTGCAAAAAAAAAAAAAAAAAACCATACTTATAAATCTAAAAGAAAAAAGAAGTCCCGTTTTATTTATTAAAAAGAAAACAAAAAAATCAAAACTCCGTTTTATTTGTTATTATTTAAAAAAAACAAAAAAATCAAAACACGCCGTCCAACCCCCCCCTCCCATATTTATAAATGTAAGATAAAATACCAAACACATCTTTTAGTTTATAAGCAAATATGGACATCTGAGGCGGAGTTTGTCAGACAGGTTTGAATTATTTTAGTTTCAATAATAATTTATTATTTCTAATGTATACAGTGATGTGTAATCATACAATTGGGGTTTACATTGTTGTTCTAACTATCTTGTTATTTCCATTTGGGTTCTGATGAGTCTATGTTGTCCAATATGGTATGAACATTAGATCTTTCACATATTTGTTATCTGATTGTTAGCCCCCCCCCCTTTTGCCTTGTTGTTAGTTTGGCATATTGTATAATGTCCAAGTGTCTTCAAATGTTTTCGACAATGCCAAGAGTTGGTCTCTCTTCTGGATTTTAATCATTATTTTGGAAAAAAACCTGTTTTATATTAGGTTGTGGGTGTTCCATGATTAGTTTACAACGTGTAACCCATATGGCATAGTTCAAAAACACCAAGAGACGTATTATTGGATAGGTTTTAGTATTGATACTATCTTTCAGAGATGAGATCAGTTGGAAATCTATCTTGGTGTTGGAGAGTATGATTTCTCGGATCACTCTGAATCCCATACACTGTGAGAAAAGGTGTTCCAATGTCTCATCGCCATTCATGCAAATGCTGCAAGTAGGGTCTATGTTGTGACCACATTTGTAAAAGAGGCAGTGATTAGTAGGTAGTCCATTAATATTGTATTTAATGAGGAAGGCTAGGTATTTGGCCCCTAGATTCCATCTTTTAAAGTTGGATACCAGTTTCTGATTATTGTAATAAAATGTGTTGATTATAGGATGTAAGATTGGATGGAGGATTGTGTATGCTCGCCATAATGATATTTTAAAATTGAATGTGGAGTCATTTATTGAGCAGTGCTGTTTGATAAAGCTTGTGCTTCTAGTCATCCATGTTTGTCTGTCTGGTGGGGGTTGGTCAGTGGGTGTTACCTTTTGAAGGAAAGTTTTTTGGAGAATTGTGTTAAAACCATATGATGCTACCAAGTTGTGTATGACATTGTGGGTTTTTTGGTAAATCAACGCCTGAATGGAGTGGAGAGCAAGACCATTTAGCTTTCTTAGTCGCTGAGTGCCTTTGAGGCTGATCGCGACTGTTTTACCTTTCCAGAAAAGCCTTGAGCACAAGCCATTTATTTTATTTATGAAGCTTTTGTTGCATTTGATAAATGGAAGAAAGTATGCTATTTTTGGCATCACATTCATGTTAATTAGTGCTACCTTTCCAGGGAGGGAAAGGTAGACTTGTGACAAGGAAGTGATGAATTTGTTTGTTGTTTCTAGGATGTTATCCTGAATCTCTTTGGTCATTGCTGTGGTAGATTTGAATATGGAAAACCCAAGATATCTCTGTGGCTTGGCAGAGAAGAGGGTGTTAATTTTCCTTCCTGAAACAATTTTCCAGGAGGCAGACTTGCTGGGGTTGAATTGCAGCCTGTATTTCTCAGTATAGCGGCTTAATATTGTTTGTAGCAAAGGAATATGTTTTCTTGATGGTAGGATGATCATTACATCATCCATGTAGGCAAACATGTTGAATTCTCTGCTTAAATTGGGTATAAAAAGACCTGGTAGATTTTTTTCTAAATCCATCAGGAGAGGATTTATATATGCAATGAAGCATAAGGCACTGAGGGGGGAACCCTGAGGGAGAGCTTGTGTCGGTTTAAATCCGGAGGTGATATTACCATCCATAGTGATAAAAATTTTCCTGTTGTATAGTAAATTGCTTATGATCTGAACAGCAGCTGCAGGAACATCATACTCGGCCAAAATATTTAAGAGTATGTCTATATGTACCGAGTCAAAGGCTGTAGCAATGTCCAGTTGAATAGCTATCAACCCTGACTTCCGGTGGATTCTGAAATAGTCAATGATGGAGATTATGTTGCCATTGCATGTGCAGTAGAGGATCCCTTCTTGGCATATTGGTTGTTAGATATGTGCTTTAAGACATTTGGTTGGATGAGGTCTTTGATCACAGACTCTACAATTTTAATTAGCAGGGGTGTCATGGAAATAAGTCTGATGTTTGAGAGATCCATAACCTGATTTTTTTTTATAAATGGAACTAGCACCACTGGGTAAAGGTTAGGTATCACTCTATTACCAGTTGCTAGGTAATCCACCATCTTCTTCATTATGGGAATTGCAAATTGATTGAGGTGTAGGATTAGGAATCTGGGAATCCCATGTAATCCAGGATGTACACCATCTGGAAGGGAAGATATTTTCTGTTGGAGTAGGTTTTCTGTGATCCTATGTGGTGCCTGTGGATCAACTTCAGACCAGGATTGTGTGCCATTGAAGATTGCGGTTTGCATTCTTTTCCGGAAGTGTTCTTTTATTGTGTTCATCATAGGTGCACCCAGTAAGGTTTTCCCATATGCAATGATGGAGGTGGGAGTGGTTTTGTTATTTTTCCCTCCAAGTGCCCATCTCAAGTAGCCTTTTGTCCAGTGATGTTGTTGTGATAAATAACATTTGGCTCTCCTAATGGATAGGTATTCCGCCAGGGATTTTTGTCTTGATCGGAATAGGTTTTTAAAACTATATATATCTTGTGTTTTGATAGGTTGACTTTGGAGCATCTGAAGCTGATTCTCTATTTGTAGAAGATCTCTGAAGAGGCCATTAGGGCCTTTGACTTTCATGGTGTGGTGTTTTAATATTGTCTGTAGGATGCCTATAAATGAAAACCAGGCTTCTTCAGCTGGTCTTGAAAGGATGTTGATTTTGTGAAAATATATATAAGATTAGGACACTATGCCTCTGTCATGTTTGATTTTGTTACCACCCACATGGTTTTGTGAAGAGCCTCTGGGGTTGGAAGGCCAGCCATGGTTTCAAGAGTAACTACAAGGGCCATATGGTCCGAAAACGACACCGGTAAAAGTTTTGCATTTATATGAAAATGTAAATCTGGTGAATAATTTAATAGGTCTATTAGGGTTTGGTGGGATTTGGTGTAAAAGGAGTAGGATCGGGAGGAAGGAATCCTTCCTCACACATCAAGTTTCTATTTATCAGTAGAAGAAATTTTAGGTTAAAGCAACCATATGTGGTGTTAAAATCTCCCAATATAAGTAAAGAGCCTGATTTGTTGCTAAGGATAGCATTTAAAATCTGAATTATTTTGTGATAGATAGTAGGATTGTTTGAAGTGTATATATAAGCTAGGTTTGAATTATTTTTGCTAAATCAATCAACAGCAAACCCCCTCATTTTTAACATAATTCAAAAAGAAAGTGTTGCTTCTAATTTTAAATAACAACAACAAAAAAAAGAAAGTTGTATATGTAAAGAAAATTGTGTATATTTGAGATATTCCAAAAAAAAGTTAAAACTGTCCCTTATACTTTGAAATGTATCGAATCCAAAACAAAAAAACAGACATCTGTAAAAAAGAAACAATAGATTTAGAATGGAAATCCCCCCCCCCCAAATAAAGGTGTATGTCAAAAATTATGTACTTTTGAGATCCAAAAAACTGTCCATTATAGTTTTAAATTTATCAAATGAAAACCAAAAAAAAAAAATAATTACGTCCAAAACAAACAACAACAAAGATTAAATATTAAAAAAAAAAAATTACAGCCGTATGTCAAAATACGATCTATTAGATAAAAAAAATCTAGCGGCCCGGTAATGTTATAACACTCTGTTTTTAACTAGAAACAGCACCACCAAAGGCTGCATAGTTAATAGTTTACTAGAACCCTTTTTCCAAATGCGTTGAAAAACTTACAAAAATTTATTTATAGGTTTTCTGATTTTAGTACATGAATTTCAAGTTAGAAGACTATCCTAAAAAACTACTACAGTAATTATACTATTTAGAAAACTATCTGTTTACATATATATTTTACTTATGTATTTGATTATATTCTCCATAATGAATTACATTCCCTTTAAAAAAGAAAAAAAAAAGTTTACTTATTATTAATATATAAATCATGTGAGAGGAAACCACTGCACTCCCCCATCAATAAGTGTTTTAAAAGTATGAGTAAACCAGATATGCTTAGAGCTTATTTATATATAAATCAATACATATTGACTATGATTATTTCAGGAGCACTAAAAATCACATGATCACTATCTCATATTAGCACATAATTGTTATTAAACAAGGCAAAACTCTCTCCAAACAGTAGTGCCACCCTGTGCCAATTGAAGTAATCAATGGATGCAAGAGTAGGCACTAGATAGGGATTTTATGCACAAGTCTTCTGGCATCCATTGATTACTCTGATTGGCACAGGATGGCACTACTGAATGAAGATGCCTTATTTCAGGACTTGAATCTTTTGTGAGCCTGATAATACAAATAAATTTGTACAAATTTAAATTAAATTGTGCAATTTTAAAGATATTCTATGATGAGAAGTGACTTATTTCTTATTATATAACATGAGTAGATATGAAAATGAGAGAACAAATGATTAATGTTAAAATAAGATGAGTATTAAATAAAATGGGTAAAATAATATTAATCATTAAAAAAAACAATAATAAAGCTACAGAAACAAAAAGAATCGTGATTAAGTAGCAAAAGGAGCTCTCCATTTTAATACTTTCTAACCTAATTAAAACAACCAGTGTTTCTCGGATACATATAAAATCACTTTGCTTTATGTTTAAATCCCCATCTTCAGACTGGTTTTTTCTTTTATTAAGGAAGGTTAGGTCTTTTATTTAAAAAGAATGCAATCATCCAAAGATTCACTTATAAAAGCATAAAAAATAACAACATCTTAATAATGATTTCAAAAAATAATTTAAATCTGATCATTCTCATGGCACTGTATTATTTGGGGCAAAGATAGAATGTAGTAGACTGGAACTCAAAGTCCATGGATTTCAGCTAAGCTTTACCAGGTCTGATGCTCAAAATTCTTCAAACTGCTAAGTATATAAACCAGTTAATTATTATTATATATTATCTAATGATTGAATAAAAAGTTATTTGATAATATCTTCCAGGCTTAGATAGATAAGCTGAAAAGAACAAATTGTTATTTCCTCTTTTTATTCTGTGTGTTTCACTCAATATCATCATTTCTTATTTTAAATTTATATATATATTAGTAAAACAGATTACCTTGACAACGGGTTGAGATTGTTAATTGTTATTAATATTGAGATTGTCTTTAAGTGGTGACTGATTTTAATGATTATATATATGTCAACAGATGTCATTCTACCAAAAACACCGTCAAGCGTATGTTTACATAAACGTCAGAGCATACATTCACTATCTCTAACTTTAATTCCACTTTCAGATCATGATTTCAAGCTATTTGCTATCATCAGTGAAAGACAGGAATTTTAGAAACTAGATCTAAACACAAACTCTGAGCGTTTATGAAACAGTTTCTATTCAGCTTGCGAGCGTGAATCTTTTAGACACGTAATGTCTTCAAACTCAGCATAGCAAGCCAGATAGCTATATGGGTCTGATCTCAGTTCAGCATCACCACATAGCAAGCCAGATAGCTACATGGGTCTGATCTCAGTTCAGAATCACCACATAGTAGAAGCCTCTGCAATATATATCATTGCAAGAAAGACCTCAAAGGTACATTTATGAAAAACAAAAAACAAGTTAAAAACTTGCTAACACTTGTATTTATGTCAACAGATGGCGTTCTACCAAAAACACTGTCAAGCGTATGTTGACATAAATACAAGCGTTAGCAAGTTTTGTTTTTTGTTTTTCATAAATGTACCTTTGAGGTCTTTCTAGCAATGATATATATTGCAGAGGCTTCTACTATGTGGTGATGCTGAACTGAGATCAGACCCATGTAGCTATCTGGATTGCTATGCTGAGTTTGAAGACATTACATGTCTAAAAGATTCACGCTTGCAAGCTGAATAGAAACTGTTTCATAAACGCTCAGAGTTTGTGTTTAGATCTAGTTTCTAAAATTCCTGTCTTTCACTGATGATAGCAAATAGCTTGAAATCATGATCTGAAAGTGGAATTAAAGTTAGAGATAGTGAATGCATGCTCTGACATTTATGTAAACATACACTTGACGGTGTTTTTGGTAGAATGCCATCTGTTGACATAAATACAAGCGTTAGCAAGTTTTTAACTTGTTTTTTGTTTTTCATATATATAGCCAAACATTACCATTTCAATGCAAGATAAATATTGCTCCAAATTTAAACCAATTTCTACAATCTATAACTTCTCTTTTCCACATCATTGCAACAAACTTCGTTATTTTATCTATTTGTGTCATATTTCATCTTTCTCTCTACTTTAAATCAATTTCTGCAACCTACAGCTTCACTTCTCTATATCATTGCAATAAACTTCTTTATTTTATCTATCCATGTCATATGCTATCTCTCTCTCTAGATCTTTTAAAATTTTTTGGGTTACAACTTAAAACTTCAACTGCTCATCTATTTCAGTCTCCTGGTTATTTCAATAAAGTCAGTAATACTTGTTTATTCTTTGACCCATGCATTTAATTTCCAAGCTCTTCTTGTTACTGCCAACATACATCTTTTTATAATTCACTGATTGGTCTAAAGTCTGTCTCTTTCATTGAGTATCCAAGTATTATATCATTAAAAAAAACTGGTGAAATATATCTGTTAAAAGCCTTCACTTTCAAACACATAAGCATATTTCATTTTAGATTTAAGGTATTTCTATCAAAAGAACTCCAACCAAGTTTAATTCTACGAGCAATTTCATCCATTGTTAAGTTCTATTTATGTTTTTCTACTTGAGAATATCAATTGGGTATTACTTTAGTCTCTAGCATTTATTTTTTAATAGTAATTTCTTACTTTCATTGGATAGCTTTAGCAATAATTCCAAAAACTCAAGTATTATTTGCAAATACAATATCATCTGTAACATCTAAATGAATTAAATAATCGTCACATTCATTATCTTCACATTTTAATCCAAAAAATACATCTTGTAAAACTACATAAAACATTTTGGAGATGAAAAGTGACTTTATTAAACACCTTTTAAATATCAATATTTTTATTATTGCCAAGAAATCTAGTCACTGTTGTTGCATATTGATAAATATTCTTTAGAATATGATAATATCCCGAATCAACATCATAATGATCCAAAGCTTTAAAATCAGATGACTTTTCATAATTTACTAATCCAAATCATAATGGTAATTCATGTTTATTGATTCTTTCTATAACTTCTCTTACTATTGTGATCTACTGTGATAAAATCACTTTTAAATTCAGTTTATGTTTTTGATTGGTTAGAACATAAAGTTTTCTATCCATAGGGTATAATTATCTTGGTAAATATTTTGTTTCGAACTGACAGAAGATTGATAGGTCCATAATTTCTATTATCTTATTTATAACCTTTCTTGAATATTAATATTACATTTTCCAATAATCTGGTATATACTTATCACTTAGACATTTTCTGTATAGCTTTACCAACAGTGCTTCTATTTCTTTATCTACCTCTTTTAAAATTTCAATAATAATCCAAAAATTTTCTGGAAGTTTTTTTTTCTTCAAGGATTTAATTGCATATCTCAGTTCTTCAATTAAAATATATGGATATTTAGATGAAATAAATGAAAAGGATACTTTTTTATTTTTTTTATATACAATTATTTATAAAATTCTTCAAAACATGTCATGATATCATCTTTCATTTTAATTATGGTTTCATTTTTTCTTCTTAATACTGTAACAACTTTTTTTCTAATACTAAGGTATTGTTTTACATATCTGAGACTTTTATTCTCTTTTATCATTTTTTTTTTTTGCCAATTCACTGTCATCTTCTCTTATATTATTATAAGCACTTTTATCTAACATTTTACAAAATTCTAAGTATTCAATTCATTTTAAATAATCATCTTTAAAATTTATAAGGCTAAACTCTCCATATAGTAGCACCACTCAGTGCAATTCAGAGTAATCAATGAATGTAAAAAGGTTTGTGCATAAATTCCTCACCTAGTGCTTACTCATTCAATATCTCTAGACTAGTTTCTAGCTTGTGGATTTCATCAGTGAGGAGTCTTGGATCTGAAAGCACTTAAGCTTGTGTAAGTAAGCATAAAGAATGGTAATCATTTGACATTTTTAAAATTGTTCATATTTCCTCTTTTTTCCTATATTATCTTATTTCAGTAGAAAGTTTAGTGGGAGATTACCATTTCTTTTGTACCAGCTATCTTTTTTCAAAATCTTAATAGAATACCAGTTATATTCTCATTGATTTCAGTCAAGTTTGAATCTTCTTCAAAATCTGTTGATATTCTTAAATGATTTACAAGTTCTAATTTAAATTCATTGGAATCTTTCTAAAAATTAGGAATATTAATTATGAATATTATTTATCCAAACCACTTCAAACACTTTTTAGCAAAACTCTTTATTTGTACATATATACATATACCTACATTTCAACTGTCCAGCAGTCTTCTTCAGAGCCACATACACTTACATATCAACTGTCCTGCAGTCTTCTTCTGAGCCATTTCATTTTGAAATGACTCTGAAGAAGACTGCTGGACAGTCAAAACATAGGTGTATGTATATATGTACAAATAAAGAGTTTTGCTAAAAAGTGTTCAAAGTGGTTTGGATAAATTGTATTTATAGGATATTACAGCAAAATAAAGAAAAGTGTGATTTTGGTAACAATGAATATTGTTTTTTTAAATATTTTTTGTTTCTCTAGTTTTGCGTTAGCATGGAGCTTACATCTTACTAATCAATGATCACTTCTTGAATAGAATCTATGATAAACATGATACATTTTTTATTAGTCAAAATATAATTCAATTCTACAGCATTATTACTTAAATGCTTTTACATTAAAGTTCCATTTAGCATTTTTCTCAAAAAGAGAATTCATACTATTCAGTTTTTTGTAACTCATAAGTTGTATTTCATCTCATACCTATTGCCACAACTAAATTTACTCAGAACACTTTTATTTTTGCAATAGTTCAGTCTACCATGACATGTGAAAATATTGTTTATTTTTCAAAAGTATTTTCTACTTCCATATAAAAATACTTTCCTGCTTCTTCACAATAAGAATTTGTTGGGGTCAATTCCTGATGTCCTTTAAGTTGATTAATTAGTCTTGCTATTCTGCATGATGTATTAACAATCTCTACAATATTCTTTCACATTTTATTTATAATGAATCCCAGATATCTTGTGCTTCCAATACTTGTGGTCCTTTAGTAAAATATATGTCCATTTTAAAAATTGTCTGTTCACCTTTTCTTCTAACTTTATAAAAACCAATAATAATATTCATTTATTATTAAACAATATTTGCAATTCATGCAATTTTTGTTTATTTGATAGTGAATGGCAGGTGTAGATAGCTAAACAAAAAATCGCCATTGAATGCCAGTCTGGGTTTACAATCAGAGAAGTCTTAGCATTTTTCACCTTTGGCCACCAATTATTGCTTTGGATAGTGTTACTTTCTTCTGTGAATAAAGACCATGATTTACTTTGGTCTATCATGACTATAAATTATTTATTAAAAAAATAAATATGACAAAAATATTTAAATGCAACTTAACAAGATGTCATGAAATTCAAGAAGATGAAGGAAACCAACAGGAGCAGAGTTAATACCTTCTGTGAAAAAAAGACTAAATTCTGAACTTGATTATTATTTAATTATATACAACTGAATCATATGTGAACACTATTTAATAATAGGGTGGTTTTTTTTTTTACAATTGAGCTCAAGAAAATAATAAGGTGAGATCTATTTTTTATTGCAATTATGGTTAGTAAAATATATCTTTTAAATTATTTATATTTAAGGCTTACTTTAATGAAATTTTAGAGACTGTTTTGTTTTCACCAGATATTTAATGTTTGTAGTTTGTTAATGAAAGAAACCGAGCATTTTTCAAAATAGAATAAGTTCATTGAAATTTTATTTTATCTTCTATCAATTTCATGGATGAAAATAATTTTCATAAAGAGTAAAGCTGCAAAGATGATAAAAGATGTACAAAGCCAGCAAAATAATAATGTAATAATAATATAAGTAAAACAACAATAATATGTATTAAATAGTAGAATAATTGTTAAGGTTTTATAATTATAATAAATAATATTTAAAATAAAAAATAAAATAAAGGCATATAAAATAAATGTGGATAGAATTATTTAAGAATAAAGTAATAAAATGGAAAATAATTATTTATAATAGTCAGGTTAAAATGTATATTTTATTTTTATTTTATTTCACATATTTAATTATGTATATGAATATGTGTATAAGTATATTAATTATATATTTGAATATTGTAGCTCTGATGATGACTGCACGATAGTCGAAACTATTAATTTTAATATAAATAAATAGTATTGATAAAATGTTGAAGAAAGTTGTAAATGGTATGATATGTTAAAATAATAATGTCCATATCAATTACAAAATGAAAATTAAATACTATTACAGCCTCACTTTAGATTAGATCCTTGAAGATTAAACAAGTGTCAACTGGGTGTTTATAGAATGAACATGGATGAACATGGAATAAAGATCGTTTTTTAACTTTTAACTTGCTGAATTTGAATTTTTGCTCAACATTTTTTTTGCTACTAATAATCATTGTTATAATCACATATAATGTACCATATTTAATTATTTAGCTCCACAAGACAATATGTTTGGCCTCTGCATCATTAAATTAGTTTTCTCTTATTTAAATCAACATAAAATTTGTACATAAAGAACTATTGGATATAAATCTAGATATAATTAAATTGCTCTAACATAATACAATGTTAAGCAGAAAATGACACAAAACTGAATTTGATAATTCTTAGTAATTGAGTTCATTCGAATGGTTAGGAAATTTCACTTTATTAGAATTATTAATGTCAAAAACTAAGATGAAAAATATATATAATCAGGATTGCACTGCAGCTGCTACACATTATATAAAAGTAATAATTTCTACAATCTAATTTGTCTATTTATGTGATTTAAGTTTGTCTAGTAGAATAGAAGTAGTAACTATATATACAAATAATGTCTGACTAATGTAGGACTATTAGCTAGAAGGCTATGGGCTGATGACGTGCAACAAAAATTCTACTCCAATTTTTTCTAAATTTTAACTTATAAAGACTCAAACCCAAATAGTGGGAATAAAAATTCACCCTTTTTTATAAGATTGCTTATCTCACCCTTCATATGGGTAGATAACATATATTCTATATTATCAAAGATTAAGAAACAATGTATGTTACGGCAGCATATCAGAATGCTATCATGTACTTTCCAAACAATATAGTAAATAAAACACAATTAGATGGAATCTTTATATGTTGGAAAAACAAAAATTGGAAAACAGAGCTATATAAATTAAATAGTTCTGTCAATAATAGAGATAAAAAAAATAGAAAGGAGAACCTCAAAAGGATCCAAGTAACAAGAGGATGGAAGAAAAAATAAAATCGCATTGTAAATAATTCATTGTAGCATTTTGTAAATAAAAAAAGATATTACTAAAATTTGTACATATATATATATTAAACAATAGACATATATTAATAGTAATTTGTTTTTATTCAATAACAGAAAAAGGAAAATAATTTTGTGAAACGCTACAGATAGGTAATGTCAAACGCATTTATTAATAAATAATAAACATACTAATTATTCTTCAGTATTAATTCCATTTTTTTTTTTGACTAAACACTAACCGACATAGCTAAATAATGAAGCAGTTATTATTAAATTTAAATAACTTTTAATATTTACAAACATATCAAATAAGCACATTGTATCCGGTTATTCTCTTACCGAGCACCCACACACACACAAATGACGTAATATTTTTTGAAAGGAAATTGGGGAAGCATTAATTTTTAAGAGTACTGTATACTTTTTTATCACGAAAAAACTAAATATCTGGGACTCAAGAACCATTTTCAACGAATTACGGAACACAAAATTATCCCCCCATAATTATGAGATTGTTATACTTACAAGATAAGCCAACTTAAGAAAAATATAAAAACGAGAAAGAGAATGGCCGTTACTTCCAACATTTTAATTTCTCTTCTTATCGATGTTGCTACTTGAGAAAAGAAAATAATATCACATGAGTGTGTAGAGAAATATTAATTGCGTAACTTTCTTTTAAAGTAATAGAAATATATAAAAAAAAAGATATAAAAGCGATGAAAACAGGTAATAATATTGTTTATAAAGTTTAGTGTTTTGTCGATAAATATCTTACACATTAAACCGGAATAACATTATTCTTTCACTTATATGAATAAATATTTAATAAATAATATTAGAAAAACGAGTTATTATGATTTAACTACGAAACCCACTTCTACCAACGCCGCAAAAAAAAAAAAAAAAAAAATAGCTGGGGAAAAAAACAGGTTCTTAAAAATAAATATTAATAATAAAAGTTAAAGAAATATTCATATTTTGGAGTTGATAAATAGTATATAAATACGCAGCAACCGTAAAATCACATACATATTTACAAAGTAAATATTTAATATTTGAAATACAAACATAATTTATATATTTGGAATTTAAACGTAATTATAGGGGACTTAAACACAGACTTTCAAGCGTCCGTCAGCTATCCACTTTATCTCAAACAACTAATACACATGTCCACACACATGTGAAAAAGAAACGAGATAGAAAACAGTTAAAAAGGAGATTAAACCACAAAAGTAAGGAAGAGATTAATAAAACAAGCAAAAATGAACAGCTAAGAAATAACTGGATTTTGATTCTTTATCCAGTAATTGAATAGTGGAATAAAGAGAAAACTGAATAGTCATCTTAGTTTAAATTATAATTTTTGTAGGCCTCAAATAAAATATTGTAAGTAATTATGTTTAAATTTAATGTGTGTCAAATTTATTTTTATCTGGTTATTAATATTTAATATTATTTAATTAAAAATTAATATTGTCCTATTTTGCTCTAGTTTTTGAATTTATGCTTTTGAATAAATTCCTAGATGAGATTTTTAGAAGTCTGGACATGCTTATCTATGGATGCAGTCGAGTTCTAATAAAACAAAACAATAAACATTAAGTATAATAAGTGATAACGTGAGTAAGTATTCTAATCAAAGTCAAGCGTTGTTAGCCGAGAGGTCAGCGCAGCGACCTTGCAAGTAAGCAGTTGATTGCAGACAGTTGTTGCGGGTTCGCCTCCCCGCCGATGTTATGACATATGGGAAAAAAAAGAGAAATTAAAATATTTCTTAAGTGATAATTTATCAAGTATTATCTAAATTCAATTTTGCAAAGGTTTCTCAATCATTTTCAACCTCTAGTCATGAAAGCCAAAATTTCAACTCTAGACATGTGTTCTAAAATAAATATGAAAATATTTAAAATTAAAAAAAAAAAATTAAAAACGGGAATTTTGACTTTATGATAATTTCAACTGGGACAATGTTCTTATATTATATATTAACTCAACATTTTATTTAATTAACAAAAACACACACATACACAAAATGAAATTTAGATACTGTTATTTATTGGACTGAAAATAGATGCTAATGTTATTTACCCATTGTAGTTCCTATATCAATATTCAATTTAAGCTCATGAAGATGTTTTATATAAATGGACCAAGCTTCCAATTCAATTTTTTAAAGAAATGAAGTAAAAAATATAACCACAGAGGGAAAACTTGATATTGAGGAACATACCACACCCAACATGTACTGTGAATTATTTTTATCAATTCCACATGAATACATTTTTTATAAATTAAATAGGAAACATTTAATAATTTTTATTAATCATT
Source organism: Epiperipatus broadwayi (assembly GCA_028023455.1). NCBI lineage: Eukaryota > Metazoa > Onychophora > Udeonychophora > Euonychophora > Peripatidae > Epiperipatus > Epiperipatus broadwayi. The sequence goes on along the minus strand of JAQFVV010012542.1, from coordinate 429,942 downwards.
CTTTAGACTAGAGATTATCCATTTAATGATGAATATTGCCATAATGTAATTTTCGCTACACCACTCTCACACAAGATAAGGACTGTTTTCTATCTGCTTTTAACACCTTGTGGAGAAGTGTAATCATAAACATATGACAAAAGACAAGTGAAAAAGATGTATGATCCCCAGATGCCATTTGGAACTGAACTAGCACTCATCAGTTGGCCCCCAAACCAGTTCATACCTTGCATGAGAATGGTATAGTAAAAATTGCACTACAGAAATATAATTCATTAAATGGATAACTTCTAATCTAATGAATAATAAAAATTATTAGTATACTTCCATCAAGTTATTTGTATCAAAATTGTGAGGGCATTAAGTTTGTCACTTATCAAAGAACTGTAATAATTGGCTATCTATCTATCTATCTATCTATCTATCTATCTATCTATCTATCTATCTATCTATCTATCTATCTATCTATCTATCTATCTATCTATCTATCTATCTATCTATCTATCTATCTATCTATCTGTCTGTCTGTCTGTCTGTCTGTCTGTCTGTCTGTCTGTCTACCTACCTACCTACCTACCTACCTATCTATCTATCTATCTATCTATCTATCTATCTATCTATCTATCTATCTATCTATCTATCTATCTATCTATCTATCTACCTATTTACCTACCTATCTATATATCTATCTATCTATCTATTCTTCTATCCATCTATCTATCTATCTACCTATCTACCTACCTATCTATATATCTATCTATCTATCTTCTATCTATCTATCTATCTATCTATCTATCTATCTATCTATCTATCTATCTATCTATCTATTTATCTATCTATCTATCTATCTATCCATCTATCTATCTATACTGAACAGTGATAAAGATATGTGTAAAAGATTGTGATCTGAGCCTATTGATAAATGCTGGTTGAGCATGAAATGTGCATCTTGGGGATCATACAACTCTTTTATATGACTATAGTCATATATTTCTGATTATATCCCTCCACAAAGTATTAAAAATGAATAGATCAATGTCTAACTTGCATAAGAGTGATGTAATAAAAGGTTACACTATAGAAATATTATTCATTATATGAAACCTTTTTTTCTCATAAATATTATTTTTTAAAATCTAAGTAAAGAAAATAAACGGTTACAGCAATTAAATATACTTAACATGATCTTCTAGTTCATACCTAACAATGAAGTACTATTTTTTATATGTTAATGGAAAAAAACTTAAAAGTCATATAAATAAGACTTAAATTTATTATAGAATAATAATGGATGCAACATAAGGATTAAAAATTTTAATGAGATTTCAATTCAACAGTTTAAAGTTCATCAATTTCTTATGAAAATCAAATACGCTATAGATCTAAAATAAAAACAAAAGATAAAAAATTTCTTCGGGATATTTATTATAGAGAATACACAAATCAAAATGAGTTTAAATCTAACAATATGATATTGTTTAATAGAATTATTACCAGGTAGAGACTGAAGAAAATTTTTAGCCCAAATTGAAGTAAACAAACGTTTTAAATCATTTTCCACTCAAGCACAATTTGCCTTACAAATTAATTAATTTGATTAATATTTCAAATTTTCCCTTATTAACATTCATTTTATTTTTGAATAATTAGAACACTGTTTATTATCATAATCAATATGTAGAAAGACAGTTCTCCTACATTAATGGGAGGTAATCCTCTCCAAACCTTTTTGTTTCAAATTTATTACGATCATTTAATTTCATCTTTTATTTTTCTAGAATCTATTCTTCATAAATCTATCTGAAATGTCGTTTATAATTTATTTTTTAAAAAATATATACTCAATTTAAATCCTTTTTTCATTTCTGTAATAAATAATTTAGACTTTTTCAATACTTATACATTGCCAGTATTTCTTTTCAACCTTATTTTCCCAATCTTCAAATGCATATTTCTGATGTATTTATCTTCCTACTCATATTCTTAGAGTTCAAGTCTACATTTTTTATATATCCAAAGCAATATATTTCCAAAAACTAATAATTTTTTAAGTAAAGCTTTGTCTCTATAACAGCCAATCATAATCCTTTATTACGTTCACCCATGAACATTATTTAAGTCTTAAATATATCTGTTTTACATAAAATTTTCTATAAATTTTATCAATCCTATTCATTTTTTAGAAATGCCGGTTTTTGTTATATAAAAACATTTTCATTCGATGTAGAATGAATCTTAGTATATTCACTGCTAATTCCATTATTATAAAAAACAAAAATAATTTATAAAGAACTTGAAAATTCATTAATTTTAAAAATTGAAAACACTGTTAATTCACTATCTAAAATTTATCTTTCTCTGTTTGGAAAGATTGCACTCCTCAATTCTGTGATTTTACCAAAATTATTTATTATCTAGCTGGTTTTTCACCAAAAATTCACTTCATCCGCAAGGTTGAATCTCTATGCAGAAAGCTGTGCTGGGGAGGGAAGACACCAGCAATAAGTCTTAATATTTTGCAAAAACCAAAACATCTTAATGGTTTAGGACTGCACTCAATTAAAATTTTTCTGATACAGAGAACTTTCAATGTCCTTGTTAAAATTTTCAAAGACAATGCAAACATAGAAAGTCCCATACCCTTTGAAAAAATAATCCCCACTGATTGCCAACCTCTTCATAAAAGAAATATCTGGATGCAACAACAATTAACTATTGTCTTTAATATCATCAAAATCTCTATCTACATGTTTGATGAAAAAATTTCATACTGGAGTTCTTATCAATTAGTTCACTCTGGTAAATCTAGGACAGAGAATCTTCTCCCAGTTGCAATCCCTTGTCTCATAAGGTTGACTAAGTTCCTGAAATTGGAACCAAAGTTTGTGGATTTTTAGGAGCCTTGCCTATTGGAATGTTTCTTTGTAATCAGAGGGGACACAACATTGATACAATATGTACTCTTTGTAAAAGATTTGATGAGTCCATTGAACACATACTCTATCAATGTGAATGGTGGACTTGGTTACGGAATATTGCCCTACAGAAGATTACAGGATACAATTCTTCAAATGTCTACCTTAATGATGCATTCAAAAATGGAAATTTTGGCTCAATCTGCCTGGCCAGTTTCATAAATTTTATCATATAGATTAGATGTAAGGTATTATTTGATAGAGAGTTGGCCGGTTCTATTGAAGACATTTTCCTTAAGTTATTATATAAAGCTAAAGAACGTGATCTAAGAACATGCCTGCCTAGCCTTGCTGAGAAAACATGGAGTCAATTAAATATTTAGCAATGGCCATGTATATTATTTATTCATGACACTCAAACTTTACATGCCATGGGATTTATATGCCAAATTAGATTACACCTGATAAGTAACATAACATAAAATTTTACTTTTAATCCTGTACTCATCATCTAATTTAATAACTACTTAGTCTTTAATGTGTCAGACATGTTTGTAAACATGAACTCCATATTACAATGCATATTTTACTTTTTGTGCAAATAAATATTATTTTTAAAAAAAAAAATTTAAATAAAAGAAAAAAGTTATATAAAGATAAATGCATGATTATTGTTGTCACTGAAGATAATTAATGTGTATGGAAAAACAGATGCATAAATATGTTTACAAAGTACAGATGAATGAGGGCTTTAATGTCTTTTTGTCATATATGAATAAGAGGCATGGACATTGTGGAAGGAAAAGAGAAAAAGTTGACGCATTAAAAATAAAAATGTTATGGAAGTGCTTGGACTACTTGAAATAGTTAAGAGAATTAATAAATGGATTTTGGTAAATCACATCCACAAAGAAACTGTTTGGAGAAGGTAAAGCAAAGAAAGATATATTTTGGATATGTAATGAGATATGTGGATGCACTAGAAAAAATGACAAGATTGGAATAATGAATAGGTCAAGATGAAAAAGAAGCTTAAGCCTCTCATGGGAAAATAATATCACAACATGGACTGAAATATTAGCATTGAAAATATAAAAAAACAACAGAAGAATGACCTTGAAGCAATCAATCTATCCAACTATTCATTAACAAAGTTATGAATTGGATATATGATAATGGAGCTGAATGCATTATGTTTACTATACTGGATATGGCATGATTATTGATTACCAATCTTTCCAGATCATGTTTTAAGTTGTAGAGATTATAGAAAGTGGTTGAGTATACTGAAAAAATTTATCATTTAATGTGTAAAGTACAGTGTATATTTATCTGTGTTTAAACTAAAAATGTATGTAAAAATAGTCAAATTATCTAAAGATATATGGAAAAACAAAGTTATGTATTTATACAAGCCATGAAAATAATATGTAAAGATTCAGTTTTAGGCTCTTAATAAATATACAATAAATGAGGGTGTTTTCATTCGTGTATATTATAAGAAAAGCATATAATTACATACAAATTTTATTTTATACCAAATAGTAGTCTAAATTAATCATTATATATATATATAAGGATAGTCAATAAATGTAAAATTATCTCACCAGTGTAGATGGCATAAATTAAGTAATTGAATTATGCTTTTTTTGAAAGTAATTTTTAAATTAAACCGTTCAATAAATCTATGAATGATTAAAATAGTTTTCACCAACAAGTAGAATTGAATGGTTTGCTAGATATTAAATTGAGAAGGTATTCATCTTAGTATCTTTCTAGGTATGTATACAGTTTACAAAATTCAAGTTAGTTTGAATTCAACTTGCGTAAATAAGTTTTTTACACCATTTTATTGGGGATTAGCAGTATCTCATCAATTGTAGTCTTAATGTAATTTTATTTTTCCATTTTTTAAAATCTCTTATTATTTTTAGATATTTTTTTCTTTAAAGAAAGCAATCAATTAATTTTAGTTAGAAGCCATTCTAAACAAAAGTAATTTTATTTTTCCATTTTTTTTTTTTTTTTTTTGCAATTTTATGGTTATATTTTAAAAACTTTTTTATACAAATATTATATTTATTGTAAATAAAGCTTATAATAAAAAAATCAAACTTGGAATCTTAATTATTCCATAAAATAATTATTTTCTTAGGAGCAATGGCAGATACTGGTTGTAGCATTTACATTACAAACCCATATTGTAACCAATGTGGGTTAAAATAAAATTATTACATTGTTTATTTCTATTCAATAATTAATTTCCTGATCAGTTCTATTATTTTTATTACAGAGATTCTTAAATCATATAGGTCTTTAAAACTTAAAATTGGGTTTGGAGAAATCCTACAATAGATAATTTGCCATATATTATAAAATGTTTACTTAATATCACACAGTACTTCTTTTCTCTATTGAGCTTACAATAATACCACTATTCCTTAAAAAACCTGATAAACAAAGTTCATTTATCTATTTTTTCTCACCTTCAATTTTTTTCCAGTTTGCTAGTCTTTGCTAGCTACTTTAATAAAGATTGATTCCAATGAAAGTAAAAACATAAAGGAATAATAATAATATTATAAAAAATCATAGTTATTAATATTAAAATAGGCAAAACTCTCCATACAGTAGTGCCACTTAGTGCAAGCCAGAGTCATCCCTATCTAGTGCCTACTCATCCAAAATCCCCAGACTAGTTTTTAGCTTGCAGCTTTTGTCAGTGAAGAGCTTTAGATCTGAGTGGTACTACTGTATGGAGAGTTTTACCTGTTTTAATAACGGTTATGAGAAAGCATAAGGAATGGTGATCATGTGATATTAAATATTATAAATAATGTATAATAATTTTACTTTATTCTGATGAAGCAAATAAAATATTTACTTAAAGTGAACTTAACTATAAATTTAATCATTGTTTGCAAAAAAAGTAAATCTATTATTTTTTATCATTTTACAATCCTGAATTTAATTTAAACAAAAAGGATTTACACCTTAAGCACGTGCTGTAATGTATGTTATAATAACTCAACAATCTCTTGTTGAACTGAGGATGCATGATAAAATTAAGAACATTCTCATTAGCATGCACACACATTATTTATCAAGAATTTTCTGATTGTAAAATAAAAATATCATATTTGATTTCACTGAAGGCAATAAACATTCAAATAAAGAATTAACTAAAACCCATAAAATGTTTTCAGCATATTTAAAAAAAGATAATTTTTAGATATGTTGCTACTTTAACACAACCACTTGCTATTCCTATTATCTAGGTTCAAATCTAAAAATGTGAAAACTTAAAACATTTTAAGCATAATAAAAAATTTTTATGGAAATATCTATAGCGAACCAAGTAATCAACAAATATTGGTAATTAAATGGACATTTAGTGACTCTTAGCTATAGGAAACGCCAAGCTAAATTCATCTTATACTTTCTAACAGTAAGCATTAAGTCTAAATTAATGATAGGTTGTTAGATAAGCATTTAATTGAACGTTTAAAACCCAATTTACTATATCTTATTCTACTATAGACAATTTTTAATGCTTTATTTTATGTAGAATATTTTCAAATGGAAAAATTTAGGATAATTATTACTCAATATTTATGCTTCGCTACCAAGTTAGTTGCCATGACAACATTAATATAAATTGAGAGCAATCAATGGAAGAAATTATTTCACTGGACATAATTCTACAAGTAATGAGTTTATCTATAATAAATTGATCAGAATACTCTTAGCTGCAATTAATAAAGATGTTATTAAATTTAGATGTGTTTTTAGAGGAGTGAAAAAAGATAAAGTCATAAACATGTGTGAAATGCATTTAATGTAATCCTTGAATAATGGAATTTTTATTTTGACAGTTCGATCATATTCAGTTTGAATATAAAAAGGATTATTGTAAGATGTAAAAAAAAAAATTCAAAGGAGACTTTTGAAAGATGGAATTTTATAATAGAAATCCAGGGGATATCTTTCCATTCATGGTAATATGATAAAAAACTATCCAAAAAATTATCCTAATAAGAACAAATAAAACATCATCTTCTGAAAAGTGTTTTGTCAATGCAGCCACGTCACTTTGTCCTCAGCCATTATTTGCATACTTGCATATCAACTACATCTACTTTTATTATATTTTTAAGTAAGATATCTTTGATCTGCCTCCAATATTCTTCTCAAAAGTTTATTCTTCAAATATTTTGTAGAAAAGCATCAAGCCTCAAAATATGTCCAAGGAATTTTATTTACCAATTTTGCTCATATTCTATTCTTAGACTTCTTGTCCATTTAATTTATGTTGGTCATTATTTATCCAAATATACACTTTTTAATCATTATTTTCTATCTTTCCATTGATCGAGTCTCTTATCCTCGCATCAGTATATTCAAACTAAGGTTCTAACAAATTTCACCCTGTTTTGATATCAATAAATTTATGTGATAAGTTTTTATTTATTATAAAAAGTCTGTTTTGTCAACAGTCATTTTATTTTAATTTAATCCATTATCATTACTAATCATATTTTCCAAATAAAATTTCTTAGTTCATTTCAGAGTAGAATTAATTTATCCATGCACTCGCCCTTTTTTTATTTGTTTAACTACTATCTTAATCTTATTAATTAATATTTATTATCAATTTGAAATTCAGTATGTTAAGTACTTTATTCATTTATTTTACCTCATCCACTATACAGCTATATGCTCTACTTAGCATATACAACAAACATAACAATATTTTTATATCATTTGTTTTTCTTTTCATGATCAGTATTATATTCTCTTTAAATAAGTTGAACAAATAGGATAGTGGACAATCCTGATTCACAGCTTACCTTCTATTTGCTCACAATCTTATGATCCATATGTATGTCAATGATTTATATCTATACAAATTGCTAAGTCTTAATCTTATCATTTCCTTGAGTAAGACTATCAATATGATTTCTAAATTATTTCCCTTCTTGGTAAAGTAAAAAACCCCACTGCAGATCAATTTTCTAAAGTAATTTTAATACAGAACAATATAATTCTAGTAATATAGATACATATATAGTTATATGCTATACATAGATTACAATATGAATGCATATAAATTCAATTCCACTGTATGTACTTCCTTTGACACTGGTAAATATTAGTCTTTTGCTTAATCATACATTAATACTTAATTAAAGTCCCTATTTACCTAATTTTCTGGCGAATGTCTTATAACAAGATCAAGGTGATCCATTTGATCCCTAGTCCACTCAAGTATCTTCAAGAGCAGAGATCCTGGATCTGGAAACAAATCCTCACTGGTTTCTTCCACTGCTTCACATCAATGTGCAACCCAGTTGCACAAACACACGACGAAGGGTGAAAAACGACCCTGCTTTTTTGCCCCTGCTTAAATAGTTTTATCTCTTTTGTTTTCTGGCATAATTTATTATCTTTATCAGGGTGGAAGTTTTTTTTTATTAGCTATTAAGGTTTTTTAAAACCGCAGATGCTTCTAGAATTCAGTTGTTATTTATTGTCAATTGAATTCCTACTAATCAGATTTTACTTATTAGTTCTTTCTCCTTACTAATTAATGTTTGAATTTACTTCCGCTTTATTATGTAACTAGTTTTATACAATAGTTTTAGTAGATTTAAATTTTAATATTAATTTATTGTATATTTTAATGTTAATCAATATATATTCCAATAATGAAACTCTTGTTCTTCCAGTCATGACTTATATTCTTCGTTATTTGAAACAACAGTTTGCAATGCATCCTGTCAAAAAACTTCCCAGGCAATAAAAGTCACATAAGATTTCATATTCTGCAAAATCATTGAAAAACTATAGAATTTCAGTCAAGCGTTGGTAGCCAAGAGGTCAGCACAGCCGCCTTGCAAGCAGTTGCTTGCAGACAGTTGTTGCGGGTTCACTTCCCGGCCGATGCTTTGACATATGAAAGAAGAAAAAAAAACTACAGAATTTCATATTTTCTGGTTTACAACTATTACTTAATTATTTACAGTAAAGATTTTTTTAACAGTTTGACTATTATAAATTCCTTGGATGTTAATTAATTAGAATGTGATTAAATATCTATCAAATGAAAGCGTAATTTGCAAAGATTTAAGTCAATAAATTTAATTATATTTATTTATAAAATAATCAGAAACTTTGTTTTTGGAAAAAACATATATTTTTATTTCCACTTGTGAAAAATAACACGTGTAATTTGACATATTTTTCAACTTCTTAACCCATTTCGTGGTTCTATTTTAATGTCCATACCATTCTTCAGAGATAGTAAAAATGGATTATTAAATTGTGGTTCAATCTGAAACAAAAATAAATGTCATTTATTTTAATCATCTAATCTAATAGGTTATGTCTTCCCTCCCCCATATATATAAAAATCATACAAAACACATATAATAATCAAAATACTCTAGAATAAACTCTACAAAATTCAGTATGCTGATATAAAATAAATAAATGTATATTAGGTATAGCTAGCTTATGACTGTTTACACCATCTTGAGTAGCAATTAAATGTTAATATTTAAATTTCATTAAAATCACACAACATTACCGTTTTCACGAGGCTTATAGCAAATATTCAGTTGCTATTTATTTTATATAAGCATACTGAATTTTATAGAATTTATTCTAGAATATTTTGATTACATATATCAGATAATAATAAATATTCTAAAAAAAACAACAGAAAATACAGATTGATAGTAATGAATTATTGTCTTTCCTTTCCGTATGATATAATAAATTACTTGTGTAACTATTCTGAATGTTGAGATGAATCAAAATAAGGATTCCAGTAATTCTTCCAAACATAATGAATCAAAGCAATAACTATCCAAACCTTAAATGAACAATATCATCATAGGTATAGAAATCAAAAAGAAGCATTACTATGAAAAGATCACCAGATCAAATGGTGATAAGTTAAATAGAATAATAAACAGGCAAAACTCACTACACGTATTGCCACTCACTGCAAGCTAGAGTAATCAATGGATGTTAGAAGGCTTGGGCCTAAAATCTCCATCTAGTGCCTACTCATCCACTATCCCCAGACTAGTTTCTGGCTTGTGGCCTTCATCAGTGAGGAGCCTTGGTCTGAGAGATGTAGGTGCAGTGCTCTCAGATCCATGGCTCCTCATTGACAAAGGCCACAAGACAGAAACTAGTCTGGGATATTGGATGAGTAGGCACTAGATAAGAACTTTATGCACAAGCCTTCTGGCATTCATTGATTACTCTAGTTTGCAGTGAGTGGCAATGCGTATAGTGAGTTTTGCCTATTTTAATAACAGTAATAAGCAAGCACAAGAAGTGGTGATCATGTGATGTTTATTGGCTTAAATAGAATACTAACTGCAAAACCTACAGAAATCAGTCCAGATGATGATGCAAGAAAATTAACTCCAGCTTATTAGGAATACCCAAAACACAGAATCATACCCCAGAGGGCAATCGCATGGGTATTTCCTTCCACTGCTAAATGTTTCTTTCAGGGCCTTCCCCTCCATTATTCTGCTGATGGGTGTCATCAAGTGAAGTTGTCATGCACATAGTAAGTTGCTTTCGCAAATGCATCTTGCTTATCTGTTGATTGTTGTGATGGCTGATAAGTTGAAACAATGTGAAATTCTCTTTTTTTGTTAGGAGGAAACAGCTTGGAAAAAAGTTGTAATGTTTGAAATGATTTACAAGCAGGATTCTTTTGGGAAAACACAAATTTATGAGTAGGTTAATGGAAGAATTCAAATTCACCACATTCCAAAAGAGTGCAGTGAATGAAGTATAATGACACAATGACGTTGATTTTTTTTGGTGTAAATTGCATCCTGAAACATTTGTGTGATGCAGTAAAATAAAATCATCCCAATTTGTGGCAAAGATGGAGGGCATGCTGATGATAATACACCAGGTCACAAAGCCTTGAGTGAAACAATTTTTAATCAAAAACAGCATTTGTCAACTTATCCATTTAACATATTTACCTGATCTCGATCTGTGCAACTTATTTCTCCCAAAATGCCTCAAAAGAAGTAGTTTTGAGGACATGGAAGTGATGAAGAAAAAACAACAGAGGCATTAAAAGACATCCCTCTGTGAGAGTTTCTGAACTGTCTTGAAAAGAAGAAAGCATGTCTACATTAGTGCATTGCACAAAACATTGAAGGAGATTCAATTTCTAACATCTAGAAATAAATATAAAAAATTTTATTACTAAATTCCGGAATTTCATAAAAATTATATAGCTAACTTTAACAAACAGGTGTTACTGACCTCATTGAAAAAATTAAAAGACTGAAGTGGAGTTGGGCTGGACATATTGCTAGAAGCTATGATAATAAATGGACAATCGAAATCTTAAGTCAGATTCCAAGAGATTGTAAAAGACCCAGAAAGAGATCACATGTGAAATGGATGGATGAAATAAAAAAGTGTGCAGGGGTGATGTGGAGAAGAGAAGGTAAAGATTGGAGAAAATGGATTGAACTTGGAGAGACCTTCATCCTGCAGTGTATTGATAATGGTTGATGATGATGATGACGAATCATGGGAAGAGAATGTTGCACAGTCATTTTAAACTTATCTTCAAAAATGGATTTATCAAAATAATGAAGCTATCTAGACTGGATTGTCAAGCATTGATGGTCGAGGGATCAGCACAGCCTCCTTACAAACAGTTGTCCCGGGTTCGCTTTCCGGCCGATGCTTTGTCACATAAAAAAAAAATCTAGACTGGATATCAATACACAATATAGATAATCAAGGAAGTCATAATAAAGTAAATAAATATCATATATTGGGATCTAACTTCAAAAAATAAGCTTTAATTTAATTGCTATTTTTAGCAACCAAATGGTGGCAAAGTTAATATTGAGAATTAACATTATAAAAAATATTTTTTTTTAAAAATGGCACCTAAAAGAAAGTATATTAGTTGAAGATTAAAATTTAACATACTGTAATAATTTATAGTTATGTATTTTATTTTTAAATTCAATTAAAGTATAAAGAAGATATGAGAAATTACAGACCCATGATTTTTATTGGTCTTAAACAAAATTTTATCATAATAATTACAACTCGTCTACTGTGAACTTTGAATTTTAAGAGACTGAAATAGAATTAGTGTGCACATATTGGAGAAGAGGTGATAAAGATGGATGGTTGAAATCATAAATTGGATCCCAGAAAATTGTAAATGGCTGTAAAGAAATCATATGTGAAGTGGATGAGTGACATAAGACAGTTTTCTCATATGATATAAAGAAAAAAGTCTACTATCAGAGAGACAGGATTGAACTTGAAGAGATATTGATTTTGCAGTGTATAAATATGATTGAAAATAATGATTTCATTGAGAAAATGAATTTTATATCATGGATATAAAAATGATGTTTGAGAATATTAAGATAATTATGGTGCCAGAGATGATACTACATAAACAGTTGAAATTTTAAATTGGATGCCATGATATTGTAAAAGACCTACAAAGGAACTATATATAATTGGATAAATTAAATAAGAAAATTCTGTGGTGTATTGTAGAAAAGATAAGCTAGAAATCAGTACAGATGGATTAAACTTGATTGAAAAGGATGATAATGATGAGATTTCGTGATTGAGCGGGCTTTCAAAAATAAATTTGATAATTTCAATTGGTTTGGTTTTAAGCATGAATTCTGCTGAAATAAAAGCCAATTACTCCGAAGTTGCTTTAATAGATTTGTTAGCACCTCTATTTAATGTTAATTACTTAAGTTAATATAGAATCGCTGTAATATAAAATACAAATCATATTTTTATTACAATAATTTTGTCATACAAAAACTAGGCATTTTTTCCAAATAATTATAAAACATTAAATCTATATTAAAAATAATTGAATTTTTAATCCTTTCCTATTTATTTAATATCATTCTAATCAATACTAAAACAATCCTGATAAAATGTAGACAAATAAATTAGAAAATAAATAATACCTCAAAATTTTTCCCTGGTAAAACATTAAAATACTTGAATAACATGACTAATTCAGCTTTAACTTCAAGAAGTGCTAAACGCTTTCCTACACAATTCCTAGGTCCAGCACCAAATGGTAGATATGCCATGGGCACAATATTGTCTCTATTTTCAGGTGCAAATCTAAAAAAAAAGTAGACTATTATCAATAAAACAATGTTTAACATATATATATATATTAAAACCCTTTCAACGATTATTATTTAATTGGCCGAATGAGTTAAAAATCAAAACTTTTAATTGGCCAACTCACAACTTTAACAAAATCTATTGTTAAAATAGATTCACTTTTAATAATATAAATACGTTAGTTTTGTTTGTAAAAAGTATATTACTAAATTGTCAGATTACGAAAGTAAACGAAAGTCTTTTCAAAAATAAAATTTGATTTATAATTTAAAAAATATTTAATTGTGGTGAAATAAAAGTAACCGCTATTCAACCAACCAAAAAAGATTGCGTCAGCAATCTTTTTTTTTTCACTTTAACGTTATGATAAATATGTAGCAATAAATAAATAATTCTTGGTAATATCTTAACTATTTTTCTAAAATAATTTGATTTTTAGTATTATTTTATCAATAATAATTTGTAATTCAATTCAAATATTGTTTAAAATGTTGTAAAGATTCGTTTATCATTTTCGTAATAAAAATCAAAACGAACGTAACTTTTTACTTTTTGGCAGCCATTTCCCTTTTTGACAGAAGTTGGACAGCCAATAAGATTCAAGAAAAGGTAGTGAGGAGGCGGTGCTTTGGTTTTGTTTGACATATATGGTCATTTTTATTGATTTTTTACTTGTAAAATAATTCTGAAGAGGGAACCAACTTACAGAGCTTTTGATTTTCTTTCGAATGACGTATAATATGTATACGTGGGATAACATGTAGCCGATTTAGAGTGACGTCAAATCTACTCGTTTTTTTACGAGTCAGGCAGTTAAAGTGTAAGTCATTATCATATAAGGATAAAAAATGTAATGGTGGGTCATGTGAAAGTCTGTGTTCATATCCTGTCTATTACATATATAGACACAGGTATATATAAGCCTGTGTATTTCAGCTATTACATATTAGAGATGTCTGCCTATCCCTTGCATATGTATTTAATGGATTATGTCCTGTACATGTGGGGTCAGATTGACCTTAGGTCAACATGGGTGTGACAATAATCTCGGCCTCAGGGTGGCCTTTGAGCGTTCCATCATCAGATTTTCAATTGGATGGACGGTTGAAGAGTTGCAGTATGGAGTGGATTGAAGCCTGTCCATTAAAGTAGGAGGATTTGCTATCTTAATATATATCTGAGCACTTGTAGCATATATGTGTAGAGATGGTAATCTGGACCAACTGATGATTGCTGGTTTAGCATGAAATATTGGTGATTATTTATCTTTTCAACATATGTGTGTTATGAGATAGTGTGGAGAGTGGTGGGTCATGTGAAAGTCTGTGCTCATATCCTGTCTAATACTTTATATTGTATGTCCTTAAATATAAATTTAATTCATTTTTTTTGGTATCACTATTGATTTATCAGTGATTTTATTTGTTTGGTAGGTAGATTGTAAGCAAATAGATAGGTGAATAAAGAGAGATGAGTGGATGGATAATTAGATAAATTGAAAAGAAAGATAAATGAAGAAATAAATATATAATTAGTTATATAAAAAGAGATAGGTAGATAGATATCTGGAAAAACTGATAGAGAAATAAATAGATTGACTAATAAATATTAAAGAGAATTGACAGATAAACAAATGAATAGATAAAATTGAATATATGCAGGCAGGCAAATGAATAGCTATATGACAGATAGGCAGATCTATAGATATGCCAATAAATAAATTGATATAAATATACACAGACAGACATATAAATAGACACACCCATAGACCTATGATTATAAATAAATACATGGATGGACAGTCAGATAGACAACTGGATAGACATATAAAAAAATTGAAAAAGGTTATATAGTAACAAATATTAGATTTAACATTAAAGTTTTTTCAGCAATACTTTCTTGCCCTGTTCAGTGTAATATATATATATATAATTGAGAATAATTACAGACTTATTCATAGTGACACAGACTTTTTTCAAAAACACATTTTTTCTTCTCTTTCATTCTCTTCTCATATAACTATTATAGTGAAGGTGCTATACTCTCTGTGTTAATGAAAAATACTTCATTTACAAGAAGGGAATGTGAATTTTATAACTTAAAATTGTATATTTATTTTTAGATGTTACAAATTGAATTTCCTTCAAAGTAATGTGTTTATTTGATGCAATTTTCTTGTTTAAATATCTTTTTCACTTTTGAAGTAATCCTAAAAGTCTTGCAAACCCTTAACATGTCACTGTTTTTTCTTCTCTACATCTAAATCTTCAAAACATTTTTTTTTGGCATTTTCCATTTGAGGGAATAGAAAAATCTTAGGACTGGGTAAATTCAGCTGGTTCATGCTTATTTAATTAAAAATTATTTTACACCTGAGACTTTACATTTGCACATTGTTTTGGTGATCTTGAACTTTCCACATTGCCACAAATCAGATCATTTTACCATGTGATATGTATGTTCCAGAACTTGTAGGCAAAATGCCTGATCATTACAAAGGAATTCTGAATGAATGTCACATGGATAAGAAAAAAATATCAGTTTCATCTTGACATTGGACTTGACTGGCCATGCTTTTTTAGGATGTGGTGAATTTGATTTTTCCCTTAAACAATTGTAAACTTGTGTTTTCCTCAAATTAGCTTGTATGTAAGCGGTTTCAAGCATTGGAACTGTTTTCCCTGCAATTTCCCTTGACAGAAAAATAAAATTTCATGTTCTAACTTTTCAGTCATTACAAAAATTGACAAATAATGAAGACACACTGACCAAAACATTTATTACCTGGTACCATGACTTCACTCAATGATGCTAGTTGGAAGACTGATGTAGGAAAATCTGTCCAAGAGGTATTTAATGGTGAAAGCACATACTGCAATGTGCTAATCTTTAAATAACAATTCTGGTTGTTTATGGGTTCCTCCTTATATATGTTATCCAAAGAATATAAGTATTTAAACTAAAATAATATTAAAATTCTTAAATTTAATACATTTTTTAATATGACAACAGCTATTTTTTCATCTCAGAGCAACACATGAGGTCACATTAAAATTCATATAAAATTGATAAATTTAATAAAGTTTATGAAATGGCAATGGTCATTTTTCCATCTCTGGATGCTGTATTTGATATTTATTAATAATGTTTCTTTGGCTTACATTGAAAGCACAAGCATTTTATACTTTGCTGTATTACTCATTTCTTGCGATATGGTACCATATTTTGTGCACTAATATATATATACTTTTCCTTATGTCAAAGCATCGGCCGGGAAGCAAACCCACAACAACTGTCTGCAAGCAACTGCTTGCAAGGCAGCTGCAATGATTTCTCAGCTACCAATGCTTGACCACTAAAATATATTTAAACATAAAGTTAAAAGTTTTATGAAATTTTATAAAATATTTTTTTTAACGAATAAAATAAAAATTATCATCTTAATAGTGATTAAAAAAATTCTTATATTACTTCAGAAAACTTAAAGTTTGAAGAGTGTAACCAAGACTATAAAATGAGCAATAATAAGTAGGAATGACTGTTATAAATTGTGAAGTGAATATGGATTTAAAAAGGTCTTAACTAAAATGACCATTGTTAATGGGTAATGAGACTGATATTTTATTTCCATAGGAGAAAAATCTATTAAAGTCAAAAGATATTACCAGAGAGTAATTAATTCAGTAAAAAATACAATTTTTGAACCTTTTGTGTTAATGTGAATGAGCGAACCCTCCATAAATGTATACTGTATTTAACAGTTCTCAAAATTTATTACCAATAACTACATAATTTATTATCAATAACTATATTATTTTTTTAAATTTGTTTATACTATCCATAATCTCAATTTATAATTATAAATTAATTAATGCACATTGATTCCATAAATAATATTTACTAAGGTAATAAACCTAAAGGCATGTGCAGTTGAAAATGCGAAGGTAAGGACCTCTACATGTCTTAACCACAAGCTTATGCATTGGAAAACAAGAGGAGAACCCTTCTTTACTTCAACTTACTCTCTATATAAATAGGTGAAGCTGAAGCAGTTAGATCTGAGAGCATGAAGCTATTCAATATTTCACTGATTAAGTCCACAATTCCTATTATACATTAGTACTCACGAAATCTTTCAATTTACAATGAATCAATGGAAAAATCTTATAGTTAGAGATCTATTGTGATAATTTAAAGTTGTAATTATAAATTTATTTAATGCACATTGATTATGTAAGTAATATTTACTAAGGTAATAAACCTAAAGCATGTGCGTAAGCTTGTGGTTAAGACCTGTAGAGGTCCCTACCTTTGCATTTTCAACTGCACATGCTTTAGGTTTATTACCTTAGTAAATATTACTTACGTAATCAATGGGAGTTACATAAATTTATAATTACAACCTAAATTATCATAATTTCTAACTATAAGATCTTTCCATTGACTTGTTGTAAATCAAAAGATTTCGTGAGTACTAATGTATAATATGAATTGTGGACTTAATCAGTGAAATATTGAATAGTTTCACGCTCTCAGATCTAACCACTTCAGTTTCACCTATTTATATAGAAAGTAGGTTGAAATAAAGAAGGGTTCTCCTTGGGTTCCCCTCTTTTCTTCCAATGCATAAGCTTGTGGTTAAGACCTGTAGAGGTCCCTACCTTCACATTTTCAAACACACATGCTTTAGGTTTATTACCTTAGTACATCTCAATTTATGTATGTCTATACTATGCACTTAAAAAGGTATCTGTGTTATATATAGTGCATGCTTACTGCATATATAATGTTCATTAACCAATATATATTCTATTACAATCAAATGTTATCAACAAAACATGAGTTATTAAATATGATGCATGATATATGCAAAAAGAGTGTGGAACAATATAGTGGATATCATGGTTATTATATATATATATGTTATACAAAAAAATATTATGTATTTCACTAGAGGAATTTTTTTTTATTGAATCATACACACATATATGTAAATAATAATTAAAATAGATAAAATCTATCTATTTATTCAATCACTTATTTATAAATATTTTAATATATAGCAATAATTTTTCTTTATATATATATATTAATATTCCATACAATGTTTAATGGACATACAATTTATTAATACATTTTAATAAATTTTTAATATGTATTAATAAATATATATGTGCTTGCATGTTTATATAATTTATGGTGTACATATTCCTTGGTTATATATATGAATATTAAATAACATGCCTTTTTTCTGCACCTACAAATAATAATTGTTTTGAGAATTATTAGTCATATTTTTTTTATCTGAAATTTTTAATGAATGCCATGTTCCTGTATGATAGAATATTTTTATGCATGATGGGAAAATTTAATGAAGTATAGTCATAATCATTTCAATGCACATATAATTTTCACTACTTGTTTAAATTATGTTTTAAAAAAAAATTGTTAACTGTTTTGCTTGTTTAAAAATTGTTTCACAAAAATAATTTGTAAAGTCTTAACCAATCTTTTGATTCATTGCTTACATAATTTATGGCAAAATAAGAGCAGCTTTTTAC
This sequence comes from Epiperipatus broadwayi, assembly GCA_028023455.1. NCBI lineage: Eukaryota > Metazoa > Onychophora > Udeonychophora > Euonychophora > Peripatidae > Epiperipatus > Epiperipatus broadwayi. The sequence goes on along the minus strand of JAQFVV010012542.1, from coordinate 411,281 downwards.
TCTAGTGCCATCTATAGTAAGCTCAAGTAATCAGCAGTTGCAAAATATTAAAGCATCTGAATCCCTATACACCAATCAGTTTCTAGCTTTTGCCTTTATCAATGAAAAACTGGGATTCAAAATCGAATGATATATATATGCATGCTAATGACTATATTGCTTGGGGTTTATACCAAGTTCAAGTGCCAGAACTGATCCTGGGACCTCTAGATTCCAATTCAGATGCTCTACCAGCTACACCAAACTTTACAGGCCAACTGAATGATTAAATACAGTTATGCTTCCAGAAACCATCTTTTAACTCCATTTTACTGTTAGAACTAAAGACTGAAATTAATAACACATTAAGATTTTGACGTCACACAGTTATTTAGGCCAGAGTCTAAGTCATATAATTACATATTTTAATAACATTAACTTTTTTTAAATGAAGGCACTTTTTTCCTGGCAAGCAAGTTAATATAAATACCCCATTAAATTTTTAATGTCAATTTTTTTCTATGTATTAAATCAACACATCCTTACATATGTATATATTATCTCTTTTATAATTTAAATACTTGCTTTGTCTTAATAGTGATATTTACATTAAAAAAACTTTGTCAAGCATTGATAGTTGAGTGGTCGGCACAGCTGCCTTACAAGCAGTTGTCCGGGGTTTGCGGGTTCGCTTCCTGGCCGATTTTTGACATATGAAAAAAAAACTTTTCTTCATAAAAAAAAGTTTTTAATTTATTTAATTTTATGTGGACTTAATAAAAACATAAAAAATAAAACAATAAATAATGTTCATTATCCATTAGGTTTCTAAGGCTGGATTGAGTCTACAAATAATGAAGTAATATTTTTTTTTCTTCAAAATAAAAACAGTGTTAGTTACTGTGAGTGTTATGTGACATTCATGCACCAAAGGGCCAAGCAGAGCTTTAATCCATCAGCTTTCAAACTCATCACTATTCCAAATTGTGTAATATACTTTTTCCCAGATATTTATTACTTGTAAAAATATCAGATATAATACTGAGAGAAACTTTTTCTATATAATGTTTTAATAATTTGCAGTAATAGTTTGCATTATTGAAACCATGTGGCTTCTTGAAATGTCATTTTTTATGCAGTGATGCATGACAATACATTGTACAGTGAAGATGTTATTCATAGCTTCAAAATCTTTCAGAAGCATTTTTTTTTACCTTATTCTAGAACCACCAACTGTGAAGTCAAATAGTCATATTTTTTGCTGTTTATTTCTAAGTTTAAGAGCAGATTACTTTAGAATGGAGGAAACAGGATTATTCTCTGAAACATATAAATAAAATTTAAAAGTCATGTGATGTTACTGTGGTTATGATATAACTTCTTACTTTTTAATCTTCCAAGACCTTGATTACAACCATTCTAATAATCAAAATTTACTATCATTCTTTATTTTAATATTTACATACACACACACACAAACTTCTTTTGATTACCTGGAAGGATCAAATTTTTCAGCATCAGGCCAGAATTCTTCATCGTAATGCACTAATACTGGGTAAAAGTAAACATTCATTCCTTTTTTAAAATTAACTCCTTTAATCTCACAGTCTTCAGTGCATTCTCGGCCTAAAAAGCTGAAAGAAAAAATGAAAACAAACTTAAAATAGTCGCATTTAAACTTTGTTTCATAGTATTTTTATATATATATAAATTATCAATGTGAAACTCCAATAGTTCTTATTTCTCTCATAATCAAAATATTCTTATCTTATTGTATAACATGCAGTCCGATAGTAAATTATTTAAATTATAATTATCGGTTAAAAAGATTCTTTTTTGTCTTTTACAAGAAAAGAAAATCTGTAATCATTCTATTTATACTGTTGGATGCTGTATTTAGGCTATTAGTGGTTCCACAGATAAAATAATAAAATGACTTTTAGATATGAAAATTAACTGTGAATAACAAATAAACAGTGCCTGGTCAGAAAACACTTCTGATGCCTTGCAGAATAGAATGTTGTTTTATCAAAGACTTGGGAGTGTTTCAGATAAAAAACAATCTTTTATGTACTCTTTTCCCTCTTAAAACACTTGATAGTATAGGACATGGTCATCATAAGCCTCTCATGCCATTAATCATGTCTATATATTAACTGAACTGATGACATTGTGTATTTTCGCAATCACATTTTCAATCTATAATTCTACAGACCTTTCAGAATCCAATTTTTTAGTATTTAGCTCAAGCTTTTAACAATTAAAAGCTATGATGGAAGAAGGCTTAGTAGGATGGTAGTTATAAGTTATCTTTACCCAAAACATTATAATAAGTACTAAAAGTCAGTTTGAAGCTGGATTCAAATCAGATGTTTCAAAACAATTTCTTGGTATAGGAAGAAAAAAATATTTCTGTAGTAAAAAGATGCAAATATCTAGTCATTATATTTTGTGAATTGCCCAAAATTTTAAAAATGTGAGACATGCAATTAAATATACGTAAAATAAAAAGCTTCATGAAATGATGGAATTATTATTAATATCAGGAAGCAGGAAATAAACAGAAAAATTATTGTATACACCAAATATTTAAATGATAAAGATATAGCAAATGATTTAAATAATATAATAAAAATATTGATATTTACAAAAGGTGATATTAATAATTATGCTGTGCTTTGAATGCTTATTGGTGAAGTTAGAAATATTAAATTTATATATCAGGCTTAGCACTTTTGAGGAACCTCATATTCATAGCCAGAGAGTTAGAATGTTGTGCTGTTGTTCATGTATGCTAATATATGCAAATTAATCTCCATATGTAAAACAATTTTTAATATATCCAGATCAATCAGGTTTTCCACTTCTGAGAAATAGGAAAATATGTCTTTTCTGTTAATGGTGTGTGGATGACTAATGATGAAGTATGCCTCATTTATTTTTCTTTTGCAGTCATTTCTCTCAGTGCACATGATCTCAGGGTTGGAGGTCCAAACTTGTGACTGGCTGCTTTTTCATGTTCCAAGAATATTTAAGTGTTGTTGCCATTATTTTGAGCTCTCTTGTATGCATACACATGCTGGGTAGCTCTATTATTAACAATGGCTTTCATTTTCCCATAATATGCAGTGCTGCAGCCTACCTGTGGGCATGAGATCTTGTGCACAACTTGAGGTGTCAAGCTAGGATCAGTTGTGGAAATATTGGAAATTACAGATCTATTAATCTTCTACCAATTTTTTGCAAAATCTTTTGCAAAATAATTACAACCTGTATCCAATAAAATTTGGATTTGAACCAATCAAAAAAAAAACAATCTTGTTTAAAAATCATTTTAGTTCAATGGATCACATCTAAGCATTAAAATTATTTATAGAGTTGCCATTATGCTTTGGATTTTTAGCTTATAAAAAGACATTTAATTCTATAAGCATTATAGACTCAGAATATTGCCATATTTTGATGAATATTTTTGCAACTGAAATGATTAAGTTTACATAAAGATATACTAAGAAGATTAGTATTAAGAAAGGCACATCAGAATGAGTTTATATCCACAAAACTTTCTATATCATCTTTACAAGAAGTATTTTGTAGATCAAAATAGTAATTGCAAGAAGTATAATGGAATGAAGATTATTTAAGGGTCAATGAAGATGGTGTGGTTGTTTTTGAAAATAATGTTTCAGAGCTTCAGGAATTGTTGCAAAGGATATCAGAAAAAAGTAAGAAAATAAGAATAAAGATGGATACTAAACCGATTAAAGTATCCAGAAAAAAAAATAAAGATTGATAATCACAAATTAATAAATACTTTGGTCAGATCATTATCATATACAGAAGCATAATGGATAATATTACTAAGACTTAAACTTGGATGGTGATATTTTATTATAAAATATTAAAAGGCAATATGTCTATGTAATTGAAAAGGTTAATAGATGTGCTTCACCAGTCCTAACTTTTATATCTGAAATTTGAATACTTAACAAAAGACCATTTAGAGATTTCAGATTACTGAATGAACTATGGAGAGATGTATATTAAGAATAACAACAAAATACATGTATGGGAGACTGAAAAATTATTACTAATATTACTGAAATTATTAAAATACTGAATCTGGGCTGAACATATTTGTGGAAGACATGATGTTAAATAGATATGAAGTTTTAAATTGGATCTCAGGAGATTGTAACAGCCCAAGAAAGGCACCACATTAGTGAAATAAGAAAGTTTGCTGAAGCCTTGTGGGACAAGAAAAGCTAAGAATAGGAGTAACCAGATAAATCTTGATGAGATGTTTATCCTGTTGTACAGCAGTAATGATGGAAAATGGTGTTGATGAATGCTAAATTTGTTTCTAAAAATTTTAGAGACCTTTGTTTTATGCCAAATATAGGCCATTTATTATGCTTTGACTAAGAAGGTTATAATTAAAAAAAATGTCACATAATTTTCTCATATGCTTATTCATATGCATCCAATAGCAAAAACTGTCTGGGGATGGTGATATTATCTGTATCTATTGATAACTCAAGATTTACGATAGATGTCTCTAAAGCAGGATTCTTGGAAGCATATAAATAAGTATATGAGAAAGTCATTTAATATTGTTATCGAATTATATCTCTATCAAAAAATAAATCTATTATTTAGCAAATTTTTAAAAGAAACAAATTAACAAACAATGGTTAAACTAACAAGAAATATTGGCATGTTATTTTTGAAATAATTTTAAAACTTACATAGGAAGGACAGGATAAAGTCGTAAAACTTCAGAAACCACCTGTTCTAACAAGTGTAACTTTTGAATTTCTTCATAAGTTGGTATCTAAAATTATTAGAATTTGCTTTATTAAAAAATTTCCTTTTGCAGAATAAATAATGCAATGTAAAACTTATTTAAAATATAATATAAATTTTTTGTATGATGATAAAGTATTTACAAATAGTTTACATAAGCTTCTTTTTCTCAACCAGTAGGTTTATGGGCTACATAAACCTTCAGCTTTCTCTCCATTTACAGATCTTTAACACATATATGAAAGCATTTCCCTCTAAATGTATTCATATATTAGCTAATTATCCCTCCATCACTTCATCCTGAAACATTTATACTCTGCCAAAGGTCTCATCAAGTGACCAGCCATATTGTTTCTTCTTTGAGCAATGATGTCCAAATACTTCTACTTCCTTCAATTAGGTTCAAAACTTCCTTATTTTTTAAATTGGTTTTCTATGGGTTCTTTATTCTGTAGTATGACCATTATTTTAAAGACTCGTACTTTTTAGATCTAAGCAATGTCCATATCTCTCATCCATATGAAGCCACATTCTAGTCTGTCTAATAATTTCATTATAATGCATTCTCCATGTTTTCTTTTTTTATATTTTTGTCTACTTTCTACAAGAATCTCTATCCATTTGTTACTTAGTTATTTCTAGCCTATTTTTTAATGTGAATTTTATATCTTTTACACTCCTTTTCCTCTTTTGCCATTTTACACCAACTCCATTCTATCACCATGTTCAAGATTGCTTTTGCTATGCATGGCTTGTATGGCTTTTTTTTCAAGGCATCAATCTGCTGCTTAAAGAATTGATTTCTTTTTATTATTTCTTAACTATTATCTTAATTAAATTAAGTGAGTTTTTCTCAAGTGATTTTACCCTGATCAAATTCTATCTTTTTCTAGTCCTGTCTACACTTACGTCTTTAAATATCAGTGTAATACTTAAGCTTCACAAATGATAGTCTAGTCCACATCTGCCCCTAAATAATCTTTACACAACTTTATCTGAATGCAAAAAGTACTGTGAATTTAAATATAATCAATTGACCAATAATAAAATTATGACTAATCACAAAATGTGATGAGACTGTTCCCAATTTCATTTGTTATGTCAAAATCACATACTATCTACCTACCATTACCATTCATTGCATTCTAATCTTCCATAATATTCAAATATTCTTCATCTTTTACACTTTTAAGAACTTCTTTCATTGGTTCATAAACATTCTCAATATGTTCATCCGCATATCAGGATGATAGCAAATATATCTGAATTAGTATCAAATTTTTTTGCATTTGATCTTTGTCATGGTTATTACTTTATTGCACCATGATTACTTCTTTACTACACATCTATTTGCCTGCAATTTTATAGTCCATATTTCTAGAAAATACAAAGTTACTCCTTGATCTCCTGATTAAATTATTAATAAAAATCAGTCACATGACACATGACCTATATAGCTTGCATTACCAATATGTAATATATAAAGAACCTGCTAATAGCTCTAAACAAACTTATTTTTTTATTTTTTTATGATAAATGCTACAAGAGAAAGTACCTGAAGTCTTTATTATGATGGTCCCCATCCCCAGACTGGTTTCAAGCTATAGCTCTCATCAGCGAGGAGCTAGGACATTAGATTCAAAATACTAACTCAAGCCAAGCATTTATCTAATTCTTAAATATTAAGAAAAAGATCTAATGTGTACACTACCAAGCTATTAGTCTTATTTATAGTAACTATTCTTATCTGTAATCTTTACATTATTCTTCAAAACATTAAGCTTTCTATACTTTTTTAACAATTTTGCACTCCTGGTAATCAAGAAAGCCTTCAATATTTCCTTCCTTTGCTTGAGACAAGCAAGCACTGAGTTTCTGAAAAGTCTTTTTTCATAATATTAATTTACTTTGCTGAATCTTCTTGCTTATTTTTCTAGGATAAAACATGCACCCACTGTAATACCCTAACCAGGCTTGTTGCCGATTGATGATCACTGATATTTTTTCATTTTATCATATTTCTCTACTACTCGTTACTGACATTCTAGATATAACATGAATGTTACAATTGGTTAGTGCATTACCTTAAAATTCAGTATTTCAAGAATCTAAGGATTCTGGTTTGATTTCCATGCTAGTACTGTCATGGATCATGCCAATACCACCCGAAGAAGAGGAAATAATGAATACCCCCCAAAATGTTGTGCATATACTAACCTGTGCTATTACTAGGCATATAATGCTAGGATTATAATACTTTTCAGTATTTGAAAGTGCTTAGCTTTAAAATAAAAATTTTTTATTACAATATAAACCTAGTCTGCTGTTGAATGTTTCAACATTAACTAAATAATAACAATTGAATGTAATTCGAAAATTTAAATAAAATTAAATTATTTTAAAGACATTCAATACTTAATATTAGTTGATAGCATAAATGTTGTAATGTAGGATCCACAGATATTGATTATGAATCTTCTAATTTTATGGAAATATTTCTCAAGGGTACGTGAATGATCTGGTAGCACTTTTTCTACAGTTGGGTCAGCATATAAATTCACTATTTTTCATCTGTATGAGAAATGACCATATATGGCTTTTTATAGAGTTACTCTCTTTCCAAAGCTGCTCACAATGCTCTGAATAGTACTGGGTTTTCGGTTTATAACTGCTTATTCTTCAGTTTTTTATATTAATATCATAAATAACCTCATTTATCTTGCTTCTATCTGCCACCCTATGGGAAAAACCAGTAGCTGTCAGCTATAATGATTGAAAAACACAACAGAAGTTTAGAGTTTGCTCTACTGGGTGCATAAGAAAGTAAATATAAAATTAATGCTATTTGTGATGAGAATTAAAATATCTCTCACTTATCATTATATTAGCAGTCAGGTATAAATGAGTACAACTATTCCATTTCTAGAAAAAAAACTGAATGCTGTGTCTTTTTCATGTATGACTTTTACTATTAAATAAAGGTTGTGTGTATGTGCTCACATAAAAAATAAAATATAAATATGAAGTAAAATTTTGTAAATTATATTAATGGATAAATCTTGAGTCGCATAGTTAAAGGTAATTATAAATTGGAAACAATTATTTATTAGATTAAAATAACTAATATTTTTATAAATTAATTAATTATTAGATAATTAGACAACTAATTAATTAGTATAAGAACACATTGATTGTAAAACATTCTAGAGAAAATTTAGATTAGTCCAGAGAATAAGATCTTATTAAAAATCATTAAAACTCAGGTGATGAAGCCAGTGGAATCAGACCCTCATTTTAGCTGGACCCTGTTCCCTATTTTATGCATCTTACACTAAATATATAGGCATGTCCATTATCTATAATAGCTTTGAAAATATGTGGGGATGCTTCTTCTTTTGTTTTAAATGATATGTGCTCCACATAAAAAATTCAAATTTTTTGTGCATAAACTAAAGCACTGTAGTTGGAAATGTGGCAGCAGATAATGAACATGTTATCATGTTAAGTGAAAAAAACATTTTGTAAACTAACACAAGAATTAGTATAGTAAAACTATTCTACAATTAACAAAAATAATAAATCCACTTTTTTTCTTATCTGAAAGTGGGTAATGTGTGCATCATTCTCATACGTAGATAAAAAATACAAATGGAGATAAGAAAAAAATAATAGTGTTTACATTCAATTTCTTGATATCAAAGTTGTCTTAAAGCAATTTGATTCACTGAAACAATGTAAAAGAGCAGAAAATACACCGGATGTAATCTGCAATAAACTTTGTCTCCATCAAAGAGCATGAGTATCTCTATGTATTAGCCTGAGCTAGAAATTTATAGGACCATAATTGATACATTTGATCATGTGACATACTGACATCTGAGCATATGCTTGAAATTTAAATCTGTCTACCTACTTATATATCTAATCTATATACTTATTTACATATCTAACCTATACATCTATTAACCAATTCTAAATACAGCAAAACTCTCCATATAGTAGTGCCATCTTGTGCTAACAAGAGCAATCAATGGATGCCAGAAGGCTTGTGCATAAAATCCCTATCTAGTGCCTACTCATCCAATATCCCCAGACTAGTTTCTGGCTTGTGGCCTTCATCAGTGAGGAGCCTTGGATCTGAGAGCACTGCACCTAGATCGTAGGATCTAATGCAACCCTCCAGCACCCACCTTTTAACTCTATTTAACTACAAAACTATGAGAATGAAATTGAAAACACTATTAATATTTTCAATCCAAGCTCAATAGCTTATATAGTCATATGGGTCTGAACTCAATTCAGTACCCATACATTTTGGTGTCATGTGATGTTTAGTGGTTTAACATCTATTAACATTAAAATGACTTTTTCAATCAGCAAATGAACATGAAAAAACATAGAAAAATACATTAACAGATCATTATTAATAATGAAAAAGATAATTAAAATTAATAATTTAAATAAGAAACAGAAACAATATTTACAGATTTGTAGAAATTTTCAAAAACACAATTAACTATGGCAATTTGAAATTACTGAAGCAGGTTGTCAAAAGTTGATGTTGCAGCTATTCTGTTATCACATCAAAACTAGAAGACAATTAACTCATATTTTGACAATTAAACATCGGAACAAATTTGTTATCTAAAGTAAATAGAAGTAGTTTTTGAAAGTACAGTAGCAAAATAAATTAGTAAACTAACATAAACACATGTTGAATTAAGCAGGAAAAAGTTAAAATAATTGGCTAAAACAACAAAAAATAAAATTGAAAAATAATATCTTGTCAGCAGGCTTAACATAGACATGTGAAGAAAGAATAAAATAATAATGTTTAGCCCAAAAGGTTGACATTGATGTGTGAAGCAGGAAAAAATAAAAACGTTTGGCCAAATAAACAAAAAGTTAAAATGAGGGGAAATGAGATTATGGTTTGTTCAAACTCATGCACATGTGATTTGAAAATGAATATAAAATAAATATTTTGATCCAAAATGTTTAAAGAAAAAAGTAACCTCTAACATATATAATATTTAGATGATTTATACACAAGTTCAATATGACTACTATTATATTGTTGAAGTCTATCTATTTAGAAATGATATCCAAAAAACTCTCCACAACAATGTAAATAATAAAATACCATGCACAAAGTGTCATGCAGACATGCTTAAAAAATACTCCAAGGAAGTGTTGACATTGATTCTTCACTGCTACAGTTGACAAACCATTATGAAGATCCCTTCTTCTACTATTCAGAGGTGAATGGATATATTATCAGTTGATGAAGCCTGTGTGGGGAATCTTGGAATTGGCTTTCTTCGTATTGAACCTGCCAGTGGAAATAATTAGATAATGTAGCAAATCTCTTGCAACAATAATAGATTGGTTAAACTTCTGCAGAGAGGTTTGTTTATAAGTAACTTCTGTCAAAACAATGGAACAACTAGTCAGAACAAATAAAGAACCAATTTAAATAAATAAAGCCAAGTTTTCCAGCCACAGGAAATATAACCAAGAAAAAATGCTCATTGAAAACCATCCATCTATAAGCTAAGATATGACTATTCAGGAGAATGGAACAGACAGATTGAGTCTTTGTAATAAAAATATTTCAAATTGCCACTATTTTTGCATACCATATTGAGAGATTTATTTTTTATTAATTGTAATATTAATATATTTTGATTTAGGCACATTAATATATCTTGCATTAGTTTATGCAACTTTTTTATGCTGCCACTCTTACATTAATGCCAGCATATTTGTATTCTATATTATATTTTAAAAGTAAAATGCTTAGTTTATGCACAAAAAATTTGAACTTTTTTATGACTTTTGATAATGTGGATTTATTGATTTTTTAAAATTGTAATATTAAAACACTTTTGTTTAAGAACCATAATACTTGTATTATTTAATGCAATTCTTTTTCAACTGCCATACATACAATAATGCCAGCACATGTCCCAGTTCTGCCCCCATATTTTGAAGATAAAATATTTTAGTATTGTTTAAATTTTTTTATTATGCTAATAATTTGAATATTTTTGGTCACATGGCTATACTAATTTTTTTGTTGTTTTATAGTTACTAATATTTGCTAAATATGGTTTTTTGATATTTGATTGCAATAGTAATATATCTTCTTTTGGTCACATGATTACGATAGTATATTTCTTTCATTTTGCCATTGGCTAACTAATAAAATTTTCTAAATAGTGTTTTTGAAATTTTAATTGTTTTGATCATACTTATTTGTATGAAATTTCTGGGGTTTTTTACTTTTGATGAAAATGGGCGTTTTTTACTTAGAATGGACAAAATATTTGGAACACAACATTATTTACTTTGTAGGTGCGATCTAGAATCATTTATTCCTGGTACTATGTTCAAAAGGGCATAGAGTTCAAATTAAGTTGGTACAAATTTTTATGTAGCAGTTGTATATGAATGACAAAGTAAACATCACTAAACAAAATCAAAAGGTTAATTAAAACTTTATTTCGTTGTAGAATATGAATGCTATTGCTAAACACAATTATATTTTATTTTAATTTTTCATCTATAATTAAAACTTAAGAAGAAAAATGTTGCCAAGCAACATTATAAAATTGAAAAATATGTAACAATAGTTGTATGAAGATAATTTTAATTGTGGATTAAGTTTTAGTTTAATTTAAATGTTCGAACTAAAAAAAGAGACATCCTATTTCTTTAATTATATCAGCACTAGATTGGGGAGTCATACATAAAAGTGAATCAAGCAAATTTTATTCATTTCAGTTTTTGTTTTTGTGAGGAGCTGATCAGTAGAATGTTAGCAAGCATCTGCCAAGAGAAAGATGAGTAAGTAACCTCAGGTCATAGTGAGTTTTAAGGCAGAGTAACTAATAATCTACAAGCTAGTTGAGATCTAACGCTGAGAAGCCATTTTCAACAGCTATAGTTGTGGATCTCTGAGAACACTATTTGAAAATATCCAATGCGTTTTGTTAAATGTCTCACAGTAAATCTGTTATAACTGTCTTTCCCAAATCTATTGGTAAATAATCACCCAAAGATTAAATAGAAACTACACTTCTCTGCTTAAATATCTCCAGAAAATTCTTTAAAGATTGTTGCAGACCAGAAAAGAAAAGTATCAATTAATCATTAAAAATAAAACAATCCAAAAACTAAAAAAATATTTCTGATAATAAAGACAGAAAAAAAAAGGTTTCTAGAACTAAAGTATATATAATAGTTAATTACCAGTAAGCTAATTCATTCAGTTAATATGTATTATTTAATGAAGGTCTATTGGGAGCAAAAATATCTCTGTTCAGTTAGCACTGATCCCATAGTCAATAGTGTAAAATAATGTACAAAGCTCATTCCATATATATATCAGTTGAAGATAGATCAGATTTTAAAGCATGAAATGATCACATCATCAATTTAAGATAATCAAAATTTAAATATGAGTTAAAGTAGCCTAAAATAAATTTCAACAACTACATATTGTAACTATATTAACATTAATTAATAATAATTAATCCAAACATAATAATATTTCAATTGATTTCAAACATAACCATGTAGAACACTAGCTAGGCATTTTAAAATTGATAAATAATATGTTTTCCAATATTATAGAGCATTATTACAAATAGTATGTTTTAAAATAAACATTTTGTCAAACATCTGTTGGAATATCCTAGATTTATTGAAGTATATACTTCTATTGTTGTGGTATTTCAGTTATAAATTATATATAATCTAGAAGGGTAGATAGAAAGATTATTTCTTTTTTTCACTTATTTATAATTATGTAGGAGGCATCTTATGTATATATAACAAATGTAAGTTGCATTATATATTGATTTGTATAAATATTTGTTTGGGGAATTAATTTATGTATTATTTGCAGTTTAGTAAAATGTATATTTTAATTCTAGTAACACAAATTAATTAATATTTAATATTATAATTTATAGTTATTTTCAATTGTGCTTTAAGTTATTTTAACATCACAATTAACTTTGAAAATTAACATGTCATGATTATTTTTTATGCTTTAAAATCTGATTGGACTCAAGTTTAGGATTTATATGAAATGGATTTTTTCTGTTATTTTGAAATACTAGCTGTGGTTTCATTGCCAGATGAGTAAAACATTTGTCCTGAGAAGATGATTGGTAGATTACTTTGACATATGTCAAAGTTATGTATATATTACCAACAATTTTATCAGTGGAAAAGTACATACTTTGATTGAGTAGTTAATTTATGTATTGTTTCCATAGCAATAAACACTTTTGGACTATATATATACAGACATATTATAATCTAGCAAAACATTACAAATAATATTTAAATTTTTTACTTTTTGAACTATGTTGTAATATATAATGAATTATGCATTTTTTTGAGTAAAAAGCATAAAAAGATCTACATTTTAGTTATCACTAAAAGGGAGATTTATTTTAAAATTGGATTTATGGTAATGAAAACTTACAATCAAATAAAAATTCTAATATTTTTTGCCCTTGATATATATATGTAAACACTAAAAACCAATTTCAATATCAATAACAATAAACAATTTCAAATTGTTGTCAAGGCAACCCCCCCTTTAACAATAAGAGTGGAATCCCACCCTTATTAATGGTCTAATATACTTATATAGATACTAAAGATTGCAACTTGACACAGTGTCAATAATCTCTGTGGTCAAGTTGCAATCTTTAGTGTCTATATAAGTATATTAGACCATTAATAAGGGTAGGAGTTCCACCCTTGATGTTAAGAAGAGGTTGCTTTGACAACAGTTAGAAATTGTTGATTATTATTGATATTGGGTTTGTCTAAGTGTTGACTGGTTTTTAACAATTACTTATAAATACATTTAGCTTTGAACATATCATACTTAATTTAATATATATATATAATTTTAAATGTCCTGTAGCTATATTATTTTAGCCATGCTCCCCTTTAAATAAAGAAAGCTCAAATTTTAGCATTACACTGAAAAGGAAATTGCTTAAATATTAAGCGCAATGACGTAATATATATTAAAATTCAAGCTAATTTTAATAAAAAGTGTGAAACTAAGAAAGCAAAGACCTTACAATGCAAATAAATAAGCATGTTTAATTTTAAATATACTTAAAAAAATTATACAATAGGTATTTGCACTCTACAAAGTCAAATATAACAAGCAGAAACAATGCATGCCATTAGTTGAAATAGATATAAAATATTTGAAATGTCCCATAGCTATATTATTCTATTCACAGCCCCCCCCCCCCTAAACAAAGAAAGCTTGAATTTTAGCACTACATTAAAAAGAGAAATTTTTCAATGTTAAATGCAATGATATAATATATATTAAAATTAAAGCTAAAATAAATTAGCTATACAGTGTTTAAAATTTTTTCTCAGCTAGCAGTATGCATTGTTTTTATTTGGTATATTTGAGTTTGGGAGTAAAAATGACTATTGTATAGTCTAAATATATTTAAAAGTACAGTAAACAGATTTGTTTATTTGCTATGTAAAATCTTTGCTTTCTTAGTTTCCCTTTTTTATATAAAATAGCTTGAATTTTAATATATATATAACATAACTGCATTTATTAAATAATCACAAACTTCTTACACCTTTAAGCAAATAATATTTATTAATATAATAACAGTTTTGACTGTCCCTTGCAGTCTTTTTCAGATCTCAATCTATTTCTTTACATTTGGTGGAAAGATAGAGAAATAGATTTAGATCTGAAGAAGTCTGTGAGGAACAGTTGGAACTGTTATTATATTAATAAACATTTTTTTCTTAAAGGTTTAAGAAGTTTGTGATTATTTAATAAGATATATTGTTATATATGAATAAGCAAAATTACTGAAGGAGAAAAAGAAAAAAGTATATACAGATTTATATAGAATAATTGCACTTAACAATGAAGATGATTTCCTTATCAGTGTAGTATTAAATTTGAGTTTTCTTTATTTAAAGTGAGTGTGTGGCTGGAATAATACAGCTACAGGGCATTTCAAATATTATATATATATATAACTACCCTAGCCCTAGTATAATAGAGTTTTTATATAATAAAGGTATAAGCTTACCTCTCCAGTTACATTATTGTCAATTTCTTCTTGAACTGCCCTTTGAACTTCAGGATAAAGAACTAAATGGTGTGCTGTCATACTTATAGCACCAACTGTTGTATCAGAACCAGCTAATAAGAATAGCAAAGTATTTGCAACTATTTCTCTATGGGTCATTCCTTTTTTAATATTCCAAGCTTCTCCTGGTTTGTAAGACACATCAGTATCGTTCTTTTCATCAAGAGACTCATCAATAGCATTAAGCATTAATTGAACCATATCCATTCTTTCAGTCTTAAATTATATATGTATACAATTAGTTTTACTTGCAAAGTAGCAATATTTGATTAAATATGAACTTCCTGCTAAACATGTTTCTGTCAATAACCTGTCATCATCAGCAGCCTTGGAAATTAATTGAAACCCCATAAACATAGCAGCACATTTTCTATTTAAATTCATTCACAACATTCAATATAATGTTAATATTAGAACATGATTCTGGTAATAATTTTAAGTACAATTTTCTTTGTATCAGTTTAATACAATTTTACCATGGTTGGTAATGGACTTTATATAATGATTTACCATAGCAATCATCAATATGTACTCACTATCCTGATTTGAAATCAATTATTCACTATTATGTTCTTGAAAAACAATTTAATTTTTTTTTAAACAACCACCAATTTTTTTCAAAATCACAGCCATTTTATAAGATCGATGACTTCATAGAATAATGACTTCACTGAAGCCACATCAACTGGTAATAAATACTAAAATTAATACAAAAATGTATAGTACAATACACAGTTTATTCATTATATAATAGACCAAATTATTTTGATTATAGAATTAAAATATGATTATGATATATTATCTGATTTTTAGCCAATGTTTTTTCAAGATAAATATTATTTTTGTTCATGATATTGAAGCTATATATATATATATATATATGTGTGTGTGTGTGTGTTTCTTGTAAATTTATATTTAAAGTTTTTTAAACCCTGTTATAGGAAAATTTTAAATTTTATTTTATTAAAAATTTATTAAAGGCTAACAAGAATGAAATTTTATTTTATTAAATTTAATAAAGGTACGTATATGTGTGTGTATAAAGGGTTAGCTGAGATTCTAAAAAATTCTGAAAATCAGATAATTTAAATTCAGCTAATTAAAATTCCTGAACATTTTCATTTTTATAAAATTTATAAAGGCAGATTAATTATAGGGCATAGGAAATTTATATTTGTTATTGAAACCTTATCTAGTTAATGAAAAATAAAGTAATCGCTTTGTGTTATATATATAAGAATATTTTTTATTATTTGGCATGGTGGTAAAAAGGTGTTAATTGATGCTTAATTACTGCAAGAAATGTAAGTAAACAAAACGTATTTATAACTGGGAAAATTTTATTAATAAATAAACAAGTACAGGATTAAATTGTAATGAAGCTGATCAAAAGTGTTAACAGCAAATATATATATATTATTTGTTTTTCATTTCCTTTTATCCTCTATTTAATAATATTTAGATACTCATTTAGTGAGTGATAAAGGGCCAGCTATGTAAAAAAAGTTCCCAACTTTAATGCTGATTTAGGTGGGTGTGTTATCCTTACATATATATTAAAATTAATTCGGATGCCTTTGGAGAAAGTTATATAAATACCTCAGCAAATGTAAAAACAGGGTTCTTCATAAAAAATTCTCCAAGCTGTTTGGATAAGAGAAATTTTTCTAGATTGTCAATAAAAATTTTAAGAAGTCATTAATTATTTGGTTGCTTGAAGTTATGTGGAATGACCTGAATAGAAGCTTGTGTCCACTTCCCTTCACTATCTCTGCAGAGCATGAGTTCAGAATCCCTTGGAGTTGGTGAAATACTACCCATCTGAAGTCTGCTAGTCCAAGTACCTGTGCCAATGTTCCCACCTTTATAACTGAATTTAGCCTTTTAACTTGCCATGTTGTAATTCCAGGAATAAGAAGCCACCTTCTCAATTATGTCATCTTCAGTCAGATGCTCTTCCAAAGAACCAGCCTATCTCCATAATAACCAATTAATTATTAATATCTGAGGAATGGACCATCCAAGACTATGTGGATTGTACCATGACTGTTATGTGGCATTATATCTATATGCTGCTCTTTCTATCTTGCCATATTTATTTTAAAATCCTTCATGAAAGTAATAAAAGCAGAAACATTTGAACTTTAGTCATCAGACTTTGCACCTTCCCATACCCCAGTAAAAGAATTCATATGTTTCTTATGTTTCTCTTTATACTTGTATTATTTATTTTTTGTGATACTTTTATTTAATGTTATATTTCACTAACCTGTATTTGTTAAGAATGATTGAATATATATATATATTGCTATATGGGGTCATCATTAAGTCATCTATATCAGTAGTCTTTAACCCTTGGTATGTGGACTGGTGCCAGGCTGCAAAAGTTTTTTTACCAGTCCATGGTAGACTGGCAGGAAAGTTTGTAATAACAAAATAAGAAGAGTTTAAACTTTTAATTAATATAAATAATTTTTTTTCATCTCATTTTTACCCATTAAAAAAAAAAGAAACAGAATGAAAACAAAATCTAATCAATCATACATAAATTAATTTGTTTTTCTAATTATCACAGATGTTTATGGGGGGGGGGGAGATAGAATTAAATTTTTTATTACTTTTCTAAAAAAATTCAAAATTAAAAAAAAGTTTTTTATTATACAAACTCTATATATATATAACTTCATCTTGTATATTTAACATTGTTGTTTTGATCAGTTGTAACAATTATGCTCATCTATGGCTAAGCAGTTTATATCTTTAAGAAAATTTATCTATAGACTTCTGCCAAAAACCTTATCCTTATTTTTGCTGGTCCATGAAACCTTATCCTTATTTTTACCAGTCTGCAGGTTGAAAAGATTGAAGACCACTGATCTATATTGTATGTGCTATATTTATTCGAGGATCAGGTGATGGAAATATTTTGTAAACTCATTCTCATTCCTTAAAATTTTGTGAATCATCTTTCTCCCCTCTCTTTCCTTAAAAGAAAGCTAATTAATTAAAAAAATTACAGATGTTTTAACTTCCCCTCCCATTCCACTCCTGACTCGAAGACTTGGTTTTTCTAAAATACAGTTAGTCCTTTCCTTAGATCTTAACAATTATAAAAATTAGTTGAATAAATTTTAAAAAACAGTGTTGAAAATAATTTTTTTTTTTTTTAAAAATGTACATGCCATTTATTTTAATACATTAGCCTTACAAATGTTTCTTTATAATGATATATATCTATCACTAACTTCAAACTAATGGATAATGTATTTTTAGTGTGTGTGTGTGTACGATCTCTAAGTTGAACCTACAATTAAACAAGGATTATTAATCTTTATTATTTTATTAATTATTTATATATAATAAACCAATTAGGCCTTAATTTAGGCAATTAAGTCTTAATTTAGGCAAGTAATTTATGGCCACTTGTTTAAAATATATAATGCAGCTATTCATGTTTGTTTCTTTATAATAAACATTGTTAGTTCCAGGCCTTCATAATAAATTAATTACTGCTCATTCCTTTATTTAAATTCTGTTGCTAGGTTATATACAAATTTTTACTCATTTGCATATTTCTGTTCCTCAAGCAGACATTCATTTCTGAATTGTGGAAAAGAATTTGCTATGTATTCTTTTAGATAGGTCACACCAAGGCATACTCGGAGAATCTGTGTTATTGTCTGTAATATTATGAATGCAGATGAGTTTCCTGCTTGATAGTAATAAGTTCATTAATGGTTGTAGAAACAGACATTCATTTCTGCTTCTTATGACCTTCTGATCGTATGGAATTTCTGGGTAAAACCTTGCCAAGGCAGGCATACTCCATATCTGTTTTATTATCAGATATACTGTCCAGTTTTTGATAACCAGTTATAAAGTCTATTGTGGTCATCTATTAATGATTGTGATTTAATAGTTAAATAAATACTCCTATTTCAACCTGCTTGATTATTTATTAATTAAAAAATTAAACCATCATAGAATGTCCACCCTGGAGTTTATTAAGACATATAACCTATAGTCCCATTTGATAGAATTAGCAATAATTAACTGTTTAGTCACTAATTAATTTCTTATTGACAACAGACTCAATATATTCTGTAAATCTAGCCATTTAAGCATTAAATTCATTTTGTTTCAATTTTTTTTGTTATTGTCACTAATAAATTTATTTATGTATACATTACCTCTTGCATTTGTATTTTGCTTTCAAGAATTAGTTTTTGTATAGTTTTATGGTTCTGTTTTATCTCCCTGACCTTAGAAATATATACAAAAGGGGCATATATTTTGGCATCAGATGCAATGATCACATGGAAATTGTCCTTGGGGCACAGATAATGAGGTTTGACTTTTTATTATTTATTGTAATGTTTACATCAATATTACAGACTTGCAAGGGAGTGATCATTGCTTGGTTCCTAAGATTATTTTTACTGACTACACCTATCTGACCATATATCCAAAGTAAAAAATATTTTCATCATTAATGACTGCAAAAGCAAATTATTCAGTACAATAAGTAATCAAAAATATAGTTTGATCATGTATAACAACAAACTGAAGCAATAATAAAGTTTAAAATGTATATATTGGATAAAATATATTTATTCAATCAATATTATGGATTAAATTTCTTATGAACATTAATTTGCTTGCAGAAAAAATATTAAATATAAAATATGCATCAGACTAGTAATTATTTTGAAGGAAGAAAATGATTTCATGCATCATATAGATAATAATCAAATTTATATAATCAAAATCTATTAAACATAAATTAAAAATATCTTTTAAATCAATAATCTCATAATGATTCTGGCAATAGTAGCTGCTAAAATGCATCTTGAGTGTCAGCAAATAAAAAAGATTTAATTGTTTAGATTATTCAGCAACAAACTGCACATTACATTTTTTAAACAATTTTTTATTTAAATTCCATGCTTTTAAGTAAGTAAATAAATTTTTCATCTTTTTATAAAAATAAAAAACAGCTGTGCTATTATTTATTGCCATTTACTGTTTTTATGTAAATAAATAAATTCACAGTCTTTTTATATAAAAAAAAAATAGCTGTGATATTAGTAACAAAATTAACAGATTTTAATAATAGAACATAAAATGCAGCAGAAATAAGGTTTAAAATGTAAATTGTATTTATTTTTTATAAATTTTAAGTATTCATTGTACACTTATTTTTTTTTAGTTTTATGATTTATTTTAATTTAATAAATTGAGATTAAAAATATTCTCCCATTACTTAAGAAACAAAATGGCAGGCTGTCAAAAAAAATTATATACATACAGTTTAAAATTATTATGGATATTAAAACATTTTCCCACAAAATATTTACCCCCATGTTACTAATTTTTATTATAATATGCTTAATAAAATGTTTATTCATTAATTAACACTTTTTTCAATTTAAGCTTTAATTTTTAAATTGAATTTTTATATATTTTGAATTTAAAAGAATGAATTAATCCCTTCCCCCCTAGGACTGATTATAATTGCTTATTTTTTATGCAAGGTTTTTGATTTATGAGACATTTTGGGGCATCAATTGTCCTCACTAACCAGGATAAAAATGTATCAATAGGAAGAGCTTTTGATCAAATTTATTTTTAAATAATTTTGCTTTTAAATATTTAAATATATAAATAATTAATTCATTAAAATGAGTTTGATTAATGATTTTCCTTGTTTATTAACATTAAGCTGCTATGAAAAAGGCTTTAGTAAAATTACTATTATATTCACATTCAGACATTAAATTCATATTAAACTTAAATAGAAATTGTGTTTCTATTGTTTGGTAAAGTCTCAATTAGTTTTTCAGGCTGCTGATGACATCACGATATTGGCAGAAACTTGTGTCCAACAAGGGATTTGTTAATTTTTTGATCAAATGTTGCTACTCAAAAAAAAATCAAATTTTTGTTTTTTAAAAACATACATAAAGATAATATTAATAATATTGAATTTTTTTAATGTTTAATTAATTATTTGCACATATATAGAGAGATATTATATATGTGTGTGTAAAAAATTGATTAATCAAATACATACAAAAGCACAGTGAATGAAGGAAACTTTTCTTATTTACAATTGAAGCAGCTTATAGTGATATGTTTGAACAATATTTGATTTTCTCAGTTTTCATTTGAGAAAAGTTTGGTGTTTTTTCTTTCTAATGTTTAGCCTCGATCTCAAAATAGTTTTAAAGATTTAGCCATTAATATATCTATAGTACTTTATTGATTTAGTATTTTTTTGTAGAATGTAGCTGTAATCAGAGAACAATCTTGATTTTTCACACATTTTCTAATTAAAAGGTACAAAAATGAGGAAACATCTTTTATTTTCTCCACAGCTTCAGAAGAGTCAAGTCTACCTGATTTCCAAAGGTAGCTTTTTGGGAAAAAAACTTTTACTTTCAATATTTTATTATTACTGCACTATTAAATATATTTATTGTTCTTTTATTTAAATTTATAAATATTTCACATAATAAAAGAATATATATATTTAGTATTCTTTGCAACCAGTGCCACCAGGTGGGCAACTTTGCTGCCAGCTAGCTTGTGGAAGGTTCCTGTGCATATGCATGGTGAACAGCGCCATCTAGCGTCTGGAACAAGCATTGCTGCTTTTTGGCTCATACTGTGGATATTTCTGTGTGTTTACACAGAAACAGCATCTCTAGCAGCTGGGGTAAAGAAACACTACCAAATATTTTACAATATTGATTGTTGCTTTTTGCCAATTTTTTTCATCTTTTTGAAATAATACAAAAATCTTACAATTTAGCTACTATATTTTCATACCATATATATAATACTTTATTTCATAAGTACAAATACTTAAAAAAGTTAGAAGTTCAATTGCACATCTATTTATAGTTTAATAGGTCAAATATTTTATTGATCTCTATTTTTTTATATTTTGAAATATCATAATATTTCCATTCTAAATAAAAAATCTAAGGTGGGCTTTGAGCATTCCATCATCAGATTTTCAATGAAAATGGATGGCTGAAGAGTTGTGAAGTGAAAAGATTTGAAGCCTGTCCATTAAAGTGTAAAGATTGGCTATCTTAATATAAGCTTCTTTGATTGTATATATTTATAGAGCTGATAATCTGGACCAACTGACGAACACTGTTTTAGCATGACTTACATATATTGGTGATTATTTATCTTTTTGACATGTGTGTGATCAAGCGTATCAACAGTATGAGATAACATGGATGGTTGAGGGTCATGTGAAAGTCAAAGTTCAAACTCTCTCTATATATAAAAATCTTAGTTATTGATAATCTGGACTAACTGATGAACACTTGTTTAGCATGAATTACATATATTGGTGATTATTTATCTTTTCAACATGTGTGTGATCAAGCGTATCAGCAGTATAAGATAGCATGGATGGTTGAGGGCCATGTGAAAGTCAGAGTTCAAACCCTCTATATATAAAAAATCTTAGTTATTGATAATCTGGACCAACTGACAGCACTGGTTTAGCATGAATTACATATATTAGTGATTATTTATCTTTTCAACATGTGGGTGATCAAGTGTATCAGCAGTATGAGATAGCATGAACAGTTGAGGGCCATATGAAAGTCAGAATTCAAACACACTATGCATAAAAAATCTTAGTTATTTCATAAGTACAAATATGTCAGAATTTCAATTATGTAATACTTAGTATATAGATGTTTTACAAAATCTCATATTTAAAAAAAATAAAAAGCCCAATTAAAAAATTAGTATCTTTATTACTATATAGAAATTAGAAACTTCTGAGATGATCCAGGTGATATAACATTAGTAGTACTCCATACACTGTCATGCTGATGTACAGTATTACACTTACAAATATAACATTCAAGAATTGAATGATACATTTCTAATTTAAATATTGTACATCATCATATAACTAGATGACCCAAGTGATATAACATTATTAGTATTCCATACACAGTCATGTTAACACATGTCTTCCATTTACAATCATAATATTCAAGAATTGAATGATACATTTCTAATTTAAATATTGTACATCATCATATAACTAGATGACCCAAGTTATATAACATTATTAGTATTCCATACACAGTCATGTTAACACATGTATTCCATTTACAATCATAATATTCAAGAATTGAATGATACATTTCTAATTTAAATATTGTATATCATCATGTAACTAGATGACCCAAGTGATATAACATTATTAGTATTCCATACACAGTCATGTTAACACATGTATTCCATTTACAATCATAATAGTCAAGAATTGAATGATACATTTCTAATTTAAATATTGTACATCATCATGTAACTAGATGACCCAAGTGATATAATATTATTAGTATTCCATACACAGTCATGTTAACACATGTATTCCATTTACAATCAATATTCAAGAATTGAATGATACATTTCTAATTTAAATATTGTACATCATCATGTAACTAGATGACCTAAGTGATATAACACTATTAGTATTCCATACACAGTCATGTTAACACATGTATTCCATTTACAATCATAATGTTCAAGAATTGAATGATACATTTCTAATTTAAATATTGTACATCATCATGAGAAAAATACTATGTAATAAAGAGATAATTGTCTCTTTTTTCTATGCATTTATTTACATGCTTGTGTGTGATATGATTAATCAACTTTGTTACATAAATTTAAGTATATATTTACAAATTTTTCAGATATATAAAATATCCATATACACAACTTGAATATATCCATATACACAACTTGTTAATCTTGCATATGATTATGTATTTAAACAACCATAAACAAATGTAAAATTTAAATGAAGCAAGATGTTATTGGTAACTTAGAATGCCTAAATTAACACTAGGTGATCTAATATTTTTGCATAGTTTTTTGGTTAATGTAAGTATAACATTTTTTACTTATGTTAGAATTATTAGGTTGGTGTTTGTATTTACTAATTCATTATAGTGAGAGTTATTTACTTTATCTTGAATCTCTCATTTAGTCTAAATTTCACATTTGTTTGTAAGTGTTTAAATATGTGTGATTTTGTATAATTTTAAGAAAATTGGGAAGGATAGCATCATATTTTTTCAGTTGTTGCCAAGCAATTGCAATCAAATGGCATAAGATTTATTGGATTATTGGTATGATTAGGTATTTATAAGTCCTTGTATAATTCTCCAATTATTGCTAGTAGGATTTCTATAAATATTCAAAGTACCATGTGTGGCTGTATATTCGGACATAGATAGTAGAAAATGTAGCCCATTTCTATTCAGAGATTAAAAAACAACAAATATCTTCCAAAAGGCTTTCACTTAGAACTATAATAATAAAAAAAACAAATTACATTGTAAATTTTCTGGAAATCATATGATATTTTCAGGACCATAATTGCTTAACAGTTCCATATAGCTAGTCCAAGCTGAATTTGTTTTTAATTATTTGACAACAAATTAATTTCAATTCTAAGCACACAATTCTATTTCTATATTAAACTACAGAGAATAAAGCAATAATGAATTACACAAATTAAGCAGGAGAAAAGAATATCCTTTGGGAAAATTTGAAATGGATATAGATTAAGATGGTTGATTAAACAATGTCAGGTTGGATTTTTTGGTGAAAAATGTTGAAGCTGCAGGGTTAGAATTTTAAGGTATTATCTGACTTTTTCAAGGTCAAAGGAGAATATAGACCAAATAAAGGATCACATGATGTCCAAAAGCACTCTGAACATCTAGATTATGAGCAGTAATTCACTTTTTACTCTATCTAGGAATGATATATTGTGAAATTGATTACTCAGTGTATGCTGAAAGATAATGCCAATGTAATGTTCAGCCTAGAATCAAATTTACATATATTTAACATACAGCTAATATCACTAAAATATTTAGTTATGATATATCATATCTAATGTAATGATGTAAATGATGATTTATATAAATTAAAATCTTTAATGTATTTGAAATTCAGATCATTATCCTAGGTAATAAAAAGTAGATATTTGTTATATATGTATAATATGATCAAGTGTTTTGATTGTCAAAGCCATTAACCAGAAGTTAATTTAGGAACCATAGTTCATTAAAAATTGAATTGCTGTCCAAACTTATATTAAAAATCTTACAGTGCTTGCCCCTCAGATTAAAACCTTGGATAATAAAACAAAAGATGGCTACTGGATACTTAAAAGTGTAAATTCAATAATTTAATAGATAAGGATAGCAAGCAATTGATATTTTTACTACTATAAATAAGTGGCTAATGATTATACAAGCTTCCAATAGATGGCTTCAAAAGAATGGTCAAATAGGTAATTGCCTGGGAGTCGTTGAACAGTGGAAGCAGCAGAATTGGATCATAAACCACGAATCCTTAAACAAAATTCTACTTTACTAAACCATATAGGACTGTTCTCTTTTGTTTGAATGTCACATTATCAAGATTTAATAAGAACTGTGGTATTTAATTCTATTTTCCCATCTGCATTAAATATTTTGTTTTCTGTTGTTAATCATTTTGCCATTGTAGTATGATATGAGTAAAAACAGAAGCAGTTTTTTACTCTAGTGCCATCTATAATCATCTTGAGTAACAAGTGAAGAGTAAATTTAATTTCCCATTCCCAGGCTGATTTTTTAGCTTATTCCTTTACCAATAAGATAAGAGATTCAAAAATGGAAGTAATGTAGTTATATATCTAAAAACTTCCTTTCATGCCATTTTATGTGAGGAAAGATAAATAAGGTATCAAAATAATATTTTTTTATCTTAAAGAGATAAAGATTCAACACTTTTTATTTAGTTTTCATTTATTCATTTAGGAAATAGTATAACAACAGAAGAGATTTAATGTTATTGTAATCGATGACACCTATAATAATGTCAAATAAGGTGTCTGAAAAATTTCCATCTATATACAAAATTATTTTTATAATATTATTTAATTGCTCTTCAGTGCCACCTATTGTTAAGCATTAGTAATCAATGAACATCAGATAGCAGTAGTATATAAAAATCAATGATAAGCATTGAACATGCTTCACATTAACACTCTTCACAAATAATCAAAACTAGTTTGGGGATTTAAGTAGGGACTATAATTTAGTAGCCTTTGATTAGTTAAGCTTACAATATATGACTTTAGTATAGAATAAAAGTAGAGAATTACCTGTTTACTAAGTTGCCTTTCTTTTATAAGTTTTTCAGATATATCTGATAGCCAGAATATTTGTTTTAAAAGTTTTGATCCACCAGGTAACTTCATAGACAAAGCCATTAATGATCTAAAAGGTTTAGGCATCCACACTAAAATGAATAATTTTAAATCTATATAAATTATGCAAGCAAACATAAATATCGATAAAAACTTTAAAAACATAGCAATAAGAAATTTTGAGTATTTATATAAGTATAAAATAAATTTCATATAACATTACAGTACTAGCCAAAAAAACTAAACCTTATTAAAATTCTTCCACAACCATGATTTCATCTGTTAACAAATAGATCTCAAGTGAAATTCAACTATATATATATATACACACACCAAACAAAATAGCCTTCCCATCATTTGTTTCAAAACCAAAGTTATCTTTAACATTAAAGGATGTCTTCATGAGATTGTGGCCTCGGATTCAAAATATTTTATCATGAAAGTTTCTTTTACTTTTTTTTTCAATTCACTTTTTTCATAAAAGATAATTTCTGCATTGTCAAACAATATTTTATGATGAGCATTCAGTTCATGAATATATAATGCTGAGCTATTATATTTCTTTTTAACTCCACTCTTATGAACAATTCTTGCATTAAGACTTAATTTACTTTGACCTACATAAATTTTATGACAACTGCAAGAAATCTTATAAACTACTCCAGAAATAGATTTGCAATCAATTAACTGTTTTGAACAATGAATTTAAATTTAGGCCTTTTATCCTTTAAATGAATCCTGGTGAAATCCCTAATTATCAAATTATATAATAATGTGTAATATATATAATATGACTTAGTTATTCATAAGCATTAAAAATAAAATAATATAGTAGTGTAAATATTTTATTATTGAATGAAAACAAGTGAAACCAATTCCATTAATAGAAAAAATAAACAAGTTATATGTGTAAAAAGTTCTGAATTAAAAGTAACTAATGAATGTTTAGCAAGTGGGTGCTAATGGACCTAGTTTGGTAGCCCTAATGAAATATAAAAGTTATATCAATAAACAAGATAATTATGAAAATTTCAAATATCAGATTATACATATAATAAATTATAGTTATTACTAGTGATTTAACACACATAAAAACTTAAACAATAATGTAAATATTTTATTATTAAAGAATTATAACTTTGTTAATAGAAAACATGAATATGTTTATGCATGAGAGATTTTAAATAGGTTTTTCCAAAAACAAGTATTATTTTTAACTATTTTTAACAAACTATTGACATTCCAGTTAAAGTTGATCTAAATACTGGTAATAAAGTGTAAGAGCTACAATAGCATTTACAATTATTGTACTTCATAAAGAATAATGGTGACAAGAAAGACTCTGGTTTTCCTCCCACTTTGTGGGATGGAGCTCAGAAGTGAAGCATTTCAAAGAATTATACTCTGGCTGTAGATAATATTTTTTAAATAATTAAACCTAAAAGTAGAATTGTTTATATAATATTAAACCCAGCTTGAGAAGGAAAGGGGAACAGTACAATATTTTTGTGACTATGTATGGTCGTAGAAAAGTTCTTTTAAAGATGATAAAAAAGCTTAAATATTTAAAATAATAATCTTATTTGCAGATATTTCCTATCTCTACTAGCAATTTGGCAGTGTCATCCAAAATTAATATGAACACTTTTAAAAGAAAAAAATAAAATTTTCAAATTTACTAAATAAATATTTTTGTCTTAAGTTATTATTTAATTATTGTTTGAAAAGTTATTTTTTAAAATATTAATTTGTTTTATTTTACCATGTGTGCTATTCTCCAGGTTTATTTTATAAAAACAAATGAATAAAACGTGTAAGTTATTTACTGAACATGTTAAATAACTAAAGCCATATTTTCAAGTTTTTCTTGTGAAACACTGGGAAAAAATGTCTTTTAAATTACAAATTTTATTTCATATAATGAGAGGGAGGGGCCACCAAAATTTACTTTGCACAAAGGCGCTTTTTACTCAATCAGCGGTGCTAAACATGTACATTACTGTGAATGTTTGTAATCCATTTTATATAGTGAAGTTCACATTTTGTTAAGTGAATTACAATTTTTCTCTCTTTTCTACTGTTCCTGTATAACTATTATATATATAAACACAGTCTGTTTACGCACTTATAAAAATATGGATAAGTTAAAAATATTGATGTTTTGTTTCTTTTTGTAGTTAATATTATTATTTACCATAAATATAAAGCTGTGTGAAAATATTTTATTATAATTATATAGAGATAAGTGGATAACTGGTTATTATACGTAAATTACAAATAAGGCGATGTTAAGATAATACTCAGATTATGTGTTGCCTTGACAAAAGATTAATTACTGATATGCTGTTCATTATTTTTTAAGCATTCTCTGGGGTATGTGCCAAAGCTTTTGATAAATGAATAAAATATTCACATTGTTTTCAACATAACTTTTATAAGTAAAGATGGATTCTTGCATCTGTTCTTCTGGTTTAAGACCTTTAAGCAGGTAAATTAATGAATAACTTAACAGATGGAGAAACTTTGCATGCTGAATGAGGTTTATTTAAAACTTCTAAGCAGATAGAAATCTTAACGTGTTTCAATCCTGTATTTCTCTTTGTCTATTTAAAGATCTTAGACTAGACTGAAAGGTGAGAAATCCATCATTTATCTTTAGAATTTCTTCTAGCAATACATTAATTTAATTACTTTACTAAGTTTTGGTAACTCACATTTGCTTTACTAAGCCTTATATAGGGTACATGAGCACAGACTTTCACATGACCCACCACTCTCCACACTATCTCATAACACTGATACCCTTGAACACATATATGTTGAAAAGATAAATAATCACCAATATACGTATTTCATGCTAAACCATCAATCATCAGTTGGTCCAGATTACCATCTCTACACATATATGCTATAAGTGCTCAGATATATATTAAGATAGCCAGGCCTCAGGGTGGCCTTCAAGCATTCCATCATCAGATTTTCAATTGGATGGATGGTTGAAGAGTTGGAGTGTGGAATGGATTGAAGCCTGTCCATTAAAGTATGAGGATTGGCTATCTTAATATATATCTGAGCACTTGTAGCATATATGTGTAGAGATGGTAATCTGGACCAACTGATGATTGCTGGTTTAGCATGAAATATGTATATTGGTGATTATTTATCCTTTCAGCATATATGTGTTCAAGTGTGTCAGTATTATGAGGTAGTGTGGAGAGTGGTGGTTCATGTCAAAGTCTGTGCTCATATACCCTATATATTATATATATGGACACAGGTATATAATAAACCTGTGTGTTTCAGTTTTTACTAAGCCTTCTAACTCGCATTTGTAAACAGTTCGCTATTGACAAATTATTGTTTATATATATATATATATATATGCTTAAATCTCTGTATAAATAAAGCAGATGAATATAACTGACATTCCTACACACACACTTTAATTTTTATTCATATTTAAGTGGTCGGTTATTCTTTAAGTATATAATAAAATATAATTACTCTCTTATTAAATATTTGAAAACCAGGCACTATTCACTAACCTGGAGTTTTCTATATTTACTCTCTTATTGTAATATAAATTTTTAATATTGCTTTGACATTATATTTTGTGGTTGGGTTAATTGTAAGTGTTATTTATCTTTTTCTTGTAGTTATTTTAAGTCTCTGTAGTAAATCTTATAACGTAATAATTAATTCTATAGTCCACACTTCTTTTATCTTTAATCCAGCTTTTATTTTACAATTAAGTATTGGATAAAAGGTAAAGGATTATATTTATTCCCAACCTCAAAAAATCATACTTCTCTCTCTCTCTCTCTCTCCAGAAATGACACTCTAAACTATAATTTACATAAATTTGAATACCATCCGCTTATGTATATATATACCATCATTTTCCTATTCTGATTCTGCTATGAATATGTGGACAAATAAGACCTTGAAAGCACTCAGCCATCATATTTTTAATCTGCTCGGCTTGTCTACTGCTGTGTCCCATCGCAACTAACATATATTAATAATTACTTGTATGTTTTTTGTTTATTTATTATTAAACATTATTAAAATTTTTATTCTTTTGTCTTCGACTAAGCAAATCATTATTAAAATTTAAAAAAAAAATGCTTATAATTTTAATCTTACTTAAAAATTCAAAGGCTCCTGTTTCCGAAAAATTTTTAAAATGTTGTTTGACGTTTTTGTAAAATTCATTATTTGGGTTTGTCTGACAATCAACTTCAAGAGCAAATACTGTCTCTGCAATTATCTGCATTGTCAGGGATCCAAACAACCTGAAAATAACACACACATATATATTAATATATGTAAATAATTGATAAACAGTTTTAAAACTAACCTTCAAGTCAAAAACTATCTGATATCCCACCCCACAGACACACACTGAAAGAGAAGTCGTTACTCATCAATATGATAACTGGTAGTTGGTGAGAATTTTATTTTGTAAGGATGGATACCAACAAACTATTGAGCTGAAAAATATTATAAATTTAGATCAACATGATTTCAAAACACTTACCTCACTGGAAGCAAAAATCTCGCCAAATCACAATCAATGTTTTTGTTTCACTAATAGTAAATGCAGAATTTGTTTGGTTAATACATGATTAAAGTTACAACCAATGTAATGACAAAATGATATTGTTTCTATTTATAGAAAACATATGATTACACAATTATAAGGATAATGGCTTGTTATGATGGGCAAGATTACAAATATATCATAGTTGCAAGACTCAACCAAGTGGCAATATTCAGTATTTATTTAAAGCTTAGTAGTATAAAAACAGTAGATGCTCTTCCACTGCCCCAACAAATATTCTAGTGCTTTTGAAAGTTCACAATGTTCATCATATATGGAATCCATCTTGTATCAATTGTGGTTTCTTTAATGATAGATTCTTAACACTTTATTTATTTATTAAGTTTTAAATTCAAGGCTGTCAAATAAATTTGAAAAGCAGTTGGCTTTTGATAAGCTATGGTTATATATAGTAGATATTCCGAATACATTTTTCAAACATATGAATAAAGACATCTGAAAAAGACAGTGAGTCCTAAAATGCATTTCATGCCCATAAGCACTCATCAATTCGCACAGGTAATAATCTCTTACACACATCTCCATCAATTGTTCAGTATTTATCAATATGATTAAACTTTCACTTACAAGTGACAATTTTTCTTTACTCACATCTTTGATGGCAACCATTCCACATGTTTATGTTTAATTAAATAGAAAGATTTATTAATTTAGAACTGATCTTTAAAGCTTATGTTTGGACTAGTTGCTAGAATCTATTTTAATAAATGATTAAGTGATTGTTCTAAAAATTGTTAATGCAGAAAGTTTTACATTTATATACCAAAGTGTATATATATATATATATTGTAACTAAAGGAGAATTTCCTAAGTCTAAATTAAATTCTAAATACAATCTCCTTCATGTGACCGCATTACAAGCCAATTGTAACTAAATAAAAGTTAATTCTAACAAATGAAAATTCATGCTTTACTTTGTTAATTTTATAAAAGTTATTAAATTGATATAAAACGCATTTTGTAATCTTTCGATCGGTCATCTACACGGTATTTCAAATATAACTAAAGCATTGGGAGAGTTTACAAATATAACATATATTATCAGTCAGTTTAAGTAATTATAACTTTATTCAAATCTATATGGCATTGAAATACTTGCCAATTGTAACATTTTAAGGATGGATCGATGGACACTTCATCATTCCCAGCTAACACTATTTCTAAAGCCTACAGGATGATGATGATGATACAGAACAGCTATAATCTTAATTGCCAGGGTGCCAAATTGCAACTTTAATAAAATATAAAGATTAAATCTGACTTCAATACTCTTAGTGATAATATTTAATGAATGGGTTAATAAATAATCGATTTAGAGAACACTGAGAATGCATTAAAATCGATAATATTAATATCTTTGGGAATTCTCGGTTATTCTCAGCACACTCTCCATTCACCAGCATTAAAGCTACAATTAAAATTTTTATTCTAATTACAAAGTTTTATATCCATCTCCACCTTCCTGATCTACCCCTCCATCGACTTCACATCCATAGGTCTATTATACTATTATCTATTTTATTATTAAATTTTACATTTTTGCTAGCTCATTTCCCCCATTATAATCTCTTCTCAGGGTTTTTAGAACAATTAGGTGTGGAAATCGAATAACCTGCAATAGATTATTGGTGATAAACACTTCTCTCATGATCACCTCCAAGGTGGTCTTGGTTGTCTTTAATGTAGTTTAATATTTATTTACATTAAAGCTTGGAATAATTTAAGCTTATTAAATTTTTTTATAAACACATCATAAACATGTTCACAATTATAACAAAATTATAAAGAAGTGCGTCTAGAGAGGTGTTTGAATACAATGGATGAAGAAAGGATTTTATGTGCACCCCTGCATCCGCTATCACTCAATAACTATCTCTATTCACAGTTTATATTTCAACTATATTAAATTATTTGGTAATTCTAATTATCTGAAATTAACCATTTTAAATAATTTTACTGGATATCATTTACATACATAATAATTCAAATATTAATAATAATATATTGACGTATGATTGGATTGGAGATGTCTAGATAATAATAACCCACAAAAACATTGAGACACACGCAAATTTTATTTAAAACAAATAACAAATTTTATTGACAGACTACAATTCAATACAGAACATATACCCATTCGCTTGATGACTCGCATGGCTTTCCCCTGTTTACAACCGTACTATGATATATATAAAAAATCTAAACACATCACTATCCCTAAATCAATGGATAATATCAATAGTTTTAAAATATCAATATTCATTTCCTAATTATCAGGGAATCACGATTACCATGGAGTAAAATAAAATAAAAAAATTTACCCTCACATATATATTATATTTACGCTTTCATTTATCCTATATACAGCGAACCAAATTTATTCCTGTGTTTAATGCTTTTAAATTACTGATTTGTTTTGAGAGCTCATTTTGCCCATAATCAAATTTAATAATTTTATCTAACTATTTTAAATTAACATTCCTTAGCAAATTTACTAATTTTATTTCATCATTCTGATCGAACATTCTTTTGCCCTAATCTTTACAATAGACATACTTTATGGATGGTGGGTTTAAGATAATGCCAAAAAAAATCGGTATCTAGATCAATCATCATCATAGTGCACACACTCTATACTCATGTTCTTATGACATAATAATATTTTACTAATATTACCTTTCCAGCGAAGTTCTCAGCTGGCTGTGGAAATATTTATTAGATAATTTCATATACGCATTGCTTACACTTAAACATTCATAGGTTTTATTTAACCCTTAATTTAACATTTATTAACTTTATTACTTTTTGCTCGAATTGATAAATTAAACTAGATCAACAAAACAATATTCAAGTATACCAATTACACATACATTATCTGCATTTATCCTGACATCAAATTGGGTTTGCGATCTTATATCCGACGTTTATAAATAATGCTTATAATAACAGCTATCTTACATACACCCATAAGGAATATCAAACATTAACATGAGGCAGGCAGTGACCCGAATAAGAGAAAACCTTTTCACTAAGGTTGATATATGCTAGGATTTTTATCACTAGTCATACAAACAGACTTAAGTATACCTATTATCTCTGGCTATCAATAAAGAAACCTTCTTATGGTGTAGAGAATAATCAAATGGGAAAACTCTTCCACTGGGTTGAAATAATTTATGAATATAGCATATATATCTTAGTGAGCTAGACTTCACTGTCTTGGTGGAGACTTTTGTCTATCCACATTACATACAGGTCAAAACATCAACTTCTACAAGTAAAACTTTCATATCTTTAATATTCTGGCGAATTAGTGCACTGGAATATGACCCAATAAATTTTCCAAGCATTAATCAGCTTGTATCTGGCCTTAAATTTATGATAACAACAATAAGAAATGCGCATTAAAATTTTAAAACTATTTCCATGCACTTTTATAAGAAAATGATGATGTTGTAGCTTAATAGTCATGCAATTTTATAAGTCTAAGCATTTGACAGTAACTTCTGATACGATTCATTTAAAACATTTCCCTTAATAATGATATCTCTTATTTTTTTAAATGTTTGTAAAGCATTTTAAATAAGACACATCAGAATGACATGATATCAATTTCACCTACCCCCAAAATGACAATGATAGCAAAAGCATTTAAAATAAACACATACCAAATCATCTGATATCAATATTTCTGCCCCCAAAATAACACAATTATAATTATAACATGAATTAATTTTAAAATGAATATACATGATAAAACATAAAGAAAGAAATTCTTTTTTTTTTCTAGATTAAATGTCCTACATAATAGCAAATAATAAAAAAAATTATACTTATATAGAATTCTTTGGAAGTGTCATCAAGTTCCTGGTTTCCATTTTTTCCTTTTCTTTTCCTCCTTAATTTGTTCGTATGAGCACATGAGTATATGTAGCAAAAAGTTCTTGTGATGGGGTTTGATTCCTATGCCATCAGATATATGATTTTTACACCGCAGATACTTGTTCCTCGTTTTTAATTTTATGTAGATTACAATTAAACAGCACTCATTTAAATTTTCCAAGATATAAGACCATTTCTGATTGTCTATTTCCATCTTTAAATTCATTTTAAATTCAAATTGAATGCTTATATATATGATATCAAACTTCTGGGGTTTAAATTTTACCATTTGCTGATCCAATCATGACTGTGGGCTAACTTCAGGAGATCAAAATGTGCACCCACTTAAAAATTTATTCAATAGACATTGTTTTTTACACTTACAATGTTAAATTTAGCAAAGTTGTTATTTAAGAGACAAAAGAGTAATAATAAACTATTTTTTTTTCTAAGAGAAAATATTTCTCTTAAATTTTATAGCAAAGTTTCTCTCTAAATAAATGAAAGAAAAACTTGCAAAGAGAGTTTCAGATGAAAATAGCCACCCCCCTGCTAAACAACAGAGATTTTTATAGCATCTAGTCTCTGGCTTTTTTGCCTACCCTCATCATGACCTTTTTATTGACCTCTGAGATAGGTCAATTTATTTTCTTAATTAATTGAATCTTGTTTTTTTTGTCTCTGGTTAATTTTAACTTTTTGTTCTCTTAGAAAAACCATGCCAAATTTACATCTGCGTTCTAACAGATGATTACCAATTAATTTTACATTCAACAGATATAACTACCAATTATTTTTGGCAGAGACTATAAATAGTCAAAATAAGAGTCATAGATCAATTCACAGATCACATGACCTTATCTCAATAGATAACTTTTAGCTAAGTGCTTAGCTTTGGGTTGGTATTTTTAGATCTAGTGTCTGAACCTACCCTGACACCTCTCCGAGGAGTGCCAAAGCATGAAACCATGATCAGGGGTTTGGGGAGGGGTTCCTGACAGATATTTTAAGTGATGGCTCTGGCTAAGCATTTATCATAAAGCTTGTAGAGGAATTGGCAATCCTCACTGTTTATAACTACCAATTAATTTTACACTTAAATTCCTTGGTGAAACTTATATCATTTAAATCGCTCTGATAACTCACTTGGTAATACAACCCTCATGGTAAAACAAAAGACAGAGGGATATCTCTTTAAAATCAATAACAGAAAGCTCTCTCTCTATCCCCCTTCTTTACTTTTTCAATATATATATATATATCAGCCCAGCTTTAAACCCAGAATTTTGAACTAAAATTTGGCTGTGAATATTAAACTTATTAAAAATTTCTTTTTTTAAAGATTTTCTTACAAATGACAAGAAATGATCAATAATTGTGAACTTTACAATTAAAATCCACACACACACATGCTGCATGTATACAATTCTTTAATTAAACCAATTTAATATTTTAATCTTTATTTATTATAACTATTATTTTTTTTTATAATTTAATTTGTAACTTATTAGTATAAAATTCTGACCATCCATTATCACTATCTAACGTAGTTTTAAGAGTCAAACATCCCCTCCCTATTCTCAATCAACTTATTAAATGATGTATAAATCTTGCTTTTTTGAAAATGTATCTTTTAATACCAGATTGACCCATAAATTATTCTTAAATAAACACTCTTTTGGTTAGAAATATTTTAATGATAAATTTTCAGATTGCCTACCAAGTCAAACATATGCAATCCCTATGAATATGGGTTTGAACCTAGTCTTGGCTAAAAATTTTGTTTACTAGGAGAAAAAAAATATAAACTATGAGAAAATTTTTTATTGAACCTTATCTTGCATAGTTAACTCAAAAAATTGAGTCTTGGGCAAATCCAAGGGCTACAATATATATATATAAATTGTAAGGTGTGGCCTTACATCCCTTCAGTACCACTAAAAACACCCTTTTCCTAATTCGAATCCAAGACCAACTATAACAACATTCTTTACCAACCACAATATTAATGAGAATAAAAATCAATCAAGATTCATTACAAAAATAATGAAAGTAGTCACAAGCACCACAGCTGAAAGACAATTAATTGCTTCTCCAGTTAAACATCTAAGTTATTTTTATGAAAAACATGTTATCTTAATTAAACCTTAATACCTAGACATGAACTCTAACCTTTGTTAAATACATCTCATCAATTGTTATATAACTCATATACATTATAAGAATTTGAGGGATATATGAGATTTAAATAGAAGCAAGAAATTAAAAATTATTTAAAGGAAAGAAATAATTTTTTTATTGTTATTAAAATACTGTGTATATATATATTGTGATGGAGCAGTCCATATCAATCATCATTTAAAGGGGAAAAAAATCAAATAAATAAGTAAGACTAACTTTTAGTTGATCAAATTTAAATCTGAAGTCACTCAAAAATTATTTAAAAAGAGTACTATATTAATACACGTACTCATTTGTGTTTAAAATATTTTTTATTTATTATAAAAAGTTGATTCTAAAATAGTTTTTTGCTACTGCTTGTTTTTAATCAAGTTGATTAAAAGCAAGCAAATGTGTTGATTACATTCCTATCTTTTATTTTTATCAGTTCTAATTAACTCTAAGAGTGGAGATTTAATTTTGTGTTGTTGTTTTTGTTTAAATAATCCCTGGTTAGAATTCTTAAATTAATTTGAGTGGGAGATTAAGATTTGAACTGCCCTTAGGCATAGAATCTGACACCAGGATAGGTTTTCATGGGAAATGTAGCCTGGTATATATGACCCCACAAATTTTGGAACAATAGTTTTTGCTTTTATTCATGACACACAAGCTGCTTCAAAGTGAGAGATTCAGTATTCCATACACACTTTGATTACAGCCTGCTGAGACTCATACCATTTTGGATAGTAGTTTGGACATTTAATTTCTTCTAAAAACTTGTAATTATTAACAGACTTTGTTGCTTTACAAGATGTCCAAATCTACTGCTCTGAATGTTGCCATCATCAAGATGTCTTGCTAACATAAACAAAGGATGAATCCCTAACTTACAACTCTCCTTTCAGTCATACCATGAACATCTAGAAGAAACCAGAACCTCTATACCTCTACCTTGCCACTGTCAAAAATTCCTGGAATATAAACTAATACAAAAGTGTGCACTTTACGTGAAGATTGCTTTACCATAAGGTAAATATCTTCTTTTATTCTAGCCAGGGTAAATTCTTTTAATTAAATCTCCACTCAATCTTAATAAACCTGTATTCTTAATCAATATTTAATCTCATATTTATTAATTGCTGTTTTTTTTCTTATTGTATTTTGTAGTGTGTCTTGGAATCTTAGTTTTAAGATTCCAAGTTTGGGTTCAATTTTCATTTATCAGAGGGTGCATGGTGAGTGTATATTTTTATATGAATAATATATGCCTAATTATTTCACTAACTATTGCTAAATGCTTTGGCAGTTTTCATAATTTTTATTTACTCAACTGCCCTTAGTTGTTGTTGTAAAATAATTAATTTTAAATATGTTTAGTTTGCATTTTATGCAAATCTTTTTGCTGGTTATTTATATTCTGGTTTTCTGAAAATAGAGATTTCTTTCTAAATTACGTAAGATTGTAATCATATATATATATATCATCTTGTATGTGAAATCAACCACGTTTGCTTTAAAAATAGCATTACGCATAGCAGTCCTGCAGTGTTATAATGTCAGTAGTTAGAATGTTACTGATCAATTGTCTGTACTGGTTTCATTGATTTCCTACAAGACCATAACTGTTTTCATATCTCTGAATCAGGAAACTAGAGTTGTTGTTTTTTGTAATTTTATAAATCGCCAGCAGGAAGATATTATCCTATCCATTTCTTGGTAAAGATTTACTATAGTGGGCCCAATATGTTGGCCCTCTATTGTTTAAAATTATAACTAAATTGTTTGAAAATCTTACATATATGCTACTATATTACAATTACATTAAAATTTAATCAATGTAAAACACGTATATACACCTGGGTCTCGTTTTACGCGATAGATAGGTTTCTCAGAAAACATGCGCAAACGAAATCATGCAAAAATAGACATAGCTTACATTGAAAAAGGGGGGGATGTGGTCTGTGATTTTTCAAAATTCACGTAAAAGCAAAGCACCAATGTAAAATTACTTTAAAATTCGCACAAAAAAAAAAAAATAAGGAAATAAAATATGACTAATAACAAATTTCAAATTTGAAAAAAATTAATACAAGACAAACTTTTTTTAACTATAATATTTAAATTTATTCAAAACAATATATTTTTATGCATAATTTACAGTACAGCAATTAACATTTTTTTATACATGTTTTAATTATTATGATTTTCTGATGACAACGTAATTAGTAATTAATCTTTGAGATGATGATTTTATTAATTGTTTACGAAGCTCGCGATATCCAGACATACAACCATTTAGCTCTCGTTGGAATTTAAGAGCACGTTAATGATTAGTGTCATTAATAAGAAAATAATAATTGATTAAGTTCTTTTTTAAAAAGCAAAAACAGAATATGATTTAAAATGCAAAATTAACTCGTACAATGTTTGAACAAATTTACATTATAATCTTGTAAAATTTAATGTGTGTATAGATAAAATGTGGAAATCATGATTTTAATTTCATTATTGCATAAAATCTTACTATTATAAAGCACTGAAAATATTGAAATTACTAAGATGAAAGTTGAATTCCAATAATGTGCTATTACTTTCAATATAACGTACGTGCGTGAAATTTATTATTTAAAGTAATAGCGCATTATCGGAAATCGACTTCCGGTGAAACACGAATCGCGTAACTTCAAAATCATGTTAAATAAGTCCATGTAAAAAGAGACCCAGGTGTACTGCTATATTACAATTACATGAAAATTTATTCAAATATAAAAGATAATAAAAAAACATGTATCTTTTAAAGCATAATTGTGCCGTATGCATATTAGGAAGTTGGAGAAAAAGCGGTATTGCTGTGTCTACTCTGGAAGGCAAATTCATGCAGGTACGATGAAAACAAAGCTCTGCTAGTACCAGATTGGAATTTCAGCTTACTCTTTGCTCTCATCCACATATTTTCAATGTTCTGGGTGTGTGTGCCTTGGTCTTCGGGATGCACAAAGTTGTCCTGATGGACAACAACCGAATACATATACACATCATTGTTGAGACTGCTGATATTATTGTATGCAGCACAGTCATCAGAAATAATGTGCACACCTTATAAAATATACAGCTGTATCAGGCCCTCCAGTGTTTCAGTCGTCCTGTCTGGAACATCTGTCAAGAAGCACTTTCTTGATACTCTTTCTATATCACCAAAGACCATTTTTTCCAACTATAAAACTATACACATGTGTAATTCGAACTGTTGAACACAGAGGGTGTGTTTTTTTTGTAATATGTGCTATAAATGTAGATAGTTTAAACTCTTAAGTTGTAGATAGCTTAAATTCATAACTTTCAAATAAATTACAACTAATTCTTTTAATTAATGTTGTGTAATTAATCCAACATTCAAATTCTTTAAAAAGGTAAATGTTTTTCTTTTATTATCTTTTACATTTGATTAAATTTTAATGTAATTGTAATATAGTAGCATATATGTAAGATTTTCCAACAAATTAGTTATAATTTTAAACAATAGAGGGACAACATATTGGGGCCGCTATAGTAAACCTTTACTCATTTCTTTTATTTTTAGATGAGAGAATTTTTCTGTCAAAGCGTTTAATGTTTTCATGTTTGCCGTACTCATGTGCACTCTCTGATAAATATGCATATTCAAATCTAAGCCATTTTTGTATTCATGGCTAGATTTCTTCATTCTATTGTCCAACTTTTAATAAAATTTTCAAATTGTTTAAATTTATTTGGCTCACATTTGACTTGGTACTTTTACTTCTCAATTGTCTAAACAATATTTAAGATCTCTTGTTTCTCTCTGAGTTTAGTTCACATTCAGGTTCACATATCCTGTCCACCCTTAAAATAAATGTCTAGTTTCGATTTTCAGACTAGTGGTGCCCTTGTGGTCAGTATATGCAAATCCAAAATCTTTCATCCGTTACAATATATATATATTGTAACATTTATTTATATACATTGCAAATATATTGGCATTTGGTAAAAGCTAAAAAATAAAAGTAAATTTAGATTTTTTTCGACTAATTTTTTTAAAAAAAAAACGTACAATGAAAGTTAAATTATTCTTTCATATTTTTTTAATGTAATTAGAAATAAAAGTAGAATTGGAGAGAACAAAAGAATTCCAAAAGTAAAAAAAAATATAAGAGAAAGTAAAAATATTTTAGTTAATTAAAGATGGCCAAAAAACTTGATAAGAAAAGAGAACTTTATACCGTAAATTTTATAAAGAATCTACAAGATTATGAACCAAAAAATGCCATGATAATAGCATGTGCAGAAGTCGGAAAACTGGGCCTCTAGTATAAAAGGCAGAGGTCAGTTTGAAGAACATCTTGTTTGTTTGTTTCTCTAGTTGGTCTTGGATAACAATAATATATCCAAGATCACTCTACGCTGAAGTAATTTGGCATGTCAGAGTGAAACGGAGCTTCTGCGGACATCATGCCTGAAGATGTACACCAGAAAAGCCCTCATGACTGACTAGGAAAATGAACCGCAAGATCAACTAATAATCACAGGCCGTGAGCTCATTTTAACCCCGAAAAACTATGCATTATCTACAACCATCATGAATTCACTAAAA
Organism: Epiperipatus broadwayi; assembly: GCA_028023455.1. NCBI lineage: Eukaryota > Metazoa > Onychophora > Udeonychophora > Euonychophora > Peripatidae > Epiperipatus > Epiperipatus broadwayi. The sequence goes on along the minus strand of JAQFVV010012542.1, from coordinate 369,789 downwards.
CTTACTGGTAAGTTATGATTCATTATCCTGATTGTGGCAAATTTAACCATTTTACAAACTACTCATAAAAATAAGCTTATAACAGGACCCAGATATACACTTTCATTTAATTAATCAAGAGACTCTTGTGTATCAAAGAACTTTTAATTACTTATGTTAATTGCTTTATTTTATTAATATTTCATGTCTGAATTAAGTGTGTTCTCTCCAATTTATTTGATAAATAATTTACTTCAAACTTTTTTTTTTATCTATTAGAATAAAAATATTTCTAATACCTATTTTCATTTGTACGTTATTAATAATAGTTATTATTTTTTTATTAATTTATTATTAGTTTAATAAGATTTAAAACATAATTTACCTTTGCCAATATGTTTGAATAAGCCCAGGAATAATAATCTTAAAAAAAATAATTCTCGTTACGGTATGATGCAATACCGATTAAGTTAAAAGTATTTTTCTTTTTTTATTCGTGAGACGTTATTTGACTATTTCAGTGGACTCTTTAGAATAAAAGGTCCTGGCACCCATATTAAATAAATTAAAAGCTGATTTCATTAATAGCATAATTCTCAACTATTAATAGGCCGAGTTGATCAGGAAATATAGCTATGTTTTTAGAATAGAAATACAACTTCCTTCTTTTTTGACATAACTTGATCAACTCGCGCACAGTTTATATTAGTGTGTAGAGGCCTAGCAAAGTGGAAAACGTTATAATATATATATATTGTGACAGGCATGAGAAACCAATTGTAATTAAATAACAACTATGTCAGTAACAGCTGGTTGCATTTAACTAAAAAAAAATGAAATAGCCTGAATTTTTAAAAATTTCATTAATAATCCAAAACCCTGTTTATGAAACAATTGTAGATATTATTTGGAAGTTAAGATGTTTAGTATTTCTCTTTGGTGGGTGTTAATAACAGAAAGGGGAATGCCTTGTCACAGAAACTGTTACTGAATAGGTTAAATTGATCCGAGTTTGTAAAACATACGTTTATTGCATAACATTTAGTGGTTTTGGTAAGATCAATTCAATCGATTTTATATTTTTAAAAGTATATATAGCATCAATTAATATGACATACTTTATGTTTATATTATACATGGCACACTTTATGTTTATATTATGTAGATAACATTTATTACAAAGCATAAATTAGTATTTCAATTTATACACATGCATACACACACATATAAGTAAAACTACTTGAGCGTTTGGATTTGAAATCGTTTATCAATAACAACAGTAATCTACAGTATTTGCTGAATTATAGTTTGTATTTTATAAATCTAATGATTTGTTGAAAATGAATTGTTAAGCACATACTTGTTACAATGTTTGCATTTTTATATAATAGGTTAAATTTATATGAAGTACATACTTGTTGACATCAAAATTTTCTTTGGTCACAGCCTTTTCCTTTAAGATTTTTAAAAATATTTTGAGGGAGGAGTCCATCAGTTTAGACATCTACAAAAGTAAAAACAAACAATCTGATAAATTTAAATATTAAAATTTAATTAATTAAAATAAAAGATATAATTGAAAACTTTACTCTATCAACATATTACTTAATAATAACATTTAATATAGGGTATATGAGCACAGACTTTCAGATGACCCATCACACTCTCCACTCTATCTAATAACACTGATACACTCAAGCACATATATGCTGAAAAGATAAATAATCACCAATATACATATTTCATGCTAAAGCAGCAATCATCAGTTGGTCCAGATTATCATCTCCCACACATATATACTATAAGTGCTCAGATATATATTAAGATAGACAATCCTCATACTTTAATGGACAGGCTCCAATCTACTAGAGTCTGTGCTCATATATCCTATATTACATATATAGACACAGGCATATAATAAGCCTGTGTTTTAGTTATTAATAATAACATTATAAAAATTGCATTGTACATTATTGATTTTTATATTTTATAAAAGCCTTTGCATAACCCCTTGACAGTAAAAGTCGGTTTGACACCAGAATGGTTGCATTAAAAAACTTTTAACATTTTTATTTTATTTTTTTTCCATATGTCATAGCATTGGCCGGGAGACGAACCCACAACAACCGTCTGCAACCAACTGCTTGCTTGCAAGGCTGCTGCATTGACTTCTCGACTAACAACATTTTAATTTGTAGCATAATTCATTCCTTCTAAGAACGTTGCAAGATGTCTAATTATACTCCTAATAAAATAAAATCTTCAGTACAAAACAATTGATTTTGTCTATATAGACAATAATTTATAGAATAATAATCAAGGAAAGGTTTTGTTATTCAGGAGTTTCTAGAAAGTTTGAATATTAAGTGAAACAACTGGGTGGGGATGAATGGATTTTTGACCTCCAAAGACTACCATGGCACAAACTGTATTAGTGACCAAAAATGTCATAATTATTCAATAATTCCAGAACTAAGACTGTAACTGCAAAAATGAATACATTCTCTAACACTTTTTAATGTAACCCCCCACCTCTTCAAATATATATGGGTCTAATCCCTAAACAATAGAAAAAGCAATAGAGAACTGCCTTCTAACTTTCAAGGTTCTGTAGCCTTCAGATGTCTTTGCTATTTAAATACATTTGTATGTACAATGGTTGTCACTATATTACTTTAAACTTAATAATACCACATACTTTAGTCACTGAGTGTATGAGTTAAATTTGGTTAAATACATTTGAACCTTATTACTACTACTATAATATAAGATTCACTGCTATATGTATTACAAACCTAAAAGCAAATTCCTTTAAGAAAAACTAGCCTTGTAATCACAGATAAAATGTGAAGATTTATGATAATTAGCTGCCTCTTATAATTGGTTGTAATAATAACCAATAATTGTTTTCTTCCATGTTTGTTAAATCTGAATCTTTAATGGAAGTTTATAGACAATAAAAATTCATTTAGGCAAAATGATAATAAAAAAAATATTATGGGCTGAGAAAATAATAGACTTAGGAGAAAAATAAACTAATAATCTGCAAAATAGTAATGTTGTTGTGTTGAATAGAAAAAATGAGAATATTATTAAAAAAATTATCAATCATTTTTTTTTTTTTGCATTATTAAATGTACACTTAGAGGAAGAAGAATTATAAAAGGGCATGTCAGAATTATTTAAAAAGAATAATAGTACATCTTAGTACTGCTTTTAACCAGATGTTCATATTTATAACACTAAATAAAGTAAAATCTGTAAGTGAGGGAGAAGAAACAGAGATAGAATATACAAAAGATGGTGTTTTAGTTGTATTTCTATATTAGACTATTTTCCTTATCTAATAATATGAATATTGAATGTCTTTAGAAAAGTTTAATTTTATTTAAATATTTCAAATACATTTAATTACTAATAATAGCACACAGATTAGTATATGCCCAACGTTTTGAGAGATATTATTCTACTCTCTTCTTCAGGTGTTTCTAGCCTGATCAATAACAGTACTAACACAGGAATCAAACATGGACCCTTAAATTCTTGAATATTGAATTTTAAGGTAACCCTTTAACTAGCTTAGTTGGTTAGAGTGTTATCTTAAAATTCAATACTCAAGAATCTAAGAGTCCAGGTTTGATTCCTGTGTCAGTACTGTCACTGGTCAGGCCAGTAAGATCTGAAGAAGAGGGGAGAATAATACCTCTCAAAACATTGGGCCTATACTAATCTGTTTGATGTGCCATTACTAACAGTTGAATGTATTTGAAATATTTAAATAAAGTTAAATTTTTCTAAAGACATTCAATATGCATATTAGATTATGGAAGGAGTCCAATATACAAAGACAATATATAAAAGGTGATTGATATTTAAATTGAAATATTTAAATGTTCCACTTGGGTGATAAAGCAACACATGATTTTTATTTATCATATAGGTATTGTTGGCAGTTATTTCCATCCTATTTTAGCGCCATCTCCAGGCAATTTGAGTAATCAGTGAACACCAGATGGCATAGTGCTATAAAATTGTCACCACCAGATCAGTTTGCTTTTGCTGTTATCAATGAAGACTAGAATTCAAAGCTGCATTTAAAGTACTTATGCATCAAACAGTCATTTTTAATTTTTTATTACTATTCAAGCTACTATCCTGAAGTTAAAAAAAATATGGGTTTAAACCTAAGCTAACTTGTTTAGTTATATATAACTGACACCAGATAAGTTTTTACACAATTTGAATATATCCATTTGATAACACTCCTATGCCTCTTTTATCTAAAACAGAACTTCTGATATCAGAAGATTTTTAAACCACAAATTATCAGCTTAAATAGTACAATAAAGTAAAAGGTACCTATTAAATGCAGCTTTGAATACTAATTTTCACTGATAAAGGCCAATGCCCGAAACAAGTTTGAAAATAAAAATATTATAGTATTATACTATTTATCTAGTGTCTATTAAATATTCAAGTTTACAGAAAATGACTGTAGAATAGGATGAAGATTACTGCTCTTGATAACATATGAGTATAAATTTGAAAATCACATGACGTTTTACTGGTATCAAAGTAATTGTGTGATTACTTCTCCACTAATTCTATTCGGGTAGATTTTTTGCATCATGCATGTTAAAATGGTCCTGCATGATGAGTATAATGGTTGAGCAAGAGAAAACAAAGCTTCTGAATTAAAGTACAATTCTAATATCTCATCCAAGGTTTTAATGTCATATATCTCCCATGTGGTGAACTACACTTGGGTCTCCTTTTATGCGGATTATTTTAATGCAATTTTGAAGTTATGTGATTCATGTTTCCTTTTAATATCCTTCATATTTCATTATATTTATTAGATATCAAGAAATTTAAATTATTAATAACTTATTTTGACTTGAAGTATTTTTTTTCCAAAAATATAACATTATATTAGCAGCTAATGTGAATATGGCCTGAAGCTGTATTTAGAATCTTAACTTCTATATAAATAACCTATTTACACTAATGAGTAAATAATAATAATAGATTTATACTTACATATAAAAATATCACAATAAATATTCAAAATTTTTAAACTATTAAAACGTATTTTGTTAGGTATAACAGAAATAAATAATCGTAGATTTTTAAAATAGATAACAAAGATTTTATTGATTTTATAAACTGAAAATAATCTTAGTAATGATAATGTATAATCTTTTTGTTTTGATTGCGATCTCATTTTTTAAATATAGAAACAAAAAACCATTAACACACATAAGACTGAAAGTGATGCTAGTGGTACATCACATCACGAATAAAAATAAAGTGGCTAACAGGTTTCTCTGGGCATAATTGCTGAGAAATTCTTGGCTTCATTTAAGGAGAAGCCACAATACATCACATCACATTGAATTTGATTTCTAACCAGTTTACAAACAAACGCTAGTGATAATGATTAAAATAGGTATGAAAAATGTAAAATTAAATATTGTAGTAATAAAAAAGTAAAAAAAGTTTGTCTTATATTAATTTCTTTCAAATATTTGAAATTTTTTATTAGTCATACTTTATTTGTTTATTTTTTTAATGTGAATTTTAAAGTAATTTTTCCTTGTTGCTTTGCTTTTATGCAAATTCTAAAAATTACAGTACCTATCCTCCATTTTTCAAGATAAGTTACTTTTATTTTGGTGCATGTTTTCTGAGGAACTTATCTACCGCATAAAACAAGATCCAGGTGTATTTGATTATTTTTTAACTGAGAACTGATTTTGAAACATTAGTCTTGAATTCACAATTCCTCTTCTGCACTAAATCATATAATTAAAAAAAGAAGCTGATTGGTAATTTAAAATAGAGTGCTAGTTAAGTTTGTTTGAAAAGAACAACTCAGAGAACATCTTAGAGAAGGTTAATATTAATAAATAATACCACTACACACTTCTAAAATAATAGACATTTTCAACTGTCCAACAATTTCACAATTGTGAAATACACAATACATATAAGTATTATTACAGTAACAAACTTATAAAATAATTTGGTAGCTAACTAGCAATGATGATGATAAGTATAATGTCTCACTTGTTTAAGCTTGTTCCCAGTAAAAGCAGGGCTGAGAGTAATACGGATTCGTTTCCATTGATCACCAACAACGTCACTCAGTACTTTGTCTAAAGGATCTTGCTGTTCCAGTAATCTCTACAACATAAAAATAATCATTCCTTAATTAAATTACTTTAAACATTAAAAATATATTAAACAATGAATATGAAATAAAATATAGTTTAAGAAACTAAACACAAATATTGAAAATATAAAAATAAAATTATGAATTGTAATTAAACAGAAAGTTATTTCAAGTTATATTTGCCAAGGTTAGCTTGTGGTTAAAGACCTGTAGAGGTCCCTACTATCGCATTTTACACGCATATTCTCGAGGTTACAGCCTTGGTAAATATTATTTACGTAATCAATGTGCGTTTAATAAATTTATATCAAGTTAATGATTTGAAAAAATATAGATACCTCATGAGATAAACAGAAACACATATAATTTTACTTAATACACTTTTCTTTATTCATTTTTTTTAAAACGGTGACGAAAAATTATAACATCACCAAGCTGGAATATAAAAATATGAACAATCAGTTTAATTGCTCTAATAATCAATTATTCTCTTTCCCACCAAAATTAGATTAAAAAAAAGCATATTAAATATTTTTCATGGAATAATTTTATATGAAACGGAGACTAGATATTTTTTTTTAAAAGAGAGATTTTAGAGTTGTGAAAAATTAAAAAGATAAAGGGTTAACTAAATTATTTACGGAAATCTCAAATTCTTAAGAGTGAAACATTTTAGTTAATCCTAATCAATCTGACATTCTGAACCATATCCACACATACCACAATGTGAGGTTTGAATTTAGACTGGACGAATCTTAAAACTTTGTTTCAAAATACAAATAGGCTTAGTCCTTTTTTCTTTCGAATAAATGATCAATAGCTAACCCAGATAACATCCATTCTGATTAATAAATTAGTACAAAGTTATTCTACCTACAAGATAAAGGTTGCAGATGTATCAAGTATAACAATAAAAATATGACTATAATATAAAATAAAAGCTTCACTACTGATGAGGATGATAACATATTTGGGTGGATGTTAAATATATGATTATCTTTACCTTCAACTTAGCAAAAAAACACTAGTCATAAGAAAGTCAGTGTTCATTTGGTAATGTGTTGTCCTTTCTACAATGTAAACCATTTGATTATATAAATAGTATAGTAAAAGGAAATTAATATAATACGAGAAATTTATTTGCAATAATTTTTTAAATTTTCATAAAGTTAATTATAATAATATGACTGTGCTAATACACATATAACGTAAAGCTATATAAGTCACAGATCAACCCAGAATAGAGTTTAATCTTCGCACAACATCAAAAAGTATTCGGACACAAGTTCGAACCCACCTTTGCAAAACTGGTTTGTACTGAGAGGCACGATGTGAAACATTAGGCAAATGAAGCTTACTTCGTAGCAGAAGACTCCTTCGCCATTAATCATAAAGAATCATGTTTTGCTATATCCAAAAGATGGGCTAATTGACTCATTTGCATATAGTTTACATATTGTACATACGTAATGATTCTAATGAGTGAGGCATAACATGCTATGATTATGGAAAATACACTTCCTCGAAAGCGCTGAGCCTGTTTAATTTGTTAATCATCATTTATATAGCTTTACGATGTATGGGTGTTAGCACAATCACATTATTATAATTTTGACAAACGTAAAGTATAAATTTATGATTTATTACTTAATAAGTTCATTAATAGCTACGTTTGGTAATATAAAAAGCAACTAAGATTATTGATAGCAATTCTAATTGAAACTTATGGTTACTGGAAAATTTGGGACAATTCTAGAGAAGATTCCTCAGGGCTTTAGGCTGCTTTTAAACAAAGTGGCAAAACTGTACAAAATTAAATCTTCTCAGAGATCATTGTTTTTAAAGATGATTACAAATACAATCTTATGTAGACCAATAAATGAACTAATTATAATACTAATAATTCTGTGCTAACACGCTTGTTACAGAAGTTTAATTTTGTTTATAAGTTTATATAGGCTAAGCACTTTTGAAGTTCTTTGACTTCATATTCATAGCTGAGTGCAGTGAATGGTAATGAGGAGTATTATAATTTATGTAAATTAGTTTGCTGTTCATTAGTCATAGGTCATGACATTTTCTTTGTTTTGATTAATTTGTCAATCTTTTTAAAATGGTGAAACATGTGTCCTTTCTATTTATAGAATTAGTTATAATAAAAATAGTAAAATAAACTTTTGAACATTTTTTTTAGCAAAATACTTTTTTGTTGGTAAAAATTGTTTAAAATAGATTGGATAAAAAAGTTAATCACAGAATTAAATTTTGATGGATTGCCCAGTATAACTAACTGAAGTTTAAATAGATATATGTCTATTTATTTGAAAAAAAAATACTTATGGAGACTTTAGATAGAAATGTATGGTATATTAGAAATAACAAGGGTGGATTATGTAAGATCCGCACTTACGACTGTGCCAAGGTTATAACTGCAAGTCATACTGTGCGGTCAGCAGATAACGTTATACAATTCCCACGCTGTTCTTTTCCAACGAATTGGTCTGCAACGAAGCTCAGCCACGGATGCTCTCCAACGAATGGTCTGCACCGACTGCTCTCCAATGAATGGTCTGCAAGCGGATGCTCTCCAAACGCATGGTCTGCAACTTGCTACTGCATGACTGCTCTCTACTGCTACACTGCTTGATGTTACCCAGTCTTCTTATCGCTCTCTGACAACTGCAACGATCAATCAATGCACTGACCAATAAGGTAATGTCTTTTATCTAGAAACATTTGTAATTAGCAAATATTTCTAGGAATTGTCAATTGCCATTACATCAATGCACTAATTAAATTCCTCAGCTATCAGAGCGCGATCTAAAAACAGCCTTACGAATAAATTCTAGTTTTTTCTGGAGTGCACAAAATGTCTGCCATTTTACAAAACACTACACACCTCCCTCCACTCCAGAAAAACCCTTGTTGCTAATGTTACTAATTGGGATTGACATTTTCACCCGGTTTCTCCGTCTACGGCTAAACTTGTAGTTCAACGTATTCGCTACTCCCAGGTTCTAAATGCGACTGCACCATTGTAAGATCTGCACTTACGACTGTGCCAAGGTTATAACTGCAAGTCATACTGTGTGGTCAGCAAATAACATTATACAATTCCCACGCTGTTCTTTTCCAACAAATTGGTCTGCAACGAAGCTCAACCATGGATGCTCTCCAATGAATGGTCTGCAAGCGGATGCTCTCCAAATGCATGGTCTGCAACTTGCTACTGCGTGACTGCTCTCTACTAGTACACTGCTTGATGTTACCCAGTCTGCTTATCGCTCTCTGACAACTGCAACGATCAATCAATGCACTGACCAATAAGGTAACATCTCTTATTTAGAAACATTTGTAATTAGCAAATATTTCTAGGAATTGTCGATCGCCATTACGTCAATGCACTAATTAAATTCCTCAGCTATCAGAGCGCAATCTAAAAACAGCCTTACGAATAAATTCTAGTTTTTTCTGGAGTGCACAAAATGTCTGCCATTTTACAAAACACTACAGATTATAAATAAGATGAGTAGGTGAAAATAAAAACAAGTAGTAGTGAAATCATTGGAAAAATTAAAAGGCTGAAATAAATTTAGTTGGATGAATCTTCAGAAACATGTGAATTGGATATAGAGATAGGAATGCTTGTGACATTGGAAAAAATAAGATATGGATCAAAATGATTTAATTAAATTTGGTTGAACTTTCATTCTGTAGTGGCTTCATAATAGCTAACATGATGTTGGTTTGATTATTTTATTTGTGACAATGCATTATGTTTATATTCTTTAATGTTGTATGCTAAACATAATTTACTGTTTCCCTGAAGATTTGTGATGATGATATTTTAGATTTATGTATTGGATCATTTCCACCATCTAGTATTGAGTATTGAATATCTTTAGAAAAATTTAACCTTATTTAAATTTTCAAAGTACATTCAGCTGTTAATAATAGCACACCGGTTAATATATGCACAATGTTTTGAGAGGTATTATTCTCCTCTCTTCTTCAGGTGTTGCTGGCCTGACCACTAACAATACCAAATCTGAGTACTTGGCAAGATGACTCAGTTGATTAGAGCATTACATTAAAATTCAATATTCAGGAATCTAAGAGTCCAGGTTCGATTCCCATGTTAGTACTATCACTGGTCAGGCCAGCAATACCCGAAGAAGAAAAAATAATACCTCTTGAAACATTGTGCATATAGTAACCTGTGTGCTAATACTAACAGTTAAAATGTTAAATTTTTCTAAAAACATTCAATATTCAATACTACATGATGGAAATAGTCCAATATATAAATACAATTAAAGATAATTTAGTCAAAATAAGAGTCATAGATCACATGACCCTATCTCTTAATCTTGTAAGTTATAAACAATGAGGAATTGACAATCCTCATTGTTTATAAAGATAATTTAGTATCTTTATTTTTAGACAGTGATCAGTATTATATTCCTTCAAATATCATCTTTTCTTCTATGCTTTGCACATTCTGCTTATAATTCTTTGATCCATTCTAGCATTATACTTTAGAAGAAACATTTAAGTACAGAAATTCATCAGACGTATTAAATATTTAACAGCCACATTGTCTGCTTTTTAATGTGATGGTGATATCTACCCAATTGTTCTAACATTTTCATTATGGCCTATATTTTTGTAAAACTGTTTAAAACAAATAATTTTTATTTTAATGCAATAAAATTAAAATTCTACATTTGCTCAATACAAGTGAATCAGCATTTTGTTTGGATTTATTAGCAATATATTTTACATGTGTAGATATGATTATGTTTATTCAAATTGATGATGTAATTCTGCAAAGTTTAATGTAGTGATACATTGACATGATCCATGTCACAAGATCTATGAATTACAATTCCAGTTCATCGGTTCTGCAACTCATGAGTTATGGTGCTCAAACTTATTATGAACTTTTAGGCAATAAACTATTTGATAATTTTATTATGTAAACTAAATGAATATTATGATACAAACAAAACAATATATGGTGAATTCTAACAAGATTTTCATATTACAAACAGCTTCCACTTTTATTATAAAGTTTGCCTCAAAGGTATTGTAAAGAGATGCAGTTGAAGATATATATCTGGAAATAGATTGCAATGAAAGACTATTAGCCAAAGATTTGAAGTCTTTCAAAAAATGTTAAAAAATCAACTTTTTTTTTTCATGTGTCATAGCATCGGCCGGGACGTGAACCCGCTAACCTGGCAAACCGCCTGTAAGGCAGCCGTGCTGACCTCTCGATCACCAACTCTTTGAGAAGTAAAATCAATCGACTGAATAACCACTATTTGTTGTATGTAGATATACTTATATTTCATGGGGACTGGTGTGGAGAATTATTGCAAAATTCACCCTTAACGTTTTTTTTGCATTTTACTTTTTTCTTAAAAGTTAATGGCTATATTTATTTACAGAATCACTATATAGCCATAAATAAACCAACATTGCAATCCAGGAGGTATGGAATGATATGCTTGGTCAGTTATTTGCAATAATCACTAATACTGAAAAGCCTTTCTGCTGCTTGCCACCTGTAGACTTCAACCAGAAGCCTGACTTCAGTATCCAATAATTAATACCAGGACACATTAAATATAAAACTTTTCATAAATGTAATGAATAATAACAATTGAATAATTTGCATTTTAGAAATTCATAAGCTTTTTTTTTTTTCATGTGTCATAGCATCGACCGGGAAGCGAACCCGCTAACCCGGGACAACTACTTGTAAGGCTGCTGTACTGACCACTCGGCCACCAACGCTTGACGAATTCATAAGAAGCTTTTGTCACCAGAAATGAAACTATATATTTTGAGCTATAAAATCTGCCACTTTTGTCACTACATCAAATCTTACAGAGAATAATAAAAACGATAAAACAATTCAATAATTCCTAATACTTTTGATCTAAACAAGCCATTTTAATTAGACCAAGCTACCCTTCTTCTTAATAGCAACTGTCTTATTGCTAAGAATTTATATGATTTATAATAATTTAATGTACACGTTATTATTTCAAATAACGATCATTTTGTAAATTTAGTACTTTGATTATAAAATTATTATTGATAACCAGTTAAAAAGCTTGTACTGTTATTTGTTGATTAAATAAAGAATACAAATTACCCAAATATTATTCGTAGTAAATTAAATTAATTACCGGTCTATTCATAAACTTGATAAATTCTTTCACTGTAATTTCTTTGATAATTTCAGGATCGGTGATTACGTAAGCTGGCGCAGTACCTTCATAAATCCTAAAATACATGTTGGGTATAAACAAAAATTAATTCACATATCTATTAAATATTTTAAATATAGAAAGATCTTATACATATTAAAGTTAAATTTGACTTTAGTATTTTTGTGATGAAATGCTACATTTATAACTCAAAACTAAAATATAATGACTGTATTAATAATTCAGAAATTATAGTTTTTTTTTTTTTTCATGTGTCAAAGCATCTGCCGGAAAGCGAACCCGCGAACTCAGGACAACTGCTTGTAAGGCTGCTGTGCTGACCACTCGGCCACCAACGCTTGACTTCAGAAATTATAGGTTTTTTCCCAGAAATTATAGTTGTGTTTAATTTTTTAAAAATGTGTTGTTTATAGGTATTGGGAATATATAATTATGGTCTCTAAAAATGCTATATATTTTAAACAATACTTCTTTTAGTAAATAATCAATACCCAAATGATCCTAAAAATTATTTATTTTACTAACGGTTTTATTATTATATATAAGAATTTTTTGCATAACGACTTGTGGAAAGCAATAGGTTGATAGACTAAGGTTATTGATAAATTTTATTAATTAATTATTAATTTATTTTTTTTATATATAATAATAAAACCGTTAGTAAAATAAAGAATTTTTAGGATCATTTGGGTATTGATTATTTACTAAATTTTAGTAATTAATTATTAATTTATTTTTTTTGTCATTCAACATAAAAATATAATTTTGCATAAAAGTTCCTGATGATAACATTTGACTTGCAACTATGTAATGGACTATTTCCATCATCTAAAATTAATTGTCAAAAGTCTTTAGAAAAAGTCAAACTTTATTTAAACTTAAAACAAAGGCAAAACTCTCTATTCAGTAATGCCATCCAGTACAAGGCTCTTCATTGATGAAAGCTACAAACTAAAACCTAGTCTGGGGATATTGAATGAGTCTGCATTAGACAGAGATTTATGCACAAATCTTATTGCATCCATTAATTACTATAGCTTGCACTAGATAGAACTACTATATAGAGAGTTGTCTCTGTTTTAACAGCTTAGCATAGGGAATGGTGATCATGTGATGTTTAGTGATTTCATTTAAGCTTTCCATATACATAACAGCATGCGGGTTAGTATATAACACACATTTCAAAGAGTATTATTTTTATTGTCTTCAACTATTTGCTGGTTTAAAGAATGATGCTATTAGCATAGGTAATAAAGCTGGAATCTTTAATTAATGAATACTGAATTTAAGGGGATAATGTAAAAAAGCAGGCTATTGCATTACTTTAAATCCAGGCTTAATCCTCACTGAGGAGGATGAGACTGATACCACACAAAATATTGTTATATACTTAACCACATTATTATTACTGGCAGTCAATTGCATTTGAAGAGTTGAAATAAAGTTTGAATTTTTTTAAAAACATCTAACAATTTTAGATGATGGGAAATGCCCAATATATACTTACAAGTTATTATACAATTAAATTAATTGATAAAAATTAGTTAAATAATTTTGCAATAGTGAAACAATATAGTCAATCAATAGTTAATCAATAATCACTTTCATGAGTTATAATTATAAATTTATTTAAACGCACATTGATTATGTAAATAATATTCATTAAGGCTGTAGCCTCAAGCACATGCGTATAAAATGCGATAGTAGGGACCTCTACAGGTCTTAAAACCACAAGCTTACTCATTGGAAGAAAAGAGGGGAACCCTTCTTTACTTCAACCTCTCAGATCGAACCGCTTCAGCTTCACCTATTTAAATAGAAAGTAGGTTGAAGTAAAGACGGATTCCCCTCTTTTCTTCCAATGAGTAAGCTTGTGGTTTTAAGACCTATAGAGGTCCCTACTATCGCCTTTTATATGCATGTGCTTGAGGCTACAGCCTTAATGAATATTATTTCATGAGTTATATAATCCATAAAACCACATCACAAATCATAATATTTTCATAAATATCTTAAATTTCACTTAAAATTGCACTTTATATTTTCTTTCTGTCACTAATCAAAATGTTTCATGTCACAATCTTAATAATGAACCAAAAAAAAAAAAATAAAACTTGATTTTATGTTTTTTTTTTCATATGTCATAGCATCGACCGGGAGGCGAACCCGCAACAACCATCTGCAACCAACTGCTTGCTTGCAAGGCAGCTGTGCTGACCTCTCAGCTAACAACACTTGACAACTTAATTTTATGTTTTTCAAAAACAATCTATAAGATGTAGAAAAATTCGTTTATATGGTCTACAATATTTACAACTCTTGAGAATGCCAATATAAATCAATATTAATCCAATAACATTTTTTAATAATTGTATTTATTAAGGGATTTCCAATTAGGTAATGACTGAATTTTGGAATACATCATTACTAAAACCCATTATATGTCTGCTATGTATCATTTATTTATCAAGAACAATAAAAATAAGGCAACCAAGTATGCTTTAGTTGTTTCTTATTAATAATGTTTATATTAATTTATATAGTTAGAATTGATATCATTAACATAATTATATATCTATGGTAAATTGATATTCATAAGAATAATACATAGTATATAAAGGATAGCAGTTAGTATAATAATGGTTATTTACAATTAGAGCCATAAGACTTACAAAAATAATAATACAGATGGTGTGTTTCATTTGGATTACTCATATAAACATAAACAAGTATACATATGTTTTAATAATATATTTATTAGTCATATATAGATATAAACATAAACTCGATTTATAATATATTTGTACTATTTACAGGTTTAAATAATGATGGCTATAATCTGCCTACTCTGTAGCAAGTACATCTATTCTAATATGAACTGTTGAAGAAGAGATTATATGTACCCCTATAGGGTTTCTCTGCCTACTTCCAGATTACTTGATAGCCTGCTGCATGAGTATGTATGGCAACTCTTCCAGTTGTACTTGCAGCTTGCCTCAAGTGGGTTCTGGTTCTGACAGCTTCTAGTCCTGAAACATGGACTTACCTTACTGTGTTAACTGTTAGCTTAAATAGCTCCAGTCTGGAGAATGATCACCGCTGTTAAGGTTAGCAGGAGTTTCCTTCAATTGTATACATAGAACTAGACTACAGTTATTCAGGTTTAACAATTGTTCTTTGGAGAATGCATACCCTCTTTCAGGTTTGACAATCATTCTCTCCCTTACCTTCATAAAGGCTGACTATTTATTGTAAAATCCCCATTCTTAACAGAAACATTCAAATTCATTGAGCATCATTGCCTATTGTATCTGTTCTTGTCATTGGCTGTGTGTTATCTTTATATGTACACATTGGTTAGAGACAATGGATGCTTAATCTGATCGCAATAAAAAAGAAATATGGATGGCAAGGTGAGATGTGAAATTAGATCAGTGCAGCCTCTTTAATACCTACATCACCTTTCTTCACCTTCAATGGGTATTCTACTGGGTTATGACTGGAGGATTGAAATATACTATAATTCTGGATATATGTTGACAGCATGACTATAGCGAAAGAGCCAGGATATTTTTTAACAGGTATTTATAGAACACACACAGTTCTTAGTGAATATTCTATTCTTCTATTATTGGTTAATTCAATAATTGCCTATTCAATCATTTTTCCATTTCTATATTTACTTGCCTTTTTTAACGCTTCTGGTTTCAATGTACACACAAACAGCAATGCCATTTGAGATGTATTAAGTATCCTTATCAGAACTTTTGGATCTATTTTAGGTTATTACTATTTTATCAAATCAGTCAACTGATAATTAGGAAAGATGATATAAAACACAGAATTACCATATAATCTGCCAAATGGCTTCACATTCATGAATTAATAAATAAATATTGTCACCTAGTCCAAGACTTGTTTTGCTGATATTCTTACCTTCTTGTATGATAAAAGCCTTGATCCCCATAAAAATTATTCATATGTTTATTAATGTCTGCTATTATTATATATCTTAGAATGAGATTAACTATTTTAATTAATGTTCTCAGCAGTCAATTATTATCAGATAAGAGTTAAAAAGAAAAAAATACTCATGCAAGTTTTATTATATCATCATTACCAACCATTATCAATCCATTGCAGGATGAAGGATCTCTCCAAGTTCAGTCCATTTTTTCCAATCTTTAGCTTCTCTTCTCCACATCACACTGCATACTTTCTTATTTCATCAATAAATCTCACATGGGGTCTCTTTCTGGGTCTTTTACATCTCTTGGAATCCCATTTAAGATTTCAATTGTCAATCTAATATCATGTCTTTTATCAATATGTCCAGCCCAACTCCACTTCAGTCTCTTAATTTTTTCAATGATATCAGTAACACCTGTTTGTTTTCTTACCCATATATTGTGTTTTCGATTTCTTCTTGTTACTCCTAACATGCATCTCTCCATATTTCCTAGAGTGGTCTGAAGTCTCTGTAATGCTCTTCTATTAAGTGCCCAAGTCTCAGATCCATAAGTAAGAACCGGTAAAACACATTTATCAAAAACCTTCCTTTTCAAACACACAGACATATTTCCTTTTAGTATCAAGTTATTTCTACCAAATGCACCCCAACCAAGTTCTATGATTAATTTTATCCATTATGTTTCCATCTGTATTAATAATATGACCAAGATATTTATAGCTGTTAATTTCTTCTAACTCATCATAATCAATCTTTATTTTCATATTTTGAGAAAATAGCACTTATAAAATTAAGGTTTGAAAATTTGCTATCTTTGCATATACCGAACTCTGATTATACATATATATCAGTAGAAGATGATTATCTGGACCAACTGATGAGTACTAGTTCAGCATAAAATACCTATACTGGAGATCATATATCTTTTTCACATGTGTGTGGTCACATGGATTGGTTGTAGGAGATAGAGTGGATAGATGAAAAGAGCTTGAAAGTCTGTGTTCAAATATCCTATATTAATTGACACAAGTAAATTAACAGTAATGGTATTAAGAAACAATGAATCACTTGGACTAACTGAAGAGACTTGCATTTTGATCAAAATAGTAACAATAATTTCTGTTTCCGATATTATAATTGAGTTCATCCTGACTTAGGTATTTTCCATAATGTAGTACGATGTAAGATGTAAAATTTAAAGATGGCACAATGATTATTTCATATTGTAAAATTATAATGGTCATTGCTATCTTATGTAAATCTATTGCCAGGTAAAGTGGATGATTGGCATTAAGATCATAGGTATGTAGTATTTACTCTCAGAAACCAATGCCCTCACAGATTTATTGTCTGGCTTTTTATATTATACAGTAACTATTAATTAAATAAAATAAATACGAGGATAAATGAAAAAATATTCCAGGATAAAAGAAATTAAAAACATAAGTGTATTATATAAGACTATGTACTATGTAAAGCCATGATAGTATGTTTCAAACAGGTAAAATGTATTAATTAAAGAGAAAATATAAAGGGTAGTTAATAGAAAATAATATCATTAATCAAAAATGGGAGAATGCTTTTGTCAAATCCATTACTACTGTAATTAAAGTCATAAAAATGAATTAACTATATTATTGCATGCAAAAAATAACGTATAAATAGAATATGTATCTTTTACAAATTTGTTTTAAGTAGATATGTAGTGATGAATCATTTCATAGATTGTGTACTAGTATTAATTTATATGATTTAGAGCAATTTGATTTCTTCAAGAGAGAGAAATATAATACCCAAATTATTATTGGCTGTATGCACAATATATTTTTAAATATTCAATGATTAATACTTGTTTTTGCACAATTCTGTGATGTGTATCCACAAAGAAATTTATATTAGTCATTTTACAAGCTATGTATAGAAGAGAGAAGTGTTGTTTTTTGTGAATAGGCATAGCTTTATTATATAAAATGTAATTTGTTTCATTAATGGTATAATTGCCAAAAGGGGAATTTAAAGGGTGTAAGAGAAATTTTGGAAACGGTAAATTTATGGCTGAAATTAATTTGCTAACATTATAACGAATAATTTATTATTTGAATTTTGTATAGTTTAATACTGTAAGACTGTTCAAAATATATGATTATATATAAAAAATAAGACAGGCAAAACTCTCCGTACAGTAGTGCCAGCCAGAATAACCAATGGATGCCAAAAGGTTTGTGCATAAAATCCCTATCTAGTGCCTACTCATCCAATATCCCCAGACTAGTTTCAAGCTTGTGGCTTTCATCAGTGAGGAGTCTTGGATCTGAAAGTACTACACTTAGATCTTAGGGTCTAATGCAACCCTCCAGCAGTCACCTTTTATCCCTACTTAACTACAAAACTATGAAAGCCACAAGCTAGAAACTAGTCTGGGGATATTGGATGAGTAGACATCATATGGGTATTTTATGCACAAGCCTTCTGGTATCCATTGATTACTATGGCTTGCACTGAGTGGCACTACTGTATGGAGAGTTTTGACTGTCCTAATAACAGTTATAAGCAAGCATAAAAATGGTGATCATGTGATGTTTAGTGGTTTTATATAAAAAATAATAAAATGCTATCAAACCAATTTTTGTAAATTTGATAATAATGGTAATTGAATTATACAAAATAAAATTGAGGAAACTTTATCATTAAACAATTTAATTGGATTCAAATAAAATTTTAAATGAAAAACATTTCATGAGATTTGAGCATTATGAAGGAAAAACTTTGAGCAGTTCGAGAAAAAGTGATGTTGATTTATAGGTTTAAGGAAGCAGGTTATGCAGAAAACTATGTATAATATGAATAAGACTAGGGATTCAACTAAGTACAATCTCTTCACTGCTGAACAGTAATAATAAAAAGAATCATGAAGCAAATGTAGAAAGTAGCAGTTCAGCATTATGAAGCAACAAACTGATGAAACTTTTCTAACAGTTATGAAAAAGAAATGTCTATAAGTATATGATTATAAAGCTTCTACCTGAATAGTGAATTATTACTTCACATGCTATTGGCAAGGGAGGTAATATGCAGCCAGAAGATCATAATGTGTGTGCACATATCAATATAACTGATATCAGTACCATCCCATAATAAGTGCATCCTAATTTGTATACTTAAAAATTAAAATAAAGCTATTATCATAAAAAAAACTGATTAACAATTATATACTGGGTCTATAATGAATTACTATGTATAAGCCATATGAAAACCATTATCCCAAAAATGTTACATTCAGTATATAAGCCAGTAAGGGATGATACAGTAATGAATGACTTATTATAGTTGCACCAATAATTGAAAAGTAAACCAATAAAAAATATTTTAGTACAAAAATACTGTGAAAACTTTTTCATTAACAAAATAATGTGATAGTGAATACTTTGATACGTTTCTGTTCTTACTATTTAATAATATATCTATTAATTTTTTTAAATGAAATCAATTTTTTTAATAATACATTTAATTAAATGTAATGGTGTTCAAGCAATATTTTGAGTATATGTAAATAAACATTTATTTTCAGCGCTGTTTCTAATTGTAATAAATTTAATACTATATCTGTGTTGTAAGCGGAAGTACTCATTTATTATTTAACACTTGTGAAAAAGTGCACAATAGCTTAATGGCTGATTAAATTTATTACAATTAGAAACAGCACAAAAAATAAATGTTTATTTACATATGTTTAAGAGTTTCATTTGTGAGTGACGTCTAGTAAATTCTAGATAATTTCATTGGCGTCATTCATTCAGATATCGTCAACAGTGGTTTAAAGTGAGTAGTCTATCCTCACACTTTCACTTACAGTACTTAAGATTTGCCCATATATAAGCATTTGGGTTGGATTGAATAAGTGGATTCATTTTATTCTTTCCTAAATACTATATCTTGTGTTGTAAGGGGAAGTACTCATTTATTATTTAACACTCGTGAAAAAGCGCACAATAGCTTAAATGGCTGATTAAATATTTTGAATGTAACCCTGAATATTATAAGATTTATTTGAGAAATAGATGGATTGTAAGTAGCTCTTTGATATGCCTCAAATTCCACAGTACTAATTACAAAAGGTTAAGACATTTATTTAAAGGGTAAACAACTGAGATACATGCATAAGCATCGATTATCTGACCATTCTCATAAGTCTTTGTTTCATATTTTTTTATTATGTTATTAATTATTAATTATTTTGGCATTCACATCAATATTTTTATTTGTCCTTATGTCATCTTGTATTCCATCTTGATCCATATATTTATCATATATATAATACTTCAAAATTAATACACTTACAATTGGTGAAATAGTCTCTAATCACAACATAACAATTTTTATACAAAAAAAAAAAAATAGACCATCTTCTCTCATTATCTATTTTGTCAGAAAAAATGAATACTAAAATAATTAGATAATTTATTTTAAATTAATTGATATTATTAATTGATATGAATGATAGATTTCTTAATGTAAGCATTGTCAATATAATTTAAGCAATGAAAAATATATAATGTAAAATTCTTCCAGACCTTTAAATATATGTGTGTGTGTATGATTGTATATTTGCCAACCTTCCATCATCCAAATTCAAATTCTTATCATGTGTTGTAGTTACAGAAAGTAGTGCATTACACAGGAAAGTAAAATGATATTGGTCCTTTTAGATGCTAAAAAATGATAGCATCCAGATAATTTCTGAAATATATGAGAAATAAAATAAGCAACTCTTTTTCAGGAGTTGGGTCAGACAGTAACCCATTATTTTGACAGAGATCAATGTAACTAACATCTATCTTTACTGTTTTGATAAGGAATATGCATCATCATCAATTTACCATTTAACTACTTAAAACTTTGAGAGAAAATAGGATATTATATGCATTGTTAATTTCTGTGTTATATATTTTAAAGCTGATCTTATGTCTTAATATATGTAAAAAAAAATCCTAGCTATGATATAGGATAAAATAATATATATATTGAATTAAATTTTTAATCAGATTTTTAATTTAATAAAGAAGAAAAATAAGATTATGTCCTTGTAAATACTGATAACTTTACTATATAATGTTGCCAGGAAACCATCAATTACTAATTGATAATACTGAAGTAAACAAAATTTTCTATTAAACTACACATCAGCTTCTTTGTTTTGGATTTTTAGTGAAGTAAAAAGGGGGGGCATCTTTTATTATAAACCCAAATTGTAAGGATTTAAATTCCCCAAGCTATTTTTATAGGTGTGAAAATGCCCACAATTAACACTTTTCTCAACATTCTGCAAATAATAATTAATCTCCTCTGGAGAACTATATAAATACATTATATCCATGTAGACAGAGACAACTATGTAGCCAATAAACCATTATATATATATATATATAATCACTAAAAATAAGTCAACACTTAGACAATCCCAATATCAATAACAATCAACAATTTCAAACTGTTGTCAAGGAAACCTCCTTTCAACAATAAAGGTGGAATCCCACTTTTATTAATGGCTGTATATGATAAAACAGCATCTAACTATTTTATTATAGAACAAAGCTTTTTCAATAGTTTTTATTATGAATCAAACTCAGGAAATTGAAATAATAAGTAATCTATACAATTTTTTTCTCAGAAAGTCGTGACATGTGCATGTCTCATTAAGACTGTCTGAATTTGACTGTTATATTCAATCAGTATAACTAAGATATAAATTATGCAATTATTTTTAAGTCCTATTTATCAATATACTTTTGTAAAAGAGATAGTTGAAATGGCTCTAACTTCCAATGAACTATTTAAAAACTGTTTACAATACCTATATCATTTACAAATTTTAATCCACTGCAAGTAAATAATCTTTTCATATTTGATATGGTTTATCTATTCCATAGCATCACTTTTCTATATCACACTAACTTCCTTTTTATTTATTCACTTATATGTGGTCTCTTTTTAGATATTCTGTTATCTCTTGGGACTCAGTTTAAGTCTTCAACTCTTACTCTATTATATGCTCAGTTCAACTCCACTTTAAAAGAAATCAATGATATCTCTTTGTTTACTTACACAGATATTTTTCTTTTAATCTCTCCTTGTTTTTATTCCCAGAACATACCTCTCTATGTCTTCTGATAACATTTCATATTTCAGATTCATAATTAATAAAACACTTCTATTAAAAAACACTATTTTTCAAGAACATAGACATATTTCATTTTAATATTTTCAAAAAAAAATTACTCAATCAAAATTTAATTATATGATAATTTTCATCCATTATGTATCCATATACATTAATAATTTGGTCAAGATAATTCATGATTTTCAATCTTTATTTTCTTGTTCTAAAAATATTCACTGAACATTACTTTAGATGTTTAAGTACAGTATTTATCTTTAGTTACACTTTCTTACTATCATCTGATAGATCTTGCAAAATTTCCTGAAGATGTGATATATTATTTACAAAACAATTATATCATCTTCAAAATATAGATGACTTAAATAATATCCATGCATTTTTATTGCCTTCATTTCTCATTTCAATTCACAAAATACTTCTTGTAAAATTCTTGTAATTATGTTTGTGAGATATGGAATCATCATGTGTACCTTTCCCAGTGGTAATCTTCTTAGTATCATTATGTAATGTAATCACTGTTGTTGCATTTTGATAAGTATTCAGAATATCTATATTTTGATGGAATCACTGAGAAATCTTTATACCGTAGAATCAAATACCCTTTTATAATCTACAAATTGATAGCATGATAGCAACCCAAAATTATTGGTCCTTTCTAAAACTTCTCTCAATGTTTGGATATAAAACACTGCTCTTGACTTTTAAATCCAGCTTGTTCTTTTCATTTGAATTCAAAGGTTCATGGATTCACTGAGAAAATATTTATACTGTAGAATCAAATACCCTTTCATAATCTGAAAATTGCATGATAGGAACCCAAAATCATTGGTCTTTTCTATAACGTCTCTCAATATTTGGATGTAAACCACTACTCTAAAATGACTTAAATTCAGCTTGTTCTTTTGATTTGAATATAAAGATTAGTGGAATCAGTGAGAAAATATTTATACTGTAGAAGCAAATACCCTTTTATAAACTGCAAATTGCATGATACCAATCCAAAATCATTGGTCCTTTCTATAAACTTCTCTCAATATTTGAATGTAAACCACTGCTCTAAAATGACTTTTAAAACCAGCTTCCTTTTTTGATTAAATGAGTTGTAATTATTTTGGTAAAGATTTTATATAGAACTGGTCTTTTTTCAGCTTTAATATTTGGAGATTTGGTATATAGTTTTGTCAACAATTTTTCTATTTCTTTATTTTTTTTTTTTAAATTATCATTAATAATTCTATAATTTGTTGAAGTTTTTCCCTTGTTCATATATTTAATATTTCATGACTTCATTTAAAATATTTGGAATTTAGAAACTATAATAATTGTAGAGAATATTTTGTTTTCTTATTCTCATTAGTATTCAATTCATATGACATTATCCCTCTTCTTAAAAATAGTTCCAACTTTTTATATAATATCAAAATTTTTGAAATTTTTTTTTTTTTTTTTTTCTCATGTGTCATAGCATCAGCCGGGAAGTGAACCCACTAACCTGGGACAACTGCTTGTGAAGCAACTGTCGTTGACCTCTCGACCACCAATGCTTGACATTTTTTGTTATCTTCTACAGCTTTACATGCCAACCACAATTAAATTTTAATATATTATTATTAATTCCTTTTGTACTATTTTGTAGAACTTCAGATATTCACTTCTTGTTAATGGACCATTTTAAATATTTTTCTATCCCTTTTTTCTTTGTGCATTGTTTTGTCTTAGTTAAAAATTTATTACTGAATTACTGCTTGAATACATCAGCTATTTTTGTTGTAGTTCTTAAATAAACTGCTAGTTAACATTTTATTGATTTCAGTTAACTTCGAATCAGCTTTAAAATCTAAAAACAAAAGCTTTAAAATCTTTTATTTTAAAACAATTAACATATTATTAACTATAAACAAAGGGAATAAATCACCCTTCCTCAGGCTATGAATTAAGAGCAGTGTAAAGGTTGAAGAAAGGATCAAGCATAGAATGACTCCACCTATTCTTGGTAGCGCTGATGTTTATAAGCATACCTTTGTCAACATTGTTAGTAATTCAGAATGAAATTAATTTATCAACCAGATGGAATATGGCACTTAAGAGTTATTGAATTCCTAATTAACTATACAAGGCTGGAGACAACATCTCACTTTTTTTTTTCCATATGTCATAGCATCGGCCGAGACGCGAACCCACAACCGTCTGCAACAAACTACTTGCTTGCATGGCGACTGTGATACCTCTCGGCTAACAACGCAAGACTAAAAGATTCAATATGTAAACTTTAAATTAAATATAGGCTCAGTGTATATGAGATTCTGTCTCCAGTCTTGCATAATTAATTATGAGTTTAACAGATCTTAAGAGCCATATCCCATTTGGTTGATAAATTAATTTCATTCTGAATGACCAACAATGTTGACAAAGATATGCTTATAATCATCAGAGCTACCAATAATAGGTGGATTCATTCTATTCTTGATTCCTTTGTTCAACATTTAGAGTGTTTTTAAGTCATAGCATGGGAGGTGATTTACTTCCTTTATTTGCATATACATAGAGCTATGTTTAATTTAAAATTTACATATTATTAATCGAAAATCATTCCCTGTGTTGAATTTATTTAGGACATTATAATTTCAAAATACATATTTTCTGTTACTCAAATTAGAATTGCATTTTATTATAACTAGATTTGGTTGTTTCTATGTCACTTTTCATCTAGCATTTTCTTCAAAAACATGTAACTTTTTTTTCTGCAAATTCCATATGTCTGTGCTTTCACTGTCATTTATATCACCATAAACAAATTTATCTACAGTATTTTCATGTTTTAGTCATTTCCCATTAGAACTCCAGTCTTTTAAGACAATTTTAAAACATTGTTCAATAGCAAAAGCATTTTGTACATCTATATAAAACTTCTCTATTTCTTCATTGCATGAGAATGTGTTTGGCCTAAATCTGCATCTTCATTCATGTTATGTAACTAATCTTTACACAATTTCTGATAATTATAATGAATCCTATTCCATTTCTGTTTGGAAGTAATACAATTTTCTACTTCTTTTCCTATGTATTGATTTCTACTTTAACATATACCATTTACCCCTTTCTTAAACACTTTATCAATACTTTTATTTATATCAAACTGACAGTTTCAACTGTTCTGCAGTCTTCATCAGAGCTCTTGTTAATTCTATTTCCATTTCTTACTGACAGTTTCAACTGTTCTGCAGTCATCATCAGAGCTCTTGTTAATTCTATTTCCATTTCTGTTTCCTATATTTATGATTTTAGAGTAAAGTATACGACCACTTTTTAAATCAAATGCCCTTTGATTACCTTCTAACTTCCTAATGTCCAATAATTTCCCCTTTAATATTAGACCATTCTTTCTTCAGTTTATGTACTATTTCTTTACTCATATCTGAAGTTTTAGGTAGCTTAATAAAAGAAATCATCAAATGGATGTTTGGATACATGATCAGCAGAATGGTAATATTTTTCATCTTTTGTTGCCAATTGCAACCTTGGGTATAACATTATAACCTCCTGGAAGTAAGAATTTAGTTTTCTTTGCCATGATTGTACTTATTTCAGATAATTTTTAAACACACAATGAACTTGCCATACAAGAAATGCTATGGTTTTTCTAGTTTAAACTCAAAAACTTTTACTTATCAGTAATATTTTTCAAAGACATCCGAAAAATATAAGCCTGACCTCACAACATATTTTGTTTGAATATTTTTTTTTATTAGTTACTTCACAAATATCATTGAATGCTTACTTCAAATATATCTAAACAATTTTATTTTTATGAAATTATGAGTCTCATTTTGAATGATATCCACATCGTTTTTTTTTACTTAGGAAAAAGCTGCCCTTTATTAAAAGTGATTAAGGATTTATTGCTAGCATTATTAGTTCCTTGCATATACATTTAAAAAAGTTTAGAATTCATGCATATGGTGAATAAAATATGCATTTATCTAATCATTAAGAATAATTTCAAATTATATATCAAATATCACATGGTCATTGTTTCATATGCTTAAACATTGCTGCTAATAAGTGCAGTAATGCCACCAAGTGCAAGCCTTCATAATCAGTGGATGCTGAAAGGTTTGTGCATAAAATCCTTATCAAATGATGTTAGTGGGGATGTTAGATAAGTAAGCAGTAGATAAGAATTTTATGCACAAATCTTTCTGCATCCTTATATATCAAATATATGAGTTTTAATATTTCATGTTTGTGACATAGTTTTAATTGTTTATTTTGTTAGTTAAGTTAATGTTTAAATCATTCACTGCATGATGTTGAAATAATGACATTATTATTTGGTATATTTAATGTATGTGCAATTCGAACTCAGACTTTTACACAGCCCTCAACTCTCCATGCCATCTCATATTGCTGACCCACCTGATCACACACATGTTGAAAAGACAAATAATCACCAATATACATATTTTATGCTAAACCAGCAATCAACAGTTGGTCCAGATTACTATCTCCACACATATATACAATCAATACTCAGCTTTATATTAAGATAGCCAATCTTCATATTTTAATGGACAGGCTTCAAACTACTTCTATTCGAACTCTTCAGCCTTCCATTTCATTGAAAATCTGATGATGGGATTTTCAAAGCCCATGTTAGTGCCAAGGTTGTCATCCTATCCATGTTGACATTAAGTCATTCTGACCCCTCATGTACAGGAAAATAATCCATTTTTACATACATATGTGAGGGGTGGGCAGACCTTTGACAGTTCAACATGTGTGTGATCAGTGGGTCAGCAATACGAGATGGCATGGAGAGTTGAGGGTCATGTGAAAGTCTGAGTTTGAATCCCACATACATTATATATATATATATGCAGGTTTAAGCCTGTATAGTGTATTAATTTACATTTGATATATTATTTGTTTTAACATAGTTGGAAATTGATTTATAAACTTTTAACACTTGAATCTATCAGTCTAGATTAAATATCATACAAATCCAATTTTTCTTTCTCAACTTAATCTTCAATGACACTGACACATTTATTTATACATTTTACTTGATTCTCAGAAATATTATAAAAAGTATTTTATCTGTTATTTCAGAAGCACATTACACTGCTCTTGTGTAATACACTTTTCAAATGTGGTTGCCATCTTGAATTATTGATGCAAACCACTGAGCTTAATCTTACATATCTCTTATTTTGATAGTGATCCTGATGAACTATACTACTATCTATGAACATATACTGAAAATATGTTATTCCTACTGCAGCTACTTTACTTTTATCTAGATTATGTTTATAATTTTCCCTTATATGTTAAATTTACTTGATTTTTAATATCATAGCCCTTAAAACTGATATATTTCATTTTGTGACTACTGTAGTTATTCAGTAATACACACAATATTTAGTTCTTTAACAAGAGTCCAAATTAAAATCTGTGACACTATACTCTAAAATAAATTGTAAATAGTCTTACCCGAAAATCCGTCCATATTTTTTATGCCATTCTTTAACCAATTCAATTGGATCCTAAAAAATTACAAATAAATTTGATTCCTAAAACATTACAAATAAACACGATACATATACACACAAATATATATATATTGTAGATATATATATAGTATTCAATTATTTAAAAAAAAAAAATTTTTTTCTTTTACATACAAATTTATATTATAATTTATATAAATACATTTTTATTTATATATAATATTTTTTTTATATTAAATAATATAAATTTATTTAACTTTATTTTTAAAATAATAAATCAAAAATAAATAAGCAATTAAGATTTAGATTAGGAGATAAAAAAATACAAAACAAAATAATCTAAACACAAAATCTTTTACACTTATTCTATCTATAGATTCATTTTTTTATTATCTTAAATTATTTTACAAAAAGGTTTTATGTAGATAATACATCAATTTTTTTATATACCCAAACTTTAATTTATTTTTTTAAATAAAATTTAATTTTTTTTTTTTTAAATTCATATAAATATTAAACAATTTTTTAGTCATAGTCTTAAATTTTTTAAAGAATGATCAGTTTCTTAAATTTCTTTAGAGAGATGATCATTATCTTAATTTTTTAGAGAGATATCAATTAGTTTAAATTTTTTTAGAAGGAAAGCTAAATTTTGAAGAAATGTAATTTTTTTTAAAAGAGATAATTTTTTTTCCGGGAAAAAAAAAAAAAATATAAAAAAACAAATAAAAAGAGAGAAAAGGAAAAGAATATAGAAAGAAAATAATAAAAAAATAAAAGTACAAAATACCGACTAAAATTCCCCTAATACAAAGAAAAACGGTAGAAGAAAACCACAAAAGAAAAAACACAATTGTATAAAACAAGAAGGAGAAGAAAAAGGAAAAAAAAAATAAAGTAACCATAAAAACATATTACCCAACACTAAACAAAAATATTTTTTAAAGGAGAGAAACAACACAAAACTAAAAATTTAGTAGAAACGGAAAAAAGAGAAAAACAACAACAAGACAATACTAAAACAAATTTGTGGGAAAAAAACGAAAACAAACCAGAATAAAAGAAAAAGTAAAAGAATCTATTTTTTCTATAAAAACATGCTTTTCAAAATATTATAGTATGCTACCCAACACCAAACATTTAAACTTAAACTAATTTATTTTTTTTTTTTATGTTTTTTCGTTGATGCCTTTTTTTTTTTTTTTAAATTTTTTTCTCGTTAGGCAAAAAAAAATTTAAAAATTGGATAATTTTAAACATAAAAATACCGAGCAAACACCAAAAAAGTATAAGATGTTTAAAAGTAAATAAAAGGATAAAGGAAAGAAAAAAAACACCAAATTTGATAGAGGAAAAATAAAATATAATTTTTTATGATTATATTTGGTACAAAAAAAAAAATACTAACTATATAATTTTAATAATTATTAGTCTGACAAAGAAGAAAAAAGAGGTAATAAAAAAATAAACTAAGCGGTATATAGAAAGGTTTTTTTCTAATTCTAATTTTAATCACAAGCCGTATATAATATATATGAGAACACGCAAATATAGCAAAAAAAGTAAATGAATTGATATTTAAGGATAGGGAAAACCAAAGAATATAGCAACAAAAAAGGGGAAAACCCCCAAAGATATGTAAAAATCAAAAAACTATATAAGTAGACAACATAATAAATAAACATAAATTAATTTATAAGATTTTTGTAAATAGGGTTTATAGAAAATGAAATACAGAACAGAGACAACCACATATATATAAACCAGAAAAGAAATTAAAGCTTATAAAGAGAATTATGTTGTGGTTTATGAAAGGGTAAACACTATAAACATATAGACATTATACATATAGATATTCACACTACCTTTAGTAAAAACGTTAGGCCTCAAGCCTCTATAGGATACTCCACGCTAGACGAGATAATGGTAATATTGGGACGTATTTTACATAGAAGTGCTTTGTTAATGCACCACGGTAATAAAAGACTGAATGGTTTGAACAACCAAAGAACTCTGTTGAAACATGGGGCCGCTACTAAAGGAACCCCCAACCATATATTTTATAAAAAATTTTATAGTTGTCAGAAGACGGTGATAGCGAATGGCTTATATATTGGAAAGAAGAATAGGAAGGACTTTTAGGACGATTGGGTAAGCAAAACGGAACAAGGGGTACTTTATTGTTGCTATATTAATATTATTTTATTGAGCAAGGGAGTTTTATTGTTCAAAGGCCCCATAAAAAACCGAACTTTAAGCTGATATTTTCAAGGGCCGGATCTATACTTACTAGCTAGGAATTAAAGTTACAAAGGTACGATTGGGGCAAACAAAAATCCCCACAATATAGGTTCAAGACAAAAAGTTCAAACACCTATATACACTTTTAATTGTAATATATACAACAAAAATAATAAATATAATGGTAATTAACTATTATATACAGTCTTTCATTCTGCAGAAGTACTTCTGATTAATTCCTTAACCTGCCTCAACCACTGTAAAATTAAAAAAAACATAAGGGAAGCAAACATCATCAACTCAAATCCCATAAATCCCAAATTTTAATGTTAGCAGCTTGTCTATTAATTATATTCAATTTATTCCTATTTATTAAAATTGCCATCTTAATTTTTCTTTTATTATGGTTTCTCTCTTCATGAAGAATCTTAACATTTTTAATATCAAACTTAAATTTATATTTACATATCCTTTTATGATCCGAGAAAACTGAAGCAGTCATTAAATCATTATTATTTTTATTTTCCACATGCTTATCTAACAATTGATGCTCCTTTAATCTTTTTTCAATACTGCACCTCAATTCACCTATATATGATAACATACATCCACAAAAAATTTTATACACAACATTATTTTTCTGCTTGATAGGTATGACATTTTTAGAATTATTCACTAATTTATTAACATTATTTGTGGCACAAAATGAAACATTAAAAACATTTATATATATATCCTTAAAAAATTTTACTTGAGCATTTGAAATATATGGAATAGATATCCATTTTTTAGTATCGATCTATAACTCCTTTAAACCATTAAAACTTTTTTTAAACTGACATAAAGTATTGTTAATCTGTTCCATCTTATAACCAACTTCAAGCAAGTCCTTGACAAATATCTCAATCATTTTTAATTTATCACACTGGTAGTGACATTATTTTTCATTACAAAACAAAAAAGATCTAAAACTTACCATCTTATGCATAAATGGTATTTTTGATTTACAATGGTTGGATTATTAATTTATAACTTAACATACTATTATCTCTTGTAATAATTAAATTCAAATACTTAATATTTTTGTCCTGTTTCTTTTCACTAGTCCATTTTAAGTCATTCAAGCTCCTCTACAAGCAGATTTATAGTACTGATATTTCTGTAAACTAAAACATCATTTGCATATCTTTTGTAAATTTTAATATCTTTAAAAGAACACATATTTAAAATACTACACTCATATGTAGATAAAACAAAATTGAAAACTTGTGCAACAATAGGCAGACCCATAGGCCGACCTTTAGACATTTTATAATACCCACATTTAAAAGAAGCAACAATGTTATCATCAAAAAATTTTAAAGAATCAATAATAAATTTTATCACATATTTACAAACATCTTAACTTTTTAATGCATGTTCAATTATTTTTATGGAATCCATTCAACCAATGGAACCATACATTTCTGTCACATCTAATGAAGTGATAACAACATTCTCATTAATCAATATATTTTTAATTCTATCTACAAAGTCAGAAGATGAAGCAATAGTATTTCCCCTAAATCCCAAAAATTCTTGTAATAGCTTACTAGTGTATTTAGAAGTTTGGTAAATAAATGAACCACCAAAATCAATCATAATTCATAAAGGATTACCTTTTTTATGTAACTTTATATTTGCAAAAATATGAGAACATATAGCACAGGAAGGATATACTTTATAGTGCACATTATTACTTAATGCTTTATTTTTAACTTTTTTAAAATACTGTTAATAAATTTTATTCTCTGACCATCCGCATAATATTCTTCAATCAAAAAGAAACCAAATTTATCCATTTACAATTTAACTTTCTCAGTATACTGACATTTTGTTATTAAACACATCGTCAGTCCTATATCTTCTTTCAAACAAATCATATTATCATTCATCAGACACTGTTTAAATTCCAAAACATCCAGTTTCCATGAATTTTCATATGGAATCACATTAAATTTATGACAATTAATTTTCTTGATAATTTCATCAGCAACATGAATATCACCAGTAATCATTTCAAACGAATTTTAAACTGCTGCAATTAATTCCAAATTATAATCACCCCAAGTACTGCTGATATATTTAGCTCCATGACTTAAAATGTATTTTTTCCATATGTCAAAGCATCAGCCGGGAAGTGAAACCGTGACAGCCATCTGGAAGCAACTACTTGCTTGCAAGGCTGCTGCGCTGACCTATTTCTGAATCAAATGTACATTTTTGTCTGACAAATGAACAATATCCATATCATTGTAAGTTTGTGGATACTACTTATTAAATAAAAAAATCAATTTTCTTGTCAAATTTATTACATAATTTAAATTCAAATAATTTAAATCCATTTTTACAAACAATTTTATTTATGCCCCAAGCACACCATTCATGTAAAATTATTAAATGTTCAATTGCTTTCAAATATCTGTTTCATTTTATGTTACAAAAAATGTTAATAAATTAGTGAATAATTCTAAAAATATCATATCTGTCAAGCAGAAAAGTAATGCCATGTATCAAATTTTTTGTGGATGTATGTTATTATATATAGGAGAATAGAAGTGCAGTATTGAGAAAAGAGTAAAGGAGCATGGATTGTTATATAAGTGTGTACAAAATAATAATAATAATAATAATAATAATAGATCCCGCAGCAAATCTCTGCTGAGGTAAGAAGCAATCGTTAAGTTCTCCGATGTAAGTATTTATTTTTTACTTTTGTTCCAACTTGTTATGCGAAAAACAAACATAATACAGGAAAAATCGAATTATATAATAGATTAATAGTGTTTTTTGAAAAATATCAGTGTGTTTTAATATCTTTTTAAAAAAAAATACTGACTTGAGTCAGAATAAATCATGGCTACTGCCCAGTCAAGCGTGAGCGAATTAAGCACCAATACGAAATTAACAACATCGTTAGTTTCAACATCGCCTATTTCGTATGCAAAAGTACTTAAAAGTAATAGCAATACTACAGCACCAACTCAAATACCGCGCTTCCGTAGAACAAACACAAATGATATTAAAAATCTTGATCTAAACACTCGAGAGGAAAATCAACCCCCAGCCGCAATCTGGACAAAAGAAACGCTTGAAAATGTGACGGACCGTTTCAGTAATACGATGCCTCGGACATTATTTGAAACATTTCGCAGGTTTTTTTCACCAACTTCGTTAGTACTCGCAGTAACCGATAATCAATGATCATTATATCGTTTCCCAAAAGCTTTATTATATGAAGCAATCACGCAAAATGCACTATGGGAAACAATCTCTTGTATCGCCGACCATCCAAATTCTCGATATATAACCATTGATTTTTATACTCAGCAGCAAAAAGAACGGTTTCAACCCACTATTTTAGCACTTGATAATTACGCACTCGTAATTATAGATGAAAACCGGAAAAATATAATTACTGGAGTGCTTAAAAATACTCATCTTAAATACAACGTACAAGATTTTCAAAAAATGATAAACCCGTTTGGAAAAGTAATTGCCCTACAGCCTATATTTTTAAAAGACACACCTATACCGATATGTAGTAATCGTTTTGAATTTAAAATAAAACTACATAAAAACGTAGACGCCTCAACGATTCCAACACAGATTACAGATCAAGAAGCGACACTCTCTCTTCACATAAGAGGTCTAAAGCCACTTTGTTTTGGCTGTGGACAGAGAGGACACCTAGCAACTCAGTGCGATAACACAAAAAGCAATCACTGTGAACAAACTAAAATCCTCTCCCCAGAACAACCCAGTGATGAAAATAAAATTTATAATAACACTATCCATTGGCAACCCAATAATAGAAACCGGAAAAAAACAGGTTCAAACACCCACAAACAAAAATAATAATGGATCAGAATTGTCTATCCCAAAGACCAACCAAAAAAATAATAACACAAAAACTAACACAGAAATCCAAGATTCAAACGAAAATAATTCTCAAGAAACCACAACACAAAATACAGCAATTACATCACAGGATCAGCATCTCAATAAAACAAAATGTGTACCAAGTAAAAATCAACAAACAGAAAGTAAACACACACAGTTATATAATGAAAATATAAATCCAGATAATATAAAGATACCAATAATAAAAAAAACTACAATTATAAACAAAACTGCATCAAACATAATGGATGCAATAGAAGCCCCTCTTCCACCTATTCAAGAGAATACACCAGAGGGGAAAAGAAAGCCAGGCAGACCAAGTAAAAATCATGAATCCAAAAAGGCAAAAAAAAAACAGACCAAAAGCACAACTCATCAGACATATACAATTTAGAAAATGATGAAATAGAAATGAATGTAAGCCAACAACAAATGGACACCTGTTCGGTTTCATCACAAATTGCCTGTATAGAGTCTGAAGCAATATTAAATGAAAGAAAAACTGATAATAAACCCAACAATGTCTTAAATATGTATCAGCATCCATCTACTGCAATATAAACAAAAATTTAGTATTAAAAATAAAATAAAAATCAATACCCTGTTAAAAAATTATTTAAAACATGAAGATAAAAATTGGATCTCTCAACATTAGAGGCTTAAATGCCACCAAAAAACTTTTTGATCTCAAAAAATGGTTACATACAACACAACCACACATACTGGGGCTTTTGGAAACAAAAATATACAGCAGCTCTCAAATTGATCCATCAAAATATTTAGTCAGCCAAGGTTTTTGTGCTTGCTCAAGGCAATCATCATCACCATCAGGTGGCACAGGCATAATTATTTCCCACAACTGCCCTTTCGATTCTTTTAAAATTATATATATTGACTCTAATCTTATCATATTAACACTCCATCATAAAAATATCACACTTAACCTAGTATTTGTATATATACCACCAGGCCCCGTCATCATCTCCAGAATAATAGCAACAATAAATTCAATGCTTACAGCAACACCAAATCCCACAATACTCCTGGGAGATTTCAACATGACCTACCAAACTTTTGTCACCAAATGGATCCATCAAATAACAATCCCACTTATGAGTGCTGAGGGTTTTCTCCCATCAAACTCAATATCTTTTAATAACAATAGATATAAGTCACTTATTGATTTGTGTTTCTACTCACCAATGTTACATCATTATTTTAATCTTGAACTCTGTCCATCTATAATCTCAGATCATGCTGCTCAGTTCATCACCCTCGACCTAACAAAAATACAGAATACAACAATAGCCCTCCAAAAGACTATGCGAATACTTCTTCCAGCACAAACAACTGAATTCCTATATTCAGAAACATATATAATGCTCCAAAAACTTCAAAACATGTCACTCAATCCAGTACAAAAGTATATAGCATTCACCAATATACTTTCTTTCAACATCAATCATATTACCTGCAACTCAACACCCCCCACCAGATTATTAGCATTGGCAGATGAACTACATAAAAGAATAACCATTTCCAGACCAACTACAGATAATCAAATACAAATTAAAAAACTTACAGAAATGTACAACAATACATGCAATACACTAAAGCAATATGTAGCAATAAAAAAGAAAAAAATATGCCTTACACAACAACATACTTAAACCAGAGCATACATACGGTGGGCATTGGGATACCCATCCACAGTCAGAGTGCCTATGGCACTTGAAATAGATGGCTCTATAACAGCTGGACATAACATGATAAACCCAATATATCAACACTTTAAAAAAAACTGCAAAAACAGAGAGTGTACATACCAAATGAAGACATATTTGGAGACCCTGAAACAGACACACCAATAACAACAACTGACATTGTATTTCAACTTGCAACAATAACAAACACATGTCACCCAGGACCACAGGGAATTCCCAAATTTGTGTTCAAACATCTTAGTCACTTCACAGCAAAATACCTGTGCGATCTAGCCAATTACATATCCCAAAAAATTTACAACATACAAAGTCTATACCCAATTGCAATGGTTCCATTTAACAAAAAACCAACAGCAATATCATCTTTATCTAATCTACGACCAATTTCAATGGGACCTTTAAGGAATAAAAATTCTTGAAAGAGTGATAAAGGAAAAAATAGAACAACACATACTCCCTGTGTTATCATCAGCACAATATGCCAAAAAAGGATCATCCATTGGCCAGGGTGCCTTAATGTACAAAACAATTATTGAAGTAGTAAAAAAAAGAAAGAAATATGCACCAATTATAGTTCAACTAGACATTGAGGCAGCTTTTGACTCAGTGCCTATAGCCAAATTATTAGACGTGCTGAAAAAAACAACAACACCTCCATCCCTACTATATATAATAGCCAATCTGCTACTCAGCCGTGAAATTCCCATCACATTGAATGGAAAAAAATCACCAGCCTTCAGACCGAGTCAATCCATCCCACAAGGATCCCCCCTAAGTGCCTTGCTCTTTACAATATATATAAATCCTCTATTAATAGAGATACAGAAAAAAATAAAAGGCATTCAAATTCCAAATACTGGTTTAAATATATCATGCATAGCCTATATGGACAATGTAACCGTTTTCCTCCCCTCTAAAAAGAACCTCCCCATATTACAAGAGATAATCAAGAATTATACCTCAAATTTTAATTTAAAAATTAACACAAATAAAACTGCTGCATGGTCAATATACACAGGCAAGCACTGTACAGAGATGTTTAATGGTAAACCATCTGCTTTCCTTGGTTTCCCATTCTACCTTGGAACTAATGGAATGAGGCAAAAAATTCAAAATAAATTAAAAATAGATGCTGAAAAAATCACAGCCTCACTTGAAAAGTCATACCTGTCAATATATGCAAAGGTAGCACTATTTAATCAACTTATAACTACAAAAATTACATACTATACACCTATAATCAAATTTGCAAAAACATTCATATCTAAAATCTCGTCAATCTGTAACAAACTAATATGGAAGAGAAAGACAGTGGCAATCTCTTTAAAAAATCTGAGCAGACCGCCACATAGCAATGGACTTGGACTCCATACAATCAATGTTTTTTACACACAGAAATCAGTAAATCTAATAACAACAACCATAAAAAGATTTCCAGACCTGGAGTGTGTAATCAGTATAATACCCACAGACAGACCACCCCCTTCATATGGATATCTATCCACACTGATTGAAGAACTCAAGCCAATATACAACAAAATATCACTCAATAATGACAACAAGTATACATACTGGGACATTTACAATATACTACATCCAAACCAGACACACAATCTACATCCATCAGTTCTTGGAATAGACAACAGGCAACTACTGCAACAATTCAGAAAATGGTCATTAGAACCAAAATTATTTGATTTTCTGCTTAAGCTTAATCTCAATGCTCTACCCACAACCCATTTCCTTAGATTTCGTAGATTCTATACCAATATAGACCCCATGTGCGGACTATGTCATAGAGAAGAAGAGACACAAGATCATTTTCTTTATTCCTGCAGTGCCTTAAAAACAATATGTCGCACAATGTTTACCACATACAGAAAGGCTATCATTTCAATTGATGAAATAATAAATACATTTAAAAAAGGCAACAACCCTGCTATTCATGCAGCAACATACAGCCTTTATGCCTACTGGTGCACCAGATGCACTTTTGCACTTGCCAATAACCCTCAACGCCACCCAGCAACATATTCAATAAAACTAGAACTGTTAAGAAAAAGAGACAGCATCCTAGCTCAACCAGATATATTTGCAGCTACATGGTCACACTTGAAACAGAGATCCAGTCTATGAAATATAAAAGACCAATAAGATAGATGATGACATTTTCAACATCAGCATTTTTTCCAACTTTAAAAAAAAAAATGCAAGCATAAACTGAACTAAATAGAAGACCAAATTTAAAAACAAGAAGAAAAAAAAAAGTATGCAGAAAAGATAAAGACTTATATACTGAAAGTTGTAATTTGTTTTTCATTTGTAAAGAATCAATATATGACTCTGTAACTTTTTAGACTCAATAAAGTTTTGCTTTGAAACATAATAATAATAATAATAATAATAATAATAATAATAATAATAATAATAATAATAATAATAATAATAATAATAATAATAATAATAATAATAATAATAATAATAATAATAATAATAATAATAATAATAATAATAATAATAATAATAATAATAATAATAATAATAATAATAATAATAATAATAATAATAATAATAATAATAATAATAATAATAATAATAATAATAATAATAATAATAATAATAATTATTATTATTTAATGAATGCTTCAATTTTCTTAGATCATGAAAGGACATGTAAATATAAATCAACTAGATTCTTCATGAAGAGAGAAACCATAATAAAAAAAAAATTCAAGAGGCAAATTTAATAAATAGAAATAAATTGAAAATAATTAATAGAAAAATTGCTAACATTAAGAATAGGGATTCATGGAATTTGAGTTGAAGATGTTTGCTTCTGTTTTGTTTTTTAAATTTAATGGCAGTTGAGGAAGGTTAAGGAATTAACCAAAAGTACTTCTGCAGATTGAAAGAGTGTATACAATAGTTAATTACCATTACATTTATTATTTTTTTGTTATTACAATAGTTTTTTAATTAATGGACACTTTAGTTATATATATATGTGTGTGTGTATGTGTGTGTGCAGGTATGTAGATGCAAGATAGTTGACCAACTTCTATTGGCTGTGACAATATAATTTTATTCACATTTCGTTGTCAAAAAAATCAAGAATCAAATGGTGTACCACTTTAATCTAAGTCAGGAATTTAAAATAAGGTGAATTTAAACCTAAATACAAATGTAGTTGAAGATATAATAGTTTGAATTTAAATACACCACATTAGACCATCAACTCAAATCATTATACATAATAAATAGAATTCAAATAATAGTAAATATTTTAATAAACATGTCACTAAATTATATGTAAATGAAAAGAAGCAGATTAATTTTCATTGAATATAAGGCTTATAAATGTATACATTTGCATTTCATTGTAAAAAAGTGAAATGAAAACATCACTTTAACTAAGATTGGGATGTAAATAAAGTTATGTTTATTAAAATGTTTATGGTTATTTCACTTCTATTTGTTCTCTTACCAATATATTGTATTTTTGATCTCTTCTTGTTACTCCTAATATGCATCTCTCCATACTTCTTTGAGTGGTCTGAAGTCTCTGTATTGCTATTTTATTAAGTGTCCAAGTCTCAGATCCATAAGTAAGAACTGGTAAAATTCATTTATTAAAAACTTTCCTTTCCAAATGCATAGGCATATTTCTTTTTAATATTAAGTTATTTTTATCAAAAGCACACAAAAGCACTCTACCAATGTTTAATGATTAATTTCATCCATTATATTTCCATCTGCAGTAATAATTAATCTGATCAAGGTATTTGTAGTTGTTAACTTCTTCTAACTCATCATTGTCAATTTTTATTTTCATTTTCTGAAAATATCCATTGAACATTACTTTAGTCTTTTTAATATATATCTTTAGTCCTACTTTCTTACTTTCATCTGATAACTCCTGCAACATTTTCTGAAGCTCTAAAGCATTATTTGCAAAAACAATTACATCATCTGCACAATCAGAATGACTTAAATAATCTCCACTTACTTTTACTACTTTAGTTTCCCATTTCAATCCACAAAATACTTTTTGCAGCACTGCTGTAAAAAGTTTTGGAGATATGGAGTCACCCTGTCTTACATCCTTTTCAATGTTGACTTTCCTAGTATTGTTATGTAAACTAATTGTTGCTGTTGCATTTTTAGAAATATTCTTTAAAATATGACAATATCTTGGATCTATACCTTGATGATCCAATGCTTTAATCACTGAAGAAATGTTTATAGAATCAAATGCCTTTTCATAATCTACAAATCCAAAGCATAATGGCAACTCACATTCATTTGTCCTTTCTATAACTTCTCTCAATACCTGGACATGCTCTACTGTACTAAAACCACTTTTAAATAGAGATTGTTATTTTGGTTGGTTAAAATCCAATATTTTCATTATATAAACTTTAAACTTTATTAAAGATCAACCATTTCTATTAATTTTTATTCGTACATAACACCTGAAAAAGAATGCCTACTGAGAACAATAATTAACATATTAATCCAATTCTCAAAATCTTTTGACATATTGTATGCTTTGGAGTTGTACAATAATAGTAGGCATTAATAAACATATGGATGATTATTTATGGGCTCAAGACTCTAAGAATATCAACAAAAACAATGGTCTTGGATTGGTTGACAAAATGGTAGAATAAGTGGTAATTCTGTAATTTACATCATTTTCTCAAATTGTCAGTCAGCCTATTTTATAACATTGGTAATACTTTTATGTTTGAGGACTGGCTTATCAAGGTATAAGAGATTAGGTATATATACCTAATATGAACCCAATGGCATATAATGATTTTCAGTGACAATACATTTAAAATTAAATCATGGCATTAATTAAATATCCATTCACCCATAAAAGTGGTAGAAAAGTATTATTGACTGAATATGGACACCATTGGTATTCCCAATCACACTTTTTCTCAACAAGATCCATAGAAGTTTTTTTGACAGAATTTGTAAATTATATAGATCAAATAAAAAAAGCTTATCTACATATTATTGATTACTGTTCTTTTGTGAAATCTTAAAATCAAGTTTAAACCCACTTGTAATCAAGATCTGGACATTGGTAAGAAAAAGAAAATTATAGATGAAATCATCCAAAACAAATACATTTCCACTTTTATAAGGTCCAGTTAAAGCAATGTCCCTACCTTCGTATTTTTCAGACGCTTATTTCTAAGGTTACAGCCTTAGTAAATTATTACTTAATATAATAATGGGCGTTTAATAATAAAAAAAAATTTATAATTACAACTTTAAATTATCGTAACAGATTTCTTACTATAAGATCTTTTCATTGACTGGTAGTAAATCGTAAGATTTCGCGAGTATTAATGTATTATAAGAATTGTGGACTTAATTAGTGAAGTATTTAATAGCTTCACACTCTTAGATCAAAACACTTCAGCTTCACCTATTTATATATAAAAGTAGGTTGAAGTAAAGAAGGATTCTCTCTAGGGATTCTCTCTTTTCTTCATAGCGTAAGCTTGTGTTTTAAGACCTATAGAGGTCCCTACCTTCGTATTTTTCAGACGCTTATTTCTAAGGTTACAGCCTTAGTAAATTATTACTTAATAAACCTAAAATGTTTTCCAAAATATTATAATTTGTATTATGAACTTATGGATTATGTAAGTCATGGACGTCATTATATGCTAACTAAATTTAGATTCGTTACTACAGAATTCGTTATCAATAATTTGTTTTTACGTATTAATTCTGAAACCTAAAATAATAAAGTTTCACTCTCCCAGTTTTAAACTAAAATTGTAGACATGGCTAGTAAATGTACCCATCAATATGGCACGAGGTCTTGTAATAAAAAAGTAATATATTAAATTGATATACATATAGGAGCATTTAAAAAAAAAAACTCAGAAAAATCTGAACTATTTTAATCTTTAAAGTAGATATCAGTTTATCTATTAGATAAAATTGATTGCTTTGTTCTTATATATGGATTATCAAAACATTTAATAAGTTACTAACTATTAGTTATAAAATATTAATCGCAACATTTTATTAAAATTAATTTGTTTTGTCTAATAATAAAAAAATACATTGTGTTCATTCTGTTAATAAAAAAAATGTATGTTTGGGAAATTAAATATTAATGTATATAAATACATTAGCTAAAACAGAGATTTTTAAAAATTAAATAAATATATACAATTTTTTTTTCCATATGTCAAAGATACTTTCACACATGGAAAAAAAAAGATTGTATATAAGCAAACCGGGACAACTGCTTGTAAGGCAGCTGTGCTAACCATTCGGCCACCACCGTTTGAAATATATACAATCTTTGTATTTATTTATGAAAGTAATTGCATATAATTAGTATTAATCCAAGAAGTTGATTGCTTTGAAGCCCATATCGTCTAAAAATTCCTTGTGGTATTTAAAATCATCATATCAATGGTTGAAGAACTGAACATGTTAATGCAGTAAAACATTGATCATCATCAGCACTCATTCTATATTTTATGAACAACATTCACTTAAGATAAATACTTTAATGACATATTAATCTTTAATTAGGTTTAAAAGTAATATCTGGGCTAGATAGAAATGTTATGATAATATATAGTCTAATAAATAAATAATTAATAATAATCAATAGTATACTTATATGAAATAATTAATGTCAAGCATTGGTGGCCTAGTGTCTAGCATAGCTGCTTTGTAAGCAGTTGTTCTGGGGGTTCATATCCCGACTGATGCCTTGACATATATATAAAAAGTAGTGAATGCAGAACATTTGTTACTTATAAATCAGATATGAAATATTATGGAAGTAAACTGCTCTTTATACACGCAGTATAAAATAGACAGTACTTTCCCATCAGCAAACGTTTTCAAAATATAAGTAGTTCAACTATGCTTACACTTTGTTCTTTACACAGAGAACAAAACTCTCCATACAGTAGCGCCACTCAGTGCAAGCCAGAGAAATCAATGGATGCATTGATTACTCTGGCTTGCATTGAGTGGTGCTACTGTGTGGAGAGTTTTGCCTCTGTGTAAACAGCTTGTGTAAGCATAATGAATGGTGATCATGTGAAGTTTGTTCTTTAAAGAAACCAACAAACCATGCTTAAATTGATAGCTTCATCTTATTGCTAGCCTAAATTTTAAATAGGTATATTGCTTTCAGAAGTTCAGATTATATGTCACAAGGAAAAGAAAGTTTTTCATTTTTAACTACATACAACACTGAACATTATTAGTTATATCATTAAAAACCAGTCAACACTTAGACAATTCCATTATCAATAACAATCAGCAAATTCAAACTGTTGTCAAAGCAACCTTCTTTTAACAGTATATATATATATATTATTAAAAGCCAGCTAAAACTTAGACAATCCCAA
Source organism: Epiperipatus broadwayi (assembly GCA_028023455.1). Lineage (NCBI taxonomy): Eukaryota > Metazoa > Onychophora > Udeonychophora > Euonychophora > Peripatidae > Epiperipatus > Epiperipatus broadwayi. The sequence continues at coordinate 326,425 of JAQFVV010012542.1, read as the reverse complement.
TATCAATAACAATCGACAAATTTAAACTGTTGTCAAAGCTACCACCTTTTAACAATAAAGATGGAATTACATATATAAATATATATTCACTAGATGGAGCTTACCAATAGCTCTAAACAAGCTTTATTTTTATAAGTGCCGAAAGAAAAAGAATTCAAAATCTCTATCATTAAGTCCCTATCTCCATTTTGAATTCTTTCTCTTTCAGCACTTATAAAAATAAAGCTTGATTAGAGCTATTGGTAAGCTCCATCTAGTGATCATTTAAATGCAAGCTTAAAAGCAAGTTACAACATTTATGACTTGTTTTATTAATTATTATATATATATAATTGATAATATAAAAAATCAGACTAGCAATAACATCAAGTTCTCAATTCAAGTACGAATGACAAATGTTGGTTTATTTAAATAATAAGCTCTACGCATACATGGACCCCATGTACTTTTAAAACATTGATGGAAGAATGTGTGTCAATTCCATCATGCGTGTGTGAAGAGTAATTTACTTCTACAATATTTCATATGTATACAAATACTATATTATCTATTATCATAAATCAAATAGTAATAATTTAATATTTATAAATACTGTTCAAATAATGAATAGATGTGTAAAAGATTGTAACATAAATTAATGTATTTAAAAATGGCGGAGAAATAGAAGCTTTAAGAATATATAAAAAACTATTATTAGATATGTAAAACCAAATGTGTCTACATATTTGAATATACATTAACATAATTTTGAATAAAAAAAAATTAATTAATCTAAATAATTTTTTAAGTTAGTTTTAAAATTTCTATTATTTAACATAAAAATACAATTTGTATGCATAAAATAAATATAAAATAATAAAAATTCTAAATCTTTAAAATAAATATTATTATAATAGTAAAATATAATTTATTTTTTACCTTAGCTCTAAATATTTGTCGAATGTTTCCAAAAATAAAGTGAGGTTTTGGGCCAGGTATTCCAATGCGGTTAAAATAATTTAGTTCATTGTACCTTTGCCTAAGTAATAATAGTAATAATATTAATAATAATATTCATTTAAAATTAACTTTAAAAAAATTTTAACTTAAAGATTTGAATTATTAAATGTAAATCAATATTACAAGGTACATATAACAAGTTATTTGATTATCAAATACATATATATAAATAAGTGATGTCTGTCCATCCCTTGTATATGTATTAAAATGGATTATGTCCTGTACATGAGGGGTCAGATTGACTTTAGGTCAACATGGGTGTGACAAGAATCTCGGCCTCAGGGTGGCCTTTGAACATTCCATCATCAGATTTTCAATTGGATGGACGATTGAACAGTTGGAGTGTGGAGTATATTAAAGCCTGTCCATTAAAGTGTGAGGTTTGGCTATCTTAATATATATCTGAGCACTTATAGCATATATGTGTGGAGATGATAATCTGGACCAACTGATGATTGCTGGTTTAGCATGAAATACATATATTGGTGATTATTTATCTTTTCAACATAATTCAAGTGTATCAGTGTTATGAGATAGTGTGGAGAGTGGTGGGTCATGTGAGATTCTGTGCTCATATATAGACACAGGTATATAATAAGCCTGTGTGTTTCAATTATAACCTTAGAATTGAACATTTTTTCAAAAGATTTAAACAACGTAATGGTTTAAAACTGCTACAGAAACTCATTTGTTATTCTATTCATTTACCTCTTCATTTAATATAAACTGGATTCAGAACTTCGCTTAAAAAGATATACATGTTGGATTCTGGTAGAATATTTTATAGTAACTACTACATGTTTTTATTAAATACTATAATTAATATTTTTTAAATATAAAAATTATTTATATACTATAAGTTTTATTAATTTATTTTATTGGGCAATCACTAGTACCAGTGGTACACAAACTACTTTCATTTCCAGCCCCTCATTTTGGGTAAAATTTTATTGTGACCCATGGATGGACAGTATACATTTTTTTATTCATAAAAGTAGTTGATGTGAAATTCTTTGTGGGATTTGAACTCAGACTTCTGCCTTGTTATAATCTAAATAAAATAGATAATTTGATAAAACAATGGTTTTATTCATGCATATAGGTATAATTATTTTTTTAATGAAAATACTTTGAAAAACCTTAATCATATGAATTAAATGTCAAGTAGGTGTTTGCAAAGAGTTCACGATTGCTTCTATGCTTGGATCAGTATTGAAAAATCGCAAGCCATAAGTCATCCCCTGAGTACAATCATGATTGATATTTTGTTTTAACAGAAACTAATTTTGGAAGCTGGTTTCACATAAGTAGAATGATGCTAACTGAATCAAAATATTGATCGACATTTTCTTTAAATTGGCATATTCATTTCCAATCGATAACCAAAATTTCAGGCAAGTCAAAGACTTAAATTGAATATAGTGTTTCATCATTTGAAAGACCAATTGACTGTACTTTTTCATTTAAAGGAATATTGGAATTTAAAATATCCAACAGAAATGGAAAGTTTTCAAACTTTTTTGAAAAGTTTTCTCCCAATTTTATCATATGATGGCAAACAAATGTTTTTAGATAACAATAAATTTATACTGTTTTCTTTGATAAATTCCGAAAAGCATTGAAACATGTCTGTGTTGCTATTGTTCAATTCTTCTTGCCAAAGTGGCAGCTTATTTTTAAAAGCTTCAATTTTGTCACTCAACATTAAAATATTTGTAAATGCCAATCATGTAATTAAGATTTCTGAGCCAATCTTTATTAATGAATAAACGTAGCAATATATGTTTTTTTCTATGAAAAACATGTAAACTTTGTTTCTCAAATCAAAAATAGGTCCCAGTATTTTACCTGACTTGTGTACGTAGTAATAATATTTTATACACAGAAACTATCTCATTACAGAATATTAAAAAGAGATCATTGCTTAGGATGTTGCTTTTAATGTAATTAATTATTGTAACAACATTCTGTAATATCTTGTGCATTTCTTCATCAATGTCTTTTGCAACAAAGACTTGTTTATGTATCATACAATGATTGAGTACTATATGGGGGGGCAATTTTTACCATTAGATCTTTTAGTTCTTTGTTACTACCTGTTAATGCTGCCACATGATCAACTCAAATTGCATCACTGTGTGTCCAGTTAAGATCATTTGCCTTAAAATATCTATTAATAATTTCATATATTTTCTTCTTTTGTTTTTTAAATTTTTACAACATAAAAAATCTTTGACATGTCTCCTTCAAAAATTTATCTCAGATAAACAAATAATTAAGATATTTTATTAATGTCAGTAGTTGTATAGCAAACACAGGAGAGTTTTGCATTCGATTTAACAAAAATTGATATTATGTGATATGGCAGAAAATCAACAAAAACTGTATCTCTTGATAATGAAATTGGTTTTAAATCATCATCATATTTTTCTCCATACATAATTGATATTATTTTAATTGCTGAGGTAAGAATGAGAGATTCTCCAGTTGTATGTGGTTTCATATTTTTTCTTATTAAATATGACACTTCTAAGGATGTATGTAAATCCTTCTCAGAAATTGATGTAATTTTGCAAAAATACATTTTGATTTTTCACACTTTCAATACATATTTTTAAAAATGTTTCAGATTTCTTTGCAAATTCTTTATAATTACTTTCTAAATGCCTTTTTAATTTGGCATATTTCATACTTTCATTTGCTAATTTATCCAAGCAATTAACACACAATGGACATTCTTCCCCTTTAACAATGCAAAAAATGTATATCCATATTTAATAAACTTCCTGAGATTTTCCCAATTTTAAGGTAATAAACTTTGTTTGATTTGTTGGGGTTTTCACCTAAATTTTCTAAGTTTATTACACGTTGTAATGTCATTTTGATTTGTATTATCATTCTTTTCATTTTCTGGATGTTGAGTATCAATTTCTATCCATTATGAAGAATTAAAACTAAAACAAAATTATAAATAATAAAAAAAAAATTTTGCACTTTAAAATATTAACTACCCTGGTAGCACTACTGTATGGAGAGTTTTGTCTCTGTGTAAACAGATTGTGTAAGCATAAAGAATGTGATTGTGTGATGTTTAATGAATTAGTACCAATACTTCTGAATAGGATTATGGTGACTGTGATTATTGAATAACCAAAGACACCAAAAAGTATAGATGATTAACTGAGTTGAGATCTATATGATTATACAAGCTAATGAACTTGAATTGAAAACATTATTGTGCTTTGATTTTGGACTCAAGCTTTATAGTTAGTTAATAAGATAAAAGGTGGATATTGGGAGGATTGCATTAGATCCTAAGATCTAGATGCAGTGCTCTCAGATATAAGGCTCCTCACTGATGAAGTCCATAAGCTAGAAATTAGTCTGGTAATATTGGATGAGTAGGTACTAGACAAGAATTTTATGCACAAACCTTCTTGCATCCATTGGTTATACTGACTTCAACTGAGTGGGGCTATTGTATGGAGAACTTCCACATACTTAAAAAGTTGGCTATGTACATGGTTGATAAATTTAATTAGAATTGACAAAAACAGTATATAAACAGAATGCACTTGAATGACTGTAAGAAGCAGCAAAACAATCTACTGAAGACAGAGAAGTTTATTTGTGACAGGCTAAAAGTGCATTGAAGTCAGAACAGAGGAATGAATTGCATGATTTTGCAGTGCAGAGTACCAGATGTATTTTTTCAAGACCTTCACTTCTGCACTGCATGCCAAATATGCATGTGTCAACACATTGTGATATATATAATTCTATTTTAGGTGAATGTAAATTTTGATATTATAATTTCATTTTGCTATTTTATTGGCATCTGATTCTTGATGAAGAAAAGCCTTATATTTATAATCGTCAAATAAATTTCTTTGAATTTTGTTACCCCCAAAAATTTCCCCCTGATCTATTGGGGAGTTAAGACCCATAGTTTGCAGACCACTATAACTATTGGATGGATTTTTTGCAAACAAAATTACTGAAATATATATATTGTAATGGAATATAATATTCCGTTACATTATTTTAAAATGAAAATAAAAAGCATCGTAAATAAAAATTGATGTATTAAAAAGAAAAAAAACTTAACTTAAAAACTGAAATTTAAAAACTGTTGAACGTATAGATCGCATGGTGGACAACTTTAAAAACTTTTAAAAAATAAAAATATTTGAAAGCAATTTTTTTTTGTAAAAAAAGTAAAGATATAAAGATTTGATATTTTTGAAAGTAGAAATAATGTTGATTTCTATAATCTTAGAAAATGGAAATTATTGTCTTATTAATTAAATTATTGTTCAAAAACAAACTAACCCTTGAGGCATTTAAAATAAATTAAAGGATCAGATAAGAGAGTACAAAGAAATTAAATGACCAATGCAAACACCAGAAATGTCAGCACGGACCGTAATTGAAACACCAGAGGATTAGTGACGTCTTGCTCATTGAATCTCGAGATCTAATGATAAGAGACTAATAAAAATATAAAAGCCAAATTATTATAATAATTGTGAGCTTAGAGCTGACTATGAATAGATCATTATAACTAGCTATATTGCAGATTTGCACGATGTGGAAGTCTGCAATAAATTTAATTTTCCGGACAACCAGCTGAGGCCTCTGGATGACAGTTCCTGACCAAATGCATGGCAAGTCACAGTTTCATTTCAAAGAAGGACAAAATCTACAAAAGTGATCACGAAGATGGACTTCTCAATCTATTAAATCCGTAAAGTATGAACTATTGTATCTATCTAATAACGTTCCTAAAATTGCAAGTAATTAATAACTGAAAATAAGAACTCTTATCTGACTTAAAGAATGCAAATTCAATTATTGATATTTTTTTATGTAGATGTTTAAGCAATCATTTCCATTTCATTTTTTTTGTGTGTGTGTGTATTATGTTTTAACTAAAATGTATTAAATTTAAAGTTGGGTGTAGATAGCTGCATGGATAAAGATTAATAACTATGTTTAAATTTGTTTATGTTTAATTTAAGGGATTTTAATTTCAGGCTATTTGTTTTGTGGTTGTGTCAGTGCTAGTGGAGAGATATATAGACGTTTATATTAATGTAATGTGAAGCGTGTTTAGCATACAGGGCAACGTGCCCAACTGAATGCATGACCCCAAAGAGGCAGTCATATCGTTGAAAATGGTCGCAGATGTATTTCCTGCACCATTGACCCCTCCTAGCTCTATGGACAGGGATTTATAAGACGGCAGAAAGACCGCTTTCCCCCATACGTAGCACTCTTTAAAAAAAAAATTATATACATGATTCCTTAGTCAGACAGAGGCACTTTCCTGATCTAGACCTGGATCATTTCCTTCAAATAATATCACGCTGCCAGATGCACCTTCCTGTCGGCGTGATTTTATGCTAGCATCTTCATATTGCATTGATTGCTACTATATATCTGGAAGCAGGTATTGGGTTGACTACAAACTTTTAGTCTGAGATTGAATGAATGTTTTGATAAGTTTTTAAGTGAAAAAAAACAAACTATGTAGACTATCTATGCTCGACATGCTAAAGTAAAATATAATTTAAATATCCATCTGTGCGATCTATTTAAAATAATAATAAATTTAAAAATATTATTAATGTTAAAATCTAAAAATAAATTTATTCCTCAATTTTAAATGTGCGTTAATAAAAATCTATTTGTGTGTTAATTACTGGCAGTGGCTTCTTTTATTTTATTGTTCTAAATATTTAATATATACTTTGAGAATAGAAATCTATTGAAACTTATAAATGTTTAAAATCTCTGCTACTCTATGAGCTAGTGACCTTGGGAAAACGGTCAGAATAATATATATATAAGAAAATTTTTTGAATCTTAACTTACGTATCTGCCTACTATATAAATTTTTCTAGGTTCAAACGCCTAGATGGCGCCCGTGTAGTGTGGATACGTTTAAGGCTCATTTCATTGATCGTTAAAATATATATATAACAAATACAAATAAAATGTCTGCTAATTAAAAAAAGCTATTGTAATAATAAAAATAATAATTAATTATTATATACAGTCTTTCAATCCGCAGAAGTACATTCAATTAACTCCTTAATCCTCCACAACTGCTGTTTAATTCAAAAATAAAATGGAAGCCAACATCCTAAACTCAAATCCTATGAATCCCAAATGTTAATATTAGCAGCTTGTCTATTAATTAGATTCATTTTATTTCTATTTATTTAACATACCTTTATATTTATTATTTTATATATATATATAATACCTTGTTTGGACATATTTGCCTTCATCCCCATACATGGTGAGAGTCGAAAGAATAGATGTAAATTAAAATAAGAATATGAAACTATCATTAAACTGAGATCATTTTGATATAAAATCTAATAAAATAATTATTCATGGAACACTATAACTTAAAAATACCTCACCAATTTTCAACGATAGTAATGGAATAACAGGGGGCATAAACAAAATACAGAAATTTACTTGACAGATATTCATTGTTTGAAATATATTTTAATATGATCACTGATCCACTGCAGAATGAAGATCTTTCCAATTTTTCTTCAATTTTGCCAATTTCAAGCCTTTTTCCTCCACTATACACCAATCAAACTTCCTTATTTTATACATCCATCTTTCATGCAATCATTTACTACCTCTTATAAGTCTTTTTGAGATTCAGCTTAAGACTTGAACTGTACCTATATTATCATTTCATCATGTTCAATCTCAGTTTCATTCAATTTCTTAATTTATTTAGTGATATCAGTGACATCTGTTTGATAACTCATCTACTTATTTCATTATTATTTTCTTCTTGTTACTTCTAACATACATCTCTCTATATCTCATTGTGTGATCTAAAATCTCTGAATTGTTTTTCTGTTAAGTATCCATTTCAGATGCTTAAATAAAAATTGTAAAATATATTAAAACCGTTCCTTCTCAAACACATAGACACATTTCCTTCTTTATAGTAAGCTATTTTTATCAAAATCATTCCATCCAAGTTTTATTCTATGATTAATTTCATCCGTTATGTTTCCATCTATATTAATAGTCCAAAAAGATGATTATAGTTGTTAATTTCTTCAAATTCATCATTATCAATCTTTATTTTCTTATTTAAAGAAATCCGTCGAACATTAAGACATCTGCAAAATCTAGTTTATCTTTCAAAACTAACCTTTATTAGCTAAAAGATTACAAAAAAATTATCGGGTACACTTACTGTGGAGGATTACAAAGTATTCAATGTTACAAGGTAAACAATTATTGACCAGGTTTATAAAAAGTACATATGTTCGATAACAAATATATCCATAAAAGGATTGTATAATTTTGTTTAATGTGTATCTGTATATGGATCTACATGGCCCCATCGCCAAGAAGTCATTCATCACCCAATGATCGCCATTCTTGAGGCACCAAAGCAAAGACCCAAATGCTTCAGCTGAATAGGCGGGCATCCAGCATTGTACCGACCGCTACAACAGGCAATGAGGTCCAAGGCCATTAGACATTAAATTCTTGACCGCAGCTGAGCTTCCAGGTATCTCAAATAATCGTTTACTTTTATTTCCTTAGCTTCCCATTTTAAAAATAAGTATTGCTATAATTTTTTTTAATTTGATACTTTTCAATTTTCTACCTTACTAATAAAAAAAATATTAATAATAAATATATTACCCACAAGCACATGTAGTTACATTAAGAGACTTATTTTGAATTTTTGCTTCAGAATTACAAATTTGAATTTACACTACTGAGTTTCCTGTTCAAATATTATAAAGTCTTTTAAGCTAATAATAAAAATATAGTATATAAAAAATAAATATCTGCATCAAATCATATACAAATACTGTAATAGTTATTTTAATTCCACAGTAATTCAATATGAGAATAGTCTTGTGATTACAGAAAAATTGGCAAAAAAATATCAGAAATACAATGCAGTAATTATGAACCATTTTTACAAGAAGTGTTTGGAGAAATTTGCAACAATGTATACAAATTTACTACCAAAATTAAAGTTTAGATGAAAAATACAAAATATATTGTCAAAAATATTATCTATTTTTTAATTATGCTTACCTTATATTTCAAATCAATTAACATTGCATTTTCATTTTTTGTACAGAACTTCTTTTCATAATTGTCTTTTTAAATTTTGATGTTTATTAAAGCATCTTCTTCTTGCATCAAAAAGAGATTATAAAAGTCCTAAAGAAAGACCCCATGAGAAATGAATAGATGAAATAAGGAAATGTGTGAACATTATGAAAAGAGAGACTATGGATAGGAGAAACTGGTTTAAACATAATAACACCTGGATTCCAAGAGATTGTAAAAAAAAAAAAACACGTAGGAAAAAGATCACGAGAAATGGATAGATAAAATAAGAAAGATTATAGGAGTTATTGTAGAGAAGAGAAGTTATAGATTAGAGAAATGAGATTAAACTTGGAGAGACCCACATCCAAAGGATTATACAAAAAAAGAGAAAAGACCATATGAGAGGTGGATAGATGAAATAAGGAAGATTATAGAATGATATAAAAAAGAGAGCCAGGAATAAGAGAATCTGGATATCTCTTATTCTGAAGTAGATCAATGATAGCAGAAGGTGATGATGAACTTTTATAATCATGTTAACAAATCATTTATTTTCATAGCATATTATTTTTTTAATTCAATTTAATTAATTAATTTTTAAATTTCCCAAATAATATAAACTCTGCAATAGTTGTAAAATGATTAAAATAACTCAAAAATGTCAAATCGCAATAAGTAAGTCATTATTAACAGCATTAATCTGATACTGGGATATTACCACATCACAGGTATTTAATGTTTTATCCAAATTCAGTGGTATGCATTGGATTAGTGATGTGTTTCCAGATTGTTCTAATTTTATATTTTTTGATAATTTATAATAAACGCTTGCAATAATGATGCTTGCCTTGATAAACCATCGAGTGTTAAAATATACATCTTTATAAGAAACAAGTATTTAAAGATAGTTGGCAGTTAAAGTTTACATTTAAATCCATTTGAGGAACCATTTTATTTTTTCTATATCTCACTTTTCTTATAGTTTTGTATATTTTTTGTTGTTTATTAGTTTTGTTAAATATAATGAATAAAAGTAAAGTTTTATTAAATGTGGTACTGGCGTAGATGCACTACTTATATTGACTTTGGACTGAGGCCGCCAGATTGTCTCAATTAGCAACAATCAGAGAATGTTCAAATTTATTAAAAGTATCACTAATTATGAAATCCTAATTTTTTTTCTTAAAAAAACATTTAAATATTGGGAATTCTATAAAGTAGTTAGCATTACAGAACGTAAAGTTTGTTCCACTGAATTCTATCACCAACAATGAAGAGTTAGCATTTAGAACACAAATATTTGAACATACTAATTAAAATAAATCTATCCCATTTTAAATTTAGCTACGGTATCTATTTCTATGCTACAGCACTGAAATAAGACGTATTATTCTGCCGCAGCGGCTGCTGCCTCTTACTGGCCAGCTTTGTATTACGTAATTTCAACTAACAATCCCTTTTTAAATTTCGCTACAGTATTTTGTGAGGGTGTCTGTAATTGAGATTGTCAAAAGTCTTCAAATTCGCATGCTCAAGTCATTATTTTCCAAATCCAGTGATGTAGTATGAGATAATAAAAATTGTGGAAACTTTGCCCCGCTTCTCTAGATAAGGGTGACACTTTAATCAATTGTCAAAGAGGAGGTGTAAGCGTGATATTTACGAAATCACGCTAAAATTCACGTTTGCGTGAGATAAATCGCGAGACCAATCGAAAATGCCGGTTTTATTTTATGGCCACGATGTTGTTTTGAATAAATTCTTTCTATTTATTCTTATTAAAATTACAAATTATATTTGCGTGGCCACTATGTTATTTTGGGGAAATGATTTCTTTTTATTCTTATTAAAATTAACAATTTTATTTGCATGGCCACGATGTTTTTGTTTTGGGGAAATTATTTATTTTTCTTCATGTTAAAATTTGATTTGCGTTGCCACGATATTGTTTTTATTCTTGTTAAAATGACAAATTTCATTTTAGAAAAATAAAAATTAACAAAAAAAAGGTTTATCCAATTTATTTTTTATTTATTTTAGATAAATTTCATTATTTATGATTTTATTGTAAATCAGAAAAAGCACTATAAAGTTGAAAAAAAAAAAAAGAAAGAAAGAACAACGGCCTGTAACATTATAATTCTTTTTGTTTACATAGAAATTACGCTATCATTCTCAGCACAAGGGTGATTATTTGTTTTAAAAAAAGAATTTTTAAATAAATCCTTTGTTATTATACATGTATATAAATATAAAGAAAAAATTTGAAATAAAAAAAAACACGGATGTAATCTATTTTTGTTACATAATCATACAACAACAACTAAGTAGCTATTTGCAAATGAGTATGGTCATTCCAATTCCGCTGCACACGAAATAAGTTCTGTCATGATTATACAACTAATTCACGAATGACAAATATGTTCCAATACAGAACAAATGATCTGACAGTGTTTATTTAAAGTTTAACCATATTAAACCACTAAACATCACATGATCACCACTTCTTATGCTTGCTCATAACTGTTATTAAAACAGGCAAAACTCTCCATACAGTAGTGCCACTCAGTGCATGCCAGAGTAACCAATGGATGCCAGAAGGCTTGTGCATAAAATCTCTATCTAGTGCCTACTCATCCATTGATTACTTTGGCTTGCACTGAGTGGCACTACTGTATGGAGAGTTTTGCCTGTTTACCCATGTTACTTTTTAATTATTTTTACAGTAAACTTTTCTTTCTAAAATACTTCAATGCTATTATGTCTAATTGCAATTCTTCGCTGTATTCTATTCTCCAACCATAACTTCCCTACAAAAACAATCAATATTACATTCTTAGAATGTCTTCATGATAATCTTTATAATAATGTAAATGAGGTCTACTTCTTCTAAGAATACTATGCTTAAGTTTATCATAAACATCTTTTTAGGAATTCTTGTACTAATCACTAATTTCATAATCCAACCCAATGAAGATATATATTTACAATAGTGGTATCTATGATATCACACTCAACAAATTAAAAAACTTATTGACCAGCTTTATGATCTTACCATTATACTTGTAAAATTTTAAGGAAAATCATTGAATGAAACTTTTCTAATGCTTTTATGTTATATTCATAGAAAAATAAATAAATCAAAAATAAATCATATATTCATAGAGTATTTAAGCTTCATTTCCATAAAATAAATTAGTGTAAAATATAAAATGCGCTAACACGCACGAGCACACAAAGCTGAAGACAAATAAAGAAATATATTTTTATATTTTAATTATTTGGCCAAGCGCTTTCGAGGGTCAGAGCCCTCATATTCATAGCCATCGTGTAAATAGACAAGTAAATTGATTAAGAGCGATGTAAATTTATGCAGATGCAATAGTTACGTATTCCATTTGCTGGATATTTTGTAGCAAGAGACTTTTCTATTTATGGCATGGCGATCTCTAGCGATAAAGTAAGCCACTTTTATCAATTTACTTGTCTATTTACAAGATGGCTATGAAAATGAGACCCTTGAAAGCGCTTAGTCTCGTAATTAAATATATATTTCTTTATTTGTCTTCAGCTTTGTGTGCTCATGCATGTTAGCGCATTTTATATTTTACACTTGAGAACAATTAGCCACAAAGTTAAATTGTTTGCTCATTTCAAAATAAATTAGATAAAATAACAGATCAATATACAATTAATTTATTTGCAGTATTAATTTGACTATAATAAAATATTCCACCTTTTAACTTGCTAACAGCAACTGCAGACATTGCAAAGTACATCTAAGTTCATCTTTCTATTTAAGAAGCTATTAAGATATAACTATATATATTGATTTCTTTAAATGATATAGTAATCATTGATATTACATACAGCATATGTTGATATGAAATAATAAGTGAGTAAAATACTTGTATTTATGCAATTTGATTTTTATTTTAATATGATTAATTAACTTTATTTTAAAACTAGTGTTTTTTTGTTTTTTTCCCCATATGTCAAAGCATCGGCCGGGAAGCGAAACCTCGACAACCGTCTGCAAGCAACTGCTTGCTTGCAAGGCGGTTGCGCTGACCTTTTGTATAATGAATTCCTTGGAAGATAATATTATTTTTTTAAAAAAAAGCGCGAGGTAACAGATTTAATAGAAGTAGATTTTTGTAATACTTTTAATATAAAATAGGTCAATATTATCAATAATATATACAATATTTGTATGTAAAATAATATACTATGTTCAATGATATAGTCACTTGAATTTAGTTTTTTTACCCCTAAAACTTAAATACTTTTATATTTATTTGAATTACATAAGTTTTAAATATGATTTTTATTTTTATCTTCTATTGTGAATTAGCAAATAAAAGCAAGAAACCACATGCACTTATGATAAGTAAATCACGTGATTTTTTTTTTTTTTTTACATATACACAAATAAATGAAAAGGTTATAATATACCACTTGATAATTATATTATCAACTGTTATCTAAAATAATTATAGCTAACAATAAATTCCTGAAGTTTATTGTCAATAACTTTCTAAATAGATTTTATTACACATTTTTAATAACATAAAAAAAGGCTATATAAACAAAATGTCTAAAATTATCACTTATACTATTATATAACATAAAAACATTCAAATCATAATAAAATCATCATCAGTTAGTCATACAAAGAAATAGGTTCCATATAACAAGCTGGATCATTTGCTTTAGGATTTTTTTTTTTTTGCTTGCTTCCTTTTCCTTTTTTTAAAATCATTAAAGCCTCTACAGTTCCTTCCTGCATATTTTTAACAATACTGCAGGATAAAGTTGTCTCAGTGTTTAATCCAGTTTTTATGATTTATAGTTTCTATTCTCCACATTACACCAACAAACTTTCTTATTTCATTTATCTCTTTTGTAGATGGATTCTTTCGATGTCTTTTACCATCTTTTAGATTACAGTTTACCATCTTTTAGTGTATAGTTTAAAACTTTAAGGGTCTATTTCTTATCATGGTTAGTAAGAATATGTCCATCCTAGTTCCACCTCAATTTTTAATTTCTTTCAATGATATTAATGATACCTATTTATTCTCTCATGTATTTCATTTTTGAACTCCTCTTGTTTTGCTATCTATATTTCCTCCATACTTCAGTGAATAGTGTGGAGTCTCTATACTGCTCTTCTGTTAAGTGTCCAAGTCTCAGATCCATAAGTAAGAAACAAGTAAAAACATCTATTAAAAATCTTTATTTTCAAACATATATATTTTCTTTTAATATGAAGTTATTTTTATCCAAATGTAATTGAGTGATTAATATTATTCATTATGTTTCCATCTATATTAATAATCCGGTCAAGATATTTATGCAGCTAACTTCATTTAATTTTTGATTATCAATCATTACATTTTTTTGCTTAAAAAATTGAGTATTTAATTTCTTTTAGTAATTATCTTTATACTTTTTTATTTCTGATAACTCTTGCAACATTTCCTAAAACTCTGAAGCATTATTTGAAAAAAAAAAAACAACAATCACATCATCAGTAAAAGTGTAAATTATTTAAATAATCTCGATAATTTTTTTACTTCTTTAGTTTTCCATTTTAATCCACAAAATATTTCTTATAAACTGCTGTAAAAAGTATTAGAGATATAAAATCATCCTGTTGTGCACCATTGTCAATATTGATTTTTTAGTATCATAATGTAATTTTACCATTGCTATCACATTTTGCTAAATATTCTTTAGAATATAACAAATATTCTGGGTCTATATCTTGATGGTTCAGTACTTCAATCAACAAGGCAAACTCTCCATACAGTAATGCCACCCTGTGCGAACCAGAGTAATCAATGGATGCCAGAAGGCTTGTGCATAAAATCCCTATCTAGAGCCTACCCATCCAATGTCCCCAGACTAGTTTCTGGCTTGTGGACTTTGTCAGTGAGGAGCCTTGGATCAGAAAGCACTGCACCTAAATCTTAGGTGCTCTCAGATCCAAGGCTCCTCACTGATGAAGGCCACAAGCCAGAAACTAGTCTGGGGATATTGGATGAGTTGGCACTAGATAGGGATTTCATGCACAAGCCTTCTGGCATCCATTGATTACTCTGGTTGGCACTACTGTATGGAGAGTTTTGCCTTGTTTAATAACAATTATGTATTTCAATCACTGTGGAAATGATCATAAAATTGAATGTCTTTTTATAATCCATAAATCCAAAGCATAATGGGAATTCACATTCAGTTTCTTTCACTACTGGGTGTGATACTATATGCTAAAATCATTTTAAAATGTAGATTGCTTTTTTGGTTGGTATAAATATAAAGTTTGATGTAGATGTGTTTATAATCATCTTGGTAAATATTTTATATTAAACTGATGGAAGACTGATAGGTCCATAATGACTAATATCTTTGTTATCATCTTTTAAATATATCAACAAAACTATTGCATTCTTCCAATCAACTGATATATTTTTATCATTGAGATATCTGGTACATAGTTTTGTTAACTTTTCTATTTCTTCACCTTTTTAAAAAAAATATCAATAACAATTGTATAATTTGTTGAAGCTTCTTTCCTTTTTCATAGATCTAATTAATTGTCTTGCTGTTTATTTAAAATGCATGAGAATTTGGAAAATTTAGTAAGTGTGGGGTTATTTTAATTTGTTACTATTCTTTCTAGAACTATCCCACATTTTATAATGCCATTTCTCTTTTTAATAATAGTTTCAGTTTTTCTTTTAAATGTTGTCATAACATTTCTTCCAATATTCAAATGTTATTTTACACTTCTAAAAGTTTTATTCTCTTTTATCATTTTCCTGTATCATTATAAACTTTTTTTGTACCATTTTATAGAACTCCAAATATTCAATTCTCTACCATGAATCATGCTTAAATAATTTTGTATTCCTTCTTTTCTTTATGCATTGTCTTATCTCATTTGAAAATTTACTGGTAAATTGCTGGACTACCATTATGCAGTTCTTAATACAGCATTAGTTATCTTCTTATTAATTTCAGATAAGTGCCATCTTTAAAATTTGCCATTTTTTTCAAATTTAGTAAAAATTCTTAATTGAATTCATTGTTTTGAATTTGAATGTTATTGATCTCAATTGTTAATATTATCTTTTTTAATAGATTTCATTTAGTAAATGAAATATTTAATTATCTTTTCTTTAATTAATGTAATTCTTATAAACTTGTAATTGAATATTACAAAAAAGTAAAAGTTGAAATTCAAGACTTTTATAATGCACTAAGCATGTTTTCAACAGATTACTGCCATAATCATGGTGCTGCATTAATTCAGCAGTTGAAAATCATGCCTATATATGGATGTAATTTATTATGCAAATGAGGCTTATTATGTAAATACAGCATTTACATGTTCCATTTTTTTGATAATGGAATGCATGAATCCTTTCTGTTAATTGTATTTGGATTCATTGTAATTGCCCAAGTCTCCTAACATTTTCTTTTTCTATCATCTCTTTGGCCACAAATTATCCTTACATTAATGGGATTGAAAGTATGATCCATAGTGAATTAGTGATCAAGGAAAATCAATTTACATTCATTATTCTGTTTAGTTTGCTTTGACACATATCACTTCCTATGTAGAATATATTAAAAACATTATGATCATGAAATAAATACTTTCCATTAGTCAAAATATAATCCAATTTTATTGTACCTTCATTTGGATGTTGCCATGTCCGTTTCCATTCAGCATTTTTTTAAAGAAAGATTTCATAATATAAATTTTTGTTTTTTTTGCAGTGACACCTAGCGGCCTCACTACACATAACTGAAAACTATCAACAAATTTATGCACAATGCTTTCATCTTTTAATCATATTCCATTTCTAGTTTAAAAATATTATTAATAAAGACAATCATGTGGAATAATTAACTTAATGCCATTATTTTCCATCAGTAATATTTAAAACATTCTTCTAATTTTCAGTTGTCTTTTCAAATGATTTTATTCATGTAATTAATGTATATGTAGTGAAATAGAAAGTTATAAGTATATTTAATTTATTTTAAAAAGTTAAGAAAAACTTTTTTTTATCAGTTTTGGTTCATAGAAAACATACAATTGTAAAAAAAAAAAAACTTGTATTATTAGCAACACACACAAAGTATAGAATATATTCCATTAATGTAAGAAAAAATCATTAATGCAACCTTCTATGAACATAAGACAAAACAATATTTTATTTGGTCTTCCCTAGCTAATAGATGACACTGTCCAATAGGCTTCTTCAGTGTATTAGATACAAGATTTTTAAAATGTTTGAAGTAAAAAATGCAATGTATTATGATAGATTAAAGATCAAATAAATGGATACAATGTACCTTTTTATAAATGTTTAACCTCTTTTATATTAATCTCTTTACTTTTAAAATTTTGCTAATTATGCTATTTTATTTTTAAAAAACAAAAAAACATTGTCAAGCATTGTTAGCCGAGAGGTCAGCACAGCTGTCTTGCAAGCAAGCAGTTGGTTGCAGACGGTTGTTATAGGTTCGCCTCCCAGCAGATTCTATGACATATGAAAAAAAAACAAAAGACAGTATAAATTATGTACAAAAATGTAAAATGTGCATTGGAAAGTTAATTTCTGAATCGGAAAGTCTCAATATATCCAAACAACAAACAGACATAGATAATAATAAACAAAACCAAACATTATATAAAATACAAACAACATAAAAAATGAAGAGACAGTTTAAAACTAGTAAAAATCTGGACTACTATTTTTGACTACAATTTTTTGTGTGTATACGAATAATATGCCTACATATATATCAATAAACTATTCAAACATTAGTTATAATAATGCATTACTCTCTAATGTTAGATTTAGATTTTGAAAATATAAAATACATCTATTTACATTTCCCAGTTTTATAAAGATAATGGATCTACCAAATGATTTTAATAAGGGCAAACCTCCAAATGTATAAAATGTTAACAAAGCCTCATTCAATTACAGTTAATTTAATTTCACAAAACAGAGTTAATTTCTATTCATTTTAATATCCAATATGAATAAATAATGAAATACCAAACATGTAACTACTAATTGCTACAGTGTTATACTAATTATTAAAATATTAATGTAATGGCTGCTTAATCTGATAATAATAGTAAAGGAGTCAAACATTGGTGACTGAGTGATTAGCACAGCTGCCTTACAAGCAGTTGTCCTGGGTTTGCTTCCCGGCTGATGCTTTGACATATGAAAAAAAATAGTAAATGAAGAAAATTTATATTACTTGATGATTATAATTATTAGGAATACATCATTAAAAGATCAATTTTTTCTTCTTGAAGACATTAAAATATGTATTGGTACTAACAGCAGACTTTGACCAAAAGTTGTTGGAAATAATCGTATTGGTTCCTATCAATTTAAACAGTTTGTTGTTTGAATTTTTGCACAACACATAACTTGCCTAATACAAATACTTTATTAGGCAGAAAACTCATAAAAACATGAATGCATGGCATCCACACTCAAACAATGACATTAAAAGATTATATTCTATTTAGGAATCAGAATAAAAGATGAGCACAGATTTTTGAATGAATCATAGAATAGTATATTCTAAGATTAAAATGATAATTAGTCAAAATAAGAATCATTGATCACATGACCCAATTCTCTTAAGCTTGTAAGATATAAACAATGAGCATTGCCAATTGCTCAACAAGCTTTGTGATAAATGCTTAGCCAGAGAAAGCATTTAAAATATCTCTGTCAGGAATCCCCCCAATTTCTGACCATGGTTTTGTGCTTTGGCACTCCTCAGAGGCGCTATGTAGCTTCAGATAAAATGATAATTGCATGAAAGTAGACAGTATTCCAATCATATTCACAAAAAAATGATGTTTATCCTTTAGATGTATCTGTTATATGTACTAAATGTCAATACGTATTAAATTACTAATTTGGACTTTTAGGATTGTCATATTTGGCTACAAATAAATCTATTCTTGAGTTCAATAGAAAGAAAAATCATGATTACTTTTCTGACAATAATTATATTACTAGTATTTGATTAATGAGAAAAGGCAGCATTTTCTGCATGGCAGAATAAGTTAAAAATCTAAAAGCAGAAGTTCAATGGCTGACAAGAAGGTTTAAAATGATTGGTGGATTGAAACTGCACATAGATACAGACATTCACTGATTGTGATCACTCTAGACCTTTCTTAATGGACTTAAAGCTCCATACAAAACTAAAAAGTGGCATCACAATCCCATTAAAAACAACAATGACCTCATATAATGACAATGATATTTTGAACAGGTGAAAAAAATATTTTTATTATCTTTTGAATAATGATGCAAAAATTGATATTTTATATTCATTTTTATACACTATTTAAATATGGACAGTTATATTTAATCTAGTAAAATCAAAATAGTTCTTTGTAATGTTAAATATGGAAAGCCTACTAATTCTGATGAAATTTACAAAGATTTAAAATATGGTAGTGGTATATTGGCTTCAAATATATTGGAATTTTTTCAGCAATATATGGACCCATGAAGTCATGTGACCTTATCTTAAGAATGCTTTCATTGCTCCAATTTTTAAAATTAAAGGGAATGGATTAAATTGCAGTAATTATTGGGCAATATTATTATCCACTACAGCAATGAAATGTTCAGGGATTTTATTAAATAGCTTGCTTATAGATATGGATTTTGTTGCCAGAGTTTGCAACAAATGGATTATTCTATATAACATTTTTATTGATTTAATTAAGGCATTTGACTCAGTTAATCAAATGTGTTAATGACATTATTTGAAACTGATTACTCACCAAAATTTATTCATATTATACTGTTTCTACCTGATAAAATGAGAAGAAATGTTACTACCATAGATGAAAAATGTGCATTTGGAATTAAAACTGGGATTAAGTTTTAACATTGTCTTCAATTTTTATGATAATTGTCTTTGGAAGTCTCTATAGTTAGTTTCATGAAACAGGACTAAATAGATTTAATGATGTAAAGGTTATTTTAAATCAATTAAAAGTAAAAACAAGAAATTCATCATTTTAGATTTTGAATTTACAATATACTGATGATTGTGCTATTTTTATTAATTCCAAAGATGATTTACATAGTGTATTTAATGTTTTGAATGTAATACATAAGGATTTTGTTAATAATTAATATTCAAAATACTCACATTTTTTACCATTCAGTGATGGGTGTAAACTTTTATCTTGGATTATTATTAACTTTAGAATGTAAAGTAATTTAATGTTTTCCTGAAGGTTTGTAATGATGGTTTTGCAGTTATATTTATATATTGGACTATTTCTATCATCTAATATGAGTATTGAATGTCTTTAGCAAAATATAACTTTATTTAAATATTCCAAATGCATTCCACTGTTAGTAATAGTACATAGGTTACTATATGAACAATGGTATGGAAGGTATTATTCTCCCTTCTTCTTCAGGTGTTGCTGGCTTGACCAATGACAGTACTAGCATGGGAATTCAACCTGAATTCTTAAATTCTTGAGTATTGAATTTTAAGATAATGCTCTAACTAACTGAGTTATCCTGCCAAAGGTAACACAGTAGTAAAAATTTCATATACTTATCTATAAAATTCCTTCTAATTTCTCCACTTTTTTCTAAGAGCAATGTTGATTAGTGGTGTCCATACATTATCTCTAGTCACACCAGGTTCACTTATAGGATTTTTTATCATTATCATGTGAGCAGCTTCTTTAAATTTTCTTCTTTGTACCTTTTATGGAAACCACTAATCAACATTGCTTTTAGAAAAGAAGTGGAGAAATCAGGAGGAACCTCATAGATAAGTATAGGAAATTTCTATTACTATTGCTTTTGGTAGGTTGATTTATTTGGTTAGAGCATTACCTTAAAGTTCAATACTCAAAAATTTAAAGGTCCAGGTTTGAATCCCATGCTAGTACTGTCACTGGTCAGGCCAGCAAAATCTGAAGAAGAGGGGAGAATAATACCTCTGAAATATTGTACATATACTAACCTGCATGCTATTATAAACAATTGAATGTATTTGGAATACTTAAATAAAGTTAAATCTTCTAAAGACGTTCAATACTTATATTAGATGATGGAAATAGTCCAATATATAAATAAAACCAATTTAAATATTTAGATAGATTCATAAGTGGCAAGATAAATGAAAATTGGAATGCAGAAGATGCTAATTTATTAATAAGTTAAAAGATAGAATATTTCATTACAGAATAATAACTACTTCAACTAAATTACCTGTATATACAGCAGTTATATCTTCCAATTTATTGTAAAGAAGTGATACTTGGATATGCTGCTATTGATGCATTATAAAGACATTAGAAAATTTTCGTATAAAGATTCTCCATATAAAAATTTTAAAAATACAATGGCAAGACTATATATTCAATCAATATGCATTTCCATCTGCTGAATATGATACTATGGAATCCTCCTCTATTATCAAATCACACTTCCATTGGATTAGTTATGTAAAACAAATTAATAATGCAAGACATTCAAAAAGTGTATTTTATAGAGAGCTTGAGCATGCTTTTCATGGGAGACATATGCACCATCTATATTATAAAGATTATCTCAAAAATACTCTAAGCAAGTGCAATGTCAATTGTTTCCATTGAGGAGATATAGCAGAGAATCAAATGCATTGGAGAGCTACAATGAGCCATATTTAAATATTTCAGAAAGACTGCTGAAAACACTAAAAGACAGCATTAAAAATGCAATCATCACAAAAATTATGTCTAGACAGTTTTTCTTTCCTTTTGTATTGCTCTTGAAATTAGAATAGCCATATTTATTTATGATTGGCTGCTTCTAGTATTATTAATTACATAATGCTGCTATTGTTATTTTTATTACTACAACTACTACCACTGCTAGTGCTACTGCTGCTGCTACTACTACTACTACTGCTTCTATTATTATTGTTATCTTTCAAAGAGTAATATTTATCGAGACTCAAAAAGGGTTACATAAGTTCCTTATGAAAACATTAGGTCTTTGATATAAATTGATTCATGATATTACATATGTCACAAAAGTTTAGTCTTGATTGTGATCGGAAAAAAAAATCATGATTTACATTAATTAATAGAAAAATAATTATTGCATAACAAGCTACATATTTCAAATTAGGTTTACATAGAATTTTTAATGTGATATTGAGAAAATTATTAGGAAACACATGATAGTATGATTGGAAACATATGGAAGAAAGGTTGAAGCTGATATTAGCTTGACATATGATCCCAATAAAAATTGGGCTCATTTGGTGAGAGTACTATAGTTTTCATAGCTAAATATTATTATTCATCTGTTACGTATGACATGTAAAAAAAGGAAAAATACTAGTCAGTATAAATTGCATCTTGGGAAAATGGAAAAACACTCAGTATGCATTGCATCCTGGGAGAATAAAAAACACTAGTATGCATGAATCACATATTCACAATACAGATAAATACTAGTCAGCATGAATTGAATCCTGGGAGAATAAAAAACACTAGTATGCATGAATTACATATTCGCAATACAAATAAATACTAGTCAGCATGAATTGCATCCTGGGAAATTATTGTTATTATTACTCCTCTTCATTCTCCTTTTACTATTACTACTACTACTATATTATAATGTTATGGAATTTTGGAGGTTTAATCAATAAGAATACACAACAAAGATTGTACAAATGAATAATAGAGGTTATAAAACCATCATATGAGCAAAGAAGCAAGCAGATATTGCTGACATCATTGAGAAAATTAAGAACAGAAATAGAGTTGGTTGAATCTCTTGCAAGAAAATATGATGATAAATAGAGAATTAAACTGAATCTCAAAAAATAGACTTAAAACAAGATGGATGAATAGATGAAAAGAAGTTATGAATCAGAGAAATTTAGAGCTTTTTTGTGATAATGATTTAGTAAATGAAAATGAAGCTAAAAAAATAAATATAAATGGAGATTATTGTATGCCATCTAGATTTTGCTGCTAGAGTAAATGTTTTTGCCAAATAACGTTTTAAAGCTTCAGAAATAAAATTGCAAGAAGTATTTCATAAAAGAAAAAAAAATGAATGAAAATTGCTAATAAGACTAAAGTAATGTTTGATGACTTTTCAACAATAAACATAATATTGATGATAGTGAATGAACAAAAGTTAACTATAAATATCTTGACCAAATTATTAATAGAGATGGAAATTTAATGGACAAAATTAATTATGTAAATAGCTTAATTGGAGTATTCCTAAGAGTTTGCAAAGATTTATTTTGTTTAAAAACAATACGTGTTTTTCAATGATTGTCTTTTATTTTGAGATTTGGACTATAAAAGAGAAATACCCAGATTTTCAGATTATACAGTGAAATATGAAAAGGTGAATAAAAAATAATAAAGAATCATATCTCAAAGATATGGAATTGAGAACAAACTGCTAACATTAGTATTAAGGAAAAAATTAAGAGACTAAAATGGAGTTGGGCTAAAGATATTCTAGAAGATATAACAATAGATAGTCAAGAGATTATAAAAGATGCAGAATACGATTATTCCCAAAATGGATGGATGAAATAAAAAAAATTTGCTGGAGTGTGTTGTTACGAACAAAACCTGCACCTCATAGAAAGTTTATCAAACACGAAAGCCATTTAAACTATAGTTTGAAATGACAATGATAATTGTAAGTATTAATATATGACAATTCAAATGTTTCCTAGTGTAATATGACATTGATTATCTATATGATGTTGGGTGATATTAACTATATATATATATTGTTTTTTTAATTATATATGCGACTAATGTGCGCATCTACACACTTTTATTCAAGTAGTATAATGGAATAACTGACACGTAAATATTGCTTTCTTAATATTCTACATCTATATTTTTTGATTGTTATCCACTACTATATGAAGAGTTTTGCCCTGTTTTAATAACAGTTATGTGCTAGCATAAGGAATAGTGATCATGTGATGTTTAGTGGTTATCCAGACCAAATGTTTCGATTCTTTTCGTTTTTTATTTGAATTAAAATAAAATAAAAATATAATAATTTTATATTATATTTATGCTGTCTCAGTTACAATGTAACTATAATATTCCTTACTCTTTTGAAAAATAGATAAATATTTAAAAAAATAACAACAGTCCTCTATTCTGTTCTTACTAAAGAATCCATCCATAATTTAGTTTACAATAACGATAAATAATTCAACCTAATTCATTTTTAATTAGTCTACATATTTTAAATTTTATAAGTTTAAAAAAATATGCAATTTCGTTAGTAGAAAATAGGCCAAGTTTTTTTTTTAAATTACAATTAGTTATAAATTTTAAAAAAAATTGCAGTAATTTCAGTTTCCACGAGTTTGGTTATAAATGAGGCATCGAAATTCAACGAAAATGGCGAAATGTATTAGAGCAAATTTTTGACATATACATGTTTACAACAAGTGCGAACATGACGTCTATATATCTTGGAAATTTATATATCACATACAGATGTCTGTACATGTTATATATGCACTATGAACAAAAAAACAAGAAAAATATACTCTACTATTTTTTTTAACCATATTTGGAAATTGCAAATAAGAATGAATGATATAATTTTAAAAACTAAGGATTTATTTCTTTTCTTCATGATGTCTAGATTTCAGATCTTATTTACTAGTTCCCTTTAATTATATTTATAACTCGTTATTTTTGTGATGTTAACCTTTTAATAATAACAAAAAAATAAATAAATATAGCATATGTAGCTCTAAACATGTATCTAAATTTATGTACTCCACCCTCTCGGTGATAGTATGTAGAATCTTTTGATAGCATGCTATTTTCTTTTTCTTAGTCAAACTTTTCCAATTTAAAATATACTTCTTAGTATTGTTATAAATATTTCAATCTAAAACAGTGACAAATTCTCCATACAGTAGTCCCAAACAGTAAAAGCTAATGGATACAAGAAAGTTTGTGCATAAAATCCCTTTATAGTGCCTAATCATCAGTGATGAGCCTCGGATTTGAGAGTATTTCACCTAGATCATGTGATGTTTAGTAGTATTTCAATTTCAAAGCTGCCTACTTTCCTGGAGTGAAATTGAATTATACATCGACTAAAGTTCTTTTTTATTGGATGATTTTAGAAAGTTTATACATTTAACAAGCCTACCTTTATATACTACAGTTATAATTAAATATATATTTAAGATCCAGTTCTGATATCAAGTAAATTTTTAATAATTGGGAACTATGATATCAAATCCAACATCATGACATAAATCATCATCAATCATTATCAATCCACTGCAGGAAGAAGATCTCTCCAAGTTCAATCAATCTCTGATCTTTAGCTTCTCCACATTACCCCTGCATCTCACATGTGGTCTCTTTCTGGGTCTTTTGCAAACTTTTGGAATCCAGTTTAAGATTTCAATTGTCCATCTATTATCTATTCTAGCAATATGTCCAGCCCAACTCCACTTCAGTCTTTTAATTTTTTTCAATGAGGTCAGTAACACCTATTTGTTCTTTTACCCATATATTGCATTTTCGATCTCTTCTTGTTACTCCTAACATGCTTCTCTATATTTCTTTGAGTGGTCTGAAGTCTCCACATTGCTCTTCTATTAAGTGTCCAAGTCTCTAAGTCCAAGACTTAGACTTGGATGACATCAATATTTTCTGATATATAATATATATTCAGGATTTTTTCACTTTTAAAATATCTTCAACCAAAAGTCTTTTATACTTCCCTGCACTACAAATATTATTCATTAAACATTCAAATGCAAAGATAATGAAAGAAGGTTGCAAAGACTATTTTGAAAAATGCTGAGCTTGGTAAAGATTTTGGTAAAAGTTAATAAGTATTACCAGCGTGAAAAAACAGTTTACATTTACCTTTACTTCAGAAATCAAAAATTGTTAGAGTATTGAATAGGATTAAATAAGAACTACAAACAACATCTTATTATTAGTCTAGCATACAATAGATGGCAGCAGTAAAGTAAAAAAAATAGTATTTGCTTCTAAAAAGCATTATATTGGCTGGAGTAAGGCATGTTTTTTTATTTATAGTCAGAAAATAAAGATGCCTGACTATCAAGTATCTAGATTTTGCAGATGATTAGTTATTTTTGAAAATAATGTTATGTTGTAAAAGTTCTAAGACGAAAGTAAGATAATAAGACTAAAGATAAATGCTAAAAAGTATAAATTAATGATTAATGAATTTTCTCAGAAAAAAATAAAATATAGACTGTTAATCTTAAATTAAAAGGGTTTAACAACTACAAATATCTTTATTGAATTATTAATACAGAAGGAAATATAATAGATAAAAGTAATCATAGAAATAAACCTGTACTAAGTATTTTTAATAGAAATAATATTTTAAAAAGTACATCTATGTATTTGAAAAGGAAGGTTTTTTAAAAAGAAAAATGTTTTACCACTTCTTACTTATGGAGCTGATGTTTGGACCCTTGACAGAAAAGTAATACAAAACCTCAAAATATTCAATGAAGTATGGATAGATTATGTTAGAAGTAATAAGAAAAGGTTGAAAATCAAATATATAGATAAGAGAACAAACAGATATAACTGACATCACTGAAGGAATTAAAAAATTGAAAGGGAGCTGGATTGGATATATCATTAGAAGAGATGATAATAGAAGATCATTTGAAATTGAATCCCACAAGATTGCAAAAGATCTAGAAAGTGATCACATAAAAGATAAACGAAGTAATGATATTTGCTAATGCATCATAGAAAAAAAAGACCATGCATCAGTGAAAGTGGATTAAATTTGAAGACACATTTATTCTACAGAGGATTAAAGGTAGTTGAGAATAATGAATAAGGTAAGGTGGTGACAGTTTTTATAAATATGAGGATGCCATATATTATGAATTTGAATCAAGAATCATATCTATAAAACTATGCAAACAAGTTGGCAATGATGCAGAGCGCTGGATATTTTTGAATTTCAGGCTGGTAGCTTGAGAATTAAATGATGGATGTTGGATGAAAAGTGTTGTGGATATGAAAGATCAAGGTATACTTGATCCAGGTCATAAATTTTTCACTAATAAAGTCTACAAGTCAAAAACTAGCATAGGGATATGAGTAGAACCATTATATCATATTATATGAATAAATAATTTATAAAATTTTTCGTTTACTAAAGATATTTCCACATTTTCAGGACTCTGCTTTAATCTGTGAGATCTTAGGACTTAAAGATGGAATTAGAACTCTTATGCAATAAGCAACCATATTTTATTATTTGATATTATTTCAACTAATAATCTAAAATTTACAAATATTCTAAAATCTTTTTAATTCAGGATACATATAGCTCTAATATCTGTTCACTAACATATATTTTAGTCATTTTAATTTTATGCTAAGGCCACTTCTAATCTTTATTTTGATAATAGAAGTGACCTTTTAATTTACATAAATTTCGGGTCAGAAAAATATATAATTACTAATCTGGTGTCAAATTGTATAATTGCGAAAATTATCTGCCTTGAATTCAAAATTTTAAATTTTTAATTTTTAGAATATTATCTTGAATAATAAAATTATAGGAATAAAATGTGGCTAATAGAAGCATATTAGTTTCTACCTTTGAATCCTAAATTCTTGCTGATGAAAATAAAATCCAGAAAGCAATTTAGATATGTAGATATCATTATAATGCACCATCTGTTATTCATGTATCAAGCATGCAGTAGATAACTTTAGAATGGAGTGAAAACAGCTGCTCTTATAACAAATGATGACGATGGGGTAGAAATGTCAACCATTATTGAAATTACTGACTTGAAATTAAATAATAAATCAAAAAAAGAATATTGAAGATATATGAATATAGTGAATATGAAAAAACCATCTAACACATAAAAAGCCATAAAAACAATATTGAATAATATCAGATGTAAATACACTACCATAAAGACATTCTCTCAGAACAATAATTTGGATGTAAATAGTGCTTAACAGAGAATGAGAGTAACATCAGAAAAGTAAAAAGCAGCAAGGATTTTGAAAGAATCCAAGAAATTCAAATTTACATGAAAAAAGCAAATGAAAGTGAAATATTTCCATTGAGAGCAGATACGTACAAAAATATTTGTCTGACAGTTTGTGATGATGTTATATTTACTGTGATGATATGTTGGAATATTTGTCTGACAGTTTGTGATGATGTTATATTTACTGTGATGATATGTTGGAATATTTGTCTGACAGTTTGTGATGATGTTATATTTACTGTGATGATATGTTGGAATATTTGTCTGACAGTTTGTGATGATGTTATATTTACTGTGATGATATGTTGGAATATTTGTCTGACAGTTTGTGATGATGTTATATTTACTGTGATGATATGTTGGAATATTTGTCTGACAGTTTGTGATGATGTTATATTTACTGTGATGATATGTTGGAATATTTGTCTGACAGTTTGTGATGATGTTATATTTACTGTGATGATATGTTGGAATATTTGTCTGACAGTTTGTGATGATGTTATATTTACTGTGATGATATGTTGGAATATTTGTCTGACAGTTTGTGATGATGTTATATTTACTGTGATGATATGTTGGAATATTTGTCTGACAGTTTGTGATGATGTTATATTTACTGTGATGATATGTTGGAATATTTGTCTGACAGTTTGTGATGATGTTATATTTACTGTGATGATATGTTGGAATATTTGTCTGACAGTTTGTGATGATGTTATATTTACTGTGATGATATGTTGGAATATTTGTCTGGCAGTTTGTGATGATGTTATATTTACTGTGATGATATGTTGGAATATTTGTCTGACAGTTTGTGATGATGTTATATTTACTGTGATGATATGTTGGAATATTTGTCTGACAGTTTGTGATGATGTTATATTTACTGTGATGATATGTTGGAATATTTGTCTGGCAGTTTGTGATGATGTTATATTTACTGTGATGATATGTTGGAATATTTGTCTGACAGTTTGTGATGATGTTATATTTACTGTGATGATATGTTGGAATATTTGTCTGACAGTTTGTGATGATGTTATATTTACTGTGATGATATGTTGGATTGTTTTCATCATCTATCATTAAATGTTGAAAATATAAAAATTTTTAAACTTTTCAAATATAAACAACTTGTTAGTAATAACACACAAATAGACTACATAGGTTAGTAATGACATATTTTCAGCAGTATTATTCACCGCTCTTCTTCATGGTTTGCTGGTCTAAGCAGTGACCATATTAGCATAAGAGTTGAACTAGCTTGTTTAGATTCTTGAAATATCAAATTTAAAGACAACATTTTAACCAACTGAGCTATTCTGTCATAGTAGAAATATCATACATTTATATATGAGGGTAGGTTCAAATCCTCCTGAGTTCTTCAATTTTTTTAATACTTTTTTCTAAGATCAATGTTAATTAGACTTCCATACATTATGTATTGCTACACTGGATTGATTTATAAGATTATTTGCCATTGCCATATGAGCAACTTTCTTGAACATTCTTCTTTGTAACTTTACCTCTCTATCCAATATTTTTATATTTTTCCAATTAAACATATGATATTAGTATATACATGGTCTGCTACTTTAAACATGCCCGTTTTTTGACTCTTAACTATTAGTTTGTGTTGTTTCAATTGTTGTTCAACAGGATAACAGATCTCACCAATACATGTATTTCATAGATGCTGTTTTTTCTTTTCACCATTTCCAATTTAGACTTAGTAAAAGTTAGAATTATTTGAAGTGTGGTATGGCTTTGGAAAGCTATTTTAATGTTATATTGACTGCAGATTCTTTTTTGAATTTGTCTGCCATTCTTGGCATGTATAGATACCAATAATTATGTTTTCTTTTGGTGTCTCATTTTGTTGTCTATTAAAAATTTTCTTGATAATAGCTGAGGGATAACCATTCTTCATGAGAATTTGCTCTGTTTAAACCTTTTCAACAAACTCTCATGAAGAATAATTATCCATTAGTTGTCATCAAGAAAAAATTTAATAGACAACAAAAAGAGACACCAAAGGAAAAAATAAATATTGTTACTGTAGTGTACCCATACATACCAGCAATAGTAGACATATTAAAGAAAACATGCAGTCAATATAACATTAAAACATCTTTCCAAAACCATACCATACTTGAGGAATTCTAATTTCTACCAAGTCTAAACTGGAAATTGTGAAAAGCAAAAACTGCATCTATGAAATACCATGTGAATGTGGAAGAAAATCTATTGGTAAAACCTGTCACTCTGTTTAACAGCAATTGAAAAAACAAACCAATCGTTAAAGGAGAAAAAACAGACGTATCTACAGTAGCAGACCATGTAGGTATTAATGATCATATGTTCAATTGGGAAAATACAAAATATTGGATAGGGAGGAAAAGCTGAAAGAAGAAATGTCAAGAAAGCTGTTCATATAACAATGGAAAATAATCTTTTATAGGTCAATCCAGTATGGGGATACATAATGAATTCAAACCTCTAAATAACATTGCTCTTCCAAAAAATATATTAAAAATTACTTAAAGGACTCAGGAGGATTTGAACCAATCCTCATATATAAATATACAAAATTTCTACTATCTGTTGCTTTTGACAGGACATCTCAATGGGTGAGAAATTTTGTCTTAAATTCAATATTCAACAATATAAAGGTGTGAGTTCAACTCCTACGTGAATCACAAGTTCAAAAATAATTTCTGAATATATCTGAAATTAAAACTTTTATTAAAATTTTCTTTCAAAATTGAAAATCATAGAGAAGAGAGAGATAAGAGATACTGTTATTTTGGAAATTATTGGTACACAAAATAAAATTTACTGGAAAAAATTAGACTAAGATCAAAATATATTAATACAGTGTATTGCACAAATTCTGGATAGAGAATCAAGTTTTGATTAAATCTTCAAAACTAAGTAATACTTGGTTAAAACAGGCAAAACTCACTATATATATTGCCACACACAGCAAGCTAGAGTAATCAATGGATGCCAGAAGGCTTGTGCATAAAATCTCCATCTAGTGCCTACTCATCCAATATCCCCAGACTAGTTTCTGGCTTATGGACTTCATCAGTAATACTTGGCATTATCATACAGAAGATATCATGAATTATGTGTAGACAATATGCCATACTAAATAAAATAGGACCCAATGTAGTTATGAATAGAACAAATGGGAAAAAATGAATTATAATACAAACAATTTAAAGCTATGTAGTGCAAATTACATTATAGGAATATTATTCATTAAGAGGATAATCTCTAGTCTAATGAATGACTAATAAAAAATATTACTATTTTACACAACAGTTTAAAAAATGACAGGAAAAAAAAACAAAAACAAACAATTTATCAAATAAATTATCAATAAAATACAAAAGAAAACTGAAGAATTTAAACATTTTTAAGCTGCTCTTCAAGAATATTCAAAGAAGCTACAGAAGAAACTCTAAAAATTTCAGAAGAAAGGCACAGGGGGAAAAAATTTAAATAATCTGAGTTATTTTTATGTTTTAGTTTTTATCAGTACATCTCTCATCTCAACCCTGCCATAATACAATCTTCCACCAACACAGACTATCAAATCATTTTCACTTAATTGGGCATGCATTTTAAGAGCAATCTTCCATGGCCAGGTGAGAGTAAAGTAGCAAACTTCTGAATTCAAATACCTGCTGGTTGATGTCTATATAACATGACAGAGTTGAGCTGATAGATGGAGTATTGAAAAACAAAAAAAAACTTGAAAAAATATAAAAAAACAAAATTTATATTGACAATATTATTTGTTGTGCAATTTTAATTAGTAATTCTATCAGACAGTAATCAACTATCTATACATGTGCTGTTCAATCATATTATTAGATCTATAGTATTATATAGATAAGCAGGAAACTCTCAAACCATAGTGCAAAATAGAGAAAGATAAAAATAGCCGTTCTTATCTTTCCATGTCTCTAACTTGTACTTTGCTTTGAGAGTTTCATTCATATTCTATGTAACATTGTAGAGCTAGAAATATGATTAAACAATGCAATATTAGACAGCTGATTACTATCTGATAGAATTAAAAAACAAAATTATAAAATAATGAATTCATAAATCTTAAATTAAGATAATACAAAAGAAAATGAATAATTCATAGTAAAAACTTAAATTTAAAAACTAAAAGAAATGGTGACATTTATTGGGGAAAAATTCTATCTCTCCAAAAGGATTAACACACACATATATATAAAATTAGATATCAAACGAATTATCCACAGAAATATATAATTTTCCTCATAGTTTATTTTAATGAAGTTTCGGTACTAATATGAGTTTTTGAATATACCATATCAAATTAAAATTTTTTTAAGAAAAGTTTATGATAATTTCAATGAAATTAAGGGAATTGTAATAACATATAACTAGCAGAGTTTTACCTATAATTTAAAATTTTAACATTTATCTATATTTATATAAAACGTAAGCTTGTGGTTAAGACCTGTAGAGGTCCCTACTATCGCATTTTTACGCGCACATTTCTGAGGTTACAGCCTTAGTAAATATTACTACATAAAGATAGAAAATAAACACATCAGAGTATCTTCCTAATTTATAATATTAAAATAAATTAAAAACAATTTTATTATGTATTTATGCAGTGGATGGCTGAAGGGAGGCTTGAAAGTCTGTGTTCAAATTCCCTATATTACATATATGTATTAAAAATGCAGTTTATTTTCCATTAAGCAAATACTATTACTATAGTAGTGATAATAATTTATTTTGTAGCTCTTTAATTAAGATATAGTTACTATTATAAAAGATTACTATTTAAAAACAGTTATATAAGTAAATTTAATAATTTAGCTTATTAATCTAGCTTCTTTGTAAGTGTATAATCAAAAATCATTATTTATTTTCAAGTATAACTTATTCTTAAATTTTTTTTTTTTTCATGTGGGTAATCCAGTATTTACCTTGCTATGACGTAATTAGCCTGAAGGCACATAACTGTAATTATCCGATATTTGCGTCGTCGGAAGAACACATGAACATTGTCATGGCAACGAAGAGACTGACATGACTAATTCTACAGATTTGATTTTTTGTTACCTTGCTATGACATCATAAACCTGAAGGCATACAGCTGTAATTATCCGATATTTGCATCGTCATTTGATTTTTTCGTCCACGAGATTTTTTTCGACCCGCGAGATTTAAAAGTGGATTTCTTCCTATTTGTTGCATCGTATTTTTCAGTGCAGCAACGTTTAAATGTATGAAATTTAAGTTGTTTATAGACGCTTGCATGGATTCGTTTGTGGTTAATTATATTTTGGTTTTCATATTTGATCAAAATATATAGACATTCGATAAATACTGATACCTTACGGTGAGTATCTAAAATGTATTTATTCGGATGTCTTTTAAGTTATTGGTGACAACGCAAGTATCTTATGGTGAATACTATTGGGTTACTTATAAGTTTCCCTCTGCGATTGTCGGTATCA
The DNA here is from genome assembly GCA_028023455.1 of Epiperipatus broadwayi. Classification (NCBI taxonomy): domain Eukaryota; kingdom Metazoa; phylum Onychophora; class Udeonychophora; order Euonychophora; family Peripatidae; genus Epiperipatus; species Epiperipatus broadwayi. The sequence continues at coordinate 292,652 of JAQFVV010012542.1, read as the reverse complement.
ATAATTTTGTATTTTGATCGTTTATGTTTATTTTGAAATGTTTTTGACCGTGGAATCTATGTAATCGATCTATACCCAACATTTTTAAACAAATCTGTGCGAACGTATCTAAATGTTAAAAATTAAGTCGGGCGTGAATGGCTATATAGTTTTGTAAAGTTGTATTAAGGGAGGGTAATCTTAGGTTATTCATTTCGTAGTTGAATTGGTTCAATGGATTGGATATATTTATGTAATTAGTAGATGTAGTATGAGGTTCGCTATGGGCAGGATTATAGATATACGCCACACACCCTCTGTTTGCCTATGGATGGGTTTGTAAGTCGGCAGAAGACCGCAGTCCATTCCTATGGAGTTTTTAGTTTATTGATCTACTTGCCAACAGATGTCACATTCCTGTTGGTGGAGAGTCAATATCTTCTCTATTTCTACTTATTGTTCAGATGTACATTCCTGACAATATAGTATTTTGTGTTGTCGTATCATGCTACATTGAATACATGAATGTATCAGATGGATTGGCGCCAGTTGATTGCGAAATTTGTTGCCTAAGGTTAAATCAGGGAAGAATATTTTCCTTTCAAATGCAGACCTATGTAATCCATTCATACTCGACCCTCTAAATAAATAGTAAACTCATTATTTGCAATCTACTTAAATTTAGAATTAAAGATCAATATAAAATTATAAACGTTAAATTTATTCCTCAATTTAAATATTATTTTATATGTGCGTAAATAAATATTTTTATGTGTTAATTTCTGGCAGTGGCTTTTATTCTTTTATATTTAAGATATAAAATTTATATTTTGTTATCTCTGCTACTCCACTGAGCTAGTGACAATGGGCTAACGATCTAAATATGTAAATAAAGTGGAATCCTAACAGCGCGTATCTGCCTACTCTATAAATTTTTCTAGGCTCAAATGCCTAGATGGCGCCCTTGTAGTACAGATATTGTTTTTGCGGTTAGATTCGATCTTCACTTTCATTTCGATCAAGTACCATGTGGGTAATCCAGTATTTACCTTGCTATGACGTAATTAGCCTGAAGGCACATAACTGTAATTATCCGATATTTGCATCATCGGAAGAACACATGAACGTTGTCATGGCAACGAAGAGACTGACATGACTAATTCTACAGATTTGATTTTTTGTTACCTTGCTATGACATCATAAGCCTGAAGGCATACAGCTGTAATTATCTGATATTTGCGTCGTCATTTGATTTTTTCGTCCACGAGATTTTTTTCGACCCGCAAGATTTAAAAGTGGATTTCTTCCTATTTGTTGCATCGTATTTTTCAGTGCAGCAACGTTTTTTTTCAGTGAGCAATTTTTTTACCACAGTGAGCAATTTTTTTACCATTTTTTTTCAAAGAAATTACTTTCTCAACAATTGTAAGTAATTTACATGTTATTTCTTCTATGGTATTAAGTGGATGTATTTTATATTTTATTAATTTTCCGGATTTTCCATTTTTAGACATCAAAATGGCTAACATTGAAACAAGGGATCTAAAGTTGTGGGATCTCCCAAAATGTGAAGAAGAGGCGATAGCTTTCTTCCAACAAGAAGGAGTTTTACACCGGGTTAAATTGTGTGAAAACGGCCACGAGATGAAGAAGTACATCCATGGTACTGAAAAACAGTGGCGGTGCAATTTGAAAGATTGTCTGAAAAAAACTCCCATAAGAAAAGGCACGTGGTTTGAAGGCTCCAGAATATCCTTCGTAACGGCTCTTCGTTTTATATATTGTTGGTCCAGAGAATTAACGTCAATCCTATTTTGTGCTGACCAGTTAGAAATGGCGGACAAGACTGTGATTGACTGGAACATAATGAAAGGCGGAAAATCGGAGGCCCTAACACAATTGTGGAAATAGACTGCTGGAAAGGGTATAAAACAAGAATTGGAGCTGGCTGGATATGAGCACCATCGAGTTAACCACACATATAATTTTGTAGACCCCACAACTGGCGTTCACACGCAAAATATTGAAAGGTTGTGGGGTTTAGTCAAATGGAGGAATAAGAAGCACAGAGGAACTGCACGTCAACACTTAGACTCCTATTTGACAGAATTTATGTGGAGGCGTACCTACAAAGATGGTCATTTTGGTGCAATTCTACAACATATCAGCCAGTTTAGTCCACCGCAGTAATCGTTATTTGGGTAAGTACGCATTTTGTTGTGATATTCATCTTTTATTTTCCTTATAAATTACAGTAGTTTTTATTCGTAGTTATTTCCACTAAAAAAAAATTCATATGTTTATATAGTACTTTTAAGATGACTGAATTATGATTTGTGGACTCCCAGTTTTCACTTTATGATAGGCTTTTTTAAGACGACAAAATTATTATTTGAATACTTGCAGAATTATTAATTCAGGACTCGCACTTTAAGATACGTTTTTTAAAAAAGAAAATTAATATTTGTAGACTCGCAGTTTTCACTTTATGATATGCTTTTTTAAGACGACAAAATTATTTGAATACTTGCAGAATTATTAATTCAGGACTCGCACTTTATACGTTTTTTAAAAAAGAAAATTAATATTTGTAGACTCGCAGTTTTCACTTTATGATAGGCTTTTTTAAGACGACAAAATTATTATTTGAATACTTGCAGAATTATTAATTCAGGACTCGCACTTTATACGTTTTTTAAAAAAGAAAATTAATATTTGTAGACTCGCAGTTATTTGTAGATTCGCAGTTTTGACTTTATGATAAGTTTTTTAAAATTTATATAGTACTTTTAAGATGACTTAAATTATTCATGATGTATATATTATTTTTAATCTTTTTTTGCCGCATATCACTATTTTGTGTCCTATTTATTAATTTTACCATTTTTTTTTTTTCAGGATGGACGCCGCCGGCATTATTCTGTACCACGTGTTTGTTTCTCCGTTTTACATGTGTCGCAAATCACTAGGTGACGTTATCTTAAAAATCGGGTGCTTACAGTAGTATGCCTTCAGGCTAATGACGTCATAGCAAGGTAAATACTGGACTAATACTGGATTACCCACATGGAACACGCTAACCCGGGACAACTGCTTGTAAGGCGGCTGTGCTGATCTCTCGACCACCAATGCTTGACAACTTATTCTTAAAGTTGTTGAAAGAGTTAAACGTATTTTTAACTTAATGAAATAAACAAATAAGTTTATATACTAAAGCCAGTTTTTTTTTTTTTTTTAAAAATACATTGTCAAATCTTTATTACTGTAGCTAATCAACTTGCAGTTTATTTAAAAGTACAATTATAAATGCTAGTTAATAATTTTATCTTTTAAATCCAAAAGTTAACTAATGACTTTTTAAATTATTATTCCTAGATAATTATTTTTAAATATTTTTAATGTGGAAGTGCAGGATTTAATTATTTACCCCTTTTTAGAGATAAAAATTAAAAGAAAATGTGTATATCCATATCTAGAAGACGGGAGCATTTGAAATAATCTTTATTATAAATATTTGTTTACGAAACTTTCTATTTTAAAAAAAAAAGACTATTAATATTCTGAGAATTTTAAAAATATATGTTTAACTAAATATATTTTATTTTATTGTTACAATCAATTTAATTTTGTTAAAGAAAGAATTATTTACAATGGTGGAACAACCCTTTCCGGTCATGCGCTTTAAGAATTGACTTGCACTGTCACGTGCTACATTGACTTTAAAATCATAAGTATAGCTTATGGTTAGAGTTTTGTTTGTATATAAGCCAGTCTTTGCTCACCATGCTGACATCAGGATTTGAATCTATTATGTACGTGAATTATAACTTAATAATTAAATTCAATAAACATATTAGATTTATAGCAGGAGAGAGATACTATCTTATTTTTAACTACCTGTGATTAAATATATAGTAAATTTTGTATTTTACTTAATAAATATTCAGTGATTTGTGTGCTATATAAATAACCGAATATTTATTAAGTAAAATTCAAAATTTACTATATATTTAATCGCAGGCCATTAAAAATAAGATAGTATCTCTCTCCTGCTATAAATCTAATAGGTTTATTCTATTAAATTATTCAGGCACACAATATATTCAAGCCCTGATGTCAGCCTGGTGAGCAAAGACTGGCTTATATACACTTATGCTTTTAAAGAAGATATAAACAAGAGAGTGCAAGTCAATTCTTAAAGTGCATGACTGGATAGTTCCTCCATTATAATATTACAGATGCAGTATGTGCTATATAAATAACAGAATATTTATTAAATAATTGTTTAATACATTGTACAGGCTTAAACCTGCATTTATATATGTAATTATGCGGGGTTCGAACTCAGACTTTCACACGACCCACCACTCTCAGTGCCATCTCATATTGCTGACCACGTGTGATCAGGTGGGTCAGCAATATGAGATAGCACTGAGAGTGGTGGGTCATGTGAAAGTCTGAGTTTGAACCCCGTAAATAATTGTTTGTAAAATAAAATGTAATAATTATTTGTCTTTGGAATTTTCCAGACAGTAATTAATTAAAGTTTATTTTAGAGCAGATTTAACTTTGTAATTTGATTTGTTTCAGAATTAGATTGCATATATTAATTAATGATTGACATCCCTATTGTCAATCATTTAGTTAATTTCCTGTCACATGACTTTCTTATTTAAGCTTTTACCACATTTAGTTACACAAACACTACAATTTGTCTTCACTTCATCATTTTTCCCTCAGCATTCTCAGTATAATTTTTTTATTTGTTAACTAAATATGTAGCGCTAAAATAATCATCTATTCAAATTTTTAATTTTGCCCAATTACCACTTTAGTACTTCTCCAGATTCTACACCATTAAAGGCTCTGATCAACATGTTAAATTCTGGAAGCATCATGTTGTCTCAGTGCTAATTGTCAGCTGTAGATTTTTGCTGATTGTAAAATTGCTTTGTTACAACTATACTTAATTTTCAATTTGCTTATTTTATCACATCTAAAATTTATTTTGAAGTAATAATTTTATTCTTGAATGCCAGATCTTTTATATATTGTTTCATTAAATTCAAATGTTATATGTTTGCAAATATGAATCTTTCCTATCATTTTATAGAATGTTCTCTGTATGTTTAATTTGATTTTTGTTTACCAAATTAGAACTTTTGCTAAAATAGAAGGACAATATAAATAATGTTGCCATTAAATAATCATTTTTAAGTGTATGAATGTTTGCTTTGAAAGAAACTCGTTAATTATATGTCTACTTATTTTAAAATGCTCCTTGTAGAAATTACTACAGCATTTATATTCCTGGTTGAAAAAGAATGAAATGCTTGTTTTATTGTTTGTAAAATGGATTCATGATATATTGTAGTTATTATTATGTATTATTTCTTGCTAAGAAAATATTTTGTGAATGAAAAAATATAATTTTTATGCATTTTTCTAGGAATGATATCTGCATTTTATGCTAATATGGAAATATTGGCTTTATTCTAGTAAAAGAAATAAAATTATTTAGTTATTATGCATTATTTCTTGCTAAGAAAATATTTTGTGAATAAAAAACATCATTTTCATGCATTTTTCTGTGAATGATTCCTGCATTATTAAATGCTAATGTGGAAATATTTGCTTTATCCTAGTATAAGAAATACAATTATTATGCTCAAATAGACTTTATTTTTCTAATAAATATTTTATGTCTTTAAAGGATAAAGTATATGATACAGACTCAATGCTCATTTTAATTTGTTGTTCCAATCATCATCATCAACCATTATCAATCCACTGCAGGATGAAGGTCTCTCCAAGTTCAATCCATCTTTTCCTATTTTTAGCTTCTCTTCTCCACATTACCCCTGCACACTTTCTTATTTCATCCATCCATCTCACATGTGGTCTCTTTCTGGGTCTTTTACAATCTCTTGGAATCCAGTTTAAAATTTCAATTGTCCATCTATTATCATCTCTTCTAGCAATTTGTACAGCCCAACTCCACTTGTCTTTTAATATTTACAATGAGGTCAGTAACACCTGTTTGTTCTCTTACCCATACATTGCATTTTCGATCACTTCTTGTTAATCCCAACATCCATCTCTCCATACTTCTTTGAGTGGTCTGAAGTCTCTGTATTGCTCTTCTATTAAGTGTCCAAGTCTCAGATCCATAAGTAAGAACTGGTAAAACACATTTATTAAAAACCTTCCTTTTTAATCACATAGGCATATTTCTTTTTAGTATCAAGTTTTTCCAATAAAGACTGTTATATTCCTTAGATATACTTTCTCTTTGAAAAATATTTTGTCAAGAAAATATAAATATTATTTATTCAACACACTATTTAAAATAGAAACATTAAAAGCATAAAACTAGTCAATAAATAATCAAATATTATCCTAAATCCAAAACTCAACCAGGATAGCCAAGAAAATAAAATCTAAAACACAACCAATGGTTTCACTGCTACAATCATACTGTCTGCTTGTAGCAGTGAAACCATCCGTTGTGTTTAGATTTTATCTTCTTGGTTAGTCTGTTTGAGTTTTGGATTTGGAGTAATTTTTGATTATTTAAAATACCTACAATGATTATTATTATTCAACATGTTATTTAAAATATCTACAATATTTATTATTATTCAGCATGCTATATAAAAATGTATGCAATGCTTATTATTATTCAGTTGAATGTTTTATTTAAATTGCTTATCCTCATATTATTAAATGAATACTACATTATTACCTAGAATGGCTAGTTATGTTAATACTTAATATTCTATTTACCTCATATTTTATTTATCAATTTATTAATTTTAATCTTCATTATTGTCCATATATTACACAAAATCTTCAGCATGCTCAAGGATTCTTTACTAGACATAAATGATATGGAAAACCAAGACTTAAGAACTATTAATTTTTAATTGGAAAAATGGGTATAAATATTTAATTTTAAGATTTATTCATGTATAAATTGTGTTTATGATTTTTTTATATATTATTTATTTATGGTTTTATTATGTCCATCATTATAGTTCTCAGAGTATTACTTTTATATAAAATACTTTTAGCGTATGTCATATTTGTTTATGATGTTATTTAGATTTTGAGAAAATGTATGAAAGAATTGATGAAACTGATATATGTTTTTATTATTAAATTGTTTAATCAAAATTTTTGCCTAGCCATGTTTTGCTATATTTTATCAGTTTTACACATCATTTATTAGTTGTTATTATCTCTATTTTCACCAATTGTTTTATTGTGCCAGTGAACTTTATTATGTATTAAGTGATACCGAGCATAGAATGCTATATTTGAAGCAATTCCCCTCTTTGGTTTATTCTTGTATTTTCAAATTAGAGATAACGTCCTAATTCTTTATTGCAGTCTTGAGAAGTGTTTATTCTAAGTTTATTCCATCATTTCATTTTTGCCTTCCTTTTAAATCCCTTGATATTTATCAAGGTAAGATTTTATTAAAGACATGTGTGATGCCAACCATCTTTATATTGACTATTTGAAATATTTTGAAGGTCATGTGATGCCAAACATGCCTATTTATGTTCTTGATAAGATGAGAATAGTTTTGATGTGTTGATATGCCCAATTTATATATCCAATGTAATTTTAAAACATGATAAATATTTATTATTTTTAAATTTATAATTATTTGGGTAGCTCTAAAATTTATACATCTTTCAAATTTATCATGTCACAAGGATGATAAGATTTGTTTTTATTAGAACTGTTAAATACATTTCCTACAGGTACTTATGCAACCGATAGTGAGATTATTAAATTGTGAGAACTCAATTCATAGGAAACTCATATCAAGATTTTTGATTTACTTATTACTTTCAATTGTAACTTACAATTTTATTTCAAATTTGAATGATTATAATTTTATTCAATTAATTTGATTATTTTTGTCCTACTTATTAGGGTCAATAAATTGTTTTAAATTATTAATCTTTGAATTTGTATTTCTCTTATCATCATCTGCATTCTCAGAAATCCACAAAAACATATTTTGTTTTATCATTATAATATAAAAATATAGGAGTACAAGAAGAATATGTTCAATGTCACTTACTTAAATTTTATATTTCTAATTTTAAGATATCACCCATGGATAAGATCACTTTATTTTATCTTGAATTAAGATTACAAGATTACTTTATTTTTGCTTTGGTTGAAGATTATAAGATAACCTGTTTTGTGTGATATATGAGTAGCAACAAAATCCATTTTCTAGTATCATAAATATAATCTTAATTTGCTATAATTATTTTAACATAGAAGAGTATAATTCATTTTAAAATTAATAATTATTTGATGTACTGAAATAACTTCTTAAAGAAAAGATCATATCTTATTGTTATTATTGTCACCTGGATCACATTCATTGTTGGTAGAAAAAATTAAGAATAAGATTGTATTGTGTTATTGAATAATTTATTATAGCAAGAACCCCAAGATCTGAATTATTTAGAAAAATTATTTTGATTACAAGATTTAATTGGTTTAAGCAAAACTTTATTTTGCTCATAAGATCTAATTTACAATTATTATTATTATTGTTACAGTTTCAACGATACCATGCAGTCTCATCAGATCTACAAAATTCAAATACACATAACAATATCACCATTACATAATACATTTCATATTTTACTCAAATTTATCAATTCTCAAAATTATTAATTTTTTATTAATCTGATGAAGACTGCATGGTATAGTTGAAAGTGTAATAATAATAAGTTTTGTCTGAAAAAAGTGTAAGAAGAATTATTTGAATTGCAATATTGTATATAAAGATAGAAATAAAGAAAAGAAAGAAGAAAAATGTTTAGAAGGATTATATAAGATCTAATTTACTTAAGAAGGTTTGATTAAGAATATTTTGAAGTAATCTAACTATGTATTTTTGCTGCATGCAATTTTATTTATTTTTAGAGGGTATGATAACACTCTTCTCCTGATTTCATATATTGTGCATTTTGTCCTAGATCAGCATTAGGACTAGCCTTACATTTTGCCATTACTATTGTTATTAGATAGCCCAACATGTATCCTTATAGGTTACAAGATATATGTGACATAAATAAAACTGGATATCAACTTTATTTTAAAAAAAAGTGATGTGTTGCCTGTCTGTAATTCTTCTTAATTATAAGTATTTGCATACCTTAATAAATCTGTTGATACGGATGTGTTGAATAACTTATTGAAACTTATTTACAATCATTATTTTTTGTTAAAAGTATGTTATTGAGACATGAAATGGTTTAAACTAAGAAGATAAAAATCGTAACATCACATTTATTGCAAAATCATATTTCTTAGCTGGACATTATAACGTGAGATAATTTGAAAAGTTGACTCTTTATTAAAAATTTCTGAAGTTATTCCTTATAGCACAAATTATTATTAGCTTTAAAAATAAAGATTATTAATAAAATCAATAAAATTGATTTAATAGTATATGTGTATGTAGATATATGTCACAAATTCAGGTGAAGTAAACCTGAACATTCTTTAATACGTTTAGGATTTTTTTTTCTCCCGATAATCAGTTCTTAGTTAAACAAATTAATATTAATCAGTAAATGGATATCTCACTATTCTTAGATAGACAATAAAATGAGTTGGAAAATCATGATTATCTGGCCTTTTACAAGCTTAGTAGCTTTTCCCTTCACTGTTATTCTACACGACTGTTAAAGAGATATGTAGTGGGTTATTAGAAGGATATTTAATTTTTTGTCCATATATGTGTCATTTAGTTTGAGTAATCAGTGACTATTAAGTGCATATAATGTTGCTATCCTTAGTATTTAAATCATCATCATGAGATTAATTTCTACTTTTGCTTTTATTACTAGAGTAGAGAGTTGCTTTTATCTTACTGTATAATTCAAACTGTGTGTTTGATGATTTATTATTTACGTAAATCATAAAAAAAATTATTAACAATTTAATAATTTGGCTAATTTATTTGCCATTATATAAATTGTTCCTCTGCCAGTACATGTTATGCAAGCTGAAGATTTGAGCATAAACGTCAAACAAATGTAACGTAAAAGTATTTAATGCAGGGATGGGCAAATAGCGGCCCGAGGGCCACAAGAGTTTTTATGCGGCCTGCCAAGACAATCAGAAAAATCTGCCTTGGACTGAGATTTCCTTCTCATGCGCGACCGAAGATTCGCCTCGTATTTTCCACTAAGATGGCCACGTCAATACACATGCACAGTGTAGATACGATGTGCAGTGCTTTTCCAGTTGATCTGGTTAATTTAAATTTTATCTTTGCATTAGCAAATATATACATTTCCAACTTTAGTGAAACCATGAACCCTCCGAAAAAATGTAAAATCGGTGATGAATGTCATGTGTTTAATGAGGAATGGAAAACAAATATTTTTTTGGTAATACAGGGAATAAAGCAGTGTGTTTATTGTGTCATGAAAAAAAAGTTGTGGCCCTTAGCTTCCACAAAGTGGCCCCCGAGCCAAAACAATTGCCCACCCCTGATTTAATAAATTCATCATTACTTTGAATAAAGATCAATGAAAAATATTAGGAAAATGCGAGTGTACATTATAGACTTATCTTAAGTTTACTCTTAATAATGTGAATAGTTATATCAATAATATATTTAAAAAATAGAAAAGAGATTATCAAAAGGATTTAAGTAGTCAAGTTTTGTTAGCGGAGAGGTCAGCGCAACAGCAAGCAGTTGGTTGCAGACGGTTGTTACGGGTTCACCTCCCGGTCGATGCTATGACACATGGAAAAAAAAAAAAGGATTTAAGTAAGAAAAGCATTTGAGAAAAAATAAAATCCCATTTTAATTAATTCATTGTAGCACTTTATAAATAATAAAAAAGGATACTACAAAAGTTTTATATTAAGCAATCGATATGTATTAATACTAATATGGTTTTTATTCAATAAAAGAAAAGGAAATTTTTATCGTAGAAAAAAAAAACTTTCTGAAATGCTACAGATAATTTCAAACGCATTTAAATAATAAATATACTAATTATTTTTTAGTGTTAATCCCGATTCTTTTTAACTACACCCTAACAGACATAGCTAAATAATGAAGCAGTTAATTAAATTTAAATAACTTAATATTTACAAACATATAAAATAAGCACATTGTATCCGGTTATTCGTTTACCGGCAACCAGATAAATCAATACAGTATGAACAAACGCGCACGCACACACAAGTGATATAATATTATTTTAAAAGTAAATTAGGGAAACTAATTTTTAAGATGACACTTTTTTATACATAATTAAAACGCCACGGAGCAACTTTTAATATTTAGGACTTGAGAACCAACTTCAGAGAATTTGAAACACAATTATCCCCCCAAATTATTCAGCTCCCATAAAAAATGACAGATTGCTATACTTACCAGATAAGCCAACTTAATAAAAATATAAACACGAGAAAGAGAATGGCGGTTACTTCTAACATTTTCAATTTTCACTTCTTATCGACGTTAAAATTAGTGAAAAGGAAATGATATCACATGTTAATATGTATGTATTGAAATACCGATTGCGCAACTAAAATTTTAGCAATATCGATGAGTAATAGTTAATAATTACCAAGTAACTGATATATAAAAAAAGATAACTTCAGGAAAGCAGGTAGTAATATTATTTAAAAAATCTGATGGATAAATATCGCACGCACAAAACGGGAGAAACATTATTTTGTTGTTATGTGAATAAATATTTAATAACACACATTAGGAAAACGAGTTTGTTATTATTAATTTAAATATCATAAAAACCACTTCCACAGACAAAGAATAGCTGCGAGAATAACAAGTTCTAAAATAATAATAAAAAAATATTTATATTTTGAAGTTGAGAAATAATATATTATCACGCAGAAAACTTAAAACCACACACATAATTGGTACTGTGGTATTAGAGCTGCGACATGAAAAATCATAATCGTTTAATCATTAAATTAATTAGGTTATTAAATCAAAAACATATTTTGAAATCTACATAAAAAAAAAAACAATTTAACAAAAAAAAAATACGAAAAGCATTAATGTGAAGAATAGTTAAAATGCGTGTTTAAATCAAATTGAGTGTGTGTTTGCACGTGCATATTCTGCATAATCTATTTTAATACATTGTACAGGGCTTACACCTGCATTTATATATGTAATATATGCGTGATTCGAACTCATCTTACTTTCACACGATCTACAACTCTCAGTGCCATCTTATATTGCTGACTCACCTGATCACACACATGTTGAAAAGATAAATAATCACCAATAAACGTAATTCGTGCTAAACCAGCACTCATCAGTTGGTTCAGATTACCATCTCCACATATATACAATTAATACTTAGCTTTATATTAAGATAACCAATCTTCATACTTTAATGAGTGCTGGTTTAGCATAAAATACGGATATTGGTGATTACTTATCTTTTCAACATGTGTGTGATCAGGTGAGTCAGCAATATAAGATGGCACTGAGAGTTGTAGGTCGTGTAAAAGTCTGAGTTCGAATCACGCATATATTACATATATAAATGCAGGTGTAAGCCTGTACAATGTATTAAAATAGATTATGCAGAATATGCACCTGCAAACACTCAATTTGATTTAATCACGCATTTAACTATTCTTCATATTAATGCTTTTCGTATTTTTTTTGTTAAATGGTTTTTTTTTAAACGTAGACATTAAAATATGTTTTTGATTTAATAACCTAATTAATGTAATGATTAAACGATTATAATTCTTTATGTCGCAGCTCTAATATCACAGTACCCATAATTAATTGCTTTGTGGTCAGTTGGTACGTGCACACATTTGCAACTAAATATTATATGCGTTATAGCATCATCCATAGACTAACACGATGATAATAATCAATATAATAATCAGAGTTAGTAGAGATAACGATGAAAAAGCTTAATTTAAAATCATATAATTAAGATTATTAGATTTATGTTAGCAACTTGTAAATAAAAGATAAACTAATAAAATAATTAATTATTTCTAATAAAACAGGCTAAAATGAGCAAATAAAAAAAAATATTTTGAGAGATTGAGATAAAAACGTGATAAAGAGCATTTATTTTTAAAATAGAATTTATTGGTCAATTAGAAATACAATGTTTTTTTATTGATATTCAGCATTGCTGTCTATGGTTAATCTTGTGCTTAAACCTACAGCGATACTTGGTTGAGCTTGGGGCTGCAAGGGATTGTTCATAATTGAGAGTTTTTGGATTTTTTGGGGGTGGAATGCTCAGGTTTTAGGCAACTGGTAAATTGCCCAGGTATCATTAAATATTCCCATGGGAGCTACTATTGGGTCTTTTGTCTTAATTTTCTCTATGATCTTACAGAATGTAGAGATTAAATCACAGTTATTATTTTTAATAACTGAAATACAGGCTTATGATATACCTGTATCTATATATGTAATATATAGGCTATATGAGCACAGACTTTCACACTACCCAACACTCTCCACTCTATCTCATAATACTGATACACTTGAACACATATATGTTGAAAAGATAAATAATCATCAATATATGTATTTCATGCTAAACCAGCAATCATCAGTTGGTCCAGATTATCATCTCCACACATATATGCAATAATTGCTCATATATATATATATATATTAAGATAGCCAATCTTCATGCTTTAATGGACAGGCTTCAATCCACTTCACACTCCAACTCTTCAACCGTCCATCTGATTGAAAATCTGATGATGGAATACTCAAAGGCCACCCTGAGGACCAGAATTTATAAAGGAGATTAAGCAACAAAACCAAGAGAGATCAACAGGATAAGCAAAAATGAGCAGCTGGAAAAGGAGACCTGGTCATGACTCTATAAACGGTCTTCAAATAAAATATTGTAAATAACATGAAAATAGTTTAATTCATGTTTAAATTATACCTATTTATTTAGTATACTGAATATTTACTATAACATAGTGCATTAAAGGTCTGTCCATCCCTCACATATGTATAAATGGATTATTCTCCAGTACATGAGGAATCAGAATGGCTAAATGGTCAACATGGGTAGAATGACAACCTTGGCACCAATGTGGGCTTTGAACATTCCATCATCAGATTTGCAATGAAATGGATGGCTGAAGAGTTGTGGGTTGGAGTAGTTTGAAGCCTGTACATTAAAGTATGACGATTGGCTATCTTAATATAAAGCTGAGCACTGCTTGTATATATGTGTGGATATAGCAATCTGGACCAACCGATGATTGCTGGATTAGCATGAAATACGTATATTAGTGATTATTATCTTTTTCAACATGTGTATGATCAGGTTGGTCAGCAATATGAGATGGCATAGTGAATTGAGGGTCATGTGAAAGTCTGAGTTCGAATCCCTTATATTATCTTATATATGTGCAGGTGTGTGTAAGCCTGCACAGTATATTAATTTATATAATAAACACGGATTACCTAGGATTTTCAGTCTATATTCACCCTCCACTCTATTACTGCATCCCAAACAACCGATCCGCATGACCTACACACATGAAAAAAATAAATGATCTTCAATATAAATATTTCATTAAAAACTAGCATTCATCAGTTGGGCCAGATCATAATCTTTCACACATATATACAATCAGTGCTTAGTTTATATTAAGATAACAATTCCTTAAACTTTAATGGACAGACTTCAATCTTCTCACCTTTTCAATAATTCAGTCATCCATTTAATTAAAAAACTGGTGATAGAATACCCACAGCCCTTGGTGGATTTGATATTGTAGTCATATCTCTGTAGACATTACATCAATCTATCCATTTATATTAATAGGAAAGGGATGGACTGGACTTAAACTATGATGTAACCTATTTCCAAAGCAATATATAATTAACCAATTCATTCAGTATAGTGAAGGTTTACTATAGTAAATAGAGAAATTTGAATGTAGGATTTTCAGTCTATATTTATTCTCCACTCTATCTTACATAACTGATACACATGACCATATATATGTGAAAAAGATAAATGATCCCCAATATATGTATTTCATGCAGAATCAGCACTCATTAGTTGGACTAAATCATAATCTCCAACACATATGTACAATCAGTGCTTAGCTTATATTAATAGAAATTCCTTAAACTTTAATGGACAGGCTTTAATCTTTTCACCCTTCCAATAATTCAAACCAACCATTTCATTGAAAAACCATGAAAGCCCTTGGTTCTTGGTTTTTCAATGAAATGGTCAGTTGAATTGTTGGAAGGGTGAGAAAATTGAATTCTGTCCATCAAAGTTTAAAGAATTGCTAATTAATATAAGCCAAGCACTGATTATATATATTGAAGCAGTCAATCTTAGCCCAAGATTGAACTTCATGGTTCTACTCATTCATACAATTACTAACCTAAATTCAAACCCTACATCCCATCCCACTCCTTTATTTATGTAGGTATATTTCATGTATATGTTTCTGAGAAGCGTGCCTAAAAATTATAAATTTAACTTTTCAATAACATTTTTATTATTATTAATTCTTTTCACTATTAAAGTACATAGGTGCGGCTCAGATGTGTGTGTGTATATATATATATATTACAGGAGTAGATATACTAAAAATATTAGCATTATAAATATTTTATTGTACATTTATAAAATTATATATATATTAAATTGTACATTTCTGTAAAATCCAAGATGGAATATGCTACCGTTAATTGTCCAAAAATAATTAAAGGGTTGGAAACATAATATTGTTTCAGTATTTTGGGAAATAATTTTTTTTAATTAAAGTTTTACTAAAAATAAAAAGGGAATAAAATAAATGGATTGTACTTTTGTTATAAACATTTTTGTCAAATCTATTTCCAATGTGGAAATAGATTTGAATACATTTTTGGAATGTTATCTAATGACTGCATCTCCAAGAATAATGATGAACAAAGAAAACATATACTGAGATTGAAGAATATGTTTTGGACTAGGGATTAAAATTAAAAGCATTCAACAAATACCTGAGCAGGATATAAAATGGGCTGATTTTGAACACCAAAAAAAGAATTACTGCTGAGAGAATTGTGTTGCCACTATGCTCCATGCCACTCTGAAATTTAAGATGATGAATGACTAGAGAGCCAATCACCCTTACTGACCCTTGTGGGTAATCTTCCACTACTGTGCCAACTTGCTTGTGCCCTGAAATGAAGGAAAAGTCTGAAATGAGAACCCTTGATTGCTGAATGGAAGTTTTCTGTCACAAAAGAACTCACATGGATCCCCTAACTGCTGTGCATAAACCATACTTTTAAAATGGGACTCTTAAAATTGTGCAAGGTAATTATTTTCATGCTGCCACCTGAAAGTAAATCTAGCCTAACTAATCTCAAACCCTAATATCAAGATTTCTTTTATGAATTTGTTAACTTTGTATATTACTTTACATAAAAATGTAATTTGCTCTCAAATACTTTCTATCACTCTAAATCTCTCTCATATGCTCTAACTTTCTTTAG
The DNA here is from genome assembly GCA_028023455.1 of Epiperipatus broadwayi. Lineage (NCBI taxonomy): Eukaryota > Metazoa > Onychophora > Udeonychophora > Euonychophora > Peripatidae > Epiperipatus > Epiperipatus broadwayi. Next base: position 276,118 of record JAQFVV010012542.1, on the reverse strand, counting down.
CTTTGGTGCGGTCATTTATTTATATACATTTATTATTTGAATTTATATCTCTGTTTTGTTTTATTATTAATATACCAATCTAAAGCAATCTGGTGAGCTTAATTTCTAAAATTTCCTTTTTTTTATGTATTATTAGTCAATATGCTCACCAGATTGTTTTTATGAGTTAACATTTTATTTTGTTTTAGTATAAAAATTATTTATTTAACTCCGATATACCTAAATTCTTGCGGCCTAGCATATTATTTATATAATTTATAGCATTAAAATGAGAGTCATTTATTCTAAAGCAGTAAATATTATTTCATGTTGTTAGAGACATCTCTCCGTATTGTGTTACTGACATTCGGTTGACTCTCATGAATATATATATATATGTGCTTCTAATCTGGGGATTGAACCCATAGATTTTTTTTCTTCATGTTCTGTCCTATGGATAGTTGAGCTTCCGGGATCCTCTCTTGATATAAGATCTCTGCATCTGGTGCATGCCTCAAACATATTTCTCTAAACCCTGCCCTAAGAAGGGGGTATTACCTTTTATTTCACCCAGAAGCATGACCTTTTTGATATTTATCTACCATCATGTCAGTATCACCACTTTTTAGATTATTACCTTTTTGCTTCATGACCTGATTTTAATGTTGTAATATTAAAATTGCACTCTGCTCAAATATTTATGAATTTTGAATATTACTAACTTCATTAATTAATAATGTTATATTAGTCTTGTTATAGACTGTTGGACAAGATTACTCTTAAGTCATATGGAATAGAATCACTTGTTACTGTATTACGACAAAAAATTATATTTATATCATGATATGTTTTTGTTATTATGAAGAAGAAAAATAGAACATAGTACCTTTGTTACGTTGGAAATAAGAGCCAGATGGTGAAAAAGATTTCCAAATTTCCCAACGTCTTATTAAAACTTTTCTATTTTTAAAAGACTCTCTTCTATGAAGTCAAAATAATATCATCAGCAGTTTCTATACAAGAACAGTGATGATGAATATATTAATTAAACTAACTGAATGTAATAGTAAACCATTCGTCACATTTTAGATGATTACTCTTCAAGTCACTTAAATTTCTGTAATCGTGAGCATTCTAATATCTTGCATTTAAGCATTTAGATATTTTTAGAAGCTTGAAATCAGCTGATCTGAGGGTGGAGCCAATGAAAGAGACAGTGATTTCTGACTCTGACGTTTATGTAAACAAAAATATGCTTGTTTGGAGGTCTTGGTAAAGCTCCATCTATTGATTATATCTTTAGAAGGTAATTTTTCCAACAAAATCATCCACTGTAGTTATATTAATAAAGATAGCATCAGTTTTTAATTTATTTTGATTAATATTAACTTTTATATAATAAATTTGTTAAGATATTCAATTCTAATTATATTTAAATATTTCTTATCATTCAAAGAATTAATTTTTATAAGCATAATATTTCATGATTTTCTTGTATTTTTTCAAGATTTCTTATTTTCCTACTGTAGAACTATCTCTATAAATCTGAATAATTAGGGAACACCATATGGTATAGGCTATATTATCTCCATTTCCAGCTTGTTTTCTGATTTGTGCCTAATTAGTGAGAATTTAGGATTCAAAACTGGATGTACAGCACTTTACCTCAAATACCTTTACTCTGTTCATGTTAATGGCATGGAATTAAAGTTTCAAATCCAAAATAACTAGCATAGTTATATAGATTAGTTTATACACACATTAAATATCTCAGTTTTACATCAACTGTAAGTCCCTTCTACTCTTTAGCTAGGAAAATATAACCAACATTAATATCACATGATCGTTCATATTCTTATTGTATGTTTCAAAAAGTATTTTAAACCTTAGTAACCAATGTTCACTGAATAATATTATGCTATATAATCCACATCTCGAGATTAGTTTTTGGCTTTTGTCTTCATCAATGAAGATTTGGACTTCAAAATTGGTAATAATGTTCTCACACATCTAGAATTCACTAATTATTCCTTTATAGCATTCAAACTAAATCTGAAATTTCAAATAAATTCTAACATTTTAAATCTAGGCAATTCTTAAATATTTATATATATTATAACACAAACAGCTAACGACACTAATGTGACCTTAATTAAATGGACATTTATATATATTTTCCATCCCATTATCCAAGCAGAAGAATTAATATGGTTAATATTTTTTCATATTAGCCATACCAAGAAGACCAGGATGGTTTAAAATATACAATACACAGCCATTTTTCCAGACTGTTGCACTCACTCTATGGCTGCAAGAAGCCAACACCTCCTCTATGGACATTTTTATTTGTATTGGAATGATTCCGGGGTGTCACTAGTCAGCTGACTAGAATATCAATGAATGAAGGGTTTTAAAATACGTCCTGTATTTGATTTACATGACTGGCCCAAAGAATAAGAAACTGATTTGGCTTAGATTATCAGACCAAATATATTTACAATGCACATATATAATTAACTCTAAATTAACTTATTGATATTATATGGTATGTTATATGGTGAGGCATGGAGAACTAAGCCAAAATTAACAAATTAAAAATAACATTTCCTTACATACGCACAAAAAATCATTAACACAATAATCAAAGTAGAAAGTAAATGAAATAACATTAATTATAAAATTTTTTTGCTAGGGATTAGTTCATTTCTAAATAGGGGGGAAACAATTACTTTTAGTTTGTACAGTTTTTAAAAAATAAAAGTTTGTGACACTTTGATTTATAATTATCTTTATATTTACCAAGGTTTTTGTTTAGCTTTGTTTCTAGAATGGATTGATATTCTTTTGAAGGTTGATGGAGATCATTAGCATGCATTTGTAAACTTCTTTTGGCAGTGGGTTACTTTTTTAAGGCAGCATGTAGCTTGGGTCTTGTTAGTCAAGTGTAGAAACTGGGAGGTGAACATTCAATGAATACCCCTCTGTGGTTTAGCAATACATGGTGAGATTAAGACATCCGTGTCTATATCTATACATTTCTGATAGATGTACTGGAAATTTTGTATAGCAAATCAGCAGTAGAATAAATAACATTAATGACTTGACAGCAAACTGGATGACAGACTTAACAGAATCAGATTCTTCTCAGCAAAATTCATCAGAATAAAGAATAGAAATTGTATCTTCTATACCTTCGTTACCCATTTTGTGACACTGTCCACATTATCACTTAGTTTTCAAATTCTTTTGATTAATTAATGGTGTCTTTTCTTAATACCACATTGATTAAATTTATTATCTAATCAGTTGAACATAGTAATTTCTAATGAAACAATTTCTTCTGATCAGATGATTTACAAAATATTTTAATATATGAATTTTTTCTACAGTACATGCTTTTTCATACCTGCACTCCAATATGCAATATATAGGGGATTTGAACCCAGACTTTCACACGACCCTCAACTATCCATGCTATCTCATACTGCTGACACACTTGATCACACACATACTGAAAATCTTTAATTAGATCTCTAATTAAATCATGTTGGCAATTATTTATACAATCAAATTCTTAATAGTAACTTTATAATTATTTTTACATATTTAAAGCTACAATCTAATTTCTTTTGTTTTCATAATCCATCATAACATTTTAGAATTTTCTTTCTTAGTTAAAAAAGTGATATTTTTTTTTTAAATATAAAATGTAAAAAGACCTGAAAGCTATACTCACGCTTTAGATTTATTTAAAGAAAAAATATATCTCCACTCCTATCTAGTAAACTAATGACCTCTTATTTTATTTTTATTTAAAAAAATCATTTTTTCTTGAATATTATTTTTAATCATTTTATATAACATGCACACACATATATGTATATATGGGTCTTATTACACCTCTCCGAAAAGATACGCAAAATGGGATCAATTCCTTTCCTTAGGCATTGCCCAATTTTAATCCTATATTTTATTTTTCATTTATCAAAGAGATCATGATTGTCTTATTATATAGGTATCATAACAAGCAACATTTACAATAAGTACATAGAGGTATCCGATCTAAGAAATTTGAATAACATCCACAGATCGATTCTGTGTTGAATAAACATTTAATTTTTTGCAGGTCGTATGGACCAAATTTTGTGTAATAGTTGGTCTGGACATATTGCTAGAAGTGATGATAATAGATGGACAATTGAAATTTTAAACCGGATTCCAAGAGATTGTAAAAGACCCAGAAAGAGACCACATGTGAGATGGATGGATGAAATAAGAAAGAGTGCAGGGGTGATGTAAAGAAGAGAAGCTAAAGATAGGAAAAGATGGATTGAACTTGGAGAGACCTTCAACCTGCAGTGGATTGATAATGGTTGATGATGATGGGTCCATTTCAGGATTATCTCTACTGCCCATTCAACTTATATTTTTTATTAACTTGCTGAGAATTTTTCCTCCAGCTATATTGTTATTGATGCTAGAACTTTTGTATGTTGACACATCATCATAATAAATGGGCTTGATGCACAGGTCCATCTGCAAGTCAATGTCTTCATAATAAGTGGCCTAATTGAACACAGAATACATTCAGGAATCCCTACATGTACTTATATATATGTACAAACACCTCAATCTATTTTTACCTTTATCATCATCGTTTGACACATACTAAAATAAATGACATTATTGTCATTATTTTCCATTAATGTCTAATATTTATTTTTATTTTTCCTTTCTTGATTTTTTCAACTTATTTTACATGCTTTATTTTAATATCTTATTTCCTCAAGCTCAGCTGTATTCAAAGTGCAGACTTATGAGCAAGATGACTCATAAAATCATAGGTGTCACTATTCTGATTTATAATCATTATACTTATTTTTTTTTTTTTTTCAATTGTTTATTTAGATGCAAATGAAATTCTATTCAGTATTTATTATAACACATTTTCGATTTTTAATCATTTTTCAATTACACAATTTAAGGTCATTATTATAAGGTCAAGCCTGCAGGTCTGTCTGATTAAGAAATTAATTTTTATCAGGTGGTTAATTGTTCTGATATTTCTTATAGTATCCATTTGTGATGGAGGATTGTAAATCACCCCTTGGATTATCATATTGTTTTTCACGAAGTTAATTCCATATTTCCTGAAAATTTTTGTTCTCTCAGGATTACTGGAAAAATCAAATCTTTCTGGATCCATTCCAAAAATTTCTCATGGGACTAAATTTCATAGTATTTATTTCCAGTTCTTTTTGTTGGGGTTTAACCCCCTGATTTTTTGCCTTTCCATTCTGATGAGCATTTATTCAACATTATGAGAAAAATTATGCTGCACTATCCTAATAATTTTTTGTTCAGATAGTGAGCTGGTCATCAAAGCATGTAATTCCATTACCTGCTTATGGAAGAATTACCTTGCAACACCTGGTGTCATATATTCTATTGACAGTCCTTGCTCCAGTATAGCTAGTAAAGTTTGTTAACACATATATACATACGTGTCACACTATATATATTTGGCATCAGTTGAATTTCTATATATTTACAGACTTCTGTTTTTATGTCATCCGTATGTCATATTCCATTCTTTGACTAGGAAGGTTGTTGTAAAGCTAAAAATTCTTAAATGTATAGAAAGTAAGCTGATGTGAGATCTTGTAACAATGCAAACCTTAGGGTTATTTTTTAAATGTTAGATTACTAGCTTATAAAGAAGTAAAATGTATCCCTTGGATACATGAATGCATTAATCCTTCCAACGAATTCTATTTATTAAGGCAAAAGAATATTAATATTATAGCACTAGTACTATTTGGAATCCATCAATTATTCAGAATCATAATAATTGATTCTGGAGCATGGTAAAGAGAAAACTGTTCTAAAGTTACTTTTCCTTTACCGAACTTAAAATTATACTCTTATTTAAACTGGAATCTATTCCAAAATTCAAAAGTCAAGTTATAGATATAATTTATATATAAGTTTGAACATATATGATATTTTTAAATGCCTACGCAAACAACATTGATTCTTTTTTTTTTAAATGTGTTTATGGAGTCCTTTACACTCATTTCATCAATTTATATATACTTGGATATTAAATAATTAGAATGTGACTAAATATCTATCAAATGAAAGCATCATTTTTAATGAATCATCAAATAATCATAAACTTTTTTAAAAAATATAAATAAATATATTTATTTGCACTTGTGAAAAATAAAATGTGATTAATTTGAACATATTTTTCAATTTCTTAACCCATTTCGCGGTTCTATTTTAACATCCACACCATTCTTCAGAGTCAATAAAAATGGATTCTGAAATACAGGTTTAGTCTGAAACAAAAATAAGTATCATTAATTTTAATCAAATCTATTTGGCCAATTTATGCACGTTTACACACAGCACACACGCATATGTCAAATAAAAATAAAAATCACATGATCATCATCTCTTATACTAGCACATAATTGTTATTAAACAAGGCAAAACTCTCCATACAGTAGTGCCACCCTGTGCCAACCAGAATAATCAATGGATGCCAGAAGGCTTGTGCATAAAATCCCTATCTAATGCCTACTCATCCAATATCCCCAGACTAGTTTCTGGCTTGTGGCCATCATCAGTGAGGAGCCTTGGATCTGAAATCACTGCACCTAAATCTTTGTCTGGGGATATTGGATGAGTAGGCATTAGATAGGGATTTTATGCACAAGCCTTCTGGCATCCATTGATTACTCTGGTTGGCACAAAGTGGCACAACTGTATGGAGAATTTTGCCTTGTTTAATAAAAATAAATATTAAATAGGCCCAACAAGAAAAATTAAAGATTAATAGTAACGAGTTCTTGTCTTCATTTCTCTTTCCATATGATATAATAAAATACTCAAATTTTTTTTGCACTTTTTAAGCATTTTTAATTGTAATTATCACTTTCAACTATTTTGTAATTTCATCTTTATATCATTTCAGTATATTACTTTTCGTAATATGTCATTAACAACTATAACAATAACAAATGGATGGCTTTACTGTGTCTAAGTTCATAGGTTTGAAAACCAAAAATACCATACTTCAAATCAATTCATGGGCATTAGACTCCAAATTTTGACTCTCTATTTAATCTTTACATCATTATCAATATATTACTTTTTGTAATACAACTATAATAATAATATACTGATGAGTTTATTGCGTCAAAGTTGATGATGTTTGAACACCAAAAATGCCAAGCATTGGTAGCCGAGAGGTCAGCGCAGCGCCTTGCAAACAAGCAGTTGCTTGCAGATAGTTGTTGTGGGTTTGCTTCCCAGCCGATGTTTTGACATATGAAAAAAAATGCCATAATTCAAATCAATGCATGGGCTTTAGATTCCTAAATTTGGTACTCTGTTACTTTTGTTACACATGTTAATTTTTTAATTATATATTTAATATAAACATATTTTCCAATGTAAAAAGAAAGCAAATTTCTAACCTTAACTTCAACATATAAAAACCAAATAAATAAATACCGATTAATAATTACCTATTCATAATAAAATTTTACGATTAATAACTAACTATTCTAAAGAAAATTTTGAAATAAAGTTTCTTAATGGAATTTCTCTGAATTTAACAATCAATTTATTAATTTTTTTTATTAATTTAACAAATAATACATTATGTATATATATATATCAAAGCATTGACCAGGAAGCGAACCCAAGCCGGCACAGGCCGGCTGCTTGAAAGGCAGCTACGCTAATCGCTAGGCCACCAATGCTTGACAATACATATTTTGATAATAGAAAATGAATAAATAAATAAATGGTAAGTCTTCAAATCTATATAAATGGACTGCCAGCTGAATTTACTGGAACACTCACAAGTATCCTAACTATATATTTAAAAATAGCTCTTTTTAGAATATTATATAATGGCCTCCAATATTAAACACTAATTATAATTTGTAAATTAATACACTTCTTTATAAAATGTAGTAGATTTATCTTAAGTTTATTCTCAATGACAGACTTGTTCAAACTATAGACTTTATTTAGAATGGATTCATTGCACAATACTGCTGACCAATGAAAGGGCAGTAAAACAAAAATCCAATGGCAACAATAGTCCAATCTTATCATTAGGTCAATAAATCCGATTATTTATGGTGATACAATGGAGGTGGCTATCAAATAAAGATCCATTTAAAAGAGAGTCTGATAACAAGCATGATTACTATACCATGCTTAAAATAATAATTGACAGTCTGCAATTTATTTAAAAGTAATAAATGTCATACATCATTAAAATGTAGGCAAGCAAAATGAAGTTCGGAGAAGCAGGGTATTGGCAGGAAATATTATTTTACCTTCCATGGAAAAAAACAAGATGGCTGGAAATGATAGGTTTTATTAGGTGTCATATTATTTACATAATCCACTAATTGTTACAGCCAATAACTATACATATATAATTCTGTAGCAGACTCCTTGGTACAACAAGCCTTGGTAATCAATGGATGCGAGGTTCATGCTTAGAATCCATACCTAGTGCCTATTGGATGAGTAGGCAGTGGATAGGACCCTTGCTCTCATTTATTACTAAAGCTTACACTGGGGGGTGCTACTGTATTAACAGCTCATGTAAATATAGGAAATGTTGATCATGTGATGATTTGTAATTCTGCCAACCGTAATCGTGACAAACTCTTACAAGTATAATATTGTTGATAAAAAATAAATACAATAAATGTTTTAAGGTTATTTTTATTTGTATCTCTTTTAGTTAACACCTAGAAAAAATATTTTTAAGATGTATCAAAATCTATATAACCATTCCTATTTGCAAAACTCTCCATACAATAGTGTTTAGTAGTTTCATTCCCACTTGCAATGAAAAATACATATTATTTTTATATGATTAATAAAAATAACAATGTAAGAATGATAGATTTAGATAGGGTACTTCAAGGCAAAAAATGGCTGAGACTTTACCATATAGTCTTAATAAATTTACTAAATTTTTGAATTTTAATGTTTTTATTTTTTATTTATTTACATTTTTTGTTTATTTATATATTTTTGTGATAGCATGTAATTGAAACAGTCTTTACTTTAACAAAAAACCCAACAAAAGAGTTCAATATAGGTAATGGCAAAAACTTATTAACTTCAGGGAGTTGCCAATTAGTAGCAATTGATACTTTCCTAGCAACATCAAAGGCAAAAGTTATCTCTATTTACATGGATAAAATCTTATTTCCATTCTTTACTAGAATAACAATCCATGAAAAATACTTATTTCAACATATATATATATATAATTACATGAACACATTCAGTGATGGAATAATTTGAAATCATAAAGAGCCCAAAGATTTTACAGTAATTAAAAAAACTTTATTCAAGTAATTAAAAAGTAATTAACTAAAATATTAGGAATCTAAAACTAAACTAAAGATAACCAATTAATGATGATTATGCTTGGTAATACAATTAATAAGTACTGATTTAACCATATTGGTTTTAAAAGCAATAAAATCTTTGCACAGGTAAAAATTGTAAGTATTCATAAATATATTATAAATAATAAATACCTGATTGTTATATGTAAAGCATATAATCTATATAAATAAAAATGTAAATGTTCGTTTGTTCAAAATCTTAAATCTCTGAAAGTTCTTCACCGATTGCTTTGAAATTTTGACACAATGTTGCATTTGAATATGCACATTTTCTATATATCTATTATTTATATATCTACTATTATATGTCATACCATTTTGATACAATGTTGCATTCAAATATGTGTATTTTTATATCCCTATTATTTATATACCTACTGTTATATAGATGTCACAGTTGTGACAGGTAATGTTGTGAGTATATCCACAAGCATTGTTCACTTAGCAGTACATCTAGAAAATGGACAATGAATTTATTTCACAGCTGCAAATGTGCGACAAATAGCCTTGAATCCACCGGCTACAACGTTAACTACTTTCTTCATATTATGTCAAAATGACATGTTTGTGAAAATACTACTGTATTCGGAAGTGCCTACATATTACACATGGAATGCAAGAGAAAATCATTTGAATGATAGAAATGTGTCTTTTCTCTTTTCTTTCTTTTTCATTTAACCAAACAGAGCTACAGCAATGCGTGGCCGGGTACGACTAGTATTTAATAGGAACAGAATGGATCGTGTGTCAGTTTATTTTTAATTTTTAAAATGGGGATATGTTATATTAGAAAATTTATATTTTTGTGTAGGATTAAAAATATAAATCTATATTTAAAAAAAAAACTTAAAAGTATGAAATTAATGAACTTATAAACAACTATAAAAATATCAGATAACAACTTGCATAAAAAAGTCTTATTGTTAAAAAGTACATTTAATGCTGATCTTATTCTAGTTATGATGGGATATCTTTCTATGAAGATGACTTTCAACAATGTTTGCCATATTAGCAATATATATTCCTCATTCCTTAACATAATCCTTCAATAGTGAATAAAATGTTATGCTATATCTCATAATGATGAAGATGATATTGTGAAATCTGGCATTTCTGCAAGTCCCTATAGTTCCTATTACTCAAAAATTTCCATAGCTTTCTGAAATAGAGCAATGTATTATTCAAGGAATTCTAAGCTCTGAAGTTAGATTAATTCCAAATGCAATTGATAAAGAAACCAAAGAATGGCATAAAAATATTAAAATATTTTTTGAAGAATACAAACTTACACTTTTTGAAAGGTAACTGGACCATTAAGTTTAATACTTATTAAATCCATGCTAAGATTTTTTTTTGTGTGTATAAATGAATTTGATTATGAAATTAATTGTTTTTTCTTATTATTTACAAAATATTTTTTAATTTATTTCATTTACTGATAGTTTATTGTGTATTGATAACATTTATTGGGATTTTTCTTTAAGTTTTTACCTCTTAGTGTGATTAAAAGATTTAGGGAATTATGGGTAAACTTAAGCTCTTTTGAATTATTATGAAATGAATATATATATGTGTGTGTGTGTGTATGTGTAATATTCAAATCAATATGTATATATATATTAGAAGGAATTTGAACCCAGAATTTCAAGATCCCTACATCTATCCACTTCATCTATATCTCACATAATGTGAAAAAAAATGAATGATTTCCAATTACATTTTCATGCTAAACTAGCACTCACTAGTTGGTTGAAATCATTATCTCTCATACATATATATATAAAATCAGTGCTTAGTTTACATTAAGATAGCAAATCTTCAACTTTATTGGACAGACTTTAATCTTGTCCACCCTCCAACCCTTCAGCCATCCATTTTATTAAAAAATCTGATGATGGCACCCTCAAAGCTCTTGTTGCTACTAGTACTATTATCATACCTATTCTGATCTTAAGTCACTATGACCTCTCATGTATAGGACCTTAATATGTACATTCAAATACACAAAAGAGGGATGGGCAAAATACAGGCTGAATACGTAACATTAAAATACAAAGATATTGTCTATACTGAACTTACTGTAATTAGAGGGGATTTGATTTCAAGCTCTATATCTATCCAATAGTCTTGTATTTAAATATTATATATATACAGAAGAAAAGTAATGTGTATCAAATATTTTGTGGATATATATTATCATATATAGATGAATTGAGGTGCAGTATTGAAAAAGATAAAAGGAGCATTAATTGTTATACAAGCATGTAAAAAGTAAAAATAATAATGATTTAATGACTGCTTCAGATTTCTTGGATCATGAAAGGATATGTAAATATAAATTAAGTTTGATATTGAAAGAGTTGAGAGACACCATAATAAAAGAAAAATTAAGGAGACAATGCTAATAAATACAAATAAAATAAATCTAATTAATAGACAAGCTGCTAACATTAAAATTTGGATTTCATAGGATTTAAATTGATGTCATTGGCTTCCATTTTGTTTTTTGAATTTAATGGCAGTTGAGGCAGGTTAAGGAATTAACTGAAAGTACTTCTGCAGATTGAAAGACTGTATATAATAATTAGTATTTATTATTTTTATTGTTATTACAATAGTGTTTTTTTAATTAACAGACATTTTGTTTGTATATATATGACAGTAATGTTAATGTTTAGAGAACTGGATTTGTCAGCAAATTATGGCAGACTAAATAAGTTAACCAAAGTTAGATATTGCCTTTATAAATTAATTATTTTTTAAATCATGAAGAATATTATACATATGACCATAGGTAATTTTTCACTAATCAAATCATTTTAATGAATTATTTGTTTTTGTTATTTAAAACAAAATTCAGTGTCTATGCATTTCTTATTTCAGTCTTGTCTCATTCTCATTTGTGTAATTAAATCATTTGTTTATGATCCTGGTATGTGCTTAAGCTTTAGGTTGAGAATTTATTGAAATGTTAAAAAGTTGTAATGTCTTCGCCCCTAAGTTTTTCAGAGGGGTAGAAAAACACTTATAATCCGATCGATAACATAAACGAGTACAAAGAATTATAGCTAAAATAGATGAAAACTAGGCTGCAACAACCCTTAACTGTTGTGCCACAAATAGCTCTTAATAGCTTTACGTATCCAACTTCTTCCGTTAACAAAACTGTAACAAGTGCACAATGTTTTCCTCTAGCAGTTTATATATCCCTCTGAGATCTTTTGTTAAGTCTTATCTGCTACATTTCAAAATCTTAATCGCATGTTTTCCAACTCCATTTTGATTGTTCTTAACTTTAATTAGTTATTTTTATCTCTGATAAAAAATAATCCCCACAACTTGTTTTCAATTATAATTATTTTTACTTTCAACTAAATACGTGAAAACTTCTGGAGTAAATTGTCTCTAGTAAACTCACTGTTTATTTCTCAACAAATGAATACATATTTCTCAACAAATGAATACAACACTTCCTCCCCTCACTCCAGAAGTGAGAGTTTATTTATGTTACACATAATCATCTAATCTGCACGGTTTTCTTTTATTCCTTACAGGTCTCAGCAATTTCTCTTTTTCAGCTTGGAGAAATACTTGATTTTTCCAATTAATCGATATAACCTTGAAATTTGTGTAAACTCTTCTTTTTCATCACCGCTTTGGGTGCTTTTTTTCTCCTGCTTGGAGAAACTCTGGGTTTTTCCCCATTCTCCAGTTTTTGTCTCTGTCAGTTCACTGTCCCACAATTGCTGCTTTTCCAAAAATCCTTGAAAGTATCTGTTTCACTTTCAGCTTCGGCCATCCTTTCTTGTAGTTCCATTTGTTCAGATAATTCCGACATGACGAGTTCACTTTTTAAACATTTCTATAATCTTTCAAAACTCTGACATTCTGAAAATTTGCTTTGTAATTTTTCACTAAGTTCTGAATTTTGTTGTTCAAGTTCTTCTTTTAATTTATTTAATTCATAAACATCCAGTTTTAATTTGTGCATTTCTTTTGATAGTTCTTTAGTCATCTTTTCATATTGTCGACTAGTAATGTTCGTATTGTTTACACTATGTTCTAATTCTGTTGCTTGTTGTCTAGAAGTCTTCAATGTTACTTGAAATTCTTTCAGTTCATTGTGTAATTTGGAAATATAACTTTTTAGTCCTTGTAACTGCAAGTTGTGTTGTAGCTCAGATTGCATCTTTTTCTGAAGCATGATAGCTAATTCTTGGTTCTTTGACTTCAATTCTTGTAGTTTAGTGATCTCTCTTTGTGGAATGGTCCTATCTCTCATGGCAATTCTTTGCCCCTTAGTTGATACATAGTTAATGGTATATGTTGTAACATCTGTATCTGGATTACATCTTGTTTGACATGGTTTTTTGCCTACAGCTGCTAAATGTCCTTTAAATCCGCAGTTAAAACAGTTTTCTTTTCTCCATTTGCAATTCTTAGATACATGGCCAGTTTTACCACAGCAGAAACATTTCACTGCTAACATTGTCTCTCTCTTTATATTTTCATTCTTTGGCTGCTTTTGATCTATTTTATAAACTGCCATTTAGTTGTTTCTAAAAGCTATGGCTTGCTCAATTACTGCTTCATATGCTATTCCTTTTTTAATAGCCACAGCATATGATAAGTCACTTTCCATTAACAGCATCATTTGCAATCTTTCATCGTACATTCCCCACAATAATTGATCCAGCAAAGCTTGTTCTAAAAATTCACCATAATCGCAGTTTTTTGCCAACTGTTTTAATACTATATCATAGTCTTTAATTTTTTCATCCCTGGCTTGCTTTCTATTTCTAAAAGTTAATCTCGCTATGTGTCTAGATGACTTCAGGCTAAAATAGTCCATTAATTTTTTAACTATATCTTCAAACTGTACTCCATTGGTTATCGGTCCATCCCATAATTTATTAACAATTTCAATAACTTTTCATCCAGCTAAACATAAAAGTACGGCAACTTTTTTTTATTATCTTTTATCCCATTTAACTTGAAAAAATTTTCCAATTGCATTATATAGAGAGGCCATTCCTCGGCATTTTCAATACTAAATTCAGGAATACTGCTTTGTCCTAACGACATTTTACTTGTTTCCAATAGTATCTCGTCTGGCTTATTCTTTCAAGTTTCACTAGGTTCGAAAATTTAGACTGCACCGATCTTGTAATGTCTTTGCCCCTAAGTTTTTCAGAGGGATAGAAAAACACAATCCGATCGATAACATAAATGAGTACAAAGAATTATAGCTAAATGCAGTATTCAAGGTCAAGGTATAAACACATATAATGTATAATGAATATTTAAATAATAATAATTGTATAAATATAATGAATATGTAAAACAATAATAATAATTGTATAAATGTAGAATAAAAGTAATAACTGTAATGTATAATAAATATGTAAAATAACTGTATAGTAATTAAGAAAAACGATTGTGTAAAATTGCAATGTTATTAAATCATAGAAAGTTGTATAATAATAGAAAGACCAGCTGACTTTATAGGGTCAGAAAACTATGTAAAATACCATATATGGTGAGAAATGTGGAAATACTGCATGTATGTGAAAACGTATGTAAAAACACCATATATGGTTAGAAATGTAAAAGACTCCAGAAGTCTCGAGGGGTATATAAACCCCCATAACCTGATCTAATGGTTCTGAGTTTTAATTATGAGTCAGAGACTCTAGCGTCTGTAAGTCCAAAGCAGGACTAGGGTATTTTATGCAGGTCACCACGACCTTTTATTATTTTATTATGTCTTATAATAGGCGATGTATATAGTTAAAATTATTCATATTAAAATATAATCTTACCATTTCACTTCTGCCTTTGTCCATTTATTTACCTGCTGGTCATAAGACAGCACTAAAATATATGAAAACTCAGCTGCAGCAACTCTTAACCATTGTGCTGCAAATAGCTCTTAACAGCTTACGTATCCAACTTTTTCTGTTAACAAAACTGTAACAAGTGCATGATGTTTTTTTCCTTTAGCAGTTTATATATCCCTCTGAGTTCTTTTGTTAAGTCTTATCTGCTACATTCCAAAATCTTAATCGCTGTCATGGATGCGATTCCTCAACCAACAAATATATCACCAAGCCATCTACAAGTTCAATCACAAGTCTCTGACTGCCCAACAACATCAGACCTCATTAATATAGAGATGTCCCACATTCACTTGGATCACTTTGCTGAGGACGGTTTGGATTAATCTATCATGTTCTGCAAAATAGCTGGCATAAACATTCGCGGCATCAACTCAATCGATAGAGTTCTTGCTATTAAAAACTGGCTCTCACTCTGCTCCCCACAAATACTTCTTATGGGCAAAACCAAACATCACTATAAGACTGACCATAAAATAATATCTCTTCTCTCCTCTCTCGGATTTACTAGATTTTCCATCGGCCATTCAGCTTCAGGTGGAGTCGGTATTCTTCTTAGCAAATAAGCACCACCAAAAAGTTTCAACATTCTATTCCTAGATGCCAATATTATTATTATAGAAATAGATTATTGGGGTTATCCGATCATCATAGCTTATATTTATACAGCCAAAGACACCTCTCAATATCTAAAAATAGTTCATATCCTAAATGCCATCAACGCTAGCAGAGCCTCCCCTACCATTCTTCTCGGAGACTTTAACACCACCTACAATGACTTCAACAAGAGATTTTTGCATCTAATAAATCGCAGATTAATGTGTGGAGAGGGCTTCTTCCCACCCGAAGCCTACTCTTTCTATACTAAAACTAAAAAGTCCCTAATTGATCTGGTTTACTACACCCCAGACCTCCATTTCAACCTTGATGCAGCCTTAACCCCTGTTGCTTTCTCCGATCATATGGCTCTGATCTTACAACTCACGCCTATCTCAATCCCTACACCTATAGATGGACCTGGAAAAACCATGCGCATGATCACCCAATCAAACATGACCGACGCGATAGTGTCTGAGTCATACATCTATTTCCAGAAAATACACGACGCTCTTCCGATCTGAGGAGGGCTGGTTTTCCTTCATCGGAATTCTTCAGTCCATATTAAATCACCACACCAGGAAAATCAAAGGACCAAATGGTCTTCTAAATGACCTAACAGACATTAATATACAACTTCAAGCATCACAGCAAAATTTCACAAATACAGAAAAAATTATCTTCCTTAAAAACCTCTACAAAATCAAGCAAAAATCCCTTGCAGAATATATTTCCATCAGAAGAGCCAAATGCTTCTTAGCACAACAACACTGCTGGATGAGAGACTACCTCAGATGGGCACTGGGTTACAATAAAAAACAAATCACTCCCACATCCATTTATACTAATGGTACCAATCTCATTGGCTATCCAATGATGCAGCACATCAGCAAACAATTCTGCCAATTAATGCAAAAAGATGGAGCCCCTCCAGTAAACAGCTGGTTGGATGCTGATCGGACCCCAGCGAACATGGCATCACAGAAATCCAAATTAAAAAGAAGATATCATCACTCCCTGACAGCATTCATCCTGGCCTTCACGGCATCCCAAATTTCCTTCTCAAACACCTCAGTCAATTCACTGTTCCAATTATTAAAAAAATGATAGATCACCTAGCTTCCGGCTACAGAAACATAGCAGATCTTTACCCTGTGGCACTTGTGCCTTTTATTAAAAAAGCAAAACCACTAAACGACATTAACAGTATCCGACCAATATCCATGACCCCACTGCTTATCAAGATTATAGAGTCAGTCATTAAGGACCAAATCCAACCTCAAATTCTTAGCAATATCTCGCCAAACCAATACGGAAAAAAGGGATCATCAACCTCGCATGCTATGTCCAATATAACTGCACTGTTCAATCATATCAGAGTACATCGTAAATCCAAACCTATTGCCGTCCAACTGGAAGTTGCAGCAGCATTCGATTCAGTACAGATCAACACCCTTCTTGATATTCTGATGGAATACGACATTCCAGCTGCAATTGTTCAGATTATCAGCAATCTGCTCAACAACAGAGAGATTTTTCTCTCTCTTGATGGCAAGATCACTCCAGGTTTCAAGCCATACAAGTCGATCCCTCAAGGATCTCCACTCAGTGCCCTTTTCTTCACAGCATACATCAACCCTCTTCTGGTGGATATAGAAAAAAACCTCCCTGGAATATTCCTTCCTTCTCTCAATAAAGATTTCAATGTATTCGCATACATAGATGACATCATGGTTGTGCTTCCCACCATTAAATACCTTCCCCCATCTCATGAACATCTTAAACAGAAATACAGTGAAACTTGGCCTACAAATAAATTTTAACAAATCTTCCATCTGGAAGATAATGTCTGGTAAACAAATCAACTCTTCCTTTTCTGCTAAACCACAAAGATACCTTGGCTTCCCAATCTTCAAACCTCCAACTGCAATGGCAAGAATGATTCAAGATGCAATCCTCCAATCAACTGAAGCCATCACCACTTCACTCTCTAGAGTATACCTTTCATTATATGGAAAGGTTAGCCTCCTCAACATGATCATAATGCCAAAAATCTCATATTATCTTCCATTCATTAAAATCACTAAACAGTTTCAAAATAAAATTAACCGATTATGCACCAAACTTCTCTGGAGAGGAAGGACTGTTGCCATTAGCTTGCGAGGTATCCAACGACCACGCAGGTTCAATGGACTGTCATTCCACTCAATACAGGCAATCATTTTACAAAAAACTCACAATATTCTACATAATCTGATCCTCTCCTATGGATACTCCAACATTATGAAAAAAATTACACCAACTGATCGTCCCCCGCCCTTTTCCAGTTCATGGATATCATTGCTAATAGATCATCTACAACTTTATAACCCAACGATGTCCTCTAACCTTAACCAAAAAATCACTTTGTGGGAAGCATACAATCTAATCAACTATAATCAACAACCCATTAAAACCAGCCTAAAAATAACCAACCAAAGACTCATTACACACTTCAAAAGATGGAGCCTTGAACCCAAATTCCTGGACTTCATCATTAAAATTAATCTTGATGCGCTTCCCACAAATTGGTTTCTTTATCACCGAAGAGGTTTTACTAGCATTGACCCTATATGTGGTTTATGTGCTCATGAAGATGAAACCACAGACCATATTATACACCGCTGTCCAACTTAAAATACTGAAAGATATAATCATAATCAATTCTTACATAAGATCTGAAATGATTTTCTCACTTGAAAATGCCATTAATAGTGGAACTTTTTCAATAATAAGGCTCTCTATCTTTGTCCTTTATTCCATATGGATAGTGAGATGCAAAACTCTCATGGAATTACTCCCGCCACAAATCATACCATTGTTTTACCAGACTCTCAAAAAAATCAAGAAACGTGATCAGCTCCTTGCCTCCAGTAAAGTCTTTGACGACACCTGGTCTCTAACCGCTCTATCCTTTTCCTGATTGTCAACTCCCACCTACCCAGAATTCTAGAATAGACAATATTAAAAAGAAAATAGTCGTGTTATTAAAAAAAAAAAAAAAAGCTAATAACATTCATCAATTCTCAGTTTCTCATATTCTACACAAACCCTTCATTATACCTAACCACATAAGTGTATAACAACTACTAACTAACATATTCTAGCCATATGTTAATCAGAACTTTTTATAATATTATTGTACAATTTATTCATTAACTTATCCATTATCAAAATGTAATCACTATTTATTACTAATAAAATTTTTTGTTGAAATGAAAATCTTAATCGCGCGTGTTTTCCAACTACGTTTTGATTGTTCTTAACTTTAATTAGTTATTTTTATCTCTGATAAAAATAATCCCCACAACTTGTTTTTAATTATAATTATTTCCATTATAATTAGTTATTTTTATTTTCAATTAAAAATAAATCCCCACAGCTTGTTTTCAATTATAATTATTTTCCATTATAATTATTTTTACTTTCAACTAAATATGTGAAAACTTCTGGAGTAAATTGTCTCTAATAAACTCGCTGTTTATTTCTCAACAAATGAAGACAACAAAAGTTAAAGAACTAATATATTATGACCCAAGAGTATTATTTCTTTGTGTGTGATTTTCTGGAAATGAAGTGGTATTCAAGGAAACTATGTAAGATATGTTAATTATAAATTATTAGAGGCTGTGACTTTTAGTCCAATCTTTACATGGATGATTGCAAATTGATGATGATCCATATTAATAGTCATGTTTCTTTTAGAATTCTTCTATTTGATATTTATTTTTAAATAGGAACATATGATTTGAGCATCAGCATCATCATTTTGATCATTAATTGAGAAAAGTTAATATTATATAAAAAAGGAAATCAATGTTTATTATTTAAGGAAGTGTTATTTACAAACTTTCCCTATACATAAATTTGAGTATGATTAAGAATTCGGTGAACATAATTAAAATTATATATTTATCTTCTTCCTCTAAATATTCCATTTCCTTTTTATTTTTTCTTGTTAAAACATTTATTACCTTAATATAAATGCTGTACCTATGTGTAGCAGCTATAAATAAATAGTCATCTCTCAAACTACCTTTCATCTTATATATAAATTGTAATTTCTCTGTTGTCTGATTGGTGAATGTATGAATGTTTGTCCAATGTCATATGTCAAGTTCACAACCACTGCATTTATCCAAAGGAAGTAATTCTGCCATTAAATAAAAAATGCTGGGAAAAAATTCAGTACAAGTGCTTTTAACTACAGAAATATAGTATATATTTTGTGTTAACGGTTTCCAGACAGCTGCAGAAACAGCTGTAAATGCTGATTCATAATTCAGCATTAAAACACTCTGTGCTTTTCATGGTCTTGCAATCCCCTAATATAATTCAGATGAACAACATACTTAGCAATGTTTAATAAAAAAAATATATTATCATTAAATTTTTTAAAAAAATTGTTAAGGCAATCAATTAAAAAAATTTTCAAATATTATATTTAATAAAAAATATTACAAAAATGTCAGACTCAAAGGCCAGCATTTTTGTATTCTGATATTAATAAATGTTAATTATTAATAAAGCTAATAAAAAACTATTACGATTAGTTATGATACTTTTGAAAAATCCCCCAAATTTTTTTTTGGAAATTTATATAATATTAAAATGTTTTTACTTTCCATTAAATCATTAAAAAAGTTGTTATGGCAACCAATTATTACAAAAATGATGCACTGAAAGCCCAGAGCTTTTGTTTCTGCCACTCTCACATTTAATATCTTTTGTTTGACATTAAATATTAATTTTTTTTTGGTAAAGCAATGAATTAAAAAAAATAGGACATTTATAAGGCTGGGTGCATATGGTTACAATAAAACCTTTATACCAACACTTTCCTATAAAATTTGATTTACATTTCTAATTTAAATTAAGCTGAGAGACTGGAAATCTCTTTGCGCTCATTATAATGCTTATCTGAGAGCCAATCAGATGTTATGATGGCTATCTGAATGATGAACAGCCATCATAACATCTGATTGGCTGTCACATAAGCATTATAACGAGTGCAAAAAGATTTCCAGTCTCTCAATTTAATTTCAATTTCAACTATCTGCACTTCAGAAATTAAATAAATATTATTTATATACTTTATTGCAAGTTATATCATCTAAAAACTACTGTGTTGCAAATCGTAGGATTTCATGCTGTACTTTTATAATTTAGACTTAGTGAGTTAATTGTGAAGATATTTAAAGTTTTATGCTTTCAAACCTACATACTTCTGACTGATTTAGATATATAGAAAAAAAAGTAGAGAAAAGGGGACGCCCTTTTCTCATAAATTCTTTGTCGTGTGTTTATGGTTTGATTGTTGTTCGGACAGCCAACCTAACATCTGATTGGCTGTCAGATAAGCATTATAACGAGCACAAAGAGATTTCCAGTCTCTCAATTTAATTTAAATTTCAACTATCTGTGCTTCATAAATTAAAATATTATTTTCTAATTTAAATAATATTTAAAAAAAGGCTCACCATTTTCTTTAAAAACGTTCAAATTATTATTTGTGATTCAATAATATAAGAAAATTTATTATGTCATCAACTTTGGAAGATGGACAGTGGCTTTAATAAATTTTTATAGATTATATTATACTATTGATTCAGATGTATTAAAAATTCTTTTTACTAATGAATTTTTAAAAATATTTATATATATATAAATGGTGAATAATAAGCACCAACTTAAAATAATATACAATAATTGTGCCACTTTATTTAGCAAAAATATTAAAGTAAAATTTGATGTAAAAGTTTAATATAATGATTAATGGAAGATGTATTTTTATATTGGACTATTTCCATCATCTAATATGTGTGTTGAATGTCTTTAGAAAAGTTTAATTTTTAGTTATATTCCAAATCATTCAACTTTAGTAATATCACAGCAAACAGGTTGTATATCACCAACTGTTAGTAATATCACACAAACAAATGTAATAAATCACACAAACAGTTGTATATCACTAACTGTTAGAATATCACACAAACAGTTAGTATTCACAACGTTTCGAGAGGTATTTTTCTCCCCTCTATAGAAAGTTAACATCAGTCAATAAGCTTTAGTTTAAATGTCAAATTGAGCAATGAAAGGATTGTGGCAAAATTAATGTTGAGAATTAACGTTATTAAAAATATATTTACTTATAGAGGGCGCCTAAAAGGAAATCTAAGGTTAAAGTTTACTGTAGTCTAACAATTTATGCAGTTATATATTTCATCTTTAAATTTAATTTAATTATATATTATTGATTGAATAAATTTTATATCTCAAATATCAAAAAGTAATCATTTTTTCAAAATAATAAAGAACTTTTCAAACTTTTTTATAAATCTAAATTAAAAACAATAGATTGTTAATACTTCCTCATTATTTAAAATCATTCTAAACAATACTAAAATAATCCTAACAAAAATTAGACAAGTAAATAATACCTCAAAATTTTTCCCTGGCAGAACATTAAAATACTTGAACAACATGACTAATTCAGCTTTAATTTCAAGAAGTGCTAAACGCTGTCCTACACAATTTCTAGGTCCTGCACCAAATGACAGATATGTCATGGGTACAATATTGTCTCTATTTTCAGGTGCAAATCTGAAAAAAAAAAAAAAGATTATCAGCAATAAAATAATTTTTACTTATATATGTATGCATATATATATAATAACTAAAATCATAATCATGTTAGGATAAAACAAGGTAGAAAGATCAGAATCCTATATATTACATTGCCTTAACCATTAATTTAATGTATTTATTTGATAACACTACTTATTCACCATTCAGGATTTTTTGGTAGGCAAATATATATACAGATTAATAGATAGATGTATGAATGGATAGACAGGTAAATAAATACATATATAAGTAAAAAAAAATAATAGGTAGATGCATAGAAAATTATACATGTATATGTGATAAGATAAACAGAATGACCAACAAATAGGCAGTTAAATATATGAAAATAGGATGTATGAATGGATAGACAGGTAAATAAATACATATATAAGTAAAAAATATTAATAGGTAGGTAGATAGAAAATTATACATGTATATGTGATGAGATAAACCGAAAGACCAACAAATAGTAGTTAAATATATGAAAATACATGGATAGATAGACAACCAGAAAACCTGTCAGAAAGATAGACAAATATGTAATACAGAGAATCTGATAAATAGATAGATAAATAGGATACGTACTGACAGGCAGATAAAAAGACATACATATACACAGATATATGGATAGACAATGGATAAAATGATTGATAGAAAGATATGCAATTATAAATAAATAGGCAGATCATAGATATACAGTTATAGATAGATGAAGAATAGGGAGTCAGGCAGATGGAGAACTGCATAAATAAATAAATAAACTTAAAAAGCGCATCCAAAAATAAATATATTATTTAATACTGAAGTTTCTTTTAGTAAGATTTTATTGAACCCCTCAGCATAATGTGTTTATTATTTGGAATATTTAAAAACTAGTATTTATAGCAATATCTAGATTTTTTTCTCAAAATTATCTCACCCCCCCCCCTCATGTAACTATTATAGTGAATCTGCAATATGTACTGCACTAATATAATCTATAATTATATGTTATCCTAAAAATGTAAATAAATTTTAAAAAATGTAAATAAACAAAAAAACATCAATAAATTTTTTAATATGGCAGCTACCATTTGTTCATCTCAGAACATCTTATGAGATCACATTAAAAATCCCATTAAAATTCATAAGTTTGCAGTGGTTATTTTTCCATCTTGGGTTGCTATATTTGATGACATTTATTAACAATGTTTCTTTGGTTTAGAGTGAAAGCACATGCACAATTGATGCACCACTTAAAAACATGTAGTATGCAATTATTAATTATACTTGTAAATAAAAAAAATAAATACGTGGAGTATATCATAGATATACATTCTATAAAGCCACACTCTTTATGCATTAAATTTATCTCTTATTAATAGAGTAAGACTATTTTGCCTTTTTATTTAAATATACTTGTCAGTAAATATATTTTGATTACTGACTTTTTTTTTCATGTGTCATAGCATCAGCCGGGAAGCGAACCCGCTAACCCGTGACAACTGCTTATAAGGTGGCTGTGCTGAAACAATAAATAACAAACAATGCTATTATTTTATGTTTAATTCTGACATCTCTAAGCCACAGAATAAAATTTACATTATCACATATATGTAGCAAGTGTACACAGCGGCAAACTCTCCATAGATTACTCTAACTTGCACTGAGTGGCGCTACTGTGCAGAAAGTTTTGCCTCTGTATGCAGAAGTATGGACAGCAAGGGAGGCAATTCAAGAAGAAATGGGATGGTCAAGTTTTCATATGAGAGATGCAAAAAGTAAAATGAAAATGTTTGGTAGATTGCAGTTTATGGATAATAAAAGAATAGCCAAAATAGTATTTAATTGGGTTATGAGTAAAGGGCAGGTAACAAGATGGGTGAGAAAGGTAACGTGGTATGCAGAAGATTTGGATAAAGAATTTATATCAGTATATTTGTACAAAAGATGGTATGATTGTGTTAAGAGGATTGTTGAGTGTTATAGTAGTAAGGAATGGGATAAAAGAATAAATTTATTAATAAAGAATAGGGAGTTAGAGAGATGGAGAAATAGTATGGAGAGTAAAAAGAGTTTAAATATATATAGAAATAAACAGAATATTAGGTGTGAGTTAATATATGATAATAGTAAGGAAAGTAGTTTATTGTTTAAGGCTCGAACGGGATCTTTAGCTACAAAAGAATATACATGTAAATGGAAAAATATGGGTGATTTATTTTGTAAATTATGTAAGAAAGGAATAGAAAATATTAGGCATTTGTTAATTGAATGTAAATGTTTGAAAACAGAAAGGGTACATATAATGAAGTTGTGGAAAAATAAATAAGAAAAGAGTGATTATACAAAAAGTGAATTATTGGTTTTTATGCTGGGTTTGGGAAAAGATAAGGGGGATTTAGATATAAAGGTTATAGAGTTGACAAAGATTATGTTGTGGAAATGGGATAGAGCAGATTATGGGTAAATTTAGAGTGGGGAATGTAAAATAAAGTGGCTAACAGGTTTATCTGGGCATAATTGCTGAGATATTCTTGACTTTGTTTAAAGAGAAACCATGATACATCACATCACATCCTCTGTGTAAACAGCTTGTGTAAGCATAATGAATGGTGCTCATGTGATGTTTAGTGGTTTAATATGTGAGGGTATATATATATTTCTGTTTTCAGTATGCTTCAGAATGCTTGATACCATTATTTATTTAAGTAAATGCTATATATTTATAAATAATAATACTTTGGAAACATTCCATTCAATTTTAGATCATATTTCTAACAATAGCATTTATATCATGCTTGTGTATAATAGAAACTTAAAAATTTTCACTTTTAATTCAATTTAATTATATAGATAGACAACTTCCATATTTCTCCATTCTTTTTTATTTCATAAATAATTTCATATAAATAAAGATACAATAAAAGATAAATAACTCCCAAGATGCATTTCGTGCAAATAATCAAAGCAATTAAACAATCATATGTCTTTCTTTTGTTTATAGCCTATCCAAAATTAGTATATTTAAATTAGATTCTTGTATTATATATTTAATTACTCTTATCATATGATCACCATTCTTTGAAAAACACAAAGGCAAAATGTTCTATACAGTAGCACCACTCAGTATAAACTAGAGTAATCAATGGATGCAGAAAGGTGTGTGCATAAAATCCCTATCTAGTGCCTACCAATCCCTCGACTACTTTCGAGCTTATCAATGAGAAGCTTTGAATCTGAGAGCACTGCACCTAGCTGAAAGCCACAAGCTAGAAATTAGTCTAAGGATATTGGAAGAGTAGATACTAGATAGGAATTTTATGTGCAAACCTTTCTGCAGCCATTGATTACTCTGGCTTGCATTGAGTGGCGCTACTGTATGGGGAGTTTTGTCTTTGAGTTAATTATTCTTAATATACATAACTTTAAACAATTTGTAATATTAAACAGCAAAACAATAAGGAAAAAATAATTTAACACTAGAATTAATAATAAATATTCAGTTACATACTTTTTTTATAATTTACAACAACAAAAAAATATAAAACAGCTAAAATAAATAAATGAATATTTTGTAATCACTTAACACTAAGTATAAGAAAAGGTGGGTATGTGTTGTTTTATTGGTTTAATACTAGTCCTAAACAAAAGATAATGGGGTATTATGAGTATCAAAAACCAAAGACACCAAAATATATGGATACCGAATTGGACTCAGATCTGCATGATTATACAAAGAAAATTATTTTGAATTGAAAACTTTAGTGTGTTTTTATTGGTGCAGTTCTTTCAAATCCAAGTCTTCTCACTGATGAACACCATAAGCTAAAAACTGATCTAGGAATATTGGTTAAAAAAGCAGTGAATGTGGATTGAAATGCACAATCTTTTAACATTCTTTGATTACTATATCTTGCACTAGGTGACACTACTGTGTGGAAATGGGATAGAACAAATTATGGGTAAATTTAGAGTGGGGAATGTAAAATAAAGTGGCTAACAGGTTTATCTGGGCATAATTGCTGAGATATTCTTGACTTCGTTTAAGGAGAAGCCATAATACATCACATCACATCACTAATAGCTTGTGTAAGCATAGGAAAAAATGAGATATTTTAATGGTCTAATACCAATCCTCTTTGATGGGATGATAATGACTGTGATTATTAGAAAAACCAGACACCCAAATATGTAGATACTGTATTGGATTCAGATCTGTATGTCTATACAATTAAATTAGCTTCAATTGAAAACATTATTATTTTCATTTTGGGTTGATAACTTCATAGTTAGCCAAAAAGGTAAAATGTGGATCATAGAGAGAAGCATTGGATCCAAATATCCAGGTGCTCTGCTCTCACAATTAAGACTCCTCAATGATGAAATCCATAAGCTAAAAATGAGTCTGGGGATATTGGGTAAAAAGGCACTAAATGGGAATTACAATGCACAATATTCTAGCATCTATAGATTACTATAGCTTCCACTAGGTGGCACTATTATATGAAGAAATTTGCTACTGTTTTAACAGCTTATGAAGACATAAGAAAAGGTGATCATAAGATGCTTTAATAGTTTAATATCAAACCTTTTCTGTATATAAAATGAACACATATATATCATGACTTTTATAAATCAAAATATTTGCTTTGTCTTAATAATTCTATTTATATAAAAGAAACAAACTTTCTCAAACATTTAAATTTACACTTTATGTGGGCTTAATAAAACCATAAAGAATATATCACTGAATAAATTCGTCATTGATTAGATTTAAAATGTGGGTTTCATCTACAAATTATCTTTGACCACCAAATATATATTTTTATAAAAATACCTTTTTTTTCCAAATAAAATAATGAAATAGTTGTTCAGGGAGTTAAGCTGAGATTTGATCCAGGAACCTTCAAGGTGATTATTGCACCAAATTCCACAAAATATTTTTCCTAAACATGTTTATGATTTGTAAAATGCCAGATACAATGCCGAGAGTAAAAATCTTTATTTATTATTTTTCTGTATAAAGTTTCCACGATAGCATCAATCATTTGTATTAATAAAAATAGTTCCTTGACATGTCATTTTTCATTCAGTAAAGCATGAAAATGTATTACAAACTTAAGATATTTGTAATTTCAAAAGGCAATCTTTTCAAAAGTAATTCCTTTTTACTCTAATCTAGAGCCATCAACTATAATCTCAAGTAATAATATATGTTCATTGATTGCTGTGATATCTGCAGATTTACCAACAAACATCACACGATCATCATCTCACACTAGCACATAGTTGTTATTAAACAAGGCAAAACTCCATACAGTAGTGCCACCCTGTGCCAACCAGAGTAATCAATGGATGCCAGAAGGCTTGGGCATAAAATCCCTATCTAGTGCCTACTCATCCAATATCCACAGACTAGTTTCTGGCTTGTGGTCACTGATGAAGGCCACAAGCCAGGAACTAGTCTGGGGATATTGGATGAATAGGCATTAGATAGGGATTTTATGTACAAGCCTTCTGGCATCCATTGATTACTCTGGTTGGCACAGGGTGGCACTACTGTATGGAGAGTTTTGCCTTGTTTAATATCTGCAGATTACTTTAAAATAGAATAAAGGGAATTGCTCTTGGAAACATATAAAGTAAAATTAGAAAGTCATGTGATGTTGTGGCTAAGAAACAACATTTAATCTTTAAATATTTTTTTTATTGTCATTCACTGTTTCAATAGAACAAATTAAGTATTTACATCCACACCACACAAGAGCTTCTTTTGATTACCTGGAAGGGTTGAACTTCTCAGCTTCAGGCCAGAATTCTTCATTACTTTGGATTACCACTGGACAAAAATAAACATTCATCCCTTTTTTAAAATGTATCCCTTTAATTTCACAGTCTTCATCACATTCTCGTCCTAAGAAACTAAAAAAAAAACAAAGATTAAAACAAAGTTATTTACATTTAAATTTTGTTTCATAGTATTTTTTTATAATAAAATTATCAACCTGAAATTCCAATAGTTCTGATTTAGCGCATAATCCAAATGTAACTGTTATCTTTTAAAATATAATTTATTAATAATAAATTGCATAAATTACAACTCGTTTTTTTTTCATGTGTCATAGCATCAGCCGGGAAGCAAACTCGCTAACCTGGGACAACTGCTTGTAAAGCAGCTGTCACTGACCTTTCGACCACCAATGCTTGAAAACTCTTATTTTTTGTTTTATGTAAAGTAGTAAATGCTTTGACAATCAGTTAAGAAATAAAGCTTGAAGATATCCTTTTCTTTCATTCACATAAATGGAAATCCAAGACTATCTCATTTGTTTGCCAGGTGCTGTATTCAGGATAGTGATGGATTTCACAGGTAAAAAAGAATGGAATAACATTTATATATAAAAGTTTACTGCGAATTTCATATAAACAGTCTTTGACCAAGAGTACCTTTTGCTGTCTTACAGAATAGAAGTGCTTTTTTTTCTTCAAAATATAAATTTATTATTGCTACTATTGTTACATGTTGATTAGTAGGGTGTTAGAAAAGGGGGTTAATTCTTTGTTTCAGTGTTTGTGTATCTGTATTGAAGATCATGAGTTTGTTTTGTTGCTTGTTGTGTTGATATTTTCCTACAGCGTCTTATGTGATGAGTTGAATTTGAAGCATTAGGTCCTAGGCAGTTGTGGTATAGTGCAAAGGTTCCATGTGTCTTCAAACTGAGCTTCTGAAGTGAGGATTTCATCTCTTTTCTTCATTTTGATTAGTTTTTGTATAAAATAAGTGTCCTCATTCAGGTGCGGCGTTGTGAAAATTTTCATGCACCTAACTGTCCAAATGGTGTATGTTAAGAATATCGAGAATCTGATCACTGCTATTGTTCTAGTTTTTAAGCAGTCTTTTAATGAAAGAATTTTGTAGTAATCGATTTTTGAGTTGTCAAAGATAATTTTCCTGATATTTCCCAGCCCTGTACAGTTGAAAATAATGTGGTGAAATGATTCTTCCTGACTCTTGCAGTTGATGCAGATTGGATCTATTTTTGTCATTTGTCTTTTATAGAATAGGAAAGTGTTGGTAGGCATTGCTTCCAGGTTGATTTTTATTATAAGGTCAAGATACTTAGGTTCTATATTCCAGAACCTGAAAAGCGATGTGATTCTTTTATTGGTAATGCCAAGTTTCGAGTCACCAGTTTTAACATTTTGGTTAAGGAGTTCATATGTATCCCAGATTTTAAATTTCTTATCGAATAGTTCCTTTGTGAGAAACATGTGAGTGTCGAGTATAGAATAGAAGTGTTTTCATCAAAGATTAGTTATTATTTACAACATAAACAAAAATTATCTTTTCTTTTTTTCACTTCAGTCATTTAAGATAATTTAGGACCTAGTCATTATGAATCACTTATGCTATAAGACATCTTTCTATCATAATTGTAATAATAGGTTAGGTTTGTGTAACCATATTTCCATTCTTTAACTATCCACCTAGCATTTTCAAATGTAATTTTTTAAAATGTATTTTAGCTTAGGCCTTTGAGAAGTTAGAAAGCAATAAATGGGAAAGGTTTAATAGGCTGGCCTTACTTAGTTGTTATTTTTGCCTGAGGCTGTATAATCATTAATGAGGCAGTTAGGAACTGGATATGAAATAGTAGTTTCATCTAGCAAAAACTGTACATTTGAACAATCCTATTTAGAGATACCACTGTCCATCACAGAAGTGGAAGGAGCCTAAAAATTATGCTTTAAAAATGGTCTGTTTGTATAGATTGGATGGGTTGTCATGATGGTAATATTACTCACTATAGTGATAGAAATAATATTGATAATAGTTATAAATATGAAGTAGTCATAGGACTTAAAATAAATATTATAAATTATTTTTTCCAAGTATAGTTATAAGAAATATGCAAACTTTTTTTCATATAAATTCTTTAAGATCAATACATAGTGTTAGACTGGTGGCTAAAATGCTATTGAGATTTTAAATGAATTAACTTGCTCATAGTAAAACATCTTCTAGAGGAAGGAGGTTGAATAAAATAGATGAAAGGCTGTAAGTCTTTTTGGCAGATCAATAAATGGAAGGAAAATACATTATGTTGGATTTATTTTCTGAATTTACAACAAAATTGGTAATCAATAGCTTTGAATATGCCATCAACAAATTTTCAATGATATGGATGGCTGAAGAGTTGAAAGATTGGAGAAGTTTGAAGCCTGTCCATTAAAGTTTGAAGATTTGTTATCTTAATATAGTTAGCACTGATTATATATGTATGCGGGAGATGATAATTCAGACCAACTGATGAGTGCTGGTTTAGCACGAAATAGATATACTGGAGATTTTTTTTTTTTTTCACAGTGTATCTGTAGTATAAGATGGGGTGAAATAACTAAAGGAAGCTTGAAAATCTGGTTTCAAATCCTGTCTACAAGCTTAAAAGTATATACTATACTTTTATTTAAATATTTTTTATCTTGTAATTCTTGTTGTATCAATGAAAGAGTTGTATTAGTGCATATTTTATAAGTTTCAATGTTCAGAAAAGCTTTTATTTCTTGATGGATAGCATGACTACAATAAAATAGATATTTTCATCTTGAAGACTATAAAGCCTAAGTTGGCACAAATAATAGACTTTGACTAAAATTATTGGAAGTAAAGGTACTTGTATTATAAATCAAATGCTCTGTTGTTGTTGAACTTTTCCGAAACATATGAATTAATTATAGCAAAACATTTAATTTAAGCAAAAAATGGCAATATATAGAATGTGGAAGAATACATAAACTACAATTGTAATTTGGACTGCAAAAGGAGTCCATAGTATGTGAGCAATTATAAGTTCAGATCATTAAATAGATCATAGATTAGTATTCTCTCAAGATTAAAATCATAGTTACATTAAAGAATAGCAAATATAAGGGATTTGAACACAGACTTTCAAGCACCCTAAAACTATCCACCCTATCTCATAATACTGATACACATAACTACACACATGTAGAAAAGATAAATAATCACCAACATACATATTTTGTGCTGAAACAGCACTCATTAGTTGGACCAGATTATCACCTCCCACACACACATATATAATCAGTACTTAGTTTATATTAAGATAGCAAATCTTCATACTTTAATGGACAAGCTTCAGTCTTCATCACCCTCCAACTCTTCAGCTCCATCCATACCATTGAAAATCTGATGATTGAAAGGCAAATCCCATGCTGATACCAATATTATTGCCACCCATGTTGACGTCAAGTCACTCTGACCTCTCGTGTATAAGACCTTATCCATTTAAATATGTAGAAGAGGAATGCTCAGAATGCAGTCTTAATGTAATGTAATATTTAAAATACATGCATTCTTTATATACCGGGAACTTAATTGTAAATATAAGGGATTTGAACACAGGCTTTCAAACACTCTAAAACTGATTATATATATATGAGGGATGATAAACTAGACCAACTGAACACAAAATACATATATTGGTGATTATTTATCTTTTCTACATATGTGTGATCATGTGTATCAGTGGTATGAGATAGGGTGGATAGTTTTAGGATGTTTGAAAGTCTGTGTTCAAATCCCTCACATTTACAATTAAGCTCCAGGTATATAAATAATGCCTGTATTTAAAATATTACATTAAAAATACCTCTTATTGTAATCATCTTAATGAGAAAATTGATGTTTGTTCTTTAAAATTATCTACACGCAGAATTTCAACAGCTATTAAACACTAAAACTGTTGTATTTGAATTTTCAGGACACATTTCTAAAGCATGTGACCGTTTTCCAGATAATCTGATTACTAGTAATTTGATTAAAAGGAAATGTGGCATTTTTATTTGACAGTATAATAAATTAAATGTGGAACCTCTTAATAAATAATTCCGAAAATGACTAGAAAGCCAAAATGATTTATAAATTAAAACTGCAAAAATATTCAGACATTGATGAATCATGGTCACACTAGATATTTAAATGAATATATGGTGATCATGTGATATTTAAATGAACTGACAGCATCATATGGACCTGAGAAACAATATTGCATTTCTATTAAATCCAACAATGAGATTCTTTTACATGATGACAAGGATATTTTGAACAGGTAAAATATTATTATCATCTTTTGAATAATGATACAAAATTTGAAATGAGAAAAGTATTCATATAGTGAAGTCACAACAACAATTATTTTTCATCTGAAAAATGAAAATTCTATCTGATGAAATACCTGAAGATTTAAAATATAATATTTTATTTTCACAAATATTGGATTTTTTTTTAGGAATATATGAATCCATGAATTAAACCACTAAATACATGATCACCATTTTTTATCTGCATTTATTGATTACTCTGGCTTGCACTGAGTGACACTACTGTATGAAGAGTAAAGTAGTTTAGTAAAGGAATAATAGTGTTCTATACTCTGTAAGTTTTTCCGCAAAAGCACAGAAATATTGGGCCATGTAAATGGCATATTTCCGTATTTATAGCAAGAAACAACACCACCAGACAGCTGGCCTGGAGGATCGATTAGTACCAAAATGGTATTATTTTTCCATTATCTCCAGAAGTTTGATATCCTCTAATGGTTATGACATAAATATTCTGTAATGTATTTAGACTATTGCTGGCTTTTTTTTTCCTAACCAGTTTAAGAAATCATTAAACTGCCACCTAGTGCTTAAATAAAAGTTTGTCATCTTTTCATTGATTCCAGAAGCTTAATCTCTTAAAATGTCTACAATAATATGAGATAACAATATTTTTTTCAGTCATTACTTGTTCCATTTTATACCTATTAAAAAAAATTAATACTTCAGTAAATGTGTATTTCAAAATTTATGCAAATATTTTAAAGAACTAATTAAAAAGTTATGGGAATTTGGAAAATTTACCATAAAAAAATTCATAGGAAATTGTTGAGAAAACAATTGGAATAAAGACTACCAGAAATCAAGATATATATTCATTTAATATAGAACAAATACAAAATAATGAAAATATAGATATAGTAGTTAAAATGTTAAAAAATGGAAGACTATAACAGAAAATCATTTATTATTAGATTAATACAAGAATATTTATATTGTTTATAAATAATGTTACAACATACATCCTTTAAAGCACAACCCATGATTCATCCGTTATTAATTTTATAATACATTTCATTAAATGTTATATAATAAACTTGCAAAAAGCTCCTAACAAGCTTTTCAGAATATCCCCAACTTCATACCAGTTTCTGCTACTGGCTTCTTCAGTGAGGTGCTAGACTATTCAAGCATTAGATTTACAATACCACACTAAGCCCAGCACTATTAAGTAGAAAATCTGAAATTTCCAATCCAGCTATCTAATTTAAGTAGCCATATGGGACTGAACTAAGTTCAGATACACCATATATTAATAGCTTTATCAATATAAATTCACCAAAGGATTAATAGCAAAAAATAAAATGATAAAAAAAATCCAAGTCAGATGTCACATGACTTGACTTAACAAGCTTGTATTTACAAATGTTATATATAGAGCTTGCAAAATAAGCTCTTAGATTAAGTTAAGTCATGTGACATCTAAGTTGATTTTTTTTTGCCATTTTATTTTTTGCTATTAAGGGTTTGGTAAGTTTATATTGCTAAAGCTATTAATATATGATGTATCTGAACTTAGTTCAGTCCCACATGGCTATTTGAGTTAAATAGCTGGATCGGAAGACTTATGGATGTCTGACAATTTCAGATTTTCTATTCAATAGTTATACATTAGATAAAGTTCTGGGCTTGTCCTGGTATTTTAAATCTAATGCTTGAATATCTTGGCACCACACTGACAATGTCAGAAGCAGAAATTGGTCTGGGGTTGAGGATGTTCTTAAAGCTGGTTAAGAGCTTATTTTGTTAGCTCTATATATAACATTTGTAAATACAAGCTTATTAAGTTAGAGACATGTGACATCTGACTTGAATTTTTGTCATTTTATTTTTTGCTATTAAGGCTTTGGCAATTTTATATTGCTAAAACTATTAATATATGGTGTATCTGAACTTAGTTCAGTCCCACATGGCTATTTGAGTTAGATAGCTCAATTGGAAGACATATGGATGTCTGACAATTTTCAGACTTTCTACTCAACATTACAGCAATGTTTATAACTTATTTTGGCCATGAATATGAGGAAAACCTCAAAAGTACTAGGCCTAAATTGATTTGATTTTTT
The DNA here is from genome assembly GCA_028023455.1 of Epiperipatus broadwayi. Classification (NCBI taxonomy): domain Eukaryota; kingdom Metazoa; phylum Onychophora; class Udeonychophora; order Euonychophora; family Peripatidae; genus Epiperipatus; species Epiperipatus broadwayi. The sequence goes on along the minus strand of JAQFVV010012542.1, from coordinate 241,288 downwards.
TGTTGATATTTATAGCTTCTTCTTCAGCGGGTAAATCGCTTTTATATGCTACTCAATAGTTATACATTAGATAAAGAGCTGGGCTTGTCCTGGTATTTTTAATCTAATGCTTGAATATCCTGGCACTACAATGATGATGCCAGAAGCATAAACCAATCTGGGGTTGAAGATATTCTCAAAGCTTGTTAAGAGTTTATTTTGCGAGCTCTATATATATAACATTTGTAATTATAAGCTTATTAAGTCATGTAACATCTGACTTGATTTTTTTTGTTATCTTATATGTGTATGAAGTTTATGGTAGATATTCTATTGATATAAAATAATTATTTATTAATTTAAATTAATTAGGGTGCACATATAATATAGGGATTGAGGAGAGTTAATTATTAGGGAACAGCGCTTGTGTAAAGATCTAATGATTATTTAATGAATTTATAACATGTATCAACACCACATCACTTAATACTATATGTCATGGAGGGCTTTATGCCTATGCTCATATTATGTTTACTATGTGTTATTATTTCACCCATGTTCTAGGCAGAATTAGTCATTAACTGTTATTTCCTATACTAAAGTACTTACATTATTTTTATGTCTTAATTCATGCCTGTAGGACTGAAAGGGTCTTCTAATCTAGAAGGTTTATTGATGGTGATGATTTTATGTCTCTTATTTGGGAAATAAAAGTCTGCACTCTTGTATAATGTTATATGGCATTGTTCTGTGCTGGTGGTCTAATTTGCAGAATGATCTTCTGCCATTTTATTACACTCTTTATATTTGTTTCCATGCTGGTGGTTAATCGATGGAACCTTCTGTAAAATTGCTTGTTGCTCTGATGAAGATCAGAAAGCTCACAGGCCATTTAATGTTTTATTTCTTTGCATGGATGAATGTTCGCAGGAATACCATTGCTATTTGTTGTATAAATGTATGTTTGAGTCTCCACGCATTATGATGTTGACATTGTTACCTCATTTTTAGGTTGATCCTGCTTGTTTAGCTGCCAGCTATAAGGAAGGCATTTGATAAATTATTTTCATAATTATTACAGGTCAATTTATATAATATTTCAAGCTGAGTTGAGAATCAAATCTTCTCTTTGAGTCATTATCTCTGCATGACTGACTTTTGCATGTTTATTAATACCAGACTTAGTTATTATTATTAATTTGTGGCATAGGTGCATTGATTCTGTTATTGACATATTGAAGATGAGATTGACTGGGTGTTTGAACCCATCCTCTCACCCACATGGGCTGCAATCGAATCCATTGGTGAGAAAGTCTTATATTATGTTTATTTTGAAACTGTTATGGTAATTTATTTTGTTTATAATTTTTTTATCATTGTATTAATCAATTATTTATTGGTATTGATTGCCTTGTAAATAAATGTTAATTTTATAAATTAACCTAACTATACCGTTGCTATTTGTCACACACACACACACACAAACAGAAAATCCATTATATTAAATAGATCATATATAGAGCACTTATTGTCACTGATGATGCATACAAAGTTTATTGAAGTTCTAGGGGAATATTTTACTGATTTTGTTCTAGGGTAATTAGTGATGCACAGGGTATAATAAAATCTCATTTACCTCCGTCATCACGTTAGCTTTGCTTTGTTAGATATAGAATATAATCCAGAATTTGTTGCTTTTATTGATGTTTGTGATATTGGGATCAAAATTAATAAATAGATTTTCTAGCCAATATTACAATTGAATCTATTTTCTAATATTATAACGGATGCTTTACCTATTACAATAAGAGTCTCATTGCTATTGATTTGATTTGACAGTTTAAATTAATAATGAAAGAATCTACATCTTACGTTGTTTACCTTTTATTGCAAAGCAAATACCCTACATATATTGCTGTATTAAAATCCTGAGTATATCTGAATTGCGATCAATCATGTTACGATGCTGATTATAATTATTAGTCTTGTTAAACGGCCTGTATTCACTATGTGATAATTAATATTGATGTAATGGATCATATATTTAATACTGGAAAAGTAATATTTAGTAGTTTTATAGATCATACCATCTTGTTCATGGTCGGCCATAGAATCTCAGGTATATAAAATCTCAGTTTAAGGTTTCAAAATGTAGTTTTAAGACATAGTTATTAGTGAGAATACTTATTAAATGAATAGTCACAGCATTTAGTTTGGAGTAATTTAATATACCTTTATGTAATGTTGCAATAGATCTTCATGGTGCACCCTGGCTGTGACTGGATTATACTGCAAGTCTTGCATTGTATCATTAATTTGGCCTGTTACAGTCTGAATGGACATATATATATATATGAAAAAAATCAAGTCCTATATCATGTGATTTAATAAGCTTGCATTTACAAATGTTATAAAATAAGGATGCCAATAGCTCTTAATAAGCTTTTCAGAATATCCTTATCCTAAGAATGGTTTCTAGATTTTGTCTTTCTTCAGTGAGGTGCTAGAATATTCTAGCATTAGGTTGAAAATGCCAGAATAAGCCCAGCACTTTATCTATTGAATAGAAAATTGAAAATTTTCAGACATCCAAATGTCCTAAAATCCAGCTGACATATGACTTGATTTCCTTGCAATTATTGTTTTGGCTCTTAAAGCTTTGGCAATTTTATATTGCTAAAACTATTAATATATGGTGTATCTGAACTTAGTTCAGTCACATATGGCTATTTAAGCTAAATAGCTGAATTTGAAGACATATGGATGTTCTGATAATTTCTTTACTTAATAGTTAAATATTAAGTAAGTTCTGGTCTTGACCTGATATTTTAAATCTAATGCTTGAAAATTCTAGTGTCTCACTGAGGAAAGCCAAAAGCTATAAACCTGCCTGATGCTAAGGATATTCTGAAAAGCTTGTTAAGAGCTATTGGCATGCTCATTATATATATATTGTAACAGGAACTGGGTTCAAACCCTGTTACAAAAGAACGAAAATGTAGTTTGTATATAATTTTTTTCTTTATATATATTATTAGTATTATATAATTATTTGTAAAAGTTGCACATACCAAGCGCACGTGTATTTGCTGGAACGAGGGGTGTGGGCATATATTATGAGTGGCATATATTATTGTTGAGAACAAGAAAGTAGAAATTTAGAAGACTTTAAAGCAGGTAAAAGAAAAGTTTCTTTTGTGAGTGTAAACTTCCTGAATGAATAGGCCAAATGGATCGCATTGTTCAATAAAAAGAAAGAAAAATAAAGAAAGCAAAATCCAACTGCTTGAATGGATATATTTTTTTTGTGTGTTTGTTTTAATTAAATGGATTTTTCAGAAATAATTTTGATTAAAAAAAAAAAAAAAGATATATGAACATGGAATGCCATTAGTTATTGAACTATTTTCGATCTCTTTTGTTTGGTTAAAGTTGGCAAAAGGATTTGTAATTAAAAGTTCAGGAATTTAAAAAGAAAAAGACAGATAAGTAAAAGCCAAGATCGCTAAGTGGTTTTCCTTTTGTTTGACATTTTTATAAGAAAATCTATTTTTGAAACAAAGGAATACCAGCAATCAGGAGAAAGGCAACTGGGATTGATTAATTAATTTGAAAAAACGGACAGTTGAGCTCTGCTAGTCTGACGTGTAAGAAGTGCAGATATTCTAAAATTTTATTGAAGAAAATTTATTAGGAAAAGCTGTTACATTAGCCGAAAAGTGGAAAGTTGGAGTAGTAAGTTGTGCAAACTGAACTACATATATGAGTGACCTCATGGATCGCATGGGGTAAAATCACCATCATGCCTGGTCGGTGTTCGGACTCCAGCCATTTTAATATGCCACATAAATATATTCCATAATCAACATCTCCAACTGCCCTACATAACTAAAGCTATTTGAATCCAGTGTAGATCGTATGCCATTCCGGAATTAAGCCGAAAGAATAAGGAACAGAAGATTGAATATGCCACTTTAGAGGGACTAAAGGAATGAAATGTTAAGTGGAAGCGATGGACGCCATATTTGCCTAGGTAGGATCCCCGAAATCATTTTGCGAGTGCACTCAGAAACACATATGCCAGTTATTCAGATTATATTATACCGGTAAATATACACTTATTATGCCATTTTAAATGTTTAAAGTTAATCCAACCTAATTGCGAGAATATTTTGTAATATACCTGTATTATTAAATGTTTTTTTTAATGTCTTCTCCTTAATAATAATTCATTAAAAATATTTATTATATGTATATGTGTGCCATTTATTGATTGTGTTTTTTGAATAAGTATTAGTAGATCTGTAGCTAAATTATTGATTTAGTGCGATACACGTTATAGAACTTATGAGTTCCAAAATCTTATACACGTGGTGTGAATTTAATGATAATTTATAGCGAGACAGATTAGATAGAAAGGTATATGAGGATTGTAAAAGGTTTAGTTTAAACTTTAATGGGAATAAAAGAGAATAGAAAGATATAGAAAAAATTGAATTGAAACTTTGTTCCCCTTTTGCTTCTTCTCCAGTGCTAGGCACCACCACACCCTGAGCATTAAGGCGGGAAACTCATTAAATGGCTGAATCAAATAAATATTTGATATACCCTACGATTCTTGTTGAATAATGAGATTGGCACTTGGCAATGAACAAAAAAAAATATTTGTTGTCCATAAACGTAGAGGTCTAATTAAAAGTTAAGTTAAAGCTGGGAGGGTTCAATTTCATTACCTGATGTATATGTGTTCTGCTGTCGGTTGCTTCGCTTACCCCTTTGAATGACCCAAAGTTCGGGAAAACTCGCATAAGGGGTGAATGACTCGATTTGTTTTTGGGAAAACTTCGTATGGGAAGGGACATTAGTAATACATGCGTCACTGTAAAAATTCACCCTCGGAAAGAAAGAATAACTGTAGAAAAATTGGTTTGAGAAGGATAAAGGTTTGAATTCAGCTGAATTAAAATGTTAAAAATGTAAATGTACACTGACTAAGGTGGAAATTGTTTCAATATATATAAAGAGCTTGCAAATAATCTCTTAATAAACTTTGCAGAATATCTCTAACCCCAGACTGTTTTCTGCTACTTGCTTCCTCAGTGAGGTGCTAGGATTCAAACATTAGTCCTAGCATCTCGCTGAGAAATCCAGTAGCAGAAACCCATGTAGTGTTAGGGATATTTTGCAAAGTTTGTTAAGAGCTTATTTGCAAGTTCTTTATATAACAATTGTAATGCAAGCTTGTTTAAATTATGTCATGTGACATCTGGCTTGTTTTTTGATAGAAAGACTATTCCTGGTGTAGTATATTTTATATATATATTGAAGCACTCAAATCTGTTGCACACATTTGGCTTCACTTTCTGGTGATGTTTGAGACCTGCAAACATGGGTTCAAACCTAATCATTTAATTATAAACCACTAGGGAGTGAGGGTATACCAATGCACGTGATTGTTTATGTCTCTGTAAACTTCTACTCGTCTAAAGTTAATATGCATATAAATTATATATTTCTATTACGGTAAACAATCATGCGTATGTGTGTGTAACAGATAAAACTTAATAATTAAAAGCATTATACTATGTATATTTTTATTCATATATATTCTAATAGAGAGAAAGTTCAAGAGTGTAATGCAAGTGTATTAAATAAAAGACTTACCGTATTTTAAATTCCGAAGGAATCTGATTTAATTCTGATACAGATTTATTTAAATTTCACGTTACTTAACATTTATTCCGCAGGTCTATTTTCATCCTAAAATAGATTAAGACCAACTCTCTTGAACTTAATCTCGTTTGTATTTCAAAATTTGCTGTATCATTGTAACCATTAACACATCCGGGGATTATTCAAAGGCAGTAACGAACAAGTATAAATACCACCGCATTTCCTAATTAAAGGAGCTCTACATATTAATTTCTAACCCTGTTGCTGGGGGAAGTTACATCACTCAGAACCACAAAATGATGAGTGAGTAGTATTTAGATTTGCTTCCCTGGTCCTTCCAAGATCTATCCAATGCCAAAATACTCGTAGGCCATCGTATCCAAAATACTGCCAAAATGAATTGTATGCTACATAAAGAACAGACTGAAATGATAATTTCATCAAAATACTGCTAAATTAACTAGATTTCGTCAAACATGGAACCAACACATGGGCACATGGCTGTAAAGTCATCGGAAAGAAAGGTAATGCCCTGCCGCAAAACTGAACTCTAATGCTTTCGTCTTAATAATCCTTTTAACTATAAAACGTAAATTTCAACCTTCGATAAGATTAATTCCAACCACTTAATATATGTCTTATTAAACATTTCTAGTTTTGTACTCTTTGTAATAATAGTAATAATAATAAGTCAGATGTTACATGACTTATATATAGCTTGCACTTACAAATATGTAAAATTAAGAGCGTGCTAATAGTTCTAAACAAGCTTTTTTTTATTTATGATAAATGCTACTACAAGAGAAGACATTCAAATCATTTTTATCTTGGATTGTCCCCATCCCCAGACCGGTTTCGACCTATGGGTCTCTTCAGTGAGGAGTTGGGACATTAGATTTAAAAAACCAACTCAAGCAAAGCATTTATCTAAAAGTTAATTGTTAGAAGAAGATTTGAAACTTTTAGACATCTAAATGTCTTTAAAGTCAGCTCTCCACTGAAAAAATCATATGGGCCTGAACTTAATTCAGATACTCCATATATTAGTAGGCTTAGCCATTTAATTTAGCCAAAGCCACAACAGCAAGTGCAAGCTATATATAAGTCATGTAACATCTGACTTATTATTATTACTATTATTATTTTGCTGTTGTGGCTTTGGCTAAATTAAATGGCTAAGCCTACTAATATATGAAGTATCTGAATTAAGTTCAGGCCCATATGATTTTTTCGAGAGCTGACTTTAAAGACATTTAGATGTCTAAAAGTTTCAAATCTTCTTCTAACAATTAACTTTTAGATAAATGCTTTGCTTGAGTTGGTTTTTTAAATCTAATGTCCCAACTCCTCACTGAAGAGACCCATAGGTCGAAACCGGTCTGGGGATGGGGACAATCCAAGATAAAAATGATTTGAATGTCTTCTCTTGTAGTAGCATTTATCATAAATAAAAAAAAAAGCTTGTTTAGAGCTATTAGCACGCTCTTAATTTTACTCTTTGTAATGTAAAAATGTAATTGCTTGTTTTTCCATCGGTAATGCTACACTGATTAAATGCTTAAATAATGACTTCTTTTTGATTTCTTATTGCTTTTATATTTAAATTGTATTTTACTCTCTAAACTTGAATACTAGGTTTTCACTCTTATTGTATTTTTATTTTAAATGTGGCAGTTTTTCATTATTTAATATTGTGCAAATCATACCAAATTTAATATGCTAATAACTCAATCTGGCGAATCAATCCTATTGTATTTTTGCTATTCCGCAATTAAGGAATATTTAACCGTAAACGTAAGTCTTCTTACCATGCTATAAAATTCGCCCAATTGAGAAGTACTCCTAAATTGTGTTTTATTAATTAATATTATGCCATTCAACAAGATTTAAATATATTATGTACTATTATTTCACGCTATTGATTAGTATTATAGAAATTGAGTAATAAATAAATTTAATTCAGATATGTATTTCTAAATGATGATTCATTTGATAAGTAGCCCACCATCTAACGATGATTTAAGTAACTTATTTCTCGGGCAGATTAACATGCGTTTAACGAAGGGATTCTTAATTTTGTTTCATATATTCTATTATTAATATATCAAATAGGTTCTTTAAGTAAATTGTATGCCCCCTTTTTGGGATCACTTGGATATAATTATTTCATTACGCTAGGCTTGATTACCATTTAAGGCCATATAAATCAGGGTTAAGACAAACCTGAAAGCCTTCGCCACGTGTTCCGATGATAACGTTCACAAATCAAAAGTTGCTTTGTCATACTCTCATTCTTGGAATCCATATAGCACAATTCTCGGCGGAGTGTGGAGGTCCCGACTCCCAAAGATTGTGTTGGTTCGGTAAGCACTGCTATGGGTTAACATTCGACAAATCGGAACCATGGTATCTTGCCAACCACTTTGGATGCTATCTGTCACAAGTGCGGATAAGCCTATATTCTTTGTTGTCAAGTTGATGAAGCTTCTCGTCCTCTCAAGCGTTATCATTCGGTCCGCACGTTATCGTTCATACTCCTTCATCTATTTTAAATGTCTGTAAGCCGTAGTGATGTGATTCTCCTAAGCCTTCCCAAAGTTCTCATTGTAAAATAGATTAAATTTGCCCTTTTATATACGTTATCGCTTATTAGCGCTATCTACCCTTCGTTAACCGCTATTAAACACGTTAGTCATTGATTATTAATAAAACCATAAATGCCAAGTCATATGACCATGTTAAAATAATTATGTTTTTCTTCATTCTCTTCATAAATAACAAATGATGAATCATCTCGTAATGTCCCAAAATAATTGATTTATGGTTAATGTAACTCTTAATAAAATCCAGATGTAATCCAAGCTCGCTAGATCATTTATTGTTTAAAATGTAATGATTGAAGAATGTCATAGTGTGAATAATAGAAACCCGTTGAATCATATTAGCATATTAAGCCGCATCGGTTCATATAATAAATTTCTTTCCACGTATGTTTAAGTAATGCATATCCATCAAACCCTGTTATGCCATTAAGGTTAGTATGGAATGCATAGGTGACCATAAGTGAAACCTAGATCAGGTATTCTTTGTATAATCAAGGTTCTAAGTCATTGTAAATCTCTATATCTAGCTGTTCACATATAAATCGATTTCTAATATTAATTTCATGTTAAATAAATTTATATTTAATAACCTATCTTTTGGAGATTTTATTGGTTCATGCGTGCACATCTCTTATTACTTTGCGTTATCATTTAGTTAAGCTTAAATCTCTTGTGTCTCTGCTGAACCCTCTGGGCCAGAGATAATTGGAAAGTAGGTTGCTATTGTCAGAAATGTTGTTTGTAATGTGATAGATTTGGGAGGTGGGCAATAGGGCGGAGTTCATGAGTATCCCTGACCTGTGTATCTCATATATGATTGAACTCTAGGTACTTTTGCTTAGATCCTAATTCTTGTTAGATGAACATACAATTCTGACCGGTACAATATATATATATATATATATGAACATTACAAGCATAAAGCTAAACTAGTCAATATATAATTAAAATTACCCCAAATCCAAAATTCAACCAGACCAGCACAAAAATAATATTAAAACACTACCTAAGGTTTCACTGCTACAAGCAGACTTTTCAAGTGTAAAGAACTAAAAAAACTACACAATATATATAATATTAAACATTACCCACAAATCCATTCACTCTCCATCCACCCTTAATATTAAAAGAACTCTTAAATAAATTAATTGCTTCAGAATAATAACTTTTCAATAATAAAGATTCTTTAATTCTTTTAATTTCATTTCTCTCAAAGAAGACAACCTCATGGACATACAAAGCAGAACTAAGATATTTATTTTTAACTCTACTTTTATGAACCTTTATTCTTTCATTTAAACTCAAACTACTCTGACCTATGTAAACCTTCTTACAAAATAAACAAGGAATAAAATATACTACACCAGGAATAGTCTTTCTATCAAAAATTTCTTTTGTATTATTTAATAAATTATTCAATGTAACACCCCTTTTCCAAGCAATTTTCTTATTTCCAAACAATTTACTATTTCTACATACAATTTTATAAGAAGACAATTTATATGGCAAAGAAATAAAATCATATTTTTCTTTAATCTTTACATCTTTACAAATATTACTATTAAATAAAAAACTTTTAACAAATTTATCAGAGTAACCAACCCTCAAGTAATCTTTATAAAATTGATATTTCTGAAACAAAGCTACCCCACTAGAATTATTTAATTTAATATTCCTATGACAATAATTCCTTAAAGCAGCTACTTTATGAGATACAGACTGATAGCTATCAGGTTTAATTATAGATCTTAATTCTTTACTTTTAACTAAATGACTGCACAATAAACAATTAGTTTCTACATTTCTAATCACCAAAAGATCTAAAAATTTTAACTTACAAAATCTAACTCCCCTCCTTCTAACACAAATTTTATAGAAGGATCAAAACAATTAAACTTATTAACAAATTCTTTCAATTTATCATTTTCAACTACAAATAAACAATCATCAACATATCTGACAAATAACTTTACATATAAACAATTCTTTTTAATAATAATTTCTTCTTCCATATAATTAATATTATTAATTTTATAAAGATTACTTGAGGGTTGCTTACTCTGATAAATTTGTTAAAAGTATTTTATTTAATAGTAATATTTGTAAGGATGTAAAGGTTAAAGAAAAATATGATTTTATTTCTTTGCCATATAAATTGTCTTCTTATAAAATTGTATGTAGAAATAGTAAATTGTTTGGAAATAAGAAAATTGCTTGGAAAAGGGGTGTTACATTGAATAATTTATTAAATAATACAAAAGAAATTTTTGATAGAAAGACTATTCCTGGTGTAGTATATTTTATTCCTTATTTATTTGTAAGAAGGTTTACATAGATCAGAGTAGTTTGAGTTTAAATGAAAGAATAAAGGTTCATAAAAGTAGAGTTAAAAATAGATATCTTAGTTCTGCTTTGTATGTCCATGAAAAAGATACAGGCCACACTATTGATTTTGATGAAGCTAAGGTTGTCTTCTTTGAGAGAAATGAAATTAAAAGAAGAATTAAAGAATCTTTATTATTGAAAATTTATTATTCTGAAGCAATTAATTTATTTAAGAGTTCTTTTAATATTAAGAGTGGATGGGAAGTGAATGAATTTGTGGGTAATGTTTAATATTATATATATTGTGTAGTTTTTGTAGTTCTTTACACTTGAGAAGTCTGCTTGTAGCAGTGAAACCTTAGGTAGTGTTTTAATATTATTTTTATGCTGGTCTGGTTGAATTTTGGATTTGGGGTACTTTTCATTATATATATATATATATATATATATATATATATATATATATATATATATATAAAGAATGGTGAGCACATGTGATGTTCAGTGGTTTAATATCAATCCTGCCTAATAGAATTATGGTGACTATAATTATTAGAGAAGCAAAGACTACAATGCTGAACTGGGTTCAGATATACATGACTATACAAGTAAATGAGCTTGAAATGAAAATATTATTGCTTTATTTTAAAATCAAAGGTTTATAGTTAGCTATAAGTGGTGGCTAGAGGGTTGCATTAGATCCTAAGATCTAGGTGCGGTGCTCTCAGATACAAGGCTCTTCACTTATGAAAACCACAAGCTAGAATATAGTCTGGGAATATTGGATGGGTAGGCACTAGACAGGAATTTTATGCACAAGCCTTTCTGCCTTCATTGATTTCTTTGGCTTGTACTAAGTGGTGTAACTACATAGAAAGCTTTGCCTCTGCATAAACAGCTTGTGTAAGCATAAAGAATGATCATATGATGTTTAGTGGTTTAATAATGACATTAACTGTTGACATTTCTATCCTTCAGATATATTATCAATGAATTTAAATTTGAATTTGCAAATTATTTCAAAACATTAACAGGCTTTGAAAATGGTTTCCACTTATCTGAAATCAATAAAAAGATAGCTGATACTCTATTAAGAAGTGAAAAAAAATAGCTATACCAATACATTTTTTACTGAGATAACAAAATATATGATAAAAAGATGAAATATGAAAACTTTTAAAAATAGTCCACTAAGAATTCAATATCTAGAGTTTCGTAAAAAAGAGGTAATATTTATATAAGAAAATATAATTGTCAATTGACATGAAAAGCTATATGCCTCAAAATTGTAAAACATTTGGTATCAGAAGAAAAGTTATTTTGGCAATAAGAAGATAAAACGATTACTAAAAAAAAAAGGTGACATCATAAAATGTAAGAAAGAGTATATAGTAATAAAGAAAAAGAAAACAAAGACTTTTGATTTACCCAGTGTACTAAACTAAAAACTTAAACATCTAATTACATCTATGAAGAGAAAAGCTTCAGAAAATGATGAAATTATTATTGATACCCTAAAACAAACAAGTAAAGAAATAGACAAATGATTGCAAAAGTACATGGAAATGATGTAGTAAATGATTAAAAAAATACAATGATAATACTGATACTTAAGAAAATGATAAAGAAAATATTAAAAAAATTACGGACTTTTTAGTTTATTCCATGCAAAATCGTTGGCAAAATAATTACAACTTATCTCCAGAAAGCTTTGAATTATAATCAACCAAAAAAGAAAAAAATAACGTTAAAAAGCCACTATAGCCCATTGAATCATATACAAGTATTAAGAAATGTTACAGAAAGATCCAATGAATACGAGTTACTATTATATAATACTATTGATTTGCAAATTATGAAAAGACGTTTGGTTCTAAAAGCATTTCCGTGATGATTAAAGCGTAGGATCATTGAAATAAATACCAAGAATATTGTTGAAGAATATTAGCAGGAATAAATTTATATAAAGATGCTAAAACGTTATTCATTGAGAAAGGTATATATCGGGGTGATTCAATATCTCCAAAACATTTTCCACGATTATTACAAGAAATATTTTGTGGATTAATTAAATTAGAAGCTAATAGAGTAAAATAAATGGATATAATTTAAGTTATTGCAAATTATTTGGTTGTTTTAGAACTTCAGGAAATGTTACAACAGTAATCAGAAATAAAAAAAAAAAAAGGATTGAAAATAAAAGCTAAAAATAGTAAAGTAATATTTAATTAATTTTTTTCTGAAGAAAATAAAGTGATAACTGTGATTCAAAAGCAGTTAACAACTACAGAATTTTTGGCCAGATTATTAACACTGACAGAAGTATAAATGCATAAGATTAATAATAGAATTAAATTTCAACTGCATTCATTTGATAAAAATATTAAAATATATATTTTCTATTTGTAAAGAAAGGCCTTTAATAAATCCATTTTGCCAATTCTTACCTATGGATCTAAGATTTGGATATTCAACAGAAGACCAATACAGAATCATTTAACAAATTATGGAGAGATGTATATTAAGGATTATATCAAAATGCTTCAGTGAGAGAACAAAGATCCCTAACATCATTGAAAATATTAAGAGGCTTAAATGAAATCAGTCTAGACATATTGCTAGAAAAAATGATAGTAGATGGAGAGTTGAAGCCTTAAATCAGATACCAAGAGATTGTAAAAGTCCTAGAAAGAGACCACATGTTAGATGAATGGATGAAATAAGAAAGTTTGTTGGTGTGCTGTGGACAAAGGGATTTGAATAACTGGATTAACTTGGGGAGACCATCCTGCATTGGATTGGCAATGGTTGAAAAATATAATGATGATAAATACTAAATCAGTTTCTATAAATTTGAAAAATATCTCTTTAATATTACTTGTAGTTCATTTTTTAATCTTTTGGCTAGGAAGACAGGAAATCACATAACTTTCTCATATACTCACTTGTAATAAACTTATCTGTGAATGGGAATGTTATACATTTCTACGATCTGTATTCATTAACTATATCTATTAACTACTGCAACTTATTTTAAATGTCTCTATAGCATGATGCTTTGAAGAATATAAATAAAAGTCACATAATATATATTTTTTTCATGTGTCATAGCATCAGCCGGGAAGCAAACCCGCTACCCGGGACAACTGCTTGGAAGGCAGCTGTGCTGACCTCTCGATCACCAACGCTTGACAGTCATGTGATATTGTAATCGAACTACACGTCAATTGAAAAATAAATATTTTTTTTATTATTTTTAAAATTATAAAACAACAAATTAACAATTAGCTTTTAATCTAATTGCAAATGTTGGATATTACTTTTTAAAATAATTATAAAACTTACATGGGAATAAGTGGATAAAATCGTAAAACTTCAGAAATCACATTCTCTAACAAGTGAAGCTTTTGAATTTCTTCATAGGTTGGTATCTAAAATTATTAAGATTTGCTTTATTAAAAATTTTCTTTTGCTTAATAAATAGAATACAAACATATTTAAAATATAATATAAATTGCAATAGTCAAATATGTTTAAAAATACATACATACAAGCAACAAAGATTACAAATTATAAAATTATCATAGAAAAGCCTTTTTAGGCAAATTATGTTTTTTGCCCTTTTCAATATGTCTCTACGATTTAAAGCACATACAGCGACATCTATATCAATACTGAGGTTGTTTGGGATATGGAGCATTTATGGAAATATGTGAGAGATAATTTGGATACGATTGATTTGATTAAGATAAAGAAATTAACTAAATTATGTTTACATATGGAAAAAATAAAAAGTCAATTATCATATTTAAATAATTGTAAATTACATAAGGTTATGCCTAAAGCATGTATAATTAACGTTAGAAGGAATAAGAAGATCTCAAATAATAATAGATTAATATATAAATTGGAGAATTGTTTGTTGCAGATTTTTATAAATGAAAAATACTACATTTTTAAAAGAAGTTTGGATAGATTTAGAAGCTTAAATAAAATTATAAAACCAAAATTAAAAAGGATAAATGTCTGGGATAATTTCAAAGCTTTCTTAAATAATTATCGTAATAAATGGAATTATAAAATACACCTTAAATATACTAAAAAATGGGAATGGCTGATTAATAAATTTTCCACTAATAAATTACGCAGATATGATAATAATCAGCAATCTTATAAGTCTATGGAATATAAAAAACATGTTTCAGACAATTTTGTAAATTTAACTGACTATAAATTTTCACATGAACAAAGTAATTTACTGAGTAAAAATCCACCATTTATCCCATTTATAGACAAAGATATAAAAAGGAGGATTATAACAGACATTGAATTGGCACATATTTCATATGGGGTGAAAAAGAAATTACATTGTGTTTTAAATAAACATTTATACGAACTCAATATTTCTAATAAGGATTATAACTACAGGAAAATAAACGAAATTAGATATATATGTAATGGCTATGGGATTGTAATAAGTAAAGAAGATAAAGGTTGTCGTTTTGTTGTAATGTACACTAAGGACTATAATGATAGAATAGATAGTGTAATAAAAATGAGGGGTATAGTAGATTATCTAAAGATCCTACAAATAATATAAAAAATAAATATGTAAAATTGTTAAAAAAGATGAAGCTTAATAACATTATAAGTGATAATCAATATTATTCTTTATATCCTAATTCATGTGAGAAACCATATATATTTTGTAAGGTAAAAATTCATAAAGAAGATAACCCTTTAAAATTTTTGTTTAATTTTAGCAATTTCATTTTACATAAATTTTGTAAATATTTAAACAAATGGATAGCTGATATTATTGGTTATGGACAATATTGTATAAAAAATACCGAGGCTATTATTGATAAATTAAATATGATGAACATAAATAGAAACCACAGTATCTTTGTGATGGACATAGAATCGATGTACCCTAGTATCCCTAGAATTAAAAGTATTAGTATCATCATAAAGGCTTTATCTCTATATATCAATGATGATAGCATAATTAGTATTATAAATGAAGCATTGAACCTAATAAATAATAGTTTATATTTTAAATATAATAATGAATATTGGAGTATAAATAAGGGATGGGTAATGGGATGCGCGATTAGTGGGCTTATGGCATCTATGTTCATTAATGACATGGAAATCAATATTATAAAAGGCAGTATAATTAAAAAAGAAGTACTACATTATTTTAGATATGTAGATGATAGTTTGATAATTGGTAATAAGAGGGCAATATATAAATTATATAAACAATTTAATAATAATGTTGATAATATTAGGTTTACTATGAAAGAAATTGATAATGAAATAAGGTATTTAGATATTGAAATTATTTTAAATCAAAATAATGATATTATAATTAAGCATTTTATTAAAGATTATAAATTAAGGAAAATTATATCAATTGATTCAAAACAACCATGGATACAAAAGATGAGTGTAATTAAGAATTTTAAATATAAGAACGATAGATTTAATACAGATAGAAATATTGCTATGTTACAGAAGGATAAATTTAAACAAACATATATGGGATATGGATATGCAGCGCATAGTATTGACAATATATTTTCACAATATGGGGTAAATAGCACGAATAATAATAGATGTAGGACTAATAAACAAAAGAAGTGGATAAAAATTTCATATTTGCCTAGTGTATATAATATATTAAATAAAAAAAGTAAAAATTATATAGAAAAAAACATTAATGTGGGATGGGCTAATAGCAAAAATTTGGATAAATTGATAACTAATTGTAGGATGAAAGATGATATAAAATATAAGAGAGGAATGGTTTTTAAAATTAGGTGTAATTTTTGTAATATGGTTTACTATGGCCAGACATCAAAGCAATTGGGAGAAAGAGCTAAAGAACACAATGATGCTATTGCTAGGAAAGATGATAGATCTGCATTATATGTTCATTATTTGCAGTATGGACATAAAATAAATTGTATTGATAATATAAGTGTTCTTGATTATATTAAAAATGTTAATAGACGTAAAATATATGAAACAAACTATATCATGTATAATAAAAACAACTGTATGAATATATACAAAACATCCATTAAGTTAAATAATAAGTGGTTAATGGATAAAGAATGGATAGTTAATTAATTAATATATGTGGATATATATCCATTCAATATATATAACAGAGTAATTTTGTAGTAGAATTGAGAAAAAAAAATCACATAATAGATCGTGTCAGATATCCATTTGTTTATCTGTCTTCTCTCATATATTGATATAGATGTCACTGTATGTGCTTTAAATCGTGGAGACATATTGAAAAGGGCAAAAAACATAATTTGCCAAAAAAGGCTTTTCTATGATAATTTTATAATTTGTAATCTGTGTTGCTTGTATATATGTATTTTTAAACATATTTGACTATTGTATACTTGAAGTGCAACATAAAAAAGAATTGTTTTTAATTCTGATTCTTTTTCTGTATAATATAAATTGCTTGTAAGATAAGAAATGTTTACATAGAGTTTACATAAGAGGTTTTTTCTCCTGATCTTACATATAGTTTACATAAGTTTTTTCCTTCTGAACTTGTAGATTGGGTGTAACAGTTCTTTAATTTTCACTCCATTTCCAGATCTTTAACAAATATATAGCATCATTTTCCCTTAAACATATTCATATATTCTATTCTCAGTCTTCCCTTGCTGTTTTCTTCTCCATTCTTCCATTCATCAAATAACTAATAATATTTTTTTTAGTACCTCCAAATACTTTTATCATCTCCAAATAGACTTAATACTATTTAACATTTTTTTCTAGTTGTTACAATACCTTCATCACATGGTATGAATATCATACTTCAAAGACTCATAATCATTGTTTTCCTGAAGGTTTGTGATGATGGTGTTCTAATAGTATTTTTAAATTGAACTATTTCCATCATCTAATATGTGTATTGAATGTCTTTAGAAAAATTTAACTTTATTTAAATATTTCAAATACATTCAACTATTAGTAATAGCACATAAAACAGGTTAGTATATACACAATGTTTCGAGAGGTATTATTCTCCCCTCTTCTTCAGGTATTGGTAACCTGATCAGTGATAGTACTAGCATAGGATTTGAACCTGAATCCTTAGATTCTTGAGTATTGAATTTTAAGATAATGCTCTAACCAACTAAGCCATCAGCTTATATATTTATCTATGAGGTTGCTCTTGATTTCTCCACTTTTTCCTAAGAGCAAAGTTGATTAATTGGTTTCCATACATTATGTATAGTCACACTACATTGGCTTATGGGATGTTTTTGCCATTGTCATGTGAACAACAGTTTTAAATTTTTTTCTTTGTACTTCTTCTCTATACAATGTGTTTGTATTTTTCCAATTAAACATATATTCATTGGCACATACATGGTCTGCTACCTTAGACATATCTGTTTCTCTCTTCTAAAAATCAGTTTGAGTTCTTGCAAGCACTTTTTAATGAATGACTGGTCTCACCAATATATGTTCTTCCACATTCACATGGTATTTCATAGATGCAGTTTTTTCTTTTCAGCATTTCAAGTTTAGGCTTTGTAGATGTTAAAATTCCTTGTAGTGTAATATGACTCTGGAAAGCTGTTCTGATGTTATACTGATTGCAGATTGTCCAAAATTTGTCTATTTTTTGGAATGTATGGGTATACTACAGTATCAATAATTGTCTTTTCTCTTGATGGTTCTTTTTGTTGTCTATTTAACATTTTTTTAACAGCAGCTGATGGATAACCATTTTCATAAGAGTTTGTTCTATATAATCTTCTTTTTCCAAATCACTGGTTTTTGAACAAATTTCTTTTGCTCTGTTCCATAGTGATAGTATAACTCCATGTTTTGTGTTTCTGGTGTGATTGGGTGTATAAACTATGTATTTTCCTGTATGTATAGATTATCGGTAAACTGTAATTTTGATTTTGCCATGAGGGAGTCTTGTTACAAGAACATCTAAAAATGTCAATTTTTGTTCTTGTTCTGATTCTATTGTGAATGTAATTGAAGGGGATATGATGTTGATGTGTTTCCAGAAAGTTTGTAGCAGTGCTTCACCATGTGTCCATACAACAAATGTATAATCTACATAGTGAAGCCAAACTTTAAGTGAATATGGAGTAGTTTTCATGGCTAAGGGTTCATGTTCTTCCCTGTAAATATTGCTAATCAGGGGAGACAGTGGTGAGCCCATAGCAATTCCTTGATTTTGTTGGAAAAATTCTGTTTTATATTGAAAGTAGATTGTTTTTATGCTGAATGTTAATAGTTCCATTATACTATCAATAGGAAATATTGTTCTGGTTTGTAAACTATTATCACCATTTAATTTTTTTCTTACAATAGACAATGCTTCTTCACACGGTACATTAGTGAATAAACTTTCCACATCAAAACTTACCAGTAAGTTAGTTCTTTCAATTTTCATGTTTTTGATTAATTCTACAAAGTATCTGGAATCCCTGACAAAGGGCTGGGTCTTGTATGCCAAAGGACTTTAAACATTGAAAAGAAAAGTTGCCACATTTTGGCAAGGCGAATCTATAGAATTAACAATAGGTCGTAATGGAGCATGATCCTTATGGATTTTAGATAGAGCATACAGATGAGGAATTTTTCTGAAATATGATGTTATTTTATTTTTTTCTGAATCAGTAAAGTACTTCTGATTTTTTCTGAGAAATGCTTGTAACTCTGTTTTCCATGCTCAGTATTGAGAAATAGTCCAATATAAAAATATAATTCATAATCATTATTTCCGATCAATAGAAGCCACACTCCAGAATATCTAATTTAATTATATGCCTTTTTTATATTTTCTTCTTTCATATTTTTATCTATCTTTCTACAAGAATTCTCTAACCATTTGTTAAATTTGTATTTCTGTCTTCTGATGTTATTCCTAAATTTTTAAATAACTTTTTTTTTTCTTTGCCATTTTGCAATATCTTCCTTTTACCACCAAGTTTTGTACATAAATAAATGCAGTTTCAAAATAAGATTTACAAAAGTAAACTAATATCTAGATCAAATATATTTTAAAAAGAATTTAATTAGCAGAAAGTTAGACTGAAGTCAATATTTTAATCTCTTATGTAATAAGTTGTCTTTTTTTTTTCACCAATAAAAATTGTAATTATATATATGTCAAATTCAAGAATTAATAGGAATAAAGTTAACATTGAAGGGAAGAATAATATAAAAAACCAACAGCTGTCAAAGACATTGCATGCTTACTTTTAAAAGGGTTAAGGAATTATTTAAACTATAATATTAATATAATTCTAGTGTTTAAATCTTACCATTGACATAAGCTTGTTATGTAATAGTTAATAGTTTTGTTAATTGTTAGATTTGTCTGGTATTTAATTTATTGCTGTCTTCTCTGCCATTTGTTTATTTTGACAAAAAATTCTACTCTCCATGATCTAGTGACAATATTATACATATATGATGGGACAGCTGAGGCAGGCATCAGTAGTGGATATCCTCATCAATAAATTACAATTTTTTTCTAGACTATAGATCTAGTGGCGCCCTCTAATAGTTGATGTTAAATGCAGGCTATCTGGTGTAATATATATATATTGAAGCAGTCAATCTTAGCTTAAGATTGAGCTTCATGGTTCCATCTACTAACCTGTATTCAAACCCTATATCCCATCCTGCTTCTTTTGTTGTGTATATATATTTGAGATGTGCGCCTAAGTTATAAAATTTTAATGTTTCAATAACATTTTTTAAAATTATTATTAATTCTTTTTTAATTAATTATTAATTTTTTTTTATTAAAGTATATAGGTGCAGCTCAAATATATATATATATATTGAAACAGTTACATCTATTTCACCTATTATCTTCGATAATAGTATGTATTTGTTGTACTCAGATGGCGTGTATTTCTTAAATTTTAAAAACTTTGTCCTTATAATATTGCGAGTATGTGCGTATATAATCGTCCTTAAAAATTATAAATATAAAATTATAGTCTCAAATGTTTATATACGAACATATTCCATTAGATTTGTTAAAACTGAAATAAACATAACTGTATAATTAAAATTTATCTATATAGTAGCATCATAAGTTTAAATTTATAATATTACTTATTTTTCAATATTCTTTCTAAATAATTATTTAAGTCAGTATTCATTTTGAATAATTTCCAAGTTAGATAATTTTCTGTCTTTTGTTTGCTTAAAATTACAAGCAGAAAGTTTTATCAGTTTTAACACTTCGTTCTAAAAATAAATCTTTGGCTAAAATTTGACCTATTTAAAAATTATAACCAAGACCAATTATAATATTCAGTCAGGCATAAATCTATACAAAAATCTTTACAAATTGCTTATGACCATTCTCTTGAAAATACATCTTTTAACCATGACGTCAATTAAAACAATAGAGTCTTACCAAGTCCAGATTTAGATATACTTAAAATTTTTACTAACTGGATATTTGGTTAAAGGTTAGTTTGAACTAGTCATCAGGTGATGGGGCATGACTCAAAGTAGGAGGTTACTATTGTCAAAAATATAGGATAAAAAGGGGCCCAAATAGCCATCAAAGAGCCTCTTCCATCATCTATAATCATCCATCTTAAGTTTTTGTTGTTGCTGTGAAAATTGTATTTGCTGCCGAAATTATTTCCGAAGACCACAGAGCTGAAGTTCAGTAAGAAAGCTGTTTCTGCCGTTTTAGAAAGCTGAACCTTAGAAAATTACCATCCAAGCTGCTACCAAGATGACCGTTGGCTAGAAGACAAAGAGACAGCCGTTTGCTCTTCACGGGCGGCTAACGATGTGAGAAAACCTCCACCATGCCCATCACAGTAAGAAAGAAGCTGTACCTGAGAGACCAGGGAGTTCCCGACCAGAGAAATGGGGAAAGCTGCCACAGAGTTAAATTTGCGCAGCTACATCCAGACTAAAACCTAAGAGAAGCCCAGCCTGACTGAATATAGTTGAGAAGCACATGGAGACAATGCCTTAAAAGAGACTTTGCCGGTAAATCCTCTCTGACAAATATTAAATCTCATAACTAAAACGTATTCTAAATAAAAGCTAGCTAACTAAATCACATAATTAATTATATTTTCTAAATGTTCAATTAAAATGTTTATCTTAAATCTGTTTAAATCTTAGAACACTCTTCAAATTCTTGCTTGATCATTAATAATTTTAAGTAGTCGTTGATCATTAATAATTTTAAATAATCCTAAACATCTAGTTTCTATAAAACCATACAAGAAATTCATTTCTAAATTATAAATCTTATTGATTGTTTATGCAATTTATTCTTATGTCATCTATATAGTTTTAAGTTCATGTTAATTGATTTATGCTGTGTTTTTATCAGAACGGAGTCTTGTGTGTTAATAAATTATCGGGGGGAGGGGAGTGAGTAATCTCTTTTATCATATCAGAGTATTGCGATATAAAGAATATAGTCAAAACTCTTTTCTGAATTATATGTGATAGAGTGAATCGATATTTATAATGCCCGAACAAGTTATTTAAAATCTTTTGATAAAGTTATTTAAAAATGTATGTTTGCGTAATTATTTAAAACGCATCTTTTTCTCAAGTTAATTGAAAATGAAAATGTTTTGCTAAAGTTATTTAAAAGGTATATTTAGCGTCTATTATTTAAAACGCATCTTTTCTAAAGTTATATAAAATGAAAATGTTTACTATTATTTAAAACGCAGATTTTGCCCAGATTATTTAAGAATTATATTTGCGTAAGTGATTTAAAATATGTATTTTGCCCGTTATTTGAAAAAGTATATTTTACGCAAGCTATTTAAAATATAGATTTGCATTCGTTAGTTAAAACCCATTGTTCATTATTAGTAAGATCTATTTTGACAAATTATTTAAGATGTGTAATTTATTTAAACATCAATAATTTGTGTGAGCTATTTTATGACTCATATTTTATTATTTAACAACCAGTTTGATATTATATCTAGTTATACTACATATAACTAATGTTCCCAGTTCTATAAGTAGCTATGCAGAAAAACCTTAAATCAGATTCTCATTATCGCCATCATTTTATAATTTAATAATCTCATTTATGAACTTGACCGGTGGTAGTAGCACTGAAGAAGCTAAGATTTTGGCGTAATTAATGTATAAAATATTAATTTAGCGTCGCGAATGTATTGCTAATTTGCATAAATATGCACATCTACTTGCTATGTATATAATGGCCCATCTCAAGATTGTTCAACGTCCAGTCACACCTCGAAAGTTTAGGCCACTGCGACAATTCTTCGTATTTCATCAAGTCACGCCTCGAAAGTTTAGGCAAATGTGACAGTTACTCGTACTTAACGGAACCAAAGCGTTTCCAAAGGGCTCATAAGCCAATCTTCTGTTCACTTAATAAAAAGGCCTCTTCCATTATAGCAAGCAGATCGGTTAGGGAACTGTTTACTGGGTAATAAACCCAATTAAGAATGCATTCGAGTCGCACTTATCGGATACTCTAGTTTCTAACGCACTAGAATCTAACGTTCCACTACCATCACATCTCAGTTCAACTTCCCTAGAAAGTACTTCGGCTTTGATCCGATCTTGAGTCTGATTTAATGTGTTTATCTGTATAACAATTATATATCACGCAAATGTCTCTATAATCTGATTTTGAATATATTTATAATATAATCTTAAACTTAGTAATTATAATATAAACTCAAACTTAGTAATAAGGATATAAACTTAATAATATAATCTCTATCATTCATCAATAAATCGATCACTCTAGCTAATTATAACCGATTTCAAATATATAAGACATGGCATGAATTAGAACATGAAAGATGACATAAGCTTATTAAAAAGTCATGCTTTGTAATATTATTTATACCCTGAGCATCCACTCATTGCTTTGAGATATTATTGTATAACCTTGATAACCCACTCATTGCTTTGCAATATTATTTGATAACCCTGAGAATCCACTCATTGCTTTGTATTATTATTTGATAACCTAGAGAATCCACTCATGGTTTTGTAATCTTGTTTTATAACCCTAGTGTTCCCTCATCTGTGTGTGGGCTAGCTATACACATCGTGCTATGCGTCAATATTTATTAAATGTTATATTCAATTTATGAAATATAAATTTGTCTCAGTCTCATTACTTGCTTATTATCTTATGAATCACTAGTTAAGTTATATAATAGAATATGTAATAAGGGGGGAATGTTTCATGTTTTACTGCTTTGCTATTGCTGGAACGCGATCAAAGAGATATCGAGTGTAACCTCAGGCATGTCATTCGCGATGGGTTGACTTGGAAGCACGAGTGAGAGAGTTGAGGTATGATCAGACGTAGAGTATTACTATCCCGACTTGGTCAGCTTTTGGTTCTCTGGCTTGGACTCTCAGTCTGTTGAGCAAATGTACAAACCTGACCATTACAATATATATATATATATATATAGAAGCAAAAACTTACTAACAAAATATTGATTTTTTAAAAATATTTTATTATATGTCATTTTTTAAACTTTTTCTTTTTAAATTGCTTGTTTTTCCTATTAATCTGTATATTTTGTATAATCCAAAATGGAAGATGCAACTGTTAATTGTCCAAAAATAATTAAAGGGTTGGAAACACTATTGTTTTAATCTGGGGAAAGTATTATTAAAGTTTTTACTTAAAATAAAATGGGAATTAAGATTAAAGATTTTCTTTTGTTATAAACATTTTTGTCAAATCTATTTCTAATCTGGAAATGGATTTGAATTTATTTTTGAACATTATCTTACTGTTGCATTTTCAAAAACAATGGACAAAGAAGTGTAAAATTTCTGTTAGATCAGAGATTAGATTTTAAGGCTAAAACTAAGTAATTAAAAGCATTCCAGAAATACCTGGGCAGAGTACAAAATGGTCAGATTTTAAATCACCAAGAGATAGATTAGTTACTATTGAGAGAACTGTATTGTTAACATATTACACGTCACTTGAAACTTAAAATGATGTAGTAAATCCACCACCTTTCTGACCCTTGTGGGTCATCTTTCCCGCTAATGTACCAACTAACTGCTGCCTGAAATGAAGGAAAGACTAAAGTAAAACTTTGGAATGCTAAATGGATTCTTGCTGTCACAAAAGAACTGCCATGCATGAGCTGGACTTTTTAATATGGACTCTTACAATGGTGCAAGGTAAATTATTTCAAACCGTCACCATTGAAACTAAATCTAGCTTGCATAACTAGTCTCAAACTCTACTATCAATTTCTCCTGATGTATAATTTAATTTTGTAACTTTTCTAATATGTAAATTGATCTCAAATAATTTCTATAAATTGAAATCTCTCTCATATGCTCTAACTTTCTTTAACCTTGGTGCGGTCATTTATTTATTACTTGATTTTATATATATGCTTTTCTTATTAATATGCCAATCTCAAACAATCTGACAAGTTGAATTTCTCAAATATTTTCTTTCTTTTAAGTAAACTCCATGAACTAAGATTACTAACATCCCCATAAAATATAATTTGATAAATTAATACATTCACCAGATTGTTTTATGAGTCAACATTTTATTTATGTTTTAGTATAAAAATATATCTGTTTAACTCTGGATTTTCTACCTGGGGTAAATTCAGAGCTTAGGCTAATTAATGCTTTGAAATCTTATTTATCTTATAAATGTTATTATTCCAATTCTGAAAAGGTGACCGATTAGTTGTTTTCTATAACTGCTACTTTTCTTTTATTTTTCCATACTCTTAAAATATCTTATGATTAAATATACTCAGTCATTGTAAAATTTGCGAAGGTGGGATTGAATCATTTTTAAACAGCAGAAAAAGAAGGGGGTAAATTTTAATGTATATTTTACTATTTTATAAGTAAAATCTTGTATATATATATATATTATAGTGGCATCACACATCTGTATAAATTATGGCATTCAAACTAGGGTCATTTATTTTTAAAGCAGTAAAACTTATTCAATGTCATTAGTGACATTTATCATTACTGCGTTACTGACATTCAGCTTATCCTCATATATATATATTACATGCTTCTAATCTTGATCTGGGGGTTGCGACAAGTTCGAACCCATAGATTTCTTCTCAAGTCTTGTCCTGAGGATAGTTGACCTACCCAGGACTATTTATGTCATATAAAATGGCCTCTGGTGGTGATCACTAAGTCTGGCACATGCAATGCCTATCCACTTTCTTCATATAAAAGGCCTGCACATCGGTGATATCCATGGCATGCCTTATCCACATTTCTCTAAGTCCTGCCCAAAAAGGGGGTCTTAGACTTTGTCTTTCATCCAGAAGCATGACTTTTCTTGTTATTTTTTGGCTATTATGTCAGCACCACAAACTTCTTCGTATTATTATTTCTTTTGCTTCATGACCCAGTTTTAATGCTCTAATATTAAAATTGTGCTCTGCTCAAAATATATAATAGACAGGGTATGAGCACAGACTTTCACATGACTAAATGCCAACTACTTTGAGTTTTATTAATTAAATTAATTTCAGTCTTATACAATCTCACCATTGTAACTTATTTCTGTATTTATGAGTATTTATATGCCTTTGGGAAATAAAGCATTCTTATTACCAGCGCTAATTAAAAGAAGTTTCATGAAGTATTTTGTCATATAATCAAATATGTTTTCAAATGTATTTTATTTATTTTCATGACTGTAATGGCATAAAAATGGTTTATATTATAACTGTAATGAATCTCGGAATGCTCCCCGAAATAATGTTAGTCACCATGTTTCAGAACCGTAATCCAAAGCATTAATAGCAATTTTATGTGAATTCTTACTAATAATTGATTGGCATGTTAATATTGGACCCACCAAAGATGTGTGTTTATTTCTAATATATTATTTAGCTAATAAAAGAGCATATGAGAAATAATAGCGTGAATGACAATATATAATTATTTATTGTTTGGTAGACCGCTTGCTCATTTACGCACATACTAATGTATACAATTAAGTCATATATGTAAATTAATAATTTGTCATTATATTAAACTATATTTTTATTGTCTAACTTATTTGAGTAGTTCAAATTCCTTTTTTTCCACTTCCACACATACAGCTATGCATGTATATATTTTAGTTAAATCATAGTTGATAGATGTCTCATTAGCCTCTCCTCTCTGCTAGTGAGACAGATTTAAAATTAATTCTCGTGTGCCATCATTGTTATATTATCCATTAGGTGTTTGATTTGGGGCTTAGAGAGTGGGTTCGAATTCAGGCTGGTCCCTGACCTAAATCTCAGGCTTGACTGGGTTTGAAGTACAGTTTGTGAGTTCCAGCTCATGTTAGATGAATAAACATGTTTTGACCAGTACAATATATATATATTTCAAGATACTGTACAAGATTTAAAAATAGACTGCGTGAGATGGATGGATGAATTAAGAAGTTTGTTTATGTTAAGTGTAGAGAAGAGACTATGAATTAAAGAAACTGGATGACAGCGGAGCAAAACAGTTATTTTGAAGATGTGATTATGTTGGCATAAGTTAAAAATATTAAACATCTATTATCAATACTTTTATCAGTAGAATTGTATAAATTTAGATTGAGTAATTAATTTATGTATTATTTCCATTAACAATAATTACTTTTGGTTTATATATTGGGCATATTATTGTATAGTAACATGACAATTAGCATCTACATTTTTATTTTTGGAACTATGCTATAATATAGGGAATAACATAATTATTATATATACATATTGGAGCAACAAATATTAAAAAAATCTATATTCTAATTATTACTAAAAGAATTATATTGAGATTAAATTTAGAAAGATAGTAGCATTCAATCATAAAAATACTGTTTCCTTTGATATATATATATATATATAAATATATATATTATAAATGTTATATAATGAGTATGCCAATAGCTCTTAACAAGCTTTTCAGAATATCCCCAGACCAGTATCATGCTTTAGGAATTCCTCAGTGAGGCACTAGGAATGTTTGAATATCCTAGCACCTCACTGACGAAAACCAGAGCTGGAAACTGGTCTGAGGTTAAGGAAATTCTGAAAAGCTTGTTAAGAGCTATTGGGATACTCATTATATAACATTTGTAATACAAACTTATTAAATTAAATCATGTGATATATGACTTGATTACCTTGTGATATATATATATATATTGTAATGGCCACTCAATCCATCCTTGAACACAGAGAGTGCCAACAGATCACTATGTATCTGGAAAATTTATTTACTGTGATCAAAAATGGATGAGGATGATGGTTTGTGCCGACTAGACTCAGGGAGGAACAACAAATCTTAAATATTGTTCTGACAATTGAGAAATAAAATCACTAAGACAAACGTCAGCCAAATTAAGCTTAAACAATTTGAAAATTTTATTAACAGTAATATAAAGTTTAACATATAGATTTAAAGCAAAAAGATAAAAGGTTAAATAAATTTAGCTAACAAAATATAAACGTTGACCTAGATTTTTGTAAGTTATTTTATCAGAGAATGTACAGGAGTAGAAAATAATAAGACATTGAATACTTAAGCAGAAAAAAGCTCTCTTTTACTATAATTTATAAAAGGAAATTAACATTATCTTCCTGCTGGTGACTTATAAAAGAACAACAATCCTAGTTTCCTGATTCAGAGATATATAAAAAATATATGGTCTTGCAGGAAACCAATGAAATGGCACCAGTGAGCATTTCTTGCACCCGAATAATGTATCGAGACAAGAATGTCATATTGCCAGTAGGACAGTCCTTCGATATACTATCTTTAAAGCAATTCAAGGCCGATTTACATGCAAGACAAAAGAAAAATATGATTACGATCTTACATAATCTAGAAAATAAGAAATCTCTAACTACAGAAATTCAGAACAATAAACATGATAAACTACCAGCCAAAAGATTTTGCGGTATAAGCGAGCAAATTATAATTATGCAAGACTGCTAAAGCATTTAGAAAAAGTTAGACATATAAATAGAGATATATTAAACATATAAAAACATAATCTCACAATATACTTCCCAGTAAACAAAATGGAAAAAAAAATTGGAATCTTAAAACTAAGGTTCTAAGACACACTATAAATACAATTATAAGCAAACAAAACACATGCTCTAAATATTTTAAATTTAATAAACAAACGATATAATAAAATATGTTCTTTTAAGATTAAGCTGAGACTTAAAATTTTACCCTGGAAAGAATAAAAGAAACATGTTACCTCGAGGTATAAATTTACAATTAGCAGATGTCTTCCAGTGCAACATATATAGTTCATTCCATAGGGAACTCCAACGAAGACTTTAGGTTTTCATTTTTATCAGAAGGCAGGAGCCAATGTTAGGGAACAGTTCCAACATGAGTTCTTATGGCATGATTTTGCAGGACAATTTGGCTCTGGATCCGTCTTTAAGTTTGGCCTAGCCTGTCATGGCAAAAATACTATTGAAGCAGTTTTGTCTTGTGTATAGTTTTGGCATTGAAAAAATTATTACAGCACAGCACTAAAATTGGTGTATTACAAGTTGCAGAAACACTAACAAGCAGCATCAATAATAATAGCTGGAAAATAATCAGCCCACAATCCCAGGTCTATTTCTAGGAGCTCTTACCTTTCCAAAAACATTTTATTTTTAATTAGTGGTTTTTTCAACAGGGCAACTTTATCTCAGTCTTAATCCTAATTAAAGATTCTCCCCAGAGTTAATCTTATTTATAATTAATTCCAAAATATTTAAAAACAAGTCTCAGCTTACTTAAGATAAATTATAAACAAACGAGAATGCAATTGAAAGTTTGCCAGCCTTTAATTAATTTGATAAAAAATTAAAAACAAGTGGTAAAAGAAACTATTTTAGAAATAAATTTTATAACAAAACAAATAAAATGATATATATATATATTTTATACATAAATGAGTATGTGTGTCAATACATGTACTCTTATAAACAAACTTTCAAATGCTTTCTTGTTAAAAATTTAATAAAACCAAAAGTTAGTTTTATTTTTGATGAAGCGACTTTTGAGATGGATACTTTCCAGCTCAATATATATATATATTGAAATGTATGTTTCCATGAATAAAAGATGTTTTAGAAAGCATGTTTTTGGGAATAACCATGTTTAATAGAATAAAATGAGATAACATGTATCCTCTATTGGGACAAAAAATATATAGTAATAATTATGTGAATATAGTATATAGAATTGTTTCACATGGTTGTTATATCACATGGTTGTTGAATAGTATGATTTACATTTGGAAGTAATTTTTATATTTATATGAAGTAAGAAACTTTTTTAAATAATTGTTAATTTTATTGTTTCTCCATCATGTTTACTAATGCAGTTTTGTTTTTAAAAATTTCTATAGCTTTTCTAAATTCTCTTTGATCATGGTTATTGCATGTGGATATAATTTTGATATTTGGATAGCTTATATGATGGCCAGTAGAGAATGTTATCATATTGAAGCATTAATAATAAATTTATTTTATTCTATAAAACATGATTACTCCTGAATACATGCTTCATTATATATATATATATTAAATCCACTACCTCCTAATGATAAATACACTCAAGACATAATACCTAAAAAACAAACACAAAATCTGAATAAAACATCATAGGATATATACATATAACAGCTTACCTCTCCATTTACATTGTTGTCAATTTCTTCTTGAACTGCTCTTTGAACTTCAGGATAAAGAACCAAATGATGTGTTGTCATGCTTATAGCACCAAGTGTTGTATCAGAACCAGCTATCAAGAATAGCAATGTGTTTGCAACAATTTCTCTATTGGTCATTCCTTTTTTAACATTCCAAGTTTCTCCTGGTTTATACGAAATATCTGTATCATTTTTTTCAGCAAGAGACTCATCTACAGCATTTAGCATTAGTTGAACCATATCCATTCTATGTGTCTTAAATTATATATATATATCATTAATTTTACTTCTATCTTTTATTAAAGAAATTCTGATTTTTTTGAAGTGGCAATATTTGATGAAAAAAAATCAATCAATCTTTTTCTAGATGTATGTTTCTGTCAATAACCTGGTATCATCAGCAGCCCTGATATTATTTGAGACCCTATAAAATAGATATAACCAATTTCTATTTAAATTTATTCACAAGGTTCAGTATGGTACTAAAAGTTGAACATGAATCTGGTTGTAATTTAATTAAATCCTTTTATATTAAACTCTTTTTAAAATAATCTTGCTTTAAAATAAACATTTAAATATGCACATAATTAATTAAAATATTTTTTTTTTATTAAATGCTTTTATTTATCATGTGTTAACTTACAAAAAAATAATTGTTTCTTCAACCAGAGTCAAGTATTTTTGATTTAAATTGAAATAAAAGCATGAGGAGTCCAGTAATTAATTAATTAATTCAGGCATTGACTTGAATAATTTCTGGAACTACCATACTTTTATTTGGAGTTAAATCTAAAAACTTAAATTGTGGTTGAACCAACAATTATTTTTTAGTGTACTGTAAATAAAAATATTTAATTAAAAAAATTATGTCTATTTATTTGTAACTTTTTAGTATTGGCATAGTAAATAAAATTGTAAAATGATATTGTACTTTAAATCAAATTGATACTTATAGTTTATATATATATCACTAAATATTTCTAACTATAAGTTAATATGTATATCTCTTATGTATAATTTAGTAGGTGTTCATAATTATATATGTGTGTGTAATAAAGCATTAATTGTGCTGAAGGAAATTGACCTCTGATCATGTAATGTTTTCATAACTATTATAAAACACACACTTAAAATATGTAAACACTCTTTCTGTTGAAAATCATTTGATATTTTTCTTTTTATTTCATTTTTTTTAAAAAAATACTTAACAAAACTATATTGTAAACAAACTTCCCTTAATACACATGAATTTACTTTAAATCAATTTGATACTTATAATTTATATATATATATTATTAGATATTTCTCCAATAGTTAATATGTAATACTCCTTATATATTATTTAGTATGTGTTTATAATTATATATGTATATAATAAAGCATTAAGTAATTTAAATTATGAAAACATCCATTTTGTTGAAGTGTTCTGACATTTTTTTTCATTTGAAAAAAAAAAAATTAAAAAAGCTTAACAAAACTATATTGTAACCTAACTTTATTTTATTCTAACTTAAATTAAGCTTTAAATTGGAACTAAAATATTGCACACATTACTTAAAATGTATTAAAGTTCTAAAAAAAAATAATTTAAATTTGATATTAAAATCTTCAAAATTTTCTCAGTTAGTGCTACATATCTAAGAAACTAGATCGTCAACCTAAAATATGATAGTGCCTTGTCATTTTGATAGTGATTTAAAATAAAATGTACCAAATTTCAACAAATTATATTGAATTAAAATCTATTAATCTGCAATTTTAAAATATAACTTTACTCAAGCTTTTAATCAAAACCAAAAAAATCTCTATACCACCCTCTCATTGGTATCACTTAAAACATATTGATGTTCTAAAAATACATTTTAAATTTGACATCAAAATATTAAAAATTTACCTGCCCTGTGGTCCAGATCTATGAAACATATCACCTATCTAATATATTATAATGGCCTATCACAATGGTAATGATTTAAAAGAAATGCACCAAATTTCAACAAATTACATTGAATTTAAATTTATTAAATGCCTATTTTAAGATTTTATTTTAATTTAAAAATTGAAAGTGATTGTAAAAGTTTACAAACAGAGATTGTAACATAAATAAAAGCATTTAATAAAAATGAATTTAATTAAAGCTCTTACTTGTTTATTAACAATAAGCTAATAGAAAGGCAGCTTTAATAAACTTATTGCTAGATTCACATTCAAACATGAAAAGCATATTAAATTTAAGTATAATGTTTACTATATCTGATAAAGTGTCAATTAGTTACCAAGCTGTGATGACACATTGATAGAAAAATCAGTCCAATAAATGATTTGTTGATTTTTTTATCAAATGTTAAAAAAGATTTAAAAAATTCTATAAAGAATATATATATAAAGAAAATACTATTACATTTTTTGTGTTGTTTGATTAATTATTTGTGTGTGTGTATAAAAGTTGATTAATCAAATTCACATTCAAATATGGTAAATGAATTAACCAAATTTTTAAATACAATCAAATTGCTTCATAGTGGCATGGATGAACAATGTCTGCTATTCACATTTTATGTCCTTGGAAGCTTTGATGATTTTCATTCCAATGTTTAACCAGAATCTTGAATATTTAAAGATTTATTCATTAATATATTTATAGTACTTTATTGTTTCAGTAATTTGCTGTAGAATAAAGTATAATCGGAAATAAATTTTTTTCATCCATTTTTCAATTTGCCTGTGCAAAAGTGAGAAGAAATCCACAGCTTTAAAGGAGACAAGTCTTCCCATCTTCCATACGTTTTTTTGACAAAACAGATACTTTCAACATTATTTTCTTATTGTACAATATAATAGATGAGGGATAAATATCTTTAGTGTTTTTTTAATTTGATTTTATAAATATTTCCAATGATAAAAGAATATAAATTTTTAGAATTTTGATTGATTTTTTTCAAATACTTTACCGATGTATGCTTTGAAATATTACAAGATCTTAAAATTTAGATTCTATAATTTTCATTTCATATGTATCAATTATTTATTTCATAAGGCCAAATATTTCAAAGTGCTAGAAATTTAATTAGATATCTGTCTATAATTTATTAGGTCAAATATTTTACTGATCTCTATTTTTTTCATTTTTTAAAATATTACAATATTTGTTATTGGATATAAAATGTGATTTATTTCTTTAGAAAAAGTCTTTGAAAATGTTAGTGTGCTATTTAGTATATACATTTAAAAAAAAAAAAAAAAATCCAGTTTTTGAGACAAAAAGTGTTAAAAAAAGATACCCAGTCCTTTTAAAGGAATAATATTTACACATCCATATCAATGGCTAGAAAAAACAACTATACAATATCTGTAAACTTCTCAAGTATTCCCAGTAATATAAATATCAGAAACATCTCGTATTTAAATTAGAAACATGATTAAAAAAATAAATCATAACTTTTTAATTCATATTACTATATACTATAATGTCATTAAAGAAAAGGGTGTATAATGATGAGATAGTTACCATTTTTTCTCTATTTATTTTTTCATATACTTGTATGTGATAGTGTTAACTAACTTTATAGATATATCTTGGATATATGACATTTGTTTGGATATGTTTGATAATATCCATGTTGGAGCTAAATACAGAAAGTTACATAGAATTATAAATTTATAATAAATTCAACAATCCAGAACATTTATATATCACTTGTTTATAATTGTTAACTACTAGAAAATAACATGGTTTATCATTAATATTTTGTCTAAGATTTACAACCATGAACAAGTATAAAATTTAAATTAACCAAAGTATGATTAACATTTCAAATTAAATTGGTTTAAATCAAAAATATGCCTTTATAATTCTTGGCATAGTTCTTCAGTTAATGTTAGCATAAACATTTTCTATATTTTTTTTCAAGTATTAGGTTAGTCTGTGTATGTACCAGTTAGTTACAGTGAGAGATATTTTTTCTGCCGTTAACATCTGAGTTAATTTAAATTTCACATACGCTTGTAGGTGTTTAAATATATGTGGTATTTATAAAATCTTAGGCACACTTGAAAATGGAGCACCATGTTTTTCAGCTGTCTCATGTCCCATGATATTTACTATATTATTGGTATCACTAAATATTTATTATTCTTTGTATGATTCACCAGTTTGTACTAATATATTTTAATGATTGAGCATGTGTGTACATATTTATAAGGCAGCCAAATCCTCAGTCTTTCTAGTTTAAATTAAAGCCAATTTAAGTGTAGTTTTATTAATATCTCCTTTAATTTAAATTTTGCACTTGTTATAGTTGTTTAAATATCTCCATAAGCAAGTCTTAAGTAATAAAAATGATGATATTGACTGAATGATTTCAGAAAGACTACAGATACTAGAAAGATTCAGATTAATTTTGGGTTCATTACCGATTTCCTTCAAAATGATTTCATTGATAACTATGGCAAAAATATCAATAGCCACTATTCAGATTATTGAAAGCTGTTGGAAAGCTGAGTATTTAAAGTACAGTAAATAAGCAAAATTCCAGTAAGTATAACATAATTATTTTATTCGATCTCTGTCAATAAGAGATTAATAATAATTCATCAAGGTGAATAAAATATCAAAATATCTTTTCCATCACCTTTGATAATACTTATCTTTGTACAAAGGTGGTGTCATGTTAGAAAGAACACCCTCACAGTGCAATAGTTTATATTTCTAATAATGTTAGTCATTCATGGATTAAATTTTTGTACACAGTGAAGAAATAGAAATACCAAAAATGTAGAATGATCAACTAATTTCCATATTAGTGATTTTTCAACAGAGTTAATCTATTATTTATAACTACTTCAATAAATGACAGGATTTGTGTTTTCTCTATTTATAATGAGGGTAAATATTGGGAAATTCAATCTATTTTTTCAGATATTAAGGATAAGTGAGAAATACAAAAAATCTTCAAGTCAGTCTATGATAACAAAAAAGTAGTTGTATGGTAATTTTTCTCAAAATCATGTGATATTAACGGATCATAATTTCAGATTGAACATTTAAAAATCCATATGGTTAGTCCAAGCTGAATTTGTTTGTCCATTATTCAACAGAAAATTATCTCAAGTTCATTTCTGAGCACATCATCTATTTCTGTGCTTAGTCACGTAGGCAGAGTCATATCTTTGAATAAAAAACCATACCTAGATCTTTTGGGAAGAAATGTTGAA
Organism: Epiperipatus broadwayi; assembly: GCA_028023455.1. Classification (NCBI taxonomy): domain Eukaryota; kingdom Metazoa; phylum Onychophora; class Udeonychophora; order Euonychophora; family Peripatidae; genus Epiperipatus; species Epiperipatus broadwayi. The sequence continues at coordinate 205,753 of JAQFVV010012542.1, read as the reverse complement.
GGTTCTGGGTAAAAGTTTTAAGATTTACATAGCTAATAATTTGTTAAAAGTCAAATTAGAATATGAATGAATTAAAGCATCCATTCTTTATTCCAGATTATCTTTAAGATTATTAGGATAATTAACCCAGTCTATTACTTGACTTTGGAATAATCTACTGCAAAATTGATTAGTCAATGTACACTGAATGGGTAATGCCAATCAATGTCTAGACTAGGATCAATGTGCATATATTGAAAGTGTAGCTGCAATCATTAAAATACCTAGTTGTGGACCTAGTATCATCCTCAATATAAGATATACATGATTATTTATAGAAATTCTACTCATTAGAGTGTTTTAATTTCAGGACATTATGCTAGATAATGAAAAAAATGCAGATGGTTGTTATATGTGTATAAAGTTATCAAATATTCCAATTGTCAAAACCCAATAGCTTGATTATGTTGCTAGTACCATAATTCATTAAAGAAATTTAGCTAAAGTTTGAGGTCAGAGATATACAAATTTGAATTAAAAAGCTTAAGGTGGTTGAATCTCAGATCATTAGCTTAGATAATACAAAATTGATGGTTGCTGTATATGTAGATCTGTAAATTCAATTTAAAAAAGCCATGCTCTAATGATTTTACCAAATCATGCAAGATTGTAAATTCAATATCAATTGACAGCTATAGTAATAAGAAAGTAATCTTTTACTTTTATTATTACCAAAAGGTGGATAATGATCATCCAAGATGCCAGTAGATAGCTTTGAAAGAGTATTCAAATGATTTATTACTGGAAAGTTCATAAGAAGTTGAACACTAAATATAGCAGAAATGGTCTATAATCCATGGATCACGAACACCAAAGCATATACCATGTAACATTCTTCTCCTAATGCTAAGATTGAATATAATCTAAAAAAGTCAAAACATGCTTTATTCAATATATACTGGACAATAATAAAAAGTGGCTTCTGGTAAAATTCATTCCGTGGTCATAACATTGAAATTTAAAGAGAATTTTGTTGCTTTACTTCTAAACTTGCATTGAACACTTTATTTTTAGTTGTCTATCATTTTTAGCACTGTATAATATGAGTAAAAAACAAGAGCAGCTTTACTCTCTAGCGCCATCTATATCAAATTTGAGTAACGACTTATGAATGAACTTAAATTGTCTATTCCAGACAGATTTCTGGTTTTGCCCCTTATCAACAAAGTTTAACATCAAAAAAACGGAAGTAATGTAATTATGTATCTAACCACTTCCTTTATCTACATTTGACTATTGTAGCCAAAATTTTGAAATTTAAAATGGCCAGTATAGTTACTAATGATGTGGGATGAGGTAAATAAAAAAAGGAACTTGAGAATTCTCAAATATTATATTTTAAAAAGGTAAAAATTCAGCAATTAAAGATGTAGATACAAGAAAAGATGTTTAAAAGTATAATTGCTGATACCTATGATAATGTTAAAGTAATTATTTGAAAAATATACATCTATATACAAAATTATTTTTCTAATATTATTAAAATATAATAAATACACTAGAAACATTAATCCCTTTCCATTTATAATGCTTCAGAACTATCTATTTGTTGAGCATTAGTAATCATTGGACACCAGATGTCAGTATTGTATTCAAATCAACGGCAGGGACTGAACATACACTGTTTTAGTGTTCTTTATTGATAATGGCCAATAGCCAGAAACTACTCTGGGGATTTGAATACAGACTATCATTTAGTATCCTTTCATTATTCAAGCTTCTAATAGAAGGCGCTGATGTAGAGTAAAGCTAGAGTTATCATTACCATACAGTAGTTGAATGCATGCAAATATAGTTATGTGATGTTTTAAATAATTACCTGCTTATTAAGTTGTCGTTCTTTTATAAGTTTTTCAGATATATTCATAAGCCAATATATTGATTTTAAAATTTTAGATTCACCAAGTAATTTTGCTGCTAAAGCCATTAATATCCTAAAGGATTTAGGTGCCCACACTAAAACGAATAATTTTAAATCTATATAAATTATGCATGTATATACACATTCATAAATATCAATATAAACCTTTAAAAAATAGCAATAATATATATAAACATAAGTATAAAATGAATATTTTAGTCAAGCATTAGTGGTCAAGTGATCAGCACAGCTGCCTTACAAGCAGTTGTCCCAGATTAGCGGATTCGCTTTCCGGCCGATGCTATGACACATGAAAAAAATAGGAATATTTTATATTTAAAACTTTCATTGTTTAACTATCATAAAATAGTAATCAAATTATTTTATATCTCAGGAAGGTACTTATGTATTAGTCCAGTGTGAGATTTCACATACATATTAGTTCGGCAATAACTTTCTAATCTTTCGAGCTAGAAAAATAATTTATACAGGAAGCTTCTAACTTAAATGATTAATTAAGAATTTATTTGAAAAAAATGATGACCTATAACTTTATTTACTGGAAGTGATACAAAAGTCTATAAACGTACATTTATGTTTTTTGTGAGAAATTATCTTCAATCATGTAAACTTATAAATATAGGGGATTTGAACTCAGACTTTCAAGCCCTTTCACTATCCACACTATCTCATACCACTGATGCACATGATCACACACAATTAAGCAAACATGCATTTTTCTCCATACAGTATTGCCACCTGTGCTAAACAGAGTAATCAATGGATGCCAGAAGGCATGCATTTTTCATGAGAAATGACTTTCCAACAAATAAACTTTTAACAATCTATATTTATTTTAAGTAGTAACCAAACAAAAACTAATAATATATGTTATGTATGTTTGTATTTTCTTACATACACATATATACATGTAGAAACTTTTAGAGAGAAAAAAGTTATTAAATAAAATATTAAAGAGACATTCTTTTAAAGTAGAAAAATAAAAGTTATAGTTAAATTAGATAAAAAAGATTAAATGCTAAAAATAAACAATGGTCTAATTAGTGCAGTCGAAATGTTGTTAAAAGGAATGCGAGTAGATTCTTTTTAGATAAACGATGAACTGGAAAAATAACTAATTAATTAAAAAGTCAAAGATAATAATTAATTGCCTGTATGAAGCATAAGGAAATAATCATCTGAGTGGATGTGCAATGTACCAGCCAATCGTTGCTGACTCACTACTAAACGATCAAAAAAGAGTTCAGTTGATTCTTGGAGATCCATCTGTGTAGACTAGGGGTAGTCAATCTTTTTATACTTACCACCCACTTTTGTATCTCTGTTAGTAGTAAAATTTTCTAATTGCCCACGGTTCCATAGTAATGGTAATTTATAAGGTAGGGAAGTAACAATTTTATAAAATTTATAAAGCAGAGTTACAGCAAGCTAAAGCATATAAATCTTTATGAATTTTTTTTAAAAAGTCAATTAAATTAAAAAAAAAAGAAAGTGCTTCAGTGTCAGACAAAACCCCTACTGCCCACCATGAAGTCTGGAAGACCCACTAGTGGGCAGTAGAGATAAGATTGACTACCACTCGTGTAGACAGATATATATTCAAGCAGAATGTTTCCTTTTCCATAGTGACTTCAAAATGTGGGGAACTGACCTCCGAATGTGACAAGAGTCAGCTAGGACTCCTTAAAAGTAGTATTGATCTTTATTATTATTTATTATGCCTTCGGGTCCATTTATGTAATAATTGTTTATATATATATATATAGTTAAACGTTTAAGGGATCGTATAATTAAAGTTTACTTTAAAATTAATTGTTAGTCATTACTAACACACTCGTAGAGTGTGTTATATGTAAAGTTGCACTCGTGGAAGTGCATTCTCTAACAGAAGCATAGCAATATACATATATTTAACTGTGCAATTCTATTATAAAATGTTGTTTCTTAGCATAAACTGTAGTGGTGGCAGATTGAAGTTTCTTATCTCAAATCATGAATTTCCACTATAAATGCATTCACTACACTCTTTAAAGAATCCTGACTGAAAAAATATCATTGTTTGTCTGAATTGCGGTCATGAAGTGCCAAATGTTAATCATTTAATTATGGGAAAAAATTATTACACATATTCATATTAGAATTAAAGATGGTTAGTAAATCATGTATACATTGTTGGTTAATACACCCACATTCTTTCATGAGATCACAAGATTAAATCATAAAATTAACAGCAAAACCATGTTTTTGACCAATGATTCTGTTCATCAGATTAATATCTAATATTCACTTTTTTTAGATTTTGTAGATGATGTAGTTGTTTTTGCAAATAAGACACTCAAAGAAGTATGGAGAGATGCAAGAAGAGATCGAAAATGCAATATATGGGTAAGAGAAGAAACAAGTGTTACTGACCTCATTGAAAAAATTAAAAGACTGAAGTGGAGTTGAGATAGACATATTACTAGAAGAGATGATAATAGATGAACAATTGAAATCTTAAACTGGATTCCAAGAGATTGTAAAAGACCCAGAAAGAGGCCACATGTGAGATGGATGGATGAAATAAGAAAGTGTGCAGGGGTGATGTGGAGAAGAGAAGCTAAAGATTGGAGAAGATGGATTGAACTTGGAGAGACCTTCATCCTGCAGTGGATTGATAATGGTTGATGATGATTCACTTCCAAAATTAATTCATTTCCTATTTAGAGAGTAAATGTGTTTTATTCCGTCTTTATATGCATATTTGTTTGTGCCAGCAACTTTTGTCACCACCAGACTAATAAGTAAGAATCCCTGAGTGTTTATAAGAAGCTTGAAAATCAAGTGACAAATCTGTCTATTATCTGTTTACACTCAAGAGTCTCTTATTCTACCACTGCTAGAAACTACACAATTAGTTTTATTATTTAGCAATTCATAAAAAAATTGAATATTGGCAGTGACAGAACTGGGCCATAATCCAGATAGTATGATCTTCTGATTCTGCCACTTGATTAAAACCAAACCACATAAAGCAACTCCAATAAATAAAATCTATCTTACTCCTAACATGTCATTAAATTCTCAAACCAAAGTGCTTAATGGATAAGCTTAATAAATTATTGAATAATATCAATTTGTTATCAGTATAAATCAAACAAAATACTATGTGAGTTTTTACCTTTTTTAGAAAAAAATGTGTTGGAATTCAATAAGAATTGAAAATCTTAAATAAACTTTAGTTCCAAGATTATCATTGGTTTGTGATGAATGAAAAAAAAAATTGTAATTTGTTTGAAATAATATTAGCATTTGAGCATATCTTTCTAAATAGATATATAGATATGGCTTTTCTAACTTCAGAACGATCAAAAAGAATCAAAAAATAGATGTAAAAGAGGAGTTAAATGATGATTGTATTATCCAATCCATTTTACACAAGTATATCTCCAAATATCATGTACTGGTTTTGCAGTTCATTTATCTGACATCATATGATGCTGAGTTTAACTTTTTTCTGCAATGATGATTGTTTGAAAGAGTGCAGAAACAGGTTCTATACTTTCAAGCATTGGTGGCCAAGTGGTCAGCATGGCTGCCTTACAAGCATCTGTCCTGGGTTCACTTCCTGGCTGATGCTTAGACACATGGAAAAAACAGGTTCTATACTATGTTAGTAATGCATATTTTCTTAAAGTCTGTGTAGAAGATAATAGACTTTAAGACAATATGCATTGCTCACATAGTGTTGAACCTGTCACAAATACAGCTGCTAATCATAATTGGAGAATAATTGTCCTATAATAATTTGTACTGCTTAAATAATTACCAATATATTGTAAAATAATAACATGCTTATAATATGAATCAATTTTATTAGTATTTTGATAAGGTTCATATATCTATGGACACTGAATGTATGTTTAACATGCCTTATGTTCTGTTCACTTCACAGTGTGAAATCCAATATAAACTTTATGACCATCTTCTTTTACAGGGGCATATAAAGTATAAAACAAAATTAAAAAGTTTATTATGCTAAACCGATACTATAACTGAGTAATTAATTATTAATATTCAATTTAAATGATGACTGATTTATATACAAACATTTCCAGGAAATAATTTATTTTTTCCTTAGTAATATCTATTAATATTTCATGTTTAATATTGACTTAAATAAATGACACCAAATGTAACAAATTATTTAATAAAAAAAAAAAAAAAGATTTTTTTAGAAATGTTTATTGCTGAACTTAGTATAACATATAAATTGTTGTTAATGTTTATAAAAAAGAATATATAGTGACATCTATATTTTATTACCTGAACTACAACTTTTTTCTCTTTCCTATTGTTTTTTTATAACTTTCATATGAGAGGTATCCCAAAAATAACTAGAATTTTGTAATAAAAAATTGTGTATTTATTTTTACATGTTACAAATTGAATCTCCCTCAAAGTATTGTCCATTTAATGCAATACATGAATTTAAATATATTTTTCATGTTTTAAAGTAATCTGGAAACTCTTGCAAGGATATGCTTTTTAATACCTCCATTGTTTTTTTCTTCACCTCTTTTAGGTCAACAAAAAAAAATAAATTGAGGTATTTTTTCATTTGAGAAAATAAAAAAAAGTTGCATGGAGTGAAACTGAGCAAATATGGCTGATGGAAAGTGGGATCACATTAAATTTAATTAAAAATTGATCATACTCAAGCTTAGTGTGTTAGTGGGTTGTCATGATGAAGATTTCCCTTTTCATATAGCTACAAAATAAGATGTTTGTTTACCACATCACACAAAAGTTTCAGAATGTCTAGGTTTTAAATGTCTAATCACTGCAAATAAATTCTGAGTTAACAATTCTGTTTGCATCCCCCAAAAAAGAATATCAGGATCATTTTGACATTGGACTTCATTGTGGTGAATTTGACACTTCCATTAAACTAGTCATAAACTTGTGTTTTTCCCAGAGCAATTTACTTGTAAGCTGTTTCAAGCATTATAATTATTTTCCCTAGTTCCTTGAAAGAAACAGAATTTCATGATGGTCTAACTTTTTGGCCATTACAAAAATTGTCAAATATATGAAAAACATTTTACAAAAAATGTGTTATGTGGTGATGATGTCATTTGGCAGAATGATATAGAAGAGTCTCCACAATAGGTATCTTGAAGTAAAAGCATATACTACAAAAGGCTTAGCTACCAGAAAATGATTACACAGCAGTAAAAATAAAAAAAAAGTACAATTATACACTTATAATAATACTGTCAAGGTAAAAGTACTGATGTTTCTCTTCTTAATATAATTAATACTATTATTTATTTTTAATATATATCTATATAATTTTTTTATAATCACATAAGCACATATATATATAATGTGCATAAAAGCTCATTTTTATCATAGTAAATCACATCACCTGAGCAAATGCTTAAAATTAACCAATGGAATATTAGCAATCTCTTATCAAATAGCACCCTGATTACATGTTACCTTGACAATAATTTGATATTTTATTGGTTAATTTAGCATTGGCTGGAGTAATAACAGCTAAAGCATAATAAACCAATTGAATATCTGTATTCTGATATCAAGGTAGTCACTATAAATAAGATATATTGTTGTATTTTTTATTCCAGTGTAAGATTCTTAAATAGTCAAAAAGTGCAAGACCTAATTGAAACAGATTGAGAATCTCAGCCTGTTGAAGGGAATTTATTTAAAACTTCTAGCTGATGCGTTCTCCTCAAAAAAAGCTATTAATAAATGCGCATTTATTGAAGCTTAGCACTTTCGAAGGTCTTGTATGTCCACATATTCATAGCACTGAGATATGTGTAATTGGGTGATATATATAGGTAGTAATTTATTTAAATATATTATACCAGTCCATACTCCCTGCGGAATTCTTTTCCTAATCTTGCACTGAGCATGAAGTGACCAAGATTCACCAGGTAAAGAAATGAATATCAATCTAGCCGATTGTCTGTACTCATGTATATTGGTACTTACAGCTAAATTGATAGAAAGAGTGGATTGACAGGACTCTTCCAATTAAAAGCACCCTTTAGTTGATATCTTATTTGAATGCCTGAATATTTAGAACAATGGCAAGTACACACCTTTGAAAAATCTATTTACAAAATAGACTTTTGCACGCCACTTCTAGAAAAGAATAAAAAAAATGAATTTTTCACCCCCCTAGAAGGATGTACAATACCATATGTTCAGCGGAGCATAAGGATAAGATTTAACACCCCGGTAGAGCAGTATCCCTTTGTGGCTAGCTCAGTCACTCTACAATCTAGGGTCTTCAAATGGGTAAGTTAAATGATTATTACCGGTACGTGGTTGATGAGGAAAGAATACATTTTGATCAATATAAATAATAATATGAAAACGAAACAAGTTTAATATTATGATTAAATATTTATTTAATCCCAAATACCCACCACCGTTTCATACTAATGATGATATAATAACAAAATACTAAATAATTAATTATCCCAAACCATATATATTCGAGGCGTTGAAATAGATAAAATACAATTTTAAATAAGAAAAATAATAAATCCCTAAAGCTATTTACAATGTTTATAAGTAATGGAAGTGGTCTGAGCTCTTTTTACCCAATAGAAATAAATTTTACTTTGTGTGATTTGATATACAGATATGAGATTTTCGGTCATACAGGCATACACTTTTACTGATAACTTTAAAACCTTTTTATTGATAGCAAATAAAAAAAAAGACAACTAGGCATACATATATTTGCAATATGAGATATTTCACTAATTTCATACTTTTCAACAAGTCAACAAGGTTGCATTGGCTCAGATACTATATCGTACTCACCATAAGGTACTGTATCTATTTCCCTCTCACTATAGACAAATTCCTGTACATGTATATACACGCATCACAATTATACACTTACTATTACTTTAAATATAAAGTTATTAGAGTACTTGCTTACAGGGAATCTATAATAGATCAATCCCTTCTTGCACTCATCATAAGGTGCAGCAGTAACAAAAAAAATAACTTAAAAAGGATATACGGTTAAATACATTTTTTAGATATTCAGCATGAGATATCGTATTTACCGAATATTATAAGCGTATGTACGCATATACATACATGTATATCCATATATGACGAATTCCAGGAGTAACAACAAGAGGAAAATGAATAGCAACAAAAAAAAAAAGAATCTCATTGCAATCTTTGTTGAAAATACTAGAATTTGAAATAAAAAAATTGACTCAAAGGATTTAAGTAAAAGCTTTATCATTTATGCCCGTAATAACCGCAAATTTATATACATATGCGAGAGACTCTCTCTTTTTTAAATGATTAATAATAATAACAAAAAATAATATATCTAATCGGAAATATCAAAGTTAATTATTTCAATATTAATAAATATCTTAAAATAAACTTATATCTGCGTCTTCATTCTTCTCCTCTGGGCTCTTGAGTGGGCTTCAAGTTAACTGGCTGTGTGGTGAAGATTTCATCCATTTAGCAAGGCGGCATTTGTCATCATCATGGGCAGCTGGAATTGGCATGGTCACATCTTGGCAGCTTGGGACAGAGAAAGAGCGGTGCACCGGCTAGTTGTCTACCCCATGGTCATTTTGCTGGAATCTCTAGTATATTGCTTCATATCTTCTTTTTATATATATCTAATAATAATTAGGATTATTAATAAATTTTCATAAGCTGTCTCCAATGGTTACTCGAATCCACAAAGACAAGAGTTCTTAAAAGAACTGTATAATGAATTTGTTCTTAAGAATGTCACCAATAGTCCTATTCATAAATGAATCTCTAAGTGGCTGGTTGCTTGGAGAATTCTGGAGCCACAAAAAAGAATGACTTGCCCAGAATGGCTGCCAAAGAAAGAATGAATCCCACAGCACTATCAATCCCACTAATAAGAACCAATTCAGATATCCCTCTGAGAAGAATGAATCAGCCAATCCTTTTAATTTAGCTTATCACTTAGATTGCAAACATTCCTTTATATTTTTCCGATTAAATTCTACATTTTAAGTTTGACATCCATCTTGAATAACCCAGACCACTTGCTTACAAAATCAATTCACAAGAATTTTTTTTTAAAGAGATAACAGTTTAATTATAGCATTATCAAACCTTTTGCTTTTGATCAGATTTTTGCAAAAGCAATTAACATTATTTGCTTATGGAATAAATTACCATCTTTAGAAAAGTAATTAAAAAAAATATACAAGTATGTTGGAAAATAAAAAAAACAAATACATACAATGACATATCATAAAAAATATACAAAAAGGAAAACAAAAAAAAAATACATGAGTTTATTATGCAATATTTTGTATGTCAATTTCATATTACTTTAAATTGGTGTGTGTGGGTATTTTAATGCTCACACCAACTTCCATTATTAATATAGCACATTTATATATTTGTTGTGCTTAATACAGACTTTGTGCAAGGCCATTTGATAATGCCTGGCACAATATCCCCCTCTCCAATGAGAATTTTAAATGAATATGACCATTTAAAGTCTTAAGTTCTTATTTATATAGATATTAAGTATATGTTTACTAGTTATTTTTACTAATGTTTGTATTTGTCTTTTGAAATTCTAAAAAGCACGATGTCCAACGGTGACAATGTGACACTTCATCCCCCATAACATCGATATACTAAGCCAAAACTGCATCAGCATCCCAATCACCAGGGTCAGAGATAAAAGAAGACAAACAGATGGGCAACGTGAAGATATCTATCCTTTCTAGAACTCTGTGGCCAGCCAAGCAAAGTCGAATGAAACACGAAAAATACTAACAGAATAATGAACCAAACTTCGCGGGTGCATCCATGCTCAATAACTTTTGGAGGCTGACAGGATATTTTGCAACCACAGATGAAGGACTTTGAGTAAGAGTTGAAGTTAATGCTCCTCTGCTTTCTATACGAGACTTACGAGGATGTTTGCATTACCCCAACTGAGTCCCAGAGAATATTTTCTCTGCTAAAAGAATTGCTCGCATCTTTGCATGATGAAAAGTGTTCCTTCACCTGAAGCCACAGAGACTCCAGATCACATAGGCTTCTCCATCCAACCCCTGCACATCCCCCATCTCCAGAGCCTGAGTTCAAAAAATGCCAATACGAATCAACCCATACACACAATGCCTGAGAGACAAAAGTTCACAAGAAACCTATAAACATCTAACTACAAAGACTCTTAAATTATGTGATCTGATTAATTCTCATCTTTACTACACCCTGGCCTTGGTGAGGGTGGTCTGAACTGTTTTTCTTTCCAATATTTCTTTCTTTGATTGTAACCATTGTTTTCTGTTTGGTGAGTGCACCTTTCTATGCTGTTATTTCTCTGTATGGCCTTTCTATGCCAATGATTTTGTTTTTGCCTATCTTTGTTCCATTGTCTCTCTCTTTGGTTCATCTCTACTGCACTTAATACTTCCGCCATTTGTTGCACTGTATTCATATTTGCGGTAAGTAACATTTGTTCAATCCCAAGTGGCAGATTACGACGAATTATTCTGACAATTTGCCCCTCTGATATGTGACATGCGTTTAATGTCCGAAGTGTTGCCACTTGTCTTCTGAAAAATTGCAAGTAATTTTCACCATTATTCTCATTATGTTTTTCCTGCATGGCTTGGTATAGAATCATCTCTTGATGCTATTCATTCCAAAAACTTTTTAATAATTCCTTTTTATATTCCTCAAATGTTACTGGATAGTGGAACAAGGATTCCCACCATGCTTGAGCATCGCCATGGAGATGACTGCAGGCGATTGCCAGTTTACTAAAGTCATTGATTTGGTTTACCTGGAAATATTTTTCCAAGCTTTTAATGTGCTCCATAGGAGCTTCACCTGTTTTTTTATTTTTAGGAATTGGTTTATATTGCACAGGTAAGGTTGTCCCTTTTCTTTTTCATGCATCTCATTTTTAATGCTATGATCTTCGGTTATTTCAGCATCCTCTCCTTTTTTCTTGACTTGATCCTGAACATATTCATGCTCTGCTTCAGTCAACTGCTGACTCATTTCTGTTTTTTCCAGCCTATCGCTGTTGCCTTGTTCGGGATTATTTCCATTTTTCATGCTTTGAAATCTTGTTTCGATTTCATTTTCTAGTTCACATTTGACATCATCTATTCTTTGATTTATACATGTTGTATTTTCTGATAGTTGTTGCCTCAATTCATTTATTTCCTGTGGTATTCTGGCTATTTCTTGTTTTATAGTCCATAAAATTTCTTCCATCATGGTCCACCTGCGTTCGTTTTCCGCTTCAAGTTTTTTGCTACTTTGTTGATCCATTTTTCTTGATTTGGATCTTGTCCACATTAAAAGCATAATATAAATATTCTTTATTTAGGAGTTATGGAATACCTATATCTATTTATATTTGGTATATATAGTTTTTAGTTACTGATCAATTAAATACAGAATCGGTAATAGCGGATATTTTAAAATTATTTCTTAACTATTTGCCTTATTTTTAAATATGCAGTACACTGCGCACCTAACTCCGCCTTATTCCACTCACCAATTATTTGTTTTTTCTATGCCCTGTTCCAGTTATTGTGCCCATTTCACCTATGTCTATTTAATTCGATTTATCGCCCAAAACAGAAACTCAAGTTTAACATACGAAACTTTACTTCGTTACGCTGTTATCCAACACTCTATTTTATTTTACTTCCCTTTTTTCCCTCTTTTTTTTTTTTTAAAAAAAAATCTTCCAGTATAAGTTATTTTAAATCGTTTACGAAATTTTAATTCGTAAGCCAGTATTTAACACTGTTTTATTTTACTTTTTTACAAACACAAAGACCAAAAGATTTAACTATAAGTTATGTTAAAATTTAACGCTATAATAACTTATTACTTTTATTTGTAAAACCTCCGACCATTTATATACGCATATATACAGCGTGTGACCTACTCCCCCATTCATTCGTTTAATAATTTTTATATATACTTTATTACTATTTTAATTGCATATGTTGACGACAGTTTTTACTCAGTTTAAATGGCAACTTTACTTATCCAATAAAATGAAAAAGTTAGCGACTCAGTTTAAAGTGAAAATTGTTAAGCAATTATTAAGATAAAGGAATCTGTACTCTATATACTTACTTAAAATAACTTTTTTTTTTCCATTTTACTTATACAGTATATTTATAGAATACAGTGTGAACATTTGATTTATTGCTAACAATTTGAATCATAAATATATATTAAATATCTGTCGCAACAAAGAATAACACTATCATTTTGGATCTGCAGATTATTGAGTAAAATATTTTAAATTATTTAAGAATAACTTTCAAAACAAATATATAGCAAACTAAGCGTGTTCATTTGTATGGCCTATTAATTACACTATATATCTAAAATGAAAAAACAACTAATGATCGAATTTTATATAACTTCTTTTATGTATATATAGTCAAAATTTAATTTAGTTTTTACTTACACCTACATTAAGTTTATATATACATACGACACGTAATATATTTTTACCGTAATTTTCATATTTATATAATTTAACTTGTTCTTTCCTTAATCATACCATTTTTACATTTAAACCATGTGTGGTGCCAGTTTTACTGTACCAGTCCATACTCCCTGCAGAATTCTTTTCCTAATCTTGCACTGAGCATGAAGTGACCAAGATTCACCAGGTAAAGAAATGGATATCAATCTAGCCGATTGTCTGTACTCATGTATATTGGTACTTCCAGCTAAATTGATAGAAAGAGTGGATTGACAGGACTCTTCCAGTTAAAAACACCCTTTAGTTGATATCTTATTTGAATGCCCGAATATTTAGAACAATGGCAAGTACACACCTTTGAAAAATCTATTTACAAAATAGACTTTTGCGCGCCACTTCTAGAAAAGAATCAAAAAAATGAATTTTTCACCCCCCTAAAAGGATGTGCAATACCATATGTTCAGCGGAGCATAAGAATAAGATTTAACACCCCGGTAGAGCGATATCCCTTTGTGGCTAGCTCAGTCACTCTACAATCTAGGGTCTTCAAATGGGTAAGTTAAATGATTATTATCGGTACGTGGTTGATAAGGAAAGAATACATTTTAATCAATATAAATAATAATATGAAAACGAAACAAGTTTAATATTATGATTAAATATTTATTTAATCCCAAATACCCACCACCGTTTCATACTAATGATGATATAATAACAAAATACGGTAGTTTAGGATTTTATGAGCTATGACGTTTTACACTTAGCATGTTTTTTGCCGGTAAGATTTCATCAAAGATTAGATAAACGATGTCATGGCAACAAAGTCACTGGCAAGACTAATCCTTGGGAATACTGATTTTTTGATCGAGGTGTCTCGCGAGATTTAAAAAGTCGAGAGACCTATGGGAAATTTTGTCATTTCTCTGTCTTTTGCGGTTTTGATATCGACGTGAGCACAGTGATTTTTTAGATCATATTTTCATATCTAATATGGACATATTACTAAATAGAGTGAATTTTTAACTGTCGATTGGATGATATTATAGTAATTTCCACCGTCGTTATTTGTAAGTAATTTTCATTTTGTTTCTTAATAATTAAATATAGTAGCTTTTAAGACATATATTGCCATTACAGGTTATTTTTTAATTTGTAAATTTCATAATTTTATGTACTACCTTTTCGGTTATTTTTTATTTTGCTTCTTTTGGGTCATCTTCTTTCCATTTTTTTATTATAAATTATCCTTATTTTCATTAAAAAAAGACTACACTTTTAATTTCATAATTTTATGTAATATGATTTAATTAGGACATTTTATGTCCGCCATTTTCACGGTATGGCAGATTCGCTCTATATCAGGAAAGTAATCCTGACTTTAGCTCCAACATTCCCCTCTATTTTTAAAAATGAACTAACTACTTTTTCACACCTAATAACTGTAAAGTGTATGTAACTATATCCAAGTGTAAATGGTAATAAAAAAATGTTAAAAAAATACTTACATTTACATGCGTATTTTTCACTTATAGCGGTCTTTGCTGCATGTAGAACTGTAAACAAATGACGTATATTAACTCTAAATGTTTTTACATAAAGAACACTCAATAACAAAAAACAAACTCATATTTAGGATCCGTCCATTTTTTATAACGACAGAATTCCACGCGTCAAGCAAAAGTAGTTCAGAATTTGTCACGTGTCACAAATGACCAAGTACAGTAGTTCATAATTTTTATAGCAACTTTGTGTGAGACTAAATAGAGCCTAAAAATTAGTTTTGTTACATCCATTTTATTTATTCATCTTCATGTAAAAAGACATTTATAGTTACATATACTCTGCAATTATATCCATTTGATTTATTGATGTTCGTGTAAAAAATAAATTTATAGTTACATATACTCTGAAATTACATATATAGAATGACGGAGTTCGACACACGGATCCTAAATGTGAATTTGTTTTTTGACACGTGACAAATTCTGAACTACTTTTGCTTGACCACGTGGAATTCTGCCTATGTCCACTCTGTCGCAAAGCATAAGCTAAAATACCAATTTGGGATGAGCAGACCTTTGTTCTCATCCTACCTACAGGAATTTTCTTTCAGAAATCTGCACGCACGCGATGACCTTTTCGTGCATTTCCTCGCTTGTGTGGCTTCCAATTACTCCTAAAAATGTAAGTTTCTTTTCTTGTTATTTATTCTTCTTTACGGAAAAACATTTACAGTTAATATACGTCATTTATTTACAGTTCTATATACAGCAAAGACCGCATACGTGAAAAATACGCATGTAAATGTAAGTATTTTTTAATCTTTTTTATTAGCATTTACACTTGGATATAGTTACATACACTTTTTTTTTAGGTGTGAAAAAGTAGTTAGTTCATTTTTTTAAAAATAGAGGGCGTAATTGTTCGGACGCTAAAAGTCAGGATTACCAAGTGTTTTTTATTGTCTCTAATTTTAAAATTACAAATATTTTTTATAAATTTTCTTGCAATTATTTTGTATTCAATTTGAATTTATAATATTTTTAGGAAATTACTATTAATTTATGTAATTTTTTTTTGGCGCATGTAATTATTTTGCTTTTTCGGAGTAACTACAAACATGGCGCTGCGATGGCTTTTTTTTTACGTCCGCCATTTCCATTGTATAATAGATTCACACTATATCGGAAAAAGTGTTTTTTTTTTTGTCTTTAATTTTAAAATTATAAAAAAATTTTATAAATTTTTTGTCAATTATTTTGTAGTCAATTTGAATTTATAATAATTTTAGTAAATTACTATTAATTTATGTACTTGTTTGGCGTGTGTAATTAATTTTTTTTTTGCTGAGGAACGACAAGCTAAGCAAAAGCATATATATTTGACAGTATCTATTTAACATTTTTTGGTCTTTTAGAGAATTCTTTTTTTTTTTTTGTGCTAATTTTTGCTTTAAATCAATTTTTAAGTGAATGTCTTATATATATATTTTTGACAGTACCTATTTAACATTTTTTGGTCTTTTAGAGAATTTTTTTTTGCTAATTTTTGCAGTTTTGCTTTAAATCAATTTTTAAGTGAATGTGTTATATATATATATATTTTTAACAGTACCTATTTAACATTTTTTGGTATTTTAGACATTTTTTTTGTGCTAATTTTTGCAGTTTTGCTTTAAATCAATTTTTAAGTGAATGTCTTATATATATATTTGACAGTACCTATTTAACATTTTTTGGTCTTTTAGACAAATTATTTTTTTGTGTGCTAATTTTTGCAGTTTTGCTTTAAATCAATTTTTAAGTGAATGTCTTATATATATATTTGACAGTACCTATTTAACATTTTTTGGTCTTTTAGACATATTTTTTTTTGTGTGCTAATTTTTGCAGTTTTGCTTTAAATCATTTTTTAAGTTAATGTCATATATATATTTCTTGCTCTTAGATGTCATCTACTAGATGTCCTCTTTCCTCTTTAGTATTATTATTGCTATTTTTACCGGTTGACCTTTTTAGTATTATTCTTGCTATTAGATGTCCTCTTTCATATTATTCTTGCTATTAGATGTCCTCTTTCGTATTATTCTTGCTATTAGATGTCCTCTTTCGTATAATTCTTGCTATTAGATATCCTCTTTCGTATTATTCTTGCCATTAGATGTCCTCTTTCGTATTATTCTTGCTACTAGATGTCCTCTTTCATATTATTCTTGCTATTAGATGTCCTCTTTCGTATTATTCTTGCTATTAGATGTCCTCTTTCATATTATTCTTGCTATTGGATGTCCTCTTTCATATTATTCTTGCTATTAGATGTCCTCTTTCATATTATTCTTGCTATTAGATGTCCTCTTTCATATTATTCTTGCTATTAGATGTCCTCTTTCATATTATTCTTGCTACTAGATGCCCTCTTTCATATTATTCTTGCTATTAGATGTCCTCTTTTGTATTATTCTTGCTATTAGATGTCATGTTTTGTATTATTCTTGCTACTACATGTCCTCTTTCATATTATTCTTGCTACTGGATGTCCTCTTTAGTATTATTCTTGCTATTGGGTGTCCTCTTTCATATTATTCTTGCTATTAGATGTCCTCTTTCATATTATTCTTGCTATTAGATGTCCTCTTTCGTATTATTCTTGCTTTTAGATGTCCTATTTAGTATTATTATTGCTATTTTTACCCGTTAGCCTCTTTAGTATTATTCTTGCTATTAGATGTACTTTTTAGTATTATTGCTATGACTACCGATGTTATGACATTTTATTATATTAATATTTTTTTTTTGCAGAAACAACAAACATGGCATCCGATTTCTACCAGATGGCTTGCTGCTTTATTGCTTTTTATTGGTATGATGTATTGCCAGGAAGACCTACTACTCTAATCTTTCGATCTTTAATGTAACATCATGTGATTTCTGAACACATTTTATCGATTAACATTGTCAGGAAATCACTAGGAGATGTTATCTTAAAGATCAGAAGATTTGAGTAGTACATCTTTGTGGTAATACACGTCATAGCAAGAAAAGTACTAAAGTACCCAAAATACTAAATAATTAATTATCCCAAACCATATATATTCGAGGTGTTGAAATAGATAAAATACAATGTTAAATAAGAAAAACAATAAATCCCTAAAGCTATTTACAATGTTTATAAGTAATGGAAGTGGTCTGAGCTCTTTTTACCCCAATAGAAATAAATTTTACTTTGTGTGATTTGATATACAGATATGAGATTTTTGGTCATACAGGCATACGCTTTTACTGATAACTTTAAAACCTTTTTATTGATAGCAAATAAAAAAAAAGACAACTAGGCATACGTATATTTGCAATATGAGATATATCGCTAATTTCATACTTTTCAACAAGTCAACAAGGTTGCATTGGCTCAGATATTATATGGTACTCACCATAAGGTACTGTATCTATTTCCCTCTTGCTATAGACAAATTCCTGTACATGTATATATGCGCATCACAATTATACACTTACTATTACTTTAAATATAAAGTTATTAGAGTACTTGCTTACAGGGAATCTATAATAGATCAATCCCTTCTTGCACTCATCATAAGGTGCAGCAGTAACAAAAAAAAATAACTTAAAAAGGATATACGGTTAAATACATTTTTTAGATATTCAGCATGAGATATCGTATTTACCAAATATTATAAGCGTATGTACGCATATACATACATGTATATCCATATATGACGAATTCCAGGAGTAACAACAAGAGGAAAATGAATAGCAACAAAAAAAAAAAAGAATCTCATTGCAATCTTTGTTGAAAATACTAGAATTTGAAATAGAAAAATTGACTCAAAGGATTTAAGTAAAAGCTTTATCATTTATACCCATAATAACCGCAAATTTATATACATATAAGAGAGACTCTCTTTTTTTAAATGATTAATAATAATAACAAAAAATAATATATCTAATCGGAAATATTAAAGTTAATTATTTCAATATTAATAAATATCTTAAAATAAGCTTATATCTGCATCTTCATTCTTGTCCTCTGGGCTCTTGAATGGGCTTCAAGTTAACTGGCTGTGTGATGAAGATTTCATCCATTTAGCAAGGTGGCATTTGTCATCATCATGGGCGGCTGGAATTGGCGTGGTCACATCTTGGCGGCTTGGGACAGAGAAAGGGCGGTGCACCGGCTAGTTGTCTACCCCATGGTCATTTTGCTGGAATCTCTAGTATATTGCTTCATATCTTCTTTTTATATATATCTAATAATAATTAGGATTATTAATAAATTTTCATAAGCTGTCTCCAATGGTTACTCGAATCCACAAACACAAGAGTTCTTAAAAGAACTGTATAATGGATTTGTTCTTAAGAATGTCAACAATAGTCCTATTCGTAAATGAATCTCTAAGTGGCTGGTTGCTTGGAGAATTCTGGAGCCACAAAAAAGAATGACTTGCCCAGAATGGCTGCCAAAGAAAAAATGAATCCCACAGCACTATCAATCCCACTAATAAGAACCAATTCAGATATCCCTCTGAGAAGAATGAATCAGCCAATCCTTTTAATTTAGCTTATCACTTAGATTGCAAACATTCCTTTATATTTTTCTGATTAAATTCTACATTTTAAGTTTGACATCCATCTTTAATAACACAGACCACTTGCTTACAAAATCAATTCACAAGAATTTTTTTTTTAAAGAGATAACAGTTTAATTATAGCATTATCAAACCTTTTGCTTTTGATCAGATTTTTGCAAAAGCAATTAACATTATTTACTTATGGAATAAAATTACCATCTTTAGAAAAGTAATTAAAAAAAATATACAAGTATGTTGGAAAATAAAAAAAAAACAAATACATACAATGACATATAAAAAATATACAAAAAGGAAAACAAAAAAAAACACATGAGTTTATTATGCAATATTTTGTATGTCAATGTTATATTACTTTAAATTGGTGTGTGTGGGTATTTTAATGCTATCACCAACTTCCATTATTAATATAGCACATTTATATATTTGTTGTGCTTAATACAGACTTTGTGCAAGGCCATTTGATAATTCCTGGCACAATATGTAAATTATATTGCCCATTTCTTCAACAGGGGAAGCAGGATTCCTTCTTATTTATGGCATTAGGATTGTTGGCTATATGCAATATCTCTTTAACTTTCTGCTTAGAGTCATTTCAGTTAATGCATGCTATGTTGTCAGCTATGGGCTCGAATGTATGGCCCATTACATTTTGGTGGTCAAGTGAACACTGACTAAGTAGAAAATTAATGAGGCATAGCATATACCCAACAACCCTAATTCCACAAATGGGAAGGAATCCTGCTTCCCCCCATTGAAGAAATGGGCAATATAATTCATATATATATAAATTACTGCCTATATATATATATATTATTACATAATTGCATAGTGTATAGTAATATTTCAGTATCTGTTTTTTACAACCTTAATAAATCATGTATTTATGATTTTGACTTCAATTTTAACAGTGTAAAAATATTGCAAAGTGAAAAAAATAACAATAAAAGAAAAATAAAGGAAGCTATGCTGATATACAAATATAAACATGACTTAATTAACAGGCAAGCAGCAAATGTTAAGATCATGGAATTGTGGGAAAGTTAGCATTTCAAAGCTTTAGTTGACAAAGATTACTGGGATAATCGAAAGCGCTCCTAAGTGGATAAAGTTTTTAATTATTTAGTTACTGTATTTACAAATATTCAGTTATATATATATGCACCCAATTACGTATATCTCATGGCTATGAATATGAGAACATACAACAACCTTGAAAGTGCTAAGATATAATAAATATTATTAATAGCTTTACTTAGAAAAACACGTCAGTGCAGATATTTATAAATTACAGTCGTGTAAGAGAAGTTCATTACTCTTTTAAATTAAAACTTCTAGGCAAATAAATATGTTAAGCTGTTTCAGTCATGTATTTCTCTTTTTCTGTTTAAAAATTTTAGACCAGGTAAAATGTGCAGAAATCCATCTTTTCTATATAGATGTTACATTGCCTATAGATTGTATAATCTAGTGGTTTATTAAACTTTCACTGCTGTGCGATCAGTTAGCTATTGAAAAATTATATTTTATATGAATAATTTAAATATATATATTAAAAGTCAAAAACTAAATTAATTAATAAAAATAAATAAAATACACAAATTCAAAATAAAACAAATATATGTATTAATGGAATATACTTTTTTTTAAATACTCATATATTTATACAAACGTCCCTATAAAAAGAGTATTTGTTCATGTTTAAATGATTAATTATAGAAGTATTGGTAATAATTTAGAATGTGCTTTTAGTCATTTTGGTTTCTGAAAAGTGTATCAAAACCAATGCTGACACAAACAAGCATTAAAGAAAGTCAGATAGTCAAGCATTGATAGCTGAGAGGTCAGCACAGGTGCCTTGCAAGCAAGCAGTTGCTTGCAGACAATTGTTGTGGGTTCGCTTCCAGGCTGATGTTTTGACATATGGGGAAAAAAAGAAAGTCAGCTAATACTGGTTGTCACTGTTATAAACGGTTCTGATTATTTTGATTATTACAGTTAAAAAATAGCAATTTCTGTCAAAAATAAAAATGCACCTTTTGTACAGGTATGCTTGATCAAGAAAAAAATCAAATACCTCTAGATATCAAACATAAAATGACTGTGGGTCAAAAAATAGAAAAAGTTACTGCTGCAATTAAATATAAAAAAACAATATTTTACAACTATTATTATTAAATGGCCACAAAAATGTCAGCATGATTATATGGCCAAAATAAAGAATATTGAAATATTAAAATTAATAAATAGAAAGAGGGAAGTTAGCAAAGATCACATGATCAAAATGTCAAATGATTGCTTCAATCAAATATAAAAAAAATAATATTTTGCCATTATTCTTATATTACAACTAACCCCCCAAAAATTAAATCTGCATAAAATGTTCCAATTTATAGTAGGTAGCCATCTAGAGTAAACATAAGAATGGCAGCTAAAAGAAAAATTGCATAAACACAAGAAGAAATGTTCTTAAGCTAAATTAATCTAATATTATAATTAATCCAAACACAATAAATCCAAACAAATAGATTCCAGTTTATTGTGTGTAAACTAAGGCATTTTACTTTTAAAATGTGGTGATAACCATGAGCTTGAGTATATATAATGATGGCAGATGAAAGAAAAATTGTAACTTAACATAAAATGTGTTTAAGCTAAAACAATTTAATATTTTTGTGGCTGTTTACTAATAATAGTTGCAAAATATTCATATTTGATTGCAGCCAAAATTTTATCTTTGGTCACATGATTTTTGCTATCATCTCCATGGTCATTTTCTAATTATTAATGTGTTTGGTGTTTTTTTGTTTTAATCACATGATTATGCTAACACTTTTGTGGCTGTTTACTGATCATCATCATCAACCATTATCAATCCACTGCAGGATGAAGGTCTCTCCTCTGATCTTTAGCTTCTCTTCTCCACATCACCCCTGCACACTTTCTTATTTTATCCATCCATCTCACATGTGGTCTCTTTCTGGGTCTTTTACAATCTCTTAGAATCCACTTTAAGATTTCAATTGTCCATCTATTATCCTCTCTTCTAGCAATATGTCCAGTCCAACTCCATTTTAGTCTTTTAATTTTTTCAATGAGGTCAGTAACACCTGTTTGTTCTCTTACCCATATATTGTGTTTTCGATCTTTTCTTGTTACTCCCAACATGTATCTCTCCATACTTCTTTGTTTACTAATAATAGTTGCTAAATATTATTTCATATTTAATTGGAGCAGTAATTTGATCTTTCGGTTAAATGATTTTTGCTATTTCCTTCAATGTTTGATGTTTTAATTTCTAGATTGATTTCTTTTAGAATTGAGCATAGTTCTACAAAATTTGCATATTTAATAGTTAATTGTTGATGAAAATTGAAAAAATTTTTAACTGCAATGGTCAAAATAATTAGAACACCTTGTAATAATGATGCCATTATTATCTGATTTCATATAGCACTTGATTGTGTCAGTGCAGTTTTGGGGATTACCTTAGGAATGGAAGTGGCTGAGAGTGCATTCTAAAGTAGTACTGAAATCTTTTAAATATATTTATACTTTCTATCATTATATTTAATATAATTAATCTTCCTTCTGTCTATTAAAGACTTTATTGTAGTCTAGTTATAATATGGTTCTTGAGAATATAAATTGTGGCTATATGTCAAATATATACAGTGCAGACATCTTTTCTATTAATTATTCTATTATGCCATTTTTCTAGTTATTTTTCCATGTGTCTGTAGTAAATCGTATCACAATTTCCATAATTAATTTTATTGCTTATTTTGATTTTTTACTTGTTTGCTTTTAAATATCACTATCAAAATTTAGGAAAAAAATGATTATAACTTTATTCTTACTTAAAAATTCTAAGATATTAGTTTCAGAAAAAGTTTTAAAATGTTGTTTGATATTTTTGTAAAATTCATTATCTGGGTTTGTCTGGCAATCCACTTCAAGAGCAAATACTGTCTCTGCAATTATCTGCATTGTCAGCGATCCAAATAACCTGAAAATAATGTATATATAAAACAATACTCCAAATATTGATATACATATATAGTAGGTCATCAAATATAAAAAAGTTTAATCCATTATGTTGCTTTTACATATATTTAAATAATTCATATGATGTAATATATCTTTACATAATAGCAATAATATATATAACAATAATTAGACACAAACTTTTTTCAGCGAATATTTATTTTTGTCCTTTGGAATGTGCTTCAACTAATTTACAATTACGATCTGCATTACATACATAGAGACATCTATCCCTTTTATATAAATTTAATTATAATCTATTAAACCCATACAATATTTTTAAGGCATAAATAACACTGAAAAAGGCATATTATATAATTTTCCATTCATTTATCATTAGCCAATTATTAGTTAAATTAATTGATGTTTTATATATGTTCATAGAATTATTTTTGTTGTAATTAATGTAATTGGTTACATATATCTTCCTTCTATAAGATTCTTTAACATAACTTAAAGGTTTTATATTTTTTACACAATCTATTTTATATCTATATTTTAAATAATGAATATTCAAGGCAAATCTATCATCTCTTCTTTTAATAGCATTATTATATTCTTTTGCTCTTTCATCTAATTGTTTCCCTGTATGTCCATAATAAACCATATTGAAATTTCAACAGGTACTTTTATATACAATTCTCTTTTTATTTTTCATATAATCTCTTACTTTATTATTATCTATTAATTTGTCAGGATTTTTACTATTTGACCATCTTGTGTTAATGCTCTTAACTGTATATTTTTAAATAATATATGATAAATTTTAGGGAAATATGAAAGCATTATTCTTAGAGCTACTATTGTTATTTATAATACAATTATTAATAATACTAATATTTAATTTAGTTGGTTTAAAATTAAAAAATATTTTTTCAATACTCTTAGGGTTATATCCACAATTAGTGTATAATTCAATAAATTGTTCATTTTGTAAAGCATCTATATTTTTATCTGTATGATATCTACCACTTTTATGTTTAAAATTTTTAATAATTGTCATTTTTTATAGCCATACCTGTTGTAAGTCTATAGAAATTATCTTCCTTAATTTATCTTCTTTAATGAAATGTTTTAATATAATTTTGTTATGATTATCTATCTTAAAATTTTCTATATCTAAATACTTTATTTTAATATCAAAAAAGAGAGGAAGAATAAGAGGAAGAAGAAGAGGAAGATGAAGAGAAAGAAGAGGAGGAGGAAGAAGAGGAAGAAGAAAAAGAAAATGATGAAGAAGAGGTGGCAGAGGAAAAAGAAGTAGAGGAGGAAGAGGAAGAAGAAAGGAGAAAGAAGAAGAGGAAGAAACAGAGGAGATTTTTTGTTATCAATGATTAAAGTATCATCAATATATTTAAAATAATATGTTATTTCTTGATTTATTATTCTTTTTTAAACTATTTTCATTTCCAATTCATTAATAAATGTTGATGACATTAACCCACCAAATGCACAACCCATTACCTTGCATACTCCAATATTTATTATTATAAATATGCGACTTTTTTCGCATGCATTAGTGAAGCCAAAAGAAAAGTTAAAGCTTTTTACATAGCAAATGATCTTAGTGCCATTAATAGAAGAGAGGCATGCTTTGCTCTCTCCAAACAATGGACTAACTAATTAAAAATTCAAACTCATTTGCATATGTGTACAATAAATCACAACAGTTCATTCACAAAGCTATGAGTATGAGATTCGAACATTATATCTCGAAAGCGCTAAGCAGACCTATTACACATTATAGTATAATTATAGCTTCACTAACGCATGCGAAAAAAGTGGCATATTTATAATTACAATTTTTACTAGTGAAGAGAAAAACAATTTAATATTTATTATTGTATTTGAAATATAAACTATTATGTATTAATGTTAAATTTTCTTCTATAATATTAATTATATTTATATTATTAATGTACATAAATAATTTTTGTATTAATATTTTTATACTTTTAATTCTTGGAATACTAAGATACATTTTCTCAATATTCATTGTAAAAATATTTTGGTTTCTATTCAATCGTATTTTATTTAATTTATTCATGATAGAATCTTTATTTTTAATGCAAAATTCTCCATAATCATTATTTGCTATCCATTTATTTAAATATTTACAAAATTTTTGCAGAATAAAATCGTTAAAATTAAATAATAATCTCAATGGATTATTATCTTTATGAGTTTCTTTCTACTTACTAAATATATATATGAATTTTCATAAAAAGATGGACACATTTATATTGATTTCTTTTATAATTTTGTTTTTCCATTTTATGTAATAATTTTATGTACTTAATTTTTATAATATTAGTAGGAACTTTTAATAATTTATCGTATCCTTTTTTTATATTTCATATTGTATTCTATATAATCCTTCTTTCTATATAATCCTTAGAATAAAAAATAACAAATCTTTTATTCTCTTTACATATTGTAATTTTTTCACTATTACATATATTTTTAATTTGATTAGTAATCCTTCTATATTTATATTCTTTCTTAGAAGTTTTATTTTCATATAATTATTTGTTTAATAAACAATTTAATTTCTTCTTTTCTTCCATTGAAATATTTGCCAGCCCTATATCTGTAATAATCTTTTTAATATCAAAATCTACAAATGGTATAAAGGATGGATTTTTACTCAGTAAAATTTGTTGTTCTATACAAAAGTTACTGTTTTGTTAGATTTACAAAATTATCCTGAATTTCTTTGTTATAATTTATATATTTATAATGTTATTTATTGTTAATATCCATATTTGAGTATTAATATTTACCAAAAAGAGCTTTTATTAGTATGTTTATTATAATAGTATATATTAAAAAAAGCAGTTCCATGACTAAATATATATATGAAAATAAAAAATAATAAAAAGTAAGAGTGAGAAAAGAGCAATAAACTCTCTTTTTTTTTTTTTTTATGATATTTTGAACAAAGAAAGGGAACCAAACCTTTTTTTTTTTTGGTATCCCCCCCCCCCCAGCGGGGTCGGGCCGTGGGGGTCTTGTGAGGGGGGAGGGGAGATGAGAAATAAAAAACCAACCCAAACCAAAGAATTTATCTAAAAGTGAATTGTGAGAAGAAGATCTGAAACTTTTAGACATTGCTGTTATATAAATATATCTTATATTACGTTATATCATATGATTTATTTAAATATATAGTAAGTATATATAGTAGGTAAAATAATTTATAAAACTACTGTTCAGACGAAAAATCTTTCTGATAGTTTTTTCTCATAAAAAAATATTAAGAGAAGACACGATTCACTAATATGACAGTTGGTAGATGATAATTATTACTATTTAAAATTAGTTATCAATGAAGTATTTAAACAAATAATAATGTAAATAATAGATTTAGCACCATAGATTCAAAACACTTCCCTCACCAAAAGCAAAGATCTCACTTTATCACAATTAATATTTCTTGTTTTACTAATAATGATTGTGGAATTTTTAGGTACACTACCTGACAATAATTCTTTCAGGCTAATAAATAATTATTATAACTAACTTATATCAAACCCTTTATTGCTTCTATTCATGGTAAATATATAATTACAAAGTTGTAAAATTTATGGCAAATGTATAATTAGTTGTCGCAAGCAATAACAGTCAGTGGATTGGAAGAATAACATGATTTATTTTAATAAGCCTAATATTTTCAGCCACACTGATTTGCCTTATGAAAGGCCTGAACTATTTATTGTCTATAGATTTCACTCAAAACATGAGTATATCTGATAGCATTTTTCAAGCAATGAAATATATGCGTTTGTTGTCAGAGTAATTCCAGATTATTGAACTATTGTTCTGAATGTGAAGCTACAACAGGGTATCTCTCTCATTCAGATGTTCTCAATTTTATAGTGAGCTTTCTTACTTTACTGCAAACAATCAGATTTGCTGATCTAGTTATTTGATTGTCCTGTTGTGCCACTAACTACTTGTTTACAAGATCATCAATACCATGTTGTTATACTTTAATTTGCAAGTGTCAAACCTTCTTTCTGATGTTTAATTAAAAAGATATATTAATCATTAATTGAAAATTAAAATTTATATATGGGCTAGTTGATAGTCTCTAATTCAGTAAATAATTGATTGGTATTAAAATTGTGAAGGTAAAAAATTGATGTTTGTAAATTGAACAGTAAAGCTAATCATATGCTCAACATCTGAGGCAATATGATACCTTCTCCATCTAGAGTAATGGAGGTATCATATTATAGCCATTTTTTATTTTTATGAGTACTTCATTGATATTTATCTGAAAAAATCAGATTAATATATGTTCTTTACCCTCTAGTTAATAATGATCAGATACCCATTTGGTGACCACTATTTAATAACTCTGAACTGATTATATGTTGTCCAACAGAAAAAATTTCCCAGACTTTTTTTTCCATATGTCATAGCATCTGCTGGGAGGCGAACCCACAACAACCGTCTGCAACCAACTGCTTGCTTGCAAGGTGGCTATGCTGACCTCTCGGCTAATAACCCTTGACAAAAATTCCCAGACTTATTTGTGATTTAAAGAAATTTCCAGGTTCACTTTCACAATGACAACCAAATGCATGGAAAATAAATCGAAGAACTTCTTACTATAAATCAATAGCCTCTACCCCAAGTTAATTTCATTATAAAATCAGATATAGGTGAATAACTTTTTTTCTTGATGCTTTCCAAAATAAGCAATAACAATCTAAAATTTTCTGTAAAAGATAGAATGTGCAAATATTGATTGTTTTATGAAAAGATCATTTCATCACCTTCCAGTTCAGAAATTTTATATAAGGTTTACAAGAACCATCTATTTTAAATGATCTCGTTTTAGTGAAAGAGATCACATGTGTATATGATAACCTATTAATGAATGATTTTGACTCCATTACTATCAATAAGGCAATGCATCAAATTAAAAACACCAGAAAGAAAATAATACTTGTATTAGGGGTTCCTTCCTTATATAAAGAAAATAAAGACAGAATTGAATATGGATTTAAATTCTACAATATTGCGATAGCATTCACTATTGAACTAAAGATTAGTGATAATCCTGAGATTATGATTCCTCTTAAAACTAAAGAAGTCTATAAACTTCCCTATTAAGAATGAAAAATGGCATATATAAGGCTGAGTGACAGTCATTAGTGTTATAAAAAATGATTATAGTATTGAAATAATATATTATTTATCATAATCAGTATTTGGATTACATGCCTTAGATATCAGTCATTATATGCATATTTATCCTTGATCAGGGTTCTTTGCAGATGTACCAATCAACATTAAATACATTTTGAGATAGAGATATTGAAAAGACTGAATTGAATAAACAAACAAAGTAAAATGGTCAAACTATTTTTTATATGGAAGCATTTTAGAGAAATTAACAGAAATTTACACTCTTACTGCCATGATTTTGATCTTCATTTTGAATTGACAAAAAAAATACAGTCTTCAACTGATGTGTATAATATAAGTTTAACTTCCACCTATAGATTTTAATTGAGTCTTCACAACTTTCCACATCATTGCGGTCTGCACATAATATCACTTTTTCCCCAGATAAGGGTAAATGCTATTTTGCCAAAATGTTGGATACATTCTATTTCTAAACATTAATAATCTGCATGGTTGTTATTGGAAGCTTTTCTGTATCTAAGTACTTCACAAAGTTTACTGTAATAACCGATTTTAAATACATAAATAGACTTATAAAATATACATTGACATTTCAGGTTATATACATATAGGAACTGCCATAACTGTTTCTTTGAGATATAAATGAATATTGCTTGTGTCAGCTGTAAATGTTGATTTTAATTTAAGTTTTACGGATATGTTGTTTGTATTATTATATTTATAAAATCACATGATCGCCATTCTGTATGCTTACACAGTTGTTTACTCATAGGCAAAACTCATACAGTAGCACCACTCAGTGAAAGCCAGAAGAATCAACAGATGCAGGAGATGCATAGAATCCCTATCTAGTGCCTACTTATCCAATATCCCCAGACTAGTTTCTGGCTTGTGGCCATCATCAGAGGGGAGTCTTGGATCTGAGTGGTGCTACTTTATGAAGAGTTTTGCCTATGAATATTTATAAAATTTATTATCATATAAATAGATTTTGCATTTTATGTTTATACTACTTAAATAGGATTATTGTAAAGCATAAAATAGTATTTCAGCTTACATGTGCATTTAATACACACATACATAAGTAATAACTACTTGAAGATATGAACAATGTTTGGATCTAAAATAATCTATCAATAGCAACATCAATCTATCTACTAGAGTATAGTTTACATTTATACAATTCAAATGATTTGTTAAAAATGAATTAAGTTTAAATTAAGAATATAGGTGTTACCATGTTTGATTCTTATATTTATATAACAGATTAAATGTATATTATATACATACAAGTTGACATCAAAATTTTCTTTGATTGCAGCTTTTTCCTTTAAGATTCTTAAAAATATTTTGAGGGAGCAGTCCATTAATACAGACATCTGGAAAAAACAGTATTAGAATAATTTGTTAAATGTAAACATTAGTATTAATTAATTATAAGATGGAAAAACACAGAGGCAAAATTCTCCATACAGTAATGTTATTCAGTGCTCTCAAATCCAAAACTCCTCGCTGATGAAAGCCACAAGCTAGAAATTTGTCTGGGGATAGTGGCTGAGTAAGCAGATATAAATTTTATACAAAAACCTTCCTGCATCCATTGTTTACTCTGGATTCCACTGAGTGGTACTACTATATGGAGAGTTTTGCTCTGTGTAAACAGCTTGTATATGTATAAAGAATGGTGATCATGTGATTTTTAGTGCTTTAATATCAATCCTGTCCAATAGGATTAAGGTGACTGTGATTATTAAAAAAACAAAGATAACAAAAAGAATGGATGCTGAACTGAGTTCAAATCTATATGACTATACAAGTTAATGAGCTTGAATTGAAAACATTATCTTGTTTTCATTTTGGACACAAAGCTTTATAGTTAGCTAATAAGGTAAAATGTGACTGCCGGAGGATTGCATTACATTTCAAAATATAGGTATAGTGCTCTCAGATTCAAAGCTTCTCACTGATGAAAACCACAAGCTAAAAAATAGTCTTGGGGCTATTGGATGAGTAGTCACTAGATAGAGATTTTATGCACAAACCTTCCCACATACATTGATTACTCTGGTTTGCACTGAGTAATGTTACTGTATGGAGAGTTTTGCCTCTGTGTAAACAGCTTGTGTAAGCATAAAGAATGATTATTGTGTGAGGAGAAAGGGTATATTTCTTAAAAACAAATGTAATTTATATATTATTATGAAAACATGTGTAAACACATTATCTAATAAATGATATAAAAATTACATTATGCATTATTACTTTAATGTTTTATATAACTCTTTATAATAACTCTTTGATAGTAAAATGTTTGACAACAAAATGGCTGTATTGAAAAACAGTTAACACTTCAATTTATAGTATAATTTATACAACTTAAGTATCTATAAGATGTTTCTCTAATAATATCAAACCTTTAATACAAAGCGACTGATTTTGTTAATATAAATAATATTAGTCACTGAATAGATTTATTAATCGGAAGTTCATAAGATGTTCCAGCGTCAAAGGTGACAGAGTTATGTGAGGGTTTATGGATTTTGAGCTTCGGAGACCACCACGCTATCACTGCTTAAATTATGTTAAGAAAAAAATGATATGAAGAATGTCATATTTATTCATTGACATTTTGAGTAAAAAAACAACAAGGGAAGATATGAAATTGAAATTCAGCTCAATCTAAATATATCCTCTACCACTTTTTAAAGTAACCCCTACCCCTTTGAGTCTGCTCAACTCTGGTCCAGCAACACGAAGATAAGGAATATTAATTTTATCCAGAATAATAATGACAATAAAATAGTTTTTCAGGACAACTGTTCACATGATTCTGAAGTATTAGCCAGAAACCCACTAAAAATGTACAAAAAAATAAATATTTTTATTAAAATAATAATATTTGGACAATTTATTAATTAACAATAAAATGTACATTTAAATCAATACGAAAATTTACATTTACTGAAACAATTGAGTAAAACTAATTAAAGTATGAAGATCGGCTATCTTAATATATATCTGAGCACTTATTGCGTATATGTGCAGAGATGGTAATCTGGACCAACTGATGATTGCTGGTTTAGCATGAAAGACAGATATTGGTGATTATTTATCTTTTCGACATATATGTGTTCAAGTGTATCAGTGATATGAGATAGACTGGTGAGTGGTGGGTCATGTGAAAGTCTGTGCTCATATACCCTATATATAATAAAACAAAGTAAATTAAAACAATTAAATAATGAAACAACTAAAAAGATGTAGGAATTCAACTGGCAATAACTGATTCGCAAATAATTTTTAGAAAGATCTAATGTTTAAAAAATCTTAATCAATAATAAAAAACCTTCCATCTGGATAAAGATAAAATAGATAGATTACTCCAGAAAACAAAAGAAAATTATTTAAATGGGGAAAAAAGAAAGCAACATCTTTTTCTTCCTCATAAGTGCACGTGCAACTGGGTGCAGACCTACATGAAGCAATAGAAGAAACCAGCAGGTATTTGTGTCCAAATCCAGGATCTTTGCTCCTGAAACTACTCAAGCTGCCTACTGTTCAAACAGATATTCCCGATCTTATGATTTATATGCACCTCAAGGGCCCACAGAAGTAAAGATATTTGCCAGGATATTGGGTAAATAGTGACTTTAATTAATTATTAAGTATGGTTATGCAAGGGACTAATACTTCCATGAAAATGTCTAAGGAAGTGTGTATAGTAAAATTGAACTTATGTGTATTCATAATGTACTGTGTATAATATATAACAATGTGTAGCTATCTTATCACAATTACAGTTCTGTTATTAAAACTAGTTTAGAAATTGATTGCAGTGGTGTTAGTCACTTTATTTAGAAGAGTAAGAATTGCTAGTCTTACTCAAGAGAAAGTTAAGATTAAGACATAGCAATAACAAGAAAATAAACATCTACAATTTCATGTAGATGAGCTATTATCATAAACCTTGGATTCCAGAGTATGCCATTCTGCATTGCACCAGTCATGGGTCATTAAAACAATAAAATATAATAAAGTAAAAATTTCCAAGATTGATTTGCATTATTAAATAATAGAATGTTCATGGCATCTATTTCAAGTTTAGAATCTTTTAAAATACATCAAAAGATAGCTACATTTTCAAATGGTGTGATAAAAATTTGAATATAATTATGGGATCAATGCATGTAAAAGTGGGTTACTTCTTCACTAGTAGATAAATCATGCATGCTTTAGTGCAGAACTTTCATGGTGAACTCGAATCTCATCACTGACAATTACTGACTTTTTTATTAATTTCTGAGCTATAAACTATTCAATTATATATAAGACATTAGAATGAAGAGTTGTTTTTGTATTATCATATTGTTTTAAACTGGTAGAGATTTCTTTGATTATCAAATTTCTCGACAATTTGGATAAAATGACCATGGTTATTGAAGAATGAAAGGTTTTACAATATATAGTTACTGGAACTGTTTCCATAATTAATAGAATTGTTTAAGCAAGTTGATTTAAATTCAAACTTTTAGGCTGATTAAATTTCCAATTTTTTTTAATTTGATAAGTGAAATAGAGATAAGTATAGTTTATGGATGTGTAAGTGTATTCCTTTCAATTTTTAATTCTAGACTTTACTGATGAAGACAAAAGCCGGAAACTAGTCTAAGGATGAGGATTTTAATACTAAGGCTAGAGATTTCATATACATTTGATAATGATAACTCAAGTTTATGTTAGACGGCATTAGAGTAAAAGTATATATATATGGTCAATAGATGGAGCTTTACCAAGAACTCCAAACAAGCGTATTTTTGTTTACACAAACGTCAGAGCCAGAATTAACTGTCTCTTTCATTGGCTTTACCCTCAGATCAGCTGATTTCAAGCTGATTTGCTATCATCAGTGAAGGATAGAAGTCAGAAACTAGACCTAAACACTGACTCTAAGCATTTATGCAACAAGTTTCTATCAGTTTGCAAGCGTGAATTTTTTAGACACATAAATGTCTTCAAACTCAGCTTATATCTGGCTTGATAAGCTGAGTTTGAAGACATTTACGTGTCTAAAAAATTCATGCTTGCAAACTGATAGAAACTTGTTGCATAAATGCTTAGAGTCAGTGTTTAGGTCTAGTTTCTGACTCCTATCCTTCTCTGATGATAGCAAATCAGCTGATCTGAGGGTGGAGCCAATGAAAGAGACAGTTAATTCTGGCTCTGACATTTATGTAAACAAAAATATGCTTGTTTGGAGTTCTTGGTAAAGCTCCATCTATTGACCATAAATACAAGCGATAGCAAGTTTACGTATATAAAACTTGGTTTTTGTTTTTCAATCTAGAACTATCCCTATCCCCAAACCATTTTTGAGCTGATGGTTCTCAGAGTGGCACTAGGACATCCCTCACTAGAGTGTCTGTCAGGTCAAAAATGGTTTGGCGATAGGATAGAGATTTTAAATGCTTTCTTTTGTGGCATTCATTGGAAAGCTTGTTTAAAGCTATTATGATGCTCATTATATTAGATTTGTAATACAAGCTTTTTAAGTTAAGTCATGTGATATATGACGATTTTTTTTACTATTATATATATACAAACACAAACAGTTTAGTCTTTATTATATCACATTTGCATTTTTTGTGCTGTATTGTTGCTCATGAAGCTCAGTTTGAGGCCTTTATCTTGCAGCTAAAATATTAACATTTACAAATTTCCTGAGCCTTCTACCTAAAAGAAATATCTTACTGTTATTGTGATATGAAATAATTTCAAGGTTAATCAACCTAACTCCAACTGAAGAACATGGACATAGTAGAAAGATACATTAATCATTCCACAAATATTACTCTTAAAATTGATATGGACCAAGTAGTAATTTTTGTGATAAAACCTATCCCTATCTTTTAATACATTCTATAATTTAAAATGTTCAAATCAGCCTCCCAAATATTATGCTTTTTCAGCAAAGCCCTCGGTAAATAAAAGTCTGAACTTCAAACATCATGATTCAAAAGTCATGATATTTGGAATTCAGGCTTTTGTTCACAGAGGGCATTGCTAAAAAAAAACAATGTTAGAATGAATAGGGAAGGTAAAGCGACTAACAGGTTTCTCTGGGCATAGCTGCTGAGAGATTCCTGACTCCGTTTAAGGAGAAGTCACAGTACATCACATCACACCACACAGAAAGAGTGATTCGAACATTTTGTATTTGAATTTTCAGCTATCCACTGGGATATATTCTACAATTTATACAAATGATTTCACTATCTATCTTTTTATAGGTACATTGTCTTGATATTGTGAAGGGATTTCTGGAATAAAAAAGTATAAATGGTTATATGGCACTTTTCCTATTGCAGGGCATATTGATAATTTTTTACTAGCATGACAATATACATGAAAACAAACAACATATTATCTACATTATAAAATGCTCCAATGTGTTTCTAAAAATTGTAATTCTGAGATATTTGGGTCTATTTGTCAGCTTGCAGTAAAATTTGGTCAGTCATTGTTTTCAAAGCTCTTTTTTGAAGTTTAAAAGTGAAAAAAAAATTAGCAAATCTTCACCATGATAAACGTTCAGTACTAAAATTCATGCTCATCTCATGGTGATTGCAATGTTTGCTGTGTTCCCAGCTGTGGCTGAGTGAACCGCAAATCTGAAACTTATTTTTAAATAAAAACAACCAACTAATTTACATTAGATCTTTGTTGGTACAAAGTAAATTACAAACAAAATAACAGTTATGAATAATTGGTTAACATTTCCTCCACCAACACAATACCTATTTATATAAAACATACGTTCAATTGCATTACAATTCAACCCCCCCCCCCAGTCTACAGTAATATAAATAAAAACACAGTACCTTGATTGGGTGGTGAAAATAAAACTCTTGGGAAAACCACTTAGGGTGTTTAAAAATTATATTAAGACCCATGCGGTCTGTTTCTACACTAGTCGGCTGGATTCACCTACAGGCGCCGAGAACCTGGGATCACAGTCCGAAAAATGAGCAGCACTTAGGAAGGCTGCGAGAAAAACCTTCGAGAGTTATTTTCCTACACTTTTATACTCCCAGGTTTGAAGTCCCACTTTTGTCTTTTTCTTTTCTGGAGTATTCATACATTTTTTCCCGTGTGTGCAAAACGGATTCATTTGGCTATTAATTCTTTTGATAATCCAGTCTGTTAAAACAATGCATCTGTAATTATTTAATTTAGTTAATATGGTTTAATTACTCATTATTCCACTTTACTTACTTTGAAGCCTATATACATTTCCCCCCATTTATATCTCTACTAAATATTTATTACTTAAAGTATGTGCCTTTACTGGCTCTATTTACATGTATGTAAAACAATGTTAATAATTTTTTGAAAAGATGTTAGCTCCAGTCATTGTCTAGAATATGTTTGTTTACATTACAGGTACTATACTATGTAAAAAAAATGACAAATTATATTGAAATTATATATGTATTTTGAAAATAACTTTTTTTGTGAATATACCCTGAAACACCACTAAAAATCCATGTACAAATAATATTCACTTTAGTTTACAGTGACTGACTTAGTGTGAAAATGTAAATATTTAGCCTTTGGCCATTTACTATT
Source organism: Epiperipatus broadwayi (assembly GCA_028023455.1). Lineage (NCBI taxonomy): Eukaryota > Metazoa > Onychophora > Udeonychophora > Euonychophora > Peripatidae > Epiperipatus > Epiperipatus broadwayi. The sequence continues at coordinate 169,372 of JAQFVV010012542.1, read as the reverse complement.
TCAACATAGTTATAAGTTATTCAAGAAAGAATCAAGCACTCATTTTATTAAACGTTAAAAAAATCTAACATCCAATTATGTAAATAAATAATCAAAATAAGATTGAAATAAACAACTATTAATAACTGTATTATAATATTTATCAAACTGGCTTTCATCTAAATTGATATCTTCTCAAGATATTGTACTATACAATTCACATAATCAATTGTAAATTGTGTAATATAGTATCTTGAGAAGATGTCAATGGAGATGAAAGCTTGTTTGATCAATATTATAATTATTAATAGTTGTTTATTTCAATCTTATTTTGATCGGTTATTTATTTATGTGTTTGTGACAAAATTATGGACAAATAAATTGTAATGGATATTTGACCATTATAACAATCCAAATATGTGATAAATATATTAGCACACCTATTTATTCGAATATAATTTAAGAGCATTTACCATAATTCTTACATATGGTGATAATGGATGATATCGCTAACATAGTAATGTATGCAGGATTCGAACTCAGACTTTCACATGACCCTCAACTCTCCATGCCATCTCATATTGCTGACCCACCTGATCACATATGTTGAAAAGATAAATAATCACCAATATACATATTTTGTGCTAAACCAGCACTCATCAGTTGGTCCAGATTACCATAAAGCTGAGCACTGATTGTATATATGTGTGGAGATGGTAATCTGGACCAACTGATGAGTGCTGGTTTAGCACAAAATACGTATATTGGTGATTATTTATCTTTTCAACATATGTGTGATCAGGTGGGTCAGCAATATGAGATGGCATGGCGAGTTGAGGATCATGTGAAAGTCTGAGTTCAAATCCCGCATACATTACACACACACACATATATATATATGCAGGTTTAAGCCTGTATAGTGTATTAATTTAACATAGTAACTGTAATTTACTTCAGAACTTCTTTCAATTAAAATATGGATACTATTAAAAATTTTCTAAACAATTATTGCAATTAACAGGCTATAGTTCATGTAAGTTTATATGACTATGAATTGATGATAGTAATTCAATTTTTAACTTAATACACAAATTAATGATTCAAACCCACTTATTCATAAATTACAAAATGATGTAAATCGGTTTAATTGACTTTTGTAACAAAAATCCTATTGTATTTAAGCTTATAAAATGTTCCCTAATCTTTCAATTTCAACCAGAATTATTTACTAAGAGCAGTAAACCTTTAAGCATGTGCGCTTGAAAATATAAAGGTAGGGACCTCTACAGGTCTTAGCCACAAGCTTACTCTTTGAAAAAAAAGAGTAAGCTTGTGGTTAAGACCCATAGAGGTCCCTACCTTCGTAAGCTTGTGGTTAAGACCTGTAGAGGTTCCTACCTTCGTATTTTCAAGCGCACATGCTTAAAGGTTTACTGCCTTAGTAAATATTACATAATCAATATGCGTTAAATAAATTTATAGTTACAACAAGAATTATTGTAACCAATGCAAAAATAATGTCCTTACATTTTTATTATTCCAATATTATTGAAAGTAATACATTCATGTTAGGCACTAATGTGAATATTGAGCGTCTTAACTACTTAATTTTGTTAACCCTCTATTAACCATGACATACAACTTTCTCAAAATATTTATATTTCAAAGCAACAAACTCTTGAGAAAAAAATGCCCTTATGTTCGCATGCTCATTAGTAGTTGATTTTATTCCAGCTAATATTTTTACAAGAATCTAAATTATATCACCATTCCGATCCTATAAGTTTTTGTAATTAAGTTTGTGCACATAAATATTACATACTTAGTCTTTCTACTAATGTAATATTTTGGGCTCTAAAAAAAATCAAACACATTATATCTCTAACTGAATGACATGTGACTCAACACATTGGAGGATATTGATCAAAGAATATTTGCAACAATTATTTTTAAATAAGCAAACGACATTAACCCCTAAGTTTTACTCATCTCATTGCATGGTTAAAATCCGATAGAACATCTTAAAGCTATTCTTTTAGAGCAAAAATCAGCATTTTTTGCAAATGTCACATTCCATGTTTTACTCTAATGTCATCTTTGATCTGGTAAGCTGGAAATATTTGCTTAGCACATTAAGTAAACACATTTACCTAATAATATAAAAAAAATTATCTTACTAACAAATATGTTAAGCTTAAATTTTACATGTATCTCCATTTTTTAAATAGAGTCATGACAGTCCACAAGGCTCAACACTTACACCACTATTGTTTGCAAAGTATATACATTACATGAACAATGAAATTAACAATGCATATAAAGTATCTTCCTTCCATGCCTTGAAAATACTGAGAAAACAATATTTTTCATTGATGTCTTGATAAAATTCAGAGACCTTTAGAACATTCCTTTTGTTCTTCATATTCTGAACCAATAATGGGATCTTTAGTACAAGTTTGTAACTCATCCATGTTATTTATAGATCATAAACTATTATCATTCTTCATAAAAACTTATTCATCTTTTTCTAAAATCCCAATCAGTTTATCATAGATACAATTAAGTCATGACTCAAACCATCTCATTATCAATAAGTTCAATACCAAAAATAAAAAACTTCTGTCCAAAATTGTTTCATTCTATAGTAAAAGTTTGTACTGTTAATATTATTCTTGGTGGTATATTTGCATTCTATATACCAAAGATGCATCTTTTCAGAACTACTGTTAAAAATCTCATGTCTATAATAATATATATATATGAGAATTGTAACCACATCTAGCAATTGTAATTGCATGTTTTCCTATCTGTAGAGGGAGACTCAATCTAATATATCCATCTATTACATCTAATATATCCATAATCATTTGTTTTCTATATTAGAGATAGAATATACTTTACAATCTTACTTAATCACTCCTGAAAGCTATTCCTACATCTATATCATCCCTTGTTTCATTTCCTTATGAAGGTCATTTTTTTATTGATCATGCAGACATGCTATACCCTTATAATATCAAATCTGTAATTGATGTCTCATTTACAGATTTGAAGAAAATTATATATTGTAATAATCATCTATGGTAAACCTTTGTTAATTATCAAGGTTTTAAACCAGATTCCAAATTATGTATGTTCCTCTGTCATAATTGAAATTTTCATTCAATATATTACTAGATACAATTCCTTCAAGACTTTCTTCACCATCCAATTTGTCTTGTGTAATAATCATCTATAAGATATGATATACATCTTTCAAACTTATCCACCACTTCTTATTCTTAAAATGTCTTCTATTTCACAAACATGTTGCCAATTTTATATAACTGCTTGAGAAAAGTATTAGTCTTTCACTTCTATAATTCACAACAATTATTCATACTCTTAGAATCATGTAGCTTGCTTACTGCTCTATAATTATAGACAACAAAATTATGTTCTTAAAAATAAAAAAATAATAATTTAATACAACTTATGTCCTCTTAAATTCTTACTAGAAATACAATGAGCAAAATTTGGCAGTGTAATATTTTTTTGAGTATTGCGTTAGATTTAACCTACAATGTTATTAATATCCAAAACAAGCTTATTCATCATATGAAGTATACAAATTATATGTTAACCTATGTATTATACTTTATCTGACTTGAAATGTCAATTACATTGCTTATATTTACTAAGGCATAAGCTTGTGGTTAAGACCTGTAGAGGTCCCTAATATCGCATTTTTACATGCATATTCTCGAGGTTAAAGCCTTAGAAAATATTACTTACATAATCAATGTGCATTTAAATAAATTTATAATTGCTTATATTTGTACATTCTGTTTTACATCATGTAAATTAATCCTAGCTTCCTGTGTTTGTGTTAATATGTAATCATAATTACCCTAAATTCAGAACCCAAACAGACTAATTTTGATTATTTATTGACTAGTTTAGTTTTATGCTTTTAATGTTTACATGTCAATATGTAATAATATTATAAATCGATGTCTGTACTTCTCCAAAGCAATATACATAATTATATAACTGAATAATTATAAATACAGTAAATGTTAAGATCTCGGAATTGTGGGAAGGTTAGCCTATTTAGCAGGCAGGCAGCAACCATTAAGGTCACAAAATTGTGGAAAGGTTAGTCTTTCAAAGTGTTAGCTAACAAAGACTACAAGGATAGTTGAAAGTGTTACTAAGTAAATAACATTTTTAAAATATATCTGATTATTGTATTTATATATATTCAATTATATAATTATGTATATGTTAATATGTGTATATAATTTACTATTATAAAGTTTATTTCATGAAAAAAAATATAGATAGATTTGACAGTTAACTTGCAATTGTGATGCTAATAAGCATGGTGACTCACTTGTTTCAGTTTGTTCCCCGTGAAAGCAGGGCTGAGTGTAATGCGAATTCGTTTCCACTGATCACCAACAGCTTCACTGAGTAATTTGTCAAAAGGATCTTTTTGCTTAATGAATCTCTACAATGTAACAAAAACATTTCTTAATTAAATTTATTTATACTTTTAAAAATATTAAACAGTTAATATGAAATAGTATAATGAGCATAATAATAGTCCTAAACAAGCTTTTCCAATAAATACTGAAAGAGAAAGCATTTAAAATCTCTATATAGAATTATCCTTATCGCCAAACTGGTTTCAAGCTGCTGGCTCTCATCAGTAAGGTACTAGGACATTCAGACACAAGATCAAAAATACCCACTCAAGCATAGCATTCATCTGCTACTTAACTATTATGTAAAAAAATCTGAAAATTCCGGACACCTATATGTCTTTAAATCCAGCTACCTAACTTAAAATGAGATAATTTTAGCTAGAGATTTTAAATGCTTTCTCTTGCAACATTTATTGAAAAGCTTATTTAGAGCTATTAACACACCCATTATATTATATTTGTATTTCAAACATAATAAGTTAAGTCACATGATATATGAATTGACTTTTTTACTAATATGAAATGATATATTAATAAAAAAAATTGAGCAGAAAATTATAGTTGAAAGTTAGTGCTTTGAAAAGTTATATATATCTGATGAGATAAGCAGAAATATAGAAGCATGAAAGAACACTGTAATGACTAAATTGCTTATAATAATCATTTCTTCTATTTTTTATTAAAATAAAACTTAGGAAAAAAGCATATTAAATATTTTTAATGCTAGGATGTAATTTCATGTGGATCAGAGATGTGGAGATTTTTTTTTAAAAAAAATGATTTTAGAAATGTGGAAAAATGGAAAAGATAAAAAATGTTGATTCGTTAATCTCAACTTTTTCAACCCAAACATTTAATACTAATTAGCGTCATGTAGCATAATAATATATCCACATGCTATGTCCAAAAACATACATTTGAATCCAGGCTAGATCAATCTTAAATTTTTTTAGGCTATAAATAGACTTAGGATTTTGCTTTCAAGTAAATGACCAATAGTTAGCCCAGGTAGACATTAATAGTGATTGGTAAATGGATCCAAAGTTATTTTACCTAAAAAGTAAAAATTGCACATATATTCAAGTTCTTTAAGTAAGTGATGATGCATTGAAATACAAAAATAAAAACAAGACTATGATATAAAATATAGCCTTCATTGCTGATGAAGATGATGACATATTTTTGTGAGTGCTAAGATTGTGATTGTCTTTAACTTAGCAAACTACCAGAATACCCCAAAAAGTTAATGTGCATTTGGTATTGTGTCAGCAGACTGAAATCTAAGTGTGATTTATTGCAGTTGGAATGATATATTAAAAAGTTAAAGTCTATGAATCGTAACTCAACTGTACTTTTGGAACTTTAAGTCATACCTCCCACATAATAAACCCTTCAGTTATAGAAATAGCATAGTGAAAGATACACAGAGGCAAAACCCTCCATACAGTAGCATAACTTAGTGCAAGTGAGAATAATCAATGGTTGCAGGAAAGTTTGTGCATAAACTCCCTACCTAATGCCCACTCAGCTAATATCCCCAGACTAGTTTCTAGCTTATGGCTTTCATCAGTGAGGAACCTTGGAACTGAGAGCACTACACCTAGATCTTAGGATCTAATGCAACCCTCCAGCAGCCAGTTTTTATCTGATTAGCCAACTATAAATCTCCTCACTGATGAAAGCCACAAGCTATAAACTGGTTTGGGGATATTGAATGATTAGGCACTAGATAGGGATTTTATGCTCAAACATTCCTGCATCCATTGATTACACTGTTTTCACTGAGTATTGCTATTGTATTGAGTTTTGCCCTGTCCAAACAGCTTGTGTAGCCATTAAGAATGGTGATCATGTGATGTTTAGTGGTTTAATAGTGAAAGATAATTACAGTTAAGAATAATTTTCATATATAAATTATATATTATTTACAATGTTTTCATACAGTTTCTCAGCAGTTGAAATGTATAATAATATAAGAAAGGGCATAGATTAAAATGACTGCTAGAAAATTTGTGACAGATATAGAGGTCTTATGACTTTAGTTTGCTTTCAAAACGAAGTCAAAACTGGACAAAACCTTCTCAAAAATCATTATTAGTGAAGAAGATTACAGAGGCAGACTATTAAATGACGTGTTGCGATAAAAAATTATAGCTCAAGAATTCATTAGAAGTTTCAGCATCAGAAGTCACAAAGCTGGGTTACAATTCATAAATATCGATTACTAGAATCTTCCATTCTACCTGTTTAACGAATCATTTGCAGCGAAAATAAATTTATACTAATTAATAAAATAGTTTATTGCTTAGGAATTCAGAAGAAATTTAAACACCAGAAACGACTAAGTGAAAAGTAAAACTATGATCTATGAACTATGTTTTCCTGAATTTACCATTCTTTAGATAAAGAAATTTAGCGAAAACACAGAAAAGCATCAATATTACAAATAGTAAAACTAACTTGCTAGGCTGTCTATATATTTGATAAATGATAATTTATCTTTAGTTTAGCCATTGGGGTTGTTTTTAAGACTAAAATAATGTTGCAATGATTTCTAAAAAAAAAGTATGTGTGTGAGCATGGTGGTGGGGAGTAAAGATTGATAATAATGAACTAGGGAAAATTATCAAGTATAAATTGATCATACTATTAATACAGATGAAAATATAATGGATGAAATTAATCACAGAATTAAATTTGAATGGAGTATTTTGGATATAAGTAACTCAATATTAAGTAAGAATAGGATAATGCACTTGAAAAGCAAATCACATTTCTAGATTGAGACTTGAATGCTTCATATAAAAATATCTTACTATTTGCTTGGATATCACTGTTTTAGAGGTAATTACAGGTACAATTACTCAGTTCAATAAATTAAGAGATTATCACAAAGACAATCGTTATTGCAATTAGCAGGGGTGTCGTCAAATAAAAAGGAACTAATATTATGAATAATAGGATTAACCAGTTTGGAAGGGTTTGTATCCTTGGATAATAATTTTGAGCCCTGCTTCCTTGATTATCTTGAAAATGAATGTAGTAATGACTTTTCACAAATAAGAAGAAAATAAAAATATCATAGTAATGAAAAAAAGTTAACAATAGTAAATCAGTCAGATTATTAATGCGAATGGAAACATAATGGATAAATGAATTATGTAATTACATTTAAATGGAATGCTTTTGATATACATAACTGAATATTAAATAAAGACTTCAGATCACACAGTAAAATATGGGAAGATATGTAGTGGAAATAAATAAGCTAGATCATAAATGAGAGGCCTAGGTTAAAATACCTGACATCATTGGAAAAGGCTAAAGTAGATTTAAGTTGGACATATCTTTAGGAAAAATGCTAACACATTAACAAACGAGTCCTAAACTTGATTTTAAGAATTATGAAAGTCCTACAAAAAATCAGAATTAGATGCAGGATAAGTATATTTCTTGGAATGATATTGGAAAAAATGACCAATGGATCAAACAAATTGAACTAAACTTGTTCCCACAAGTTTTGTTCAACTTTTGGAATTCACAGCTTATTTTTTCCGTGCCACTCTAACAAACAACCCTATCTCATGCATCTAACTCACAATAGCCAAAAACAATGTTGAAACTCATATGTTTACTTATAACAATGCCCCATGTTTATTTTCTTTAAAGCTATATGATTAACAAAATTCAACTTTTTTATTACTAGATGGTATTTAATATCATATTCCTTAAAGAAGTTTCCTTCTTCTATGCTTTTTTGTAATGCATAGTCTTTTGCGCATATGTAGATACTTTTGCTTACAATTTATTTGGTTCATCCTGATATTGTGGTTAAGAAGGAACATTTATTTACACCAATTGGTAAGATGTATTAAACATTATAGCAAGCATACCTTTTGTTTCTTAATATGCTGATGGTTTTCATCCAGCTTTTATTTATTATGATCTATGCTTTTACTAACTATTTACAGTATTTCTTATTTTAATACAAATGAAACATTTTTTAATGTATTAGATATATAATTTATGCATTGTTGATTTGAATATGGTAATTTAATGTAATCATATAATTCTTCCTAGTTTAGGGCAGCGGCCCTGTAGTAAGATCTGGAGCATAAAAGAATGTAACTCCAGCTAATCATTTCTAGCATTCAAACTTCTTACGGATTTCTGAGCACTAAACTACTGTATTTTATAATTTTATTATATTATGTGAATGAATATTAAGATAACAAAATAACATTTTATAGTGAACTCTAGCTAGATTTTGATATTAATGGTAGATTCCATTTAAATTATGTTTGTCTCAAAATCATTGTAAAGAGATGCACTATTCCATTGGAGACAGACTGAAATAAAATGTTACAGTTAGGCAAAAAGTTAGACTTTCAGAAAGCAAAGTTTGCTTTTCTTTGAAAATTAAAATCAATAGATTAAATGACTACTATAAGTTTATATGTAGACATACATTTATTTTGCATGGATTGGATTTAATAATCATTGTAAAATTCACCATTAATTTTTTTTGTCATGTTTTCCTTAAAACTTGATAAATATATTTATTTACAGAAAAAGCATGTTGCCTCTAATAAACCAACATTATAATCTATACCGCAGATGTACTTTAGGTCAGACACTGCTTAGTATTTATTTGAAATTGTCTCTCATACTGATAGTCTTTTCACTATCTACTATCTGTGACCCCCCCCCCCCTCAATAGAATCCTAAGTTCACATCCAATAGTTATTACTAAAAACATTAAATAATAAATAATTTGCGATAACAACTTTTTTACACATTAGTGCCACCTAGTGTAGGCATTAGTAATCAATAAATGCTATAAGATTGTGTATATTAACCATTATCTAGTGCCTCCTCAACCAATATTCTTAGACCAATTCGGAGATGGTTTTTTTCTCTTATTTTCTTCTGGATTAAATAAACAGTATAAATTATTCAAATATTATTCATAGTAAATAAAAATAAAATTTAAATAATTACCGGTCTATTCATAAACTTGGTAAACTCTTTCACAACAATTTCTTTAATAATTTCAGGATCGGTGACTACGTAAGCTGGTGCAGCACCTTGATAAATTCTAAAATATATGTTGTGTGTAAGTAACAATTTAATCACACACACACACACACACACATATATATATGTTAATTATAGAAAGATCTTCATATACGTATAAAAAGCTAAACTTGTCTTCAATATTTTGTGATGAAATGCAACAATTGTAATCCAAAAGTAAAATGTAATCAATGTATTCAGAAATTATTTGTAGTCTCTACTTTTGTTTTAAATAAATATATGGTTGTAAGCACTGGGAAAAATATATATTTAAAAAGTCTAAAAATGCTATATATTTTAAACACTATTTACTTCAGTGAATAAATGATGCTAAAATATTAATTATTTTAATAACAATTTAATTTATTGTATACAATAATTTTTTGCATAGCAATTAATAGAAGCAATAGATTAATAGACTAAGATTATTGATGTAATTTATTGGTTAATTATTATGTATATATAAAATGTAAAATTATATGATCTTATATATTTGTAATGTGTTTGTCATAGTTCTGAAAAAGATTGCTGGGGTAATAAAGAATGTAAATTATATTGCTATTATATATTTTATTTGTCATTTAACATTAGTACATAACTTTGTCTAAAATCTTGAAATATATGGAATTTTGCTTGTAATTATATATTACATTATTTCAGTTATCTAGAATTAATTGTTAAATGTCTTTAGAAAAATTCTAACTTTATTAAAATGCTTCAAATACATTTAACTGGTAGTGGCAGGCAGGTTAGTGTATAACAGGACATTTCAAGTGATATTATTTTTTTTCTTCTTCAGGTGTTGCTAGCTTGACCAGTGACAGTACTTATATGATAATCAAACCTGTAAAGTTTAAATTAATGAATACAATTTATGACATTTTAATTAACTAGGCTATTCATCTGGGATTTTTAGATTCATAAATTCGTAATTTAAGGTAATGTTTTAATCAAGTAGCTTAGTTGGATAAAATATCACCTTAAATTTAGTAATCATAAATCTATAAATCCCAGGTTCACTTTCTATGCTTGCACTATTATTTGTTAGACCAACAGTAACTGAAAAAGGGAGAGTAAGAATATTACTTACAACATTGTGTTATATCCTGACGTGTGTATTCTTACTAAAATCGTATTTGAAAAGTCTATGTGAAACGAGAATTTTCTATAGAAATTTAATAATTACTTCTAGATGAGGAAATATTCCAATATATAATTAATTGTTATATAATTAAATTAATAGGTAAAGACAAGTTATTGATAACTAATTATGTAATAACGAATCTACATTTAAATACAATTTATCCAAAACACTTCACTTTTTAGCATAGCTCGAAACCGGTCTGGAGATGGGGACAATGATCGATAAATTCATCAGGTACTTTCTCTTGTAGCATTTGTCATAATAAATAAATAAGTTTGTTTAAAGCTATTAGCAGACTCTTTATATATTACATATTGGTAATGCAAGCTATATATGTCATGTGTTATGTGACTGATTTTTATTAATATATATAGAGAGGACAGTCGAAATGTAGGTGTATGTATATATGTACAAATAAAGAGTTTTGCTAAAAAGTGTTCGAAGTGGTTTGGATAAATTGTATTTATAGGATATTACAGCAAAATAAAGAAAAGTGTGATTTTGGTAATATTTCTGAATCTACATTTAGTTAGCCTCTAACGAGACCCATGATTTACATAATCCATAAGTTTATAACACAAATCATAATATTTTGGCAAATATTTTTAAGTTTATATAATATTGCTTTGACTAGAGCTTATAAAAAATAAATACATTTGTTGTGGATGGTTTCCACTATAATTATCTTTTTGTTGCCAATTACAAAGATTAATGTCAAAATCTTGATGGCAAGAGAGGTTTAAACTTGATTTTAAGATTTCACAAAAAAACAGCAATCAATAATAGGTAGAAAAGTTTCTTTATTTGGCCTATATAATTTACAAATTGTATCAAAAAAACTTCTATGGGTCTTGATGAGAAAAAGTGTAATTGAAAATGTTGTATGTCCATATTCAATCAATAATACGTTTCTACCACTTTCATGGTTGAATGGATATTAATTAATGCCATGATTTAATTTTAAATGCATTGAAAATCATTATATGTCATTTGAGTCATATTAGGGATATATAGCTACTCTCTTATACCTTGATAAGCCAGTCCTCACATATGAAAGTATTACCAATTTTTTAAAATAGGCTGACTGACAATTTGAAAAAATAATATAAAATTACTGGATCACCACTTATTTTACCAAATGACTTTGCATTCATGAAACAACAAACAAACATTGTCAAACAATAGGACCATTGTTTTGTTGATATTCTTGGAGTCTGAGTCCATAAATAATTCTTCATATGTTTATTAATGGATACTCTTATTATACAAATCTAATGCATATCATATGTCAAAAGATTTTGGAAATTGGATTAATATGTTAATTATTGTTCTCAGTAGGTATTCTTTCGCAGGTGTTATGTAAGATTAAAAATAAAAATTAATAGAAATGTTTAATCCTTAATAAAGTTTAAAGTTTATATAATGAGAGCATTGGATTTTAATCAACCAAAAAACAACCTCTATTTAAAAGTGGTTTTAGTACAATGGATCATATCCAAGTATTGAGAGAAGTTATAAAAAAGACCAATGAATATGAGTTGCCAAAATGCTTTGGATTTGTAGATCATGAAAAGGCATTTGATTCTATAAGCATTTATTCAGTGCATAAGCATTGAATCATCAAGGTGTAGACCCAAGATATCATCATATTCTGAAGCATATTTATAAAAATGCAACAGCAACAATTAGTTTATATAATGATACTAGAAACGTTTATAAATTATATCACATAAAAAATTAATAGCAATGATAATGGAAGAAAAATAGGTAGCTTGGTCTAACTGAAAAGACTTATTTAGGTTTAAACAACAGTTTGTGTTTAAAGGGTTATAACACCGAATTGTTTTTATTCTACTTTATTATATTTCACCATAATTCTGCAAGAGATTACATTTAAAAGTTTTATAACAGATTATTTCACTTTGTAAAATCTTAATGGTTGGTGTTGCCCTATGTAATGTTATTGCCAGATAATTTGGATGACTGACATTCGAATCATAGATAGTTTTTGAATATTTACTCTTGAAACAAATGTCTTCCAAGAGTTTATTGTCTGGTGTTTAAAATTGTATAGTAATTTTTAAATTAATTAATTAAATAAACTAAAACAAGAAGATAAATGATATGATATCCTAGGACAAAAGGAATTATTAAAAATAAAATGTAGCCTTCCTAAATAATATATATGTCTAACTAGTAGTGTATTTTAAGCAACTAAAATAATATATTAATTGAAAAGAAATTATAAAGGGTGATTGGAAGAAAAGAAAATATTATTAGTCAAAATGAAAGAAGGCTTTGTGAAATCCACTACTATGTGAACCAATTAGTTTACAGTAAGCAAAATTAATGTATAGAATATTTATCTTCAATAGTCAATAATATGTTAAAAATACATATCTACAAACAAAGATTATTATAATGAAAGATTATTATAATAAAGATTATTATAAAAAAGCCTTTTCCAGCAAATTATGTTTTTTGCCCTTTTCAATATGTCTCCAGAATATTACAATTTAAAGTACATACAGCAACATCTACATCAATATACAAAAGAAGACAGATAAACAAATGGATATCTGACATGATCTATTATGTGATATTTATGCAGTCATATTACAAAATTAACCTATTATATAAATTGAATGGATATATATCCACAAATGTTAATTAACTATCCATTCTTTATCCATTAACCACTTATTATTCAACTTAATGGATGTTTTGTATATATTCATACAATTGTCTTTGTTATACATGATATAGTTTGTTTCATATATTTTACATCTATTAACATTTTTAAAATAATCTAGAACGCTTATATTATCAATGCAATTTATTTTATGTCCATACTGCAAATAATGAAGATCTGCGTTATACATCATTAGTTCTGTTTCTGATTCTTTTTCTGTATAATATTTATCTTCTATAAATTTATTTTAAATACACATTTAATGATGAATGATCTCATATATTGTGTATTAGTATTAATATTATAAACTTTTAATCAATTGAATTATAAATAAATCGAACTATTAGACAATCTGTATACAATTAATAGATATAAATTAGAGCAACTTAATTCCTTAAGTTTAATTAAAGAAGACGAATATAACATTCAAACTATTCCTGGGTGGATATACAATATACTTTAATATATTCACTGACTAAAATTTGTTATATAATTTTGTGATGCATGTTTTCAAAGAATGAGGAATTAGCCATTTTACTTCCTGTCTATAGAAGGAAGTGATGTCATTCTTTAGGTGTAGGGATTGCTTTATTATGTAGAATAGGGTTTGTTTCATTAATGGGATAATGGAAATAGTAAATTATCAATGAAATTAATTTACTAAATCCACAATGAGCAATTTATTATTTGAATTTGATATGGTTTAATATTGTAAGATTGTATATATTATATATGTTCATATATAAAAATAATAATAAAATTTTATAAAACCAATTTTTGAGAATTTGGTTTGGAAATAGGGATAACGGGTCATATAAAATGTAAATTAAAGAAACTTTATTAATAAAAACTTAATTGAATTCAAATCGGAATTGAGAAATATCTTTGCTATTTGAATATTAAGAAGGAACAACTCTGAGCAGTTTGAAAAAGGGCTGATGATATTTGGCTTTAGATGAGCAGGTCAGACAGAAGAGAAGTGTATAAAAGGAATGAAGCTATAGATTCATACAGATATAACCCTCTTCCCTTAAGAAAATAAGGTAATAAAGAGTAATCAGGAAGCAATTATCAACTTACGTGATTATGAAAAATATCAATTCAGAATTAGATAGCAGTAAAATCATTACCTTTCCAATAGAAATGAACAAAAATATATAGAAGTGTATTATCATCAAAATAAACTACTGAATAGTAAATCCATATAGAAAATGTGATTCAAGATGAAAGTAAATATTAACGTGTGTGAGAGAATATATGTCATCTATTCGATGCCATAATAACTTGTAGGTCTAGAATTTGAAAAAAAACCTATTACCTTGGAAAATTGATTATCAATCATATATTGGATTTATGGTGAATTAAAATGTGTAAGTAATAAAAAACTAGTATATGAAAAGATTAGATTTGTAAATCTAAAATAAACTAACTAGAAGACAATTTGGTATCTAATGACATTTTAGGTGTTCAAAATGAAAGAAAAGTAAACAAGTAAGAATTATTTTAGCATGAAAATATTACTGCACATCTCATATATATATGTGTGTGTGTGATGTGATACACTGTGACTTCTCCTTAAACGGAGCCAGGAATCTCTCAACAACTATGCCCAGAGAACTCTGTTAGCCACTTTACCTTCCCTTTCCATTTCCACCCTAAGTTTTCCCATAATCTTCTCCATCCCATTTCCACAACATAATCTTTGTCAATTTTATGGCCTTTATATCTAAATCTCCCTTATCCTTTCCCAAACCCAGCATAAAAACCAATAACCCACTTTCTGTATAATCACTTTGTTCATATTTATTCTTCCATAGCTTCATTATTTGTACCCTTTCTGCTTCCAAACATTTACATTCAATTAACACATGCCTAATAATTTCTATGCCTTCCTTACACAATTTACAGACTAAATCATCCATATTTTTCCATTTACATGTATATTCTCTTGTTGCTAAAGATCCCATTTGAATCTTAAACAATAAACTACTTTCTTGCTATTATCATAAATTAACTCACACCCAATGTTCTGTTTATTTCTATATATATTTAAACTATTTTTATTCTTCATACTAGTTCTCCATCTCTCCAACTCACTATTCTTTATTAATGTATCTATTCTTTTATCCCATTCCTTACTACTATAACACTCAACAATCCTCCTAACACAATCATCACACCTTTTGTACAAATATACTGATATAAATTCTTTTTCCAAATCTTTTGTATACTGCATTACCTTTCTCATCCATCTTGTTACCTGCTCTTTACTCATAACCCAATTAAAAACTATTTTAGCTATTCTTTTATTATCCATAAACCACAACCTACCAAACATTTTTATTTTACTTTTTGCATCTCTCATATAGTCAAATATCAGCCTTTCACGCTAATTGTGCATATACTTTGTGAGTGTTAATAATAAATAAATATTTTCTCACCAATACAAGATATAGTATTTATGCAGGAATAAAAGGAATCCTCTTATTCCTATGACTCAAATGCTTATATATGAGCAAATCTGAAGTACTGTATTGGTGAGAAAGTATTCATTTATTATTAACACTCGCAAAGCGTATGCACAATTAGCGTGAAAGGCTGATATTTGACTGTAATACAATTGTTTACATACACTATATAAAATAAATGCTTATTTACATCTCTCATATAAAAACTTGACCATCCCATTTTTCCTTGAATTGCCTCCCTTGCTGTCCACACATCTGTATCCAATCCATATCTTCCTACTTTCCTTTGTACTTTTTCTAAATAATCTAATATCCCTTTACTAACACATAACACATCATTACCATATGTTAACCCTGCTACTACAACTCCCTACCATACAATTCTAGCTACATCATATTTATTATATGAAAACACTGTTAATATTTTTTATCAATCCCTTTCTTCTCTTTGCTTCATTTATCATTGTTTTCTCCCATTCATCCAAGTAATTTTTCTGATTACTTAATATATTCACCACACTTAACTTTATACCCCCCAATAAAAATTCTACATCTTTTTCCCCAGTATTATCCATCAATATATTTGATTTGTATTCACTAAATTTAATCCCCATCTCTTTACCCACTCTTGCACATGTCCTCAACATAACTATCAAGGTATACTGAAAATATGTTATTCCTACTGCATCTGCTGTACTTTTATTTGAAATCAATTCATATTGACTTTTTCTCATATATATTTACTTGAATTTAAATATCAGAGAATTTAAAATGATATTTTTAATTTTGTGAAAGTTAGACTACTTATGTAGTCATTCAGTAATGCGAACAATATTTATTTGGTTTTTCATTAGGGATGTAAATTAGAAAATGTAGCATAATATTTTAAAATAGATTCTTAAATAATCTTACCCATATACCTGTCCATATTTTTTATGCCAGTCTTTAACCAATTCAAATGGATCCTAAAACATAATAAATAAACTAGCATATATATATAAATTAATAATTTATAACAGATATTATGCTTGAATATTCTCAAAAATATTTCAATATATAAATAAAAGAAGTTGATCTTCCAATGGCTATGAAAATATAAATATATCCACATTTCGTTGTTAAAAAAAATCAAGAATAAAATTGCATATCACTTTAATCAAAGGCTGGGATATAAAATAAGATTTGATTTTTTTGACAAATGCAACAATTATTATGAATTTCAACCTAATGACATTTGTAGCTGAAGAAATAATAGTCTGAAATTATTCTTAAATATATAACAATAAGAATCAGCATCTCACTTAATAAATCATTGTAAATAATAGAAATCAAATAATAGTAAATATTTAGTAAATAGAGCATTAAATTATATGTAAATGAGAGAAAGTTGACCTACTGTCATTGGCTACGGAAATATAAATGTATACACTCATACTTTGTTGTCATAAAAAATTTATGAATAAAATGATTTGCCACTTTATTCTAGGCCCATAATTTAAATAAAGCTGTATTGACTAATATATTTATTTTTGAAATATAAGTACAATGTATATACTTAATCTAGATGTAATTAAAGAGAATTTGAACCCAGACATTCAAGTTTCCTACAGTCATCCACTCTATCCAATATAACCAATACACATGACTATATATATATATATTTGAAAAAGATGAGTGGCTGAAAAGCTGGAGAGTATTGAAGCATATCTATTAAAGTGTGTAGATTTGCTATCTTAATATAAACTGAGTAGTGAGATTGTATATACATGTGGGAGATGATGATCTGGACCAACTGATGAATGCTGGTTCAGCATATATCATTTATCTTTATTCACATGTATGTGATTATGTGTATCCGTTATAGTGGATAGAGTGGATGGCTGTAGGGATCTTGAAAGAGGGTTCAAATTCTCTTTAATTACATCTAATTTAAGTATATACATTATACTTATATTTTATTTAATCTGCATTCTGCCCATCCCTTTTCTGTATATTTAAATGGATTCTATATATGAGGGATCAGATTGACTTAAGGTCAACAAGAACAACTATAATATTGGCATCATCAAGAGCTTTGAAAATTCTATATGGATGGCTGAAGATTTTGAGAGGATTGAAGCCTTTCCATTAAAGTGTGTAGATTCACTATCCTAATATAAACCAGCACTGATTATATATGTGTGTGGGAGATGATGATCTGGACCACATTGAAAAAGGCTTTCAAAATAGAGTAAGATTGGTGCTGTCTTTATTATCAAACTTCACCATATGATTCTGTTTGCAAAATGGTTTTTTTTTAAATTATTAAATATAAATAAAGTCATTAATATTATTTTTATAAAGCGCAGTCGATATTGAAATAATTGAGAGAGTGAAAATCTCTCAAGCGCTTATGACTACAACCAGCCAATCAAATATTAAGCACTGGGACAGAGAATTTTAATAAGAAAAGAGCGGTTCCTCTCTCTTCTTAACTTGTCTTAATATATATCCAAGCCAGTCCAAAGTACTTATATTTGAAAGCATGAATCTTAAATATCATCACACTTCATTCACTGAGTTCAAATTATAAACATACAGCATGAAATCTTTCGATTTACTACGCAGTAGTTTTTCAATGTTATAAATTTGCAGCAATATATGTAAATAGTATTATTTTTAGATTTCACGCTGTATGTTTATAATTTGAACTCAGTGAATGAAGTGTGATGATATTTAAGATTCACGCTTTCAAATTTAAGTACTTTGGACTGGCTTGGATATATATTAAGACAAGTTAAGAAGAGAGTGGAACCGCTCTTTTCTTATTAAAATTCTCTGTCCCAGTGCTTAATATTTGATTGGCTGGTTGTAGTCATAAGCGCTTGAGAGATTTGCACTCTCAATTATTTCAATAAAGTCATTAGTAAATATGACTATATATTATCCAACAAAAAAAATTCAAGTAACACTAAATTAACATTATATCATATACAAGATTTTACAGAAAGAAATACCATAGGATTCAGTTCTTTCATTCATTTTATTTAAGATACTCATTGGTTATCTTCCAGATACAAAAGGTAGGAAATCAATCTATAGTGATGAAATTACTTTGACCTTCTTCAAATAGAAAAGTCAAAATATAAACAAATTGGAAATGTTTTCCAAAAACTGAACGTTATTTCTAATACAATGAAAACAACATATTCAATTTTTCATCTAAACAGAATATTCTCTCATAATTTGAATATAATCTTTTGCAATAATAGTCTAAAATAGATTCTACATATACTATTTAGTGGTGATTTTGGATCATAGCCTATCTTATTTTCTTATTCATTTAAGGTTAGATCAAAATAATTTTTAGGAATAAACTTCTTGAAAAGCTGTTTGGTACTACTTGGGGTCATAATATAAATATTTTATGGACAGCTGACTTAGCATTATCATTTTCTGCTAGTGAATATCGAAGCACCGTTTGGAAAAAGAGTCCTCACACTAAACTTTTGGATATTCAGTTAAATACTACCATGAAAGTATCACTGTTAAACTTAAGTTTATGGCTTTGCCATGGATTTCTGCTGTTTCGTGTATTCCTCCACCAGATATCAGAAGAGATATTGAGTGAAAGAAAATGTATTCAAAAATTTTAAGATCAGATTTACCAGTAACTCAAGATATAATTTCACCAACAAAGACTTAATTTATGCATTTTGAATATTGTACCAAGAATCTATAAGTGAAGAACTATGACGTAAAAAGTGAAATTCTTATGAAGTTCTGAATAATTTTTTTTTCCAGATCTAATAAAGTGAGCTGGATTTAATCTTTGCAGACACATTTGGAGTCACATCAACAGATTTGTACCAATTCATGGTATTCATGATCTTCTATTTCATGTATAAAATTTATCAGCCATTAATATTTGTAAACATGGATGAATGCAAACTGTGAAACACATCATTAGAGATTACTGGACTTATGGCTCCAATAGTATATGAAGATCTTAATAGAGCCACAAGTGAGTTTTTAATGATATTTTGTTAATAGTTAAACTGTCTAAATATGTATACTAAATAAAATAATAATATTGGGAATCAAAGAGATTAAATAACAAAATAAAAAAAATCATGCATAAAGAAAAAAGACTATTTGTGAATGTGGACAGTACCACAAACCTAACATAATGACTGTTATAGTTTTGATATTAGCTTTAGGGCAAAATTATTACTTGCCTCATATTGTGTGGTTGGTGGTTTACATTTACTAGTAAGAATAAAATAATAATGACAAAATAAAAAAATAAAATCAGCAGTGAAATATCCCCTGCATGGCAAAGGCTATTTTAATGATTTTCCAAATATAAACAATGAAGAATAAGACATTAGCTAAGCATCCATTTTCTGATCAAAAATTAACTGGTAACATCTTTATTTTATTATGAATCCATACAGCATTACTTCAAAAACAAATTGAGATACATTTTGTGTTTGGTTCAAAAAAGAAAATGAGTCATTTTTCAAGAAGGGTGCATGGTGGATATATGTATTGATGTAAATATTATTTTAAAGACATTCTAAAAAATATGCAAAGTTGATGAGGAAAGCTGTCAAGTGTTGGTGGCAGAGTGGTCAGCACAGCTGCCTTACAAGCAGTTGTTGCAGGTTTGCTTCCCAGCCATTGCTTTGACACATGAGGAAAAAGGCAGACTTTATCACAATGCAGAGTTATAATTTGACATTTTACACAAGCATTTCAGGAAGATAAATTTACCGCAGAAGTCGCAATGGACCTGCATGCATGTTCTATATGTAAATTTATTTCTATTTCACAGACAGGTATGCATGGTTATCATAAAAATCACCTCTAATGTATTACTAGAACTACTACTATTGGTATAATTATTTGTGTCATCTTGATCAGATTTGAGCATTCATTGTCATGAACCAATGTGTGCACAGACAGATAATGTTTATCCAATGGTCAGATCAGACTAATAGATGATGTTCACTTAATCTGAATATTCCTATTATGGATGGGGATCTGGCAATAAGTAGTCAATCCATTTGGATGTAGGGTCAAAGAACAACTGCCACAAAGCTGAATAGCAGTACACCTGTTCTCCAGGGAACTACTGCTGTAAATCTAAAAGGCAGAAACCACCTTCTCCAACAGATAACAACTGTTACAAAGCTGAACATTAGTATACACATTTAGCTTTGACAGTAGTTATCTGGAGAATGTTCATATTGCTCTAATCTTACCTCCAAATGGACTGACTATTTCTTGTCAGATTTCATCCATAATGAAAACATTTGTATTCAGTGAGCATCATTGCCTATGGGCCTGACCTTGCCATTGGATATATATTAACTATCTATATATACATTGATTTGTGGGGATGAATGCTCAATCTCATCAAGATAAGATGGAATCTTGATTGGTCAATTATTTGAAAGCAAGATGAGATATGACAATTTGTTTTGTACTTTTCTTTTTTTCCCTCTTGGAATTGAAAGGGGTATGAGTGACTGCTGCTAATAATGATGATGATGATGGATGTGTGGAGTTATTTTTATTCATTTAGTACTCTATTGTTAAAGAAATTTATCAATGAACATGTTTGCAAGTTCATTTAAATGATTCTATGGGAATGAAGTTGATGGTTCCATGAGTGGATTTATAACTATGTATTGTAAATACTAAAACTATTTGTATTTTTTAAAAAAAAAAAAACCTTAGATGACCAATTTGTTGGACTATGTGATGGCTACCTGGAAATAATAATGAGCTCATTTTGAAAATTAAAATAAATTGAAGTTTCATTCCCCTAGTTTTGAACTCAGACTTTCGCATGACCCTGTGTGAAAGTCTGAGTTCGAATCCCACATATATTACATATATAAATATAGGTGTAAAGCTTGATAATGTATTAATTCCCTTAGTTTTAAACTTCAATTATAGGCATGGCAATTATACACATCTACCAATAAGCCATGAGATCCTAGTCATTAGATAGTAATATAGTAAATTAACATACACATAGTTATACTTTAAAAATCTCAAAAAAATCTGACCTATTTTAAATTTTAAAATTGATATCAGTTTATCTATTAGATAAGATTGTCTTATTCTTATATATGAATTATCAAACTATTTAATATTAATATTAGTAGTATAATTGTAAAGTATTAATCACTATATTTTATTGAAAATGATTTTAAATTTTATCTAATAATAAAAAAAATAGATTGTGTTTAGTCTATTAATAGAAAAAATTGGGTACTCCGGGAAATTAAAAGAATGATATATAAATACATATGCTAAACAAAGATTTTCAAAAATAATGGATGGTTTTATTACTAATTACTTTGTTGTCCCTCATACTGCCATATGTATATTATGTCTAATTCTCTGTGTATTTTGAAATTTTTATTTAACCACCTCTTACTTGGGGTCTAAAAATTTATGTCAATTCATTAGGGTTCAATATTGTTAACTCTCTATACTATATATATTATGTTATCCTATATTGTAAATGTTACTTGTCACTGACTGGTTTATCTGGCATTGTTACTCCAGATTTTCCTCTTGCTTTTAAAACTATTTGCCACTTGTAATGTATTTATATTGTAACCCATTTATAATGTAACTCACTTATATTTGTTTTTCTGTTTACTTCATATTTCCTTAATTGATTTACTGTTGATCCAGCATTGTGTTATCAGACTTTGTATAATGTAATCGGAATCTTCAGTAGTTCAATAGTCAAATTGTACTTAGTGTAATCCTTTTCATTCCCTTGGTTGTATTTATAATCCTTACCCATTTATTGTTTGTAATTTCTGACCTGTCATATGTGATAAGTCCAATGAGACCTAGAATATGGACTAACCTTCTGTATTTTCTTGGCGTGTAAATAAACTTTATCTTTCAAAGTAAAAATATAATTTTGTATTCATTTATGAAACTGATTATATATAATTAGCATTAACCAAAGGATTTTATTGATTTGAAACCCATATTGTCTAAAATATTCCTGTGGGATTTCTAAAGCTTTTTATGTAGTCCTAAATAACCATATCAGAACCAGAAGAGATGAACATATCACTGCAAAGATGATTGTCATTACCAGAACTCACTATATATCGTATAAACAACTTCCACCTAAAATAAATATTTTAATATATTAATCTTTAATTAGGTTTAAAGATGATACCTAGGCTATGGATGATATGATAATCGCTAGCTTAATAAATGATTATTAACAATCAGTGTTTAATGGCAAAATTGTGAATGCTGAAAATTTGACTCTTATAAATCAAATAATAATTTAATATTAATAAATCTTTAATAAAGAATTAATACATATGTAAGAGGTTGTAGAAATTGTAACCTGGTCTGAAAGAAGAGTGCTATTTTAGCATTTTTCTCAAATGTTTTTATCAAAAAAATATTATTATACATATAAAACAAATTATCCACATCTCAAAATATATTTAAACAATTATTTTGAATATAAAATTTAATTAGTCTAATTAATTTTTATACTAATTTTAATATTTGAAATAAGGGCAGACCTCATATATCTGGAGATTAATTATAATTATAGGGGATTTGAGCACAGACTTTCAATCTCCCTTCAGCTATCCACTGTATCTCAAACCATTGATACACACGACCACACTTATGTGAAAAAGATAAATGATCTTCAATATACATATTTTGTACTGAACTAGCCCTCATCATTTAATCCAAATCATCATCTCCCACACACACATATATAATCAGTACTCGGTTTATATTAAGATAGCAAATCTTCAAACTTTAATGGATAGGGTTCAATCTACTCCATCCTCCAACTCTTTAGCCATCCATACTATTGAAAATCTGATGATGGAATACCCAACTGATGAGTGCTGGATCTGCATGAAATATGTGTATTGGAGATCATTTATCTTTTTTACATGGGTGTGGTCATGTGTATCAGAAGTTTGAGATAGAATGGATCGCTGAAGGGATTTTGAAAGTCTGTTCAAATTCCCTATAATTATAATTTTAATATTTATATTATTGTACATTAAAAATAAAAACGTGAATGCATAAAATAATATAAAGTTATAAAAATTATAGATCTTTAATATAATTATTACTATATTAGTAAAATATAATTTATTATTTTTTACCTTAGCTCTAAATATTTGTCGAACATTTCCAAAAATAAAATGAGGTTTCGGGCCAGGTATTCCAATGCGCTTAAAGTAATTTAAGTCATAGTACCTTTGCCTAAATAGTAATAATATCAGTTTAATAATTTATTTAAAATTAACATTTTTAAAATTTTAGTTAAAACATTTGGATTTTTTAAATATAAATTATTATTTCAAGATATTCAAACATATTATTTGATAATTAATTTTTTTAAAAAAAATTTAAGTCTTAATATTTTTGATCTAATATATATATAAATTAATGGTAAATGAAATATTATAGTCTAAATTCTTTTGAAGCACTTTCGATTACTTGGTAATCCTCTTCAGCTTTAACTGAATTTCAAATTTTAAACTTAATGTTACATATATTTCCATAAGCTGTGTATGGCCATATTTGCAACTTGCCTATTAATAATATCATTCTTATATTTATCAATTAATATTGCCTCTTTAATCTTCCTCTTTTTATGATTTCTTCCATTAATATTTTTATTTCATTACTATTAAATGTAAACTTATAATTACAAGTTTTTTCATGGTCAAAGAATACTGAAGCTGTATTAAATTGACTATTTACGTTATTTTTAATTCGATTATATAATAATTGATGCTCCTTCAATCTTTTTTCCACAGAACATCTCGATTCACCGATGTAAAATTTCTGACATCCACATGAAATCTGATAAATTATATTACTTCTTTGCAATTTAGGAATTATACTCTTCGAATTATTAATCAATCGATTAACATTTGGAGGAACACAAAATGAAATATTATACTTTTCTTTAAATATATTCTTCATTAATTTAGATTGCATGTTATTTATAAATGGCATAGATATCCATTTTTTATTATCTAAAGTAACACTGCAAACACTTTTCTTATTATTAAATGAATTTACTGTATGCAAGATTTGTTTTTTATCATAACCAACCTTTAGAAGTTCATTAGCAAAGAGTTCAATATTTAAAATTTTATCACTCTTATATTTGCATAATTTATCATTGCGATGCAAAAATGATTTCAGATTTGCCATTTTATGTATCATTGGAACACGTGATTTAAAATGAATATATCCTCTTTTTCCAATAGGTTTAAAAATTAATTTATAATTTAAATCAGTAGCATCTCTAAATATTTGTAAATCCAAAACTTTTATTTTTCCATTTTGTTCATTCTCAATAGTCCATTTTAAATTGTTTAAATTATTCAGATTATATAAAAAAACATCAATAATGTCTTTAAAATTTATAAGTGATAATATTATTGCAACATATTATGATAGGTTTTATAAAATGGGTAAAGGATGGCCAATGGGATTACCTATGGTAGCACAAATTTGTAATTTTACATTGTTGAAATATCTTCAAAATTATAAGAATTAAATATAATATCTTCATATTTCAACAATGTAAAATTACAAATTTGTGCTACCATAGGTAATCCCATTGGCCATCCTTTACCCATTTTATAAAACCTATCATAATATGTTGCAATAATATTATCACTTATAAATTTTAAAGACATTATTGCTCTTCTTTTATATAATCTGAATAATTTAAACAATTTAAAATGGACTATTGAGAATGAACAAAATGGAAAAATAAAAGTTTTGGATTACAAATATTTAGAGATGCTACTGATTTAAATTATAAATTAATTTTCAAACCTATTGGAAAAAGAGGATATATTCATTTTAAATCACGTGTTCCAATGATACGTAAAATGGCAAGTCTGAAATCATTTTTGCATCGCAATAATAAACTATGTAAATAAGCATTTATTTTATATAGCATATGTAAACAATTGTATTACAGTCAAATATCAGCCTTTCACGCTAATTGTGCATATGCTTTGTGAGTGTTAACAATAAATGAATACTTTCTCACCAATACAAGATATAGTATTTATGCAGGAATAAAAGGAATCCTCTCATTCCTACAACTCAAACGCTTATATATGAGCAAATCTGAAGTATGCACAATTAGCATGAAAGGCTGATATTTGACTGTAATACAATTATTTACATACGCTATATAAAATAAATGCTTATTTACATATTATTAAGTTTCAGTTGGAATGACATTTAGTAAATTCTAGATAATTTCACCAGCATCATTCATTCAGACATTATATATAGTAATTTAAAGTGACTGTTCCATCGTCATGCTTTCTTGGCCAATACTTCAGATTTGCTCATATATAAGCATTTGAATTGTAGGAATGAGTTTGAGTTGTAGGAATGAGAGGATTCCTTTTATTCCTGCATAAATACTATATCTTATATTGGTGAGAAAGTATTCATTTATTATTAACACTCACAAAGCGTATACACAATTAGCGTGAAAGGCTGATATTTGACTGTAATAATAAACTATGTAAATATAAGAGTGATAAAATTTTAAATATTGAACACTTTGTTAATGACCTGTTAAAGGTTGGTTATGATAAAAACCAAATCTTGCATACAGTAAATTCATTTAATAATAAGAAAAGTGTTTGCAGTGTTACTTTAGATAATAAAAAATGGTTATCTATGCCATTTATAAATAACATGCAATCTAAATTAATTAAGAATATATTTAAAGAAAAGTATAATATTTCATTTTGTGTTCCTCCAAATGATAATCGATTGATTAATAATTCCTAAATTGCAAAGAAGTAATATAATTTATCAGATTTCATGTGGATGTCAGAAATTTTACATCGGTGAATCGAGATGTTCTGTGGAAAAAAGATTGAAGGAGCATCAATTATTATACAATCGAATTAAAAATAAAGTAAATAGTCAATTTAATACAGCTTCAGTATTCTTTGACCATGAAAAAACTTGTAATTATAAGTTTACATTTAATAGTAATGAAATAAAAATATTAATGGAAGAAAGAAATCATAAAAAGAGGAAGATTAAAGAGGCAATATTAATTGATAAATATAAGAATGATGTTATTAATAGGCAAGTTGCGAATACAGCCATGCACAGCTTATAGAAATATATGTAACATTAAGTTTAAAATTTGAAATTCAGTTAAAGTTGACGAGGATTACCATGTAATCAAAAGTGTTACAAAAGAATTTAGACTATAATATTGCATTTACCGTTAATTTTTATATATATATATTTTATAATGGGTATTGTATTTTACATATATATATATATATATATATCAAATTCTACTAACTTTAAAATTGAACATTTTTTCAACAGATTCAAAGAATATAAAGATTAAAGATTGCTACAAAATATCATTTGTTATTTTACTTATATATCTCTTCATTTAATATAAAATGTATTTAATATTTACTAAGGCTGTAACCTCAAGAATATGCATGTAAAAATGCGATAGTAGGGATCTCTACAGGTCTTAACCACAAGCTTATGCTTTGGAAGAAAAGAGGGGAACTTCTTTACTTCAACCTACTATCTATTTAAATAGGTGAAGCTGAAGCAATTAGATCTGAGAGTGTGAAGCTATTCAATACTTCACTGATTAAGTCCACATTTCTTATTACACATTAATATCATGAAATCTTTCGATTTACAATGAGTCAATGGAAAGATCTTATAGTTAGAAATCTATTATGACAATTTAAAGTTGTAATTATAAATTTATTTAAATGCACATTGATTATGTAAGTAATATTTACTAAGGCAGTAACCTGAAGAATATGCTCTCAGATCTAACCACTTCAGCTTCACCTATTTAAATAGAAAGTAGGTTGAAGTAAAGAAGTTCCCCTATTTTCTTCCAAAGCGTAAGCTTGTGGTTAAGACCTGTAGAGGTCCCTACAATCGCATTTTTACACACATATTCTTGAGGTTACAGCCTTAGTAAATATTACTTATGTAATGAATGTGCATTTAAATAAATTTATAAAATGTATTCAAAACTTCATTTAAAGATATGCATATTAGTATCTGTTAATATCACCAGAAATATAACCAAATTTACTACTTCCTATAGTGTATTGTAATATCTTATATAAATACAATTTATCCACTCTACTTTGAACACTTTTTAGCAAAAAACTTTTATTGTACATATATGCATACACAGTCCTATGTTTTGACTGTCCTGCAGTCTTCTTCAGAGCCACTTTAACTTTTATTTTCCATATATGCAGACACAATCCTATGTTTTGACTGTTCTGTAGTATTCTTCAGAGCCACTTTAACTTTTATTGAACATATATGCATACACAATTTTGACTGTCCTGCTGTCTTCTTCATAGTCACTTTAACTTTGTGGCTCTGAAGAAGACTGCAAGACAATCGAAACATATGATTGTGTATGCATATATGTACAATAAAAGTTTTTTGTTAAAAGTGTTCAAAGTAGAATGGATAAATTGTATTTTTATAAACAAAGGCAAAACTCTCCATACAGTAGTGCCACCCTGTGCCAAACAAAGTAATCAATGGATGCCAGAAGGCTTGTGCATAAAATCCCTATCTAGTGCCTACTCATCCAATATTTTTATGTTAATAACATATTTTATAGTATTACCATATGTTTTATTAAACAATATAACACATTTTTAAAAAATATAAAATCTATTTTTGTACTACAAATTTGATTATTCAATTGTTTATTGGCCCATAATTCAAAAGAAATGTTGGGAAAAAAGTATATTTAATGGCTTAATTATGATGTTTGAACATACTTGCATTCTGAGAAGAATCCCACAGTCCACATGTATAACAAAATGAAAACCTGAAATTACCATTATTAAACTCAGATTATTTTCAAAATTAAACTTAATAAAGAATTATTCTTGAAACATCGTGATTAAAAAACACCTATCCTATTTATCAATAAATAGGAGGGCCAAAAAAGAAGACAAAAATTTACTGACAGAAATAAGACATATGCTGAAATTCATTGTTTGAAATGTTTTTATTTTAATATCATCAGCATGCACAACTTTTATTAATCCACTGCAAGATGAAGGTTTTTCTAAGTTTAATCCAATAATACTTGTACTTTACTTGATTATTATCATTTTTGATAACTATTGTTGTTCGAGTATTTTTATTGACTCTAGGATATTTTGGTCAGGTCATATTACTTATTATGTTTTCAGTTATTCTAAATTAATTATTTATTTTATTATTTAGTGAAATCTTTGTCTAGGTTTGCTTTGATGATTATTTATGTTGCTTTTTATCAAAACATAATAATACTTGTATTTGGGATGTTTTTATTACTTACTCTCCTCATTATGTAGCTTTCAAAATTATACTATGAGAATCATTTTTGGTAGATTGACTATTATGCATAATATTTATGACAATTCTTGTGCATTATCTGTTGTTTAGATTTATTAGTAGAGAATGAGTATTTTATATATATTGTAATCTTTTTTATATGCCATAAAGTGATCATTGTAAATATTTCTTTAACTAAAACCTTTTAGCTGGCACTGCCAGATTTTAACTTGGAACATAGTTATGGACATTTCAATTTACTGTAATGTCAAACTATTTAATTTTATTGCTGAATATTCCATAAATATTGCTTATATATCATTTTATATTTATTATTATGATTATAAATTTATTTAACACATATTGATTATGTAAATAATATTTACTAAGGCAATAAACCTTTAAGCATGTGCACTTGAAAATACAAAGGTAGGGACTTCTACAAGTCTTAACCACATTGCATATTGATTAATGTATAAATATTTTCTTTTTTGTGAAATAAATTTTGATAGATATGAGTTAGATTTATAATTTATTGTGTTACCCATTGTAATGTTAACCACTGTATGTTTTATATATGTTAATGTATATATATATATTATCTCTTTTTTTAATTATTTTGTAATCTAATGACTCATAAATAACTACTCACACAAGTCTTTGTTTGTTTGGAATTATTCTGCTTTACTATATATATATTGTACCCACTGAAGTTTTAGATGAATTTCAGTATGTGGTGAAATGTCTGTCATAATTTTTTTTCATGTGATTTTGATGGTGGATATGTTAACCTATGAAGCATTGAAGTGTGTTGCTATGGCAACAATAATATTGATATAAACATTGTTTATTATTGATTGTATTGTATAAGATTGTGAATTGACTTTATTCATTTTAAAATAAGTATGTGAATTTAAAGCATAATAACCTAAATAAAATTATTGTCTTTTGTTATTATATGTATTTCCATTTACTGCATTCCCAATAATAAATTACATATAATACAACTATATGTTTAATATCTCAAATATATTTGTCATTTTATTTATATAATACTATTGTGAAAAGATATGTATGTGAAAATATATTTCCACTGTGGAATGGTGAGAATGTATTATCAATTGTTTAATTTGTGTAGAAACATCACTAATTGTCATATGTATAATTCTAAAATATTTATTTTTTGTTATATAGTAAAATTTTTATTTGAGAGATGCTGGCTAAAATTGATTAAGGTGTATAAAAGGTATTGCTATAATTACTCTGACATCAATGGGAAAAGTTATAAATAGAACTGAATAGAAAAGATGTGCTCTCTTGTTTTAGCTTCAACAGAAGCACATCTAAATTGCTTTACATGATTTTCTTTTTATTCATCTTAAAAGTATATAGTTAATTGGAAAAAATAATGGGGTGAAAAATAACAATATTTGTCCACAAACTGTACAGTGTGTTCAGGATTTATGAAGAGTGACAATTTATTGTAAAACAAAAAGTAATCAAAAATGGTTCATTGTGTTATAAACCATCTGAATGTTTCATTGCTTTAAAAACAGATATTACTTACTTTTCAATGATGACAGCTAAATGTTACTAACAGAAAAATGTATACAAAGATTATGTTCACCTACTGCTATAATTTTATAAACTTGATGTATTATTTATACACAGGATAAAAATTAGTTCAATTCCCATAGCATAATCATGGATGGAACTGGTGTCTGTTCATTTATAATATTTTATGAATTGAGTACTTGCTAAATGAAAGAATATCTATACTGCATCATTGTGGATATAAATTAGTGTTTGCACACTTAAAACATTATGTAGATCAGATATCTCATGAATGTAAAGATAATTTGGATATTTGGAAAATATTGGAATTAACAAAAGGTGCTTCAAATCTTATAACTTTTCATGATATTTGTACTTGCAGTTTAAAAAAATAAATAAGCATGAGAATTATGGTACTATTTTACAAAGGCAGTATTTAAATACTATTACTCAAATCATTTGCTTATATTTATTATTATTATTGCTATATTTTTTCCTCTTCATTTAAAATGTATAGTATTATTGATGTAAAAAATATATAATTTTAGGTTATGTAGTAATCTATTTACATACCTAAATATAAGAGAGTTATGTCATCCTAAGTTCCAATTTATATCTTGCAGCATAGTAATTATTATTTTAATTTAAAATATTCATTTTTTTATTTATTGATTATAAATTAACTTTAGGTATATCACTTATATTAGGAGTTCTGATCATATCGTAATAAGTATTTATTTATTTTGTTCTCTTAAATTCATATTATCAAGTAGAATCATTTCTATATATAGATTAATTAACTATATATTTATGTGAAGTATAAAAAGAAAATATATCTTGAACTCTCTTATATTTCAGAAAATATAAACATTTTACATTTTGTTCCATAAATATGTGTTTGTATTTAGTATCCAATAAGTGGAAATTGATGTGCAATCACATATTTAAATATAAAGTTAATGTCAATTGAAAACCTAGTGCTTAAAACATAATAAGATTATATGCATACATTTTAAATGTTTATTTGCCATATATATTTTTTTGATTTTAATTAATATCATTTTTTTAATAAATTTTGAATTAATAACAAATAAACTTGCTTGGTTGTCATTAAATTTTACAATGTAAAGTTATTGGTTAATATTATTTGGATGAGATAATATTCACTAACTGATTGTACCATAAAATTCAGTAGAAGCATAGAATGAGAAAAAAAGTGTAATTACATATCATTTTCTTTATATTAAATTTAATTTAATGTTTATTATCTGACCAGGTATAGATTTTATACAGCAATAAATTAACTGTTTGACATTCTTAAATATTTAATAAGGAATTGAAAGCTTATTATAATTATTTTGTTAGTAACAAGTAATAGTAAGTATAGAGGATTTGAACTCAGATTTTCAAGCACTCTTCAACTATTCACACTATCTCATACAACTGATACACATGACCACACACATGTAGAAAAGATAAATAATCACCAATATACATATTTTGTGCTAAACCAGCATTCATCAGTTGGTCCAGATTATCATCTCCAGGTTTGTGAAAAGTGCCTGGCTTTCAAATATTAACAAGTAATAGATATACTAAAATAAAAATTATATATGAATTAATTTGATGATTGATAATGGTGCAAATATGATAATTATTGAAGATGAGTAAAGGTAGTTGCAATGCAATGTTCACATATTTTAAATCATTATTGATCAAAGTAAATATTATATTAAGTTAGTGAACAATCATAAAGATTATAAATAAACAATTTATTTTATATAGCGAGATGTATATAAACTGTATATACTTTAGATTTGCCCATACATAAGCATTTGGGTTCGAAAAGATAGATGGATTCATTCTATCTTTTCTAAAGACTTATCTTATGTTTGAAGTGGAAGTATTCATTTATTATTTAAAAACTCTACAAAGTGCATATGCAATAGCTTAATGCTCATTATTTATTACAGTTTATATACATCACGCTATATAAAATAAATTGTTTATTTATATACATTTAATTTCAAATAAGAATGACGTATTGTAAATTCTAGTTAATTTTGTCAGCATCATTCATTCATTCATGTAAAAGTAATTTAAAGTGTTTATTTAATATCTTCACACTTTCACCTTCAAATACTTTAGATTTGCCCATACATAAGCATTTGGGTTCAAAAAGATAGATGGATTCATTCTATCTTTTCTAAAGACTTATCTTGTGTTTGAAGTGGAAGTATTCATTTATTATTCAAAAAATCTACAAAGGGCATGTGCAATAGCTTAATAATCATAAAGACTGTAATCTTAATCAATTACAGAGCTGGTAATAGTAATATATTTTATTCTGTTACAAATTAGAATGATTTGCTTTAATTATGTTTAAAATTTGTTAGTGTAGACTGTAAATTTAGTTTAAATATTAAATTTTAATATTAATATTTGATTATAATATATTTAACAATTTTTCACATGCTTTGACAGTTATAGTCTAAAGTTTTAATAATTTAGCTTAAATAAACTGAAATGTGATTGGATGTGGTTTGTCAATTGTTGGAATAAATATCAAATAGGAATCTATTATTTATTTTATACATTGTTATGATTGGATATTGAAAATTTTAAGGTTATTTAATACGATGATTTTATTTTATCATATATTATATTGGTAAAAATGGAAAGATACATTAATTTCATTGACTTTATGTTATTATCAAGTATTTAATCTTCTTATAATTGAATTAGTTGATTAGAGTGTGTTGATATTAGTGGAATAGTACAACCGAGTTAGCATTGCTGTATTTTATTTGGTTGTAATTAGAAATCAGTTATTGAGTTATATATTTAGTTAGATATCATTGACATTGTAAACTTGTAGGGCATATTACAATTATTATTTCATCAATCTATCAATCGTTTCATTTAAATAAAAACAGAAATAATGTTTGACTTTTGCTACAAGTTTGTATTATTATAAACAGTGTGTTGATTCATAAGGAATATTTAAGTTTATCTATGTAATTCTTTGCCATTATTTCTTTTATAATTTGCTAAGATCATCTAGATACACGAAACCCTCTCATATCCTAATAAACTCACTGATTGCAAAATAATGAAAAATGCTAAAAAATAATGGGTCACTACAAATTATTCATGTATATACAATTTTACAATATATACAATGAAGCATAACTATCCTGTCAATTTTTAAAACAAATTAAAACAATTATTTATTTATGAATTCTAATATTGAGTATAATATCATTTTAACCATTTGTGAACCTCGCTGCATAGACAACTATCATTAGCAATTATTATTACAGTTCTAAGAATAATAAACTTACAGTCTGAGGCTAATCTAATCTCATTAACTATTTAAAGAACTGGTCTACCACAAGTACTTTCAGACTGTATTGCAGGTAAATATTTAATTATTTATTAAACACATAGGAAGTATCTGTAAATACTTTAGAGATAATGCTTATAATAGTCAAACAATATTTTTATTTGCTGATAGAGGGATCTCTCAAACCTCGACACAAGAGTGGCTAAGCTCAAAGGTTCATATAAAGTCTGAGCTTTGAAAGGAACAGAGCTGAACTGCAACCAATGGACTTGAACACCAGAGTCTAATACTTTGCAATTCTACCAAGTCACATAGTGTTTGTAAAATTTTTATCAAATGGACACTAAATTTATGCCTCCTTCTGTTATATATATAAAAAAAGAGCCAGAAATTTGTTTGAGTTTTTAAAAATTTTGTTATAGAGAATTTTAAATATAAAAATGGGGTAATCAAATTAAAAACAAAAAATAGGTAATTTGTCATTTCCTGTCACATTTACACAGATCTGATAACCATGTTCATCAATGCTACATAAAAATATAACCACTCAAAGGGGCATTTCTATTTAGATGTAATGTATTTGTCATTGATTTTGACTACCCATTGTATCAGAATGAAATATTTTTTTTATATAAAACAAACTTTATTAATTGCAAATTATATACAGATATTAACATATGTACAGAAAAAAAACATAACAAATGATACATAGCTTATAAAAAAATCATTATGGCTAGTATTTGAGGGCAGATGAAAATGATTCAGTTTTATGTTCATAAATGTATAATTTATATTCTAAAATAATGTACAACTAAGAAAATATTATTCTGCCAAATTTTGCTTATAGTCATCATCATTATTGTCAATTATCAACAATCCACTGCAGGATGAAGATCTCTCCAAGTTCAATCCATCTTCTCTACATTATTCCTGCACCCTTTCTTATTTCATCCATCCATTTTACATGTGATGTCTTTCTGGGTTTTTTACAATCTCTTAATCCAGCTTAAGATTTCAATTGTTCATTTATTATAATTTCTTCTAGAAAAATATCTAACCCAAATCCACTTCAGTCTTTTAATTCAACAATGTCATTAACACCTGTTGGTTCGCTTGCCCATATATTGCATTTTCAATTTCTTCTTGTTACTCCTAATATGAATCTTCATATTTCTTTGAGTGGTCTCTGTATTGTTCTTCTATTATATGTCCAAGTTTCAAATCCATAAGTAAGAACTGGTAAAACAGATGTATGCACATAGTACTTCTAGATAAATATGTTAAAGCATATGAATATGTATAATACCACTCTTTATTATTTTTTTAAGAACATTATATTTTTTGTTATCAAAAATTACATAGTACTGAGCAAGCCATTTGGTTCTAACAATATGAATAATTATTATGCATTAGAAGGATTAAAACTTCTAATCCATTTTTCTCAAGCAATTGATTAAGATTTTTTTATTTGCCTGTAAAATATGAAGTGCCATAAGAATGAGAAGCATGGACAGGTTTAAAAAATATGTATTATATCTTCTGGATGATTTTTGAAAAAGACACATATGGGGTCCAGATTTACAGGGAAAGATTTTGTAGGAATTGTGCCAACTAATATGTTAAAAATTTCAACTATGATTGAGGAACGTGTATATTTTAGAATCTGATTAAAGTTTTGGCAATTGGATAGATGTTGTTTAGGATATATTTATCATTCTTTTCCAATCTTTAAATGAAACATCAATTAACGATTTGATATTATAATTATTCAAGGGATCTGCAAATAATGATTTAATATTATAATTATTCAAGGGATCTGCATGCTTGATGCTATGATCAGTAAAAAAAGAAATGACTCGCACATGGAATATTCAGGCATGAAACAGAATATTTAGTCCAATAATTTTTTAATAGTTGTTTAACTTACTGACTCTCATATTATTAGCAGTTATGAGCCATTTGATCTTTTATTTACTACTGAAGAAATATTAATGCAACAGAAACAACTAGGTCAGAGTCTAAATTTAGCAAAATTTATTATACTTGTTTGTGCTTGGTCTGAATCGCAGACTCAAACCAACAGTAACAAAAAATACAAATACCCAAAGTTTAATTAATATGCTTTATTAGAATTAAATATATTTACATAATATACAATCAATAAATATATTGCCAGGTATATAGTCTCAATTAAAACAGGGTTAGTCATGCCTGAAGGAGTCAATTCACTTCCCACTAGTTTGTCTAATGACTCTTCTGCCTGTACCAGACAGCTTGCCTCAAATCAGCTCTGCTCTTAATAGCTTTTAGTTCTCACTGTGTAGACCAATAGCATAATGGCTAGAAGGGAAATGCTCACTGTTAGTAGAGGTTTTAAAGAAGAATGTGTATCAGCACTCAGGTTAGACAGATGCTCTGTCTCTTACCTCCAAAAAGGCTGTCTATTTATTGCCAGATCCCCAACCTCACTGGAAGCAATTGGATTCAGAGAGCATCACTGCCTATTATAACCATTGGCTGATTTTTATCTATCTATTTGCTCATTGGACAGTGGCAATGAATGCTTAATCCAATCAGATCCAAAAGAAATCTGGACTAGTTTACTTCTGAAGGCAAGGTGAGATATGACAGTACCAAATGTACTTTCAATGCTTTTTTTGCATCATATTCATAATTAGTCTTCTGAGAACATTAATTGTTTTGCTTATTTGAATACTATTACTTTTTTGGTTCATTGCATATTTATTTTGTGTAATGAACCATGACTCTTTATGTTTGCGATCATTTCCTTTTTCACACATAATTTTAACAACATTTGGATCATAACTATGGCTGTATTCTCTTTCATGATTATAAAAGACAGATGAATTAGTAGTATCGAACGTGGTCTTATATTTTTCATACACTAGAGAATTCTGGGTCAATCTCAGCAGACTACCCTGAATATGACATGAAAGCATTGAAAGTATACTTAGTGCAATAAATTTTACTAAATTTAAACTCTTAATAATTTGTATTATATTAATAATTATTAGAACAGAGTATCAAAATATAGTTACTGAAGAAATATATATAATTTTTTATTTTCAATTACATTTTAAAAATTAAATTGAAAGGCTGAAGCATTTTGACCTTAGAGGTGAAGCTTTAAACATCTTCACATTTAACTCACTGCATATTATTTATAAACATCCAATGCAAAATCTTACGATTTATTATGAAGGAATTTTTCAGATGTAATGAATGGACAGTAATGTATGTAAATAATATTTTATAAAGTGTGAGTAGTTTTGAAATTAAATTGAAAGGCTCAATCCTCTCGCATGTGCTTCTATAATGCTTATCTGATAGCCAATCAGATGTAATGATAGCTGTCTAAGGAGCTCTCAAGTCAAAAACACAAGACAGAGATTAAGCAAAGGATGGTTCCACCCTTACATTTTTGTTACATGAGATATGTCTACTTGTGACCTAATTGTGACATAAAGATTCTTTATTCCATAATGAGAGCTCAACATGCATAATTAAGCAACTACTGTTTATCACATTATTATAAAGGGTGGTCAATGTTTTATAGTTTATGTACTAATTTTTTTATGCACGAGTTCAGAATGAAACATACAATTTTGCACTAGAATTCAATTTTTTTTTTTTTTTTTCATATGTCATAGCATCGGCCGGGACGCGAACCCACAACCATCTGCAACCAACTACTTGCTTGCATGGCGGCTACGATACCTCTCAGCTAACAACGCAAGACTAGAATTCAATTTTTGTATGCATTTTTTTTTTCATAATAATGAATTGTAGAATAAATTGAAAGTTTAAACATTCCTTTCTTTAATAAGACTTATGAGTCTGTTTAGCTTTTTTTTTTTTACATGTGTCATAGCATCGGCTGGAATGTGAACCCGCCAACCCAGGACAACTTCTTGTAAGGCAGCTGTGCTGACCTCTCGACCACCAATGCTTGACATCTGTTTAGCTTTCACAAGACATTTAACATTGGTAATTTGTTATTGAATGGAGCAGAGCATTTTTCAAATTAGAATCACTCCATTGGAACTTTATTTTGTTGTCTGCCAATTTTCTGGATGAAAATAATTTTCATAAAGAACAAAACATCAAGGATTATAAAGAATGAACAAACTCATCAAAAGAAGAATGCCCATATCAATTAGAAAATGAAAATTAAAAATGACTATAGCCTCACTCTGGATTAGGAACTTTAAGATTAGGCATGTGTCAGTTATATAGAATGAACATGAAATAAAAATTCTTTGTTTTTGTAAATTTTAAATTGCTAAATTTGAATATCTACATACCTTATCACATGATTTCACCCTACACATTGCTATTTTGCCAAAATACTCTTTTTCTTTCATCACAGCTATACCACCCAATGTAAAATGTAGTCACTAATAGTTTCTAGTAATAAATCTGTATCACTACTGTTGTGCTAAACTAGTTTTTATTTATTTCTGACATCAATGAGAGACTTTGGATATTGACAGTGCATCTGGACTTTTATAATCTAATGCATCTTATTTCTAGCAGCCACCATTTTACTTCTTTGTTTGCAACCAAGCTATTAGCCTAAATTTAAAAAATCTATATTTTAATTTGTAAACATGTAAATCACTTATAAGAGTAATGTGTAGCTTTTCCTTAAATGGAGTCAAGAATCTCTCAACAACTATGCCCAGAGAAACCTGTTAGCCACTTTATTTTCCATTCCCCAGTCTAAGTTTCCCCATATTCTGCTCCATCCCATTTCCACAACATAATCTTTGTCAACTCTATGACCTTTATATTTAACTCTCCCTTATCTTTTCCCAAACCCAGCATAAAAACCAATAATCCACTTTCTGTATAATCACTTTTTTCATATTTATTCTTCCATAACTTCATTATATGTGCCCTTTCTGTTTTGAAGCATTTACATTCAATTAATAGATGCCTAATATTTTCTAAATTCTCTATACAGTTGTGCCACCAATTGCCAGTCTTTATAATCAGGGTATGTAGGAAAGTTTGTGCATAAAATCCCTATCTATTGCCTACTCATGGGATGTTGGATGAGTAGGCACTAGATAGGGATTTTATGCACAAACCATCCTGCATCCATTGATTACAAAGGCTTGCATTTGGTGATCCTACTGAATAGAGGGTTTGGTACTCTTATTAACAGCATGAGTAAGCATATGAAATTGTGATCATGTGATGTTTTTATGATTTTATAAATCACTTATAGTCAAAACATTTATTTGTTTTTCAGTTTAGCCGATTGTTTCATAATAAAATAGAGAAATAAAATTTGGTTGCTAGAAAGAAAAATACATTAGATCCTAAAGGTCCAAGAACACTGTGCAAAGATTCAAAACTTATCACTGATAAATGTTATAAATTAGAAATTTGTCTGGGAATATCAAATAGGACCGCTTACTGATTTATTGGGCATTATCATTTGGTAAATGTTATATTACCAAAGTTAAAATTAGATCAGGGATCCCCAATCATTTTGGTCTCTATATCTATTAGCTTTTAAAAAATTATCTGATACCCTTTATGTATTACTATAAGATAAGCAATTGGAGGGTGTACTGTTTAATACATAACACATATATATGCAAAAGATGCAGATGTCATGGAGCACTTGAGGGGGCACCATTCTTGGAATTTCACTATTTATCTTGAAACTTATCTAGGTATTTTGAGTTATCGGACCATGCTGCAAGAAAAAAGTCTATACAACTTCACAATATCTGAAGAGAGATCAGAAATGTTGCTGGGTGGCTGGAAGACAGTACCAATATAAAGTAGCTTGGAAATGTTGATAATGTAACTATTTTTGGAATGTTAATAGCATAATATACTTATTTACCAGCTATTCACTATATCCTTGCACAATCTCCCCTTATCCCTTGTATAGATTCCTCAGAATGGGAACTCCTGAATTAGATAGTTTAGATTTGGTATAAAAAATAATTTGAACTTAAAAAATTTTTTTTCTCAGTACTAATAAAAATTGTTTTTTATTTATACAATTACTTCACAAGATCCTAACTTTTTATAATCACATTCAATGTTCAACATTTACTCCCATAATGCATTGTATTTGGTCTCTGCACCATAAATTGGCATTAATAATTTGCTGGGAGAAAGAAAATCTGCACATAGTTCAATTGCCCTAACTCAATATAATGTTAAATTGAAAATACCACAAAACTGACTTTCATAATTCAGTGCAATTGAGTTCATTTAGAAGGTTGTGGGAAATATTAGAGTTATCTGAATTTCCTATATTTTATAATTAAAAAAAAGTAGAATGAACTATATATATATAATAAGGATTCCAGTCTTAACTGCCACGTGTGAAATAAAAGTAATAAACTTCTACAATTTAATTTACAAGTCTTTCTTCATGTGTTTCAAATATTGAAAGCCTACAGAAATTATTATATAAAAAAGTTTCACAGCAACGCGTCAGCGTGTTTACAAAATAAAGGTGAAATAAATTAGTTATTAAAGTATTAACTATATATAAAAATAATAAATATCTCTATTTGAAGGAATATTTATCAATTAATATAAAAACTTTAAATTAAAATTTTTTTTAAATGATGTTTAAATGTATCGATTATCAACTGAATATCACCACTGCTTACATGCATAAATTTGTAAATATATATTATATTCAATTGTATGATATATCAAAGACGAATGTTCAAAAATAGTTTAGGCGACCTTGACTTTTAGGTACAAATATATAAATGTTTTTTCTTCTTCTAATAAATCAACACATTCAGTAATGTATTTTATAAAATGAACTGTCTGTGAGTTGTCAGTATATCCGTCTTCTATGAACTTGATATGGTATTCAAATCTAGGCTAGATAAAACTTGGAAATATTTTTTTAAATTACAAGCAGGTTTAAATTTATATGGATATTTTTTTACACAATTGCCTATAATCAATTTAGCTGGTCTCTTAGTATTATCAGCAAATTCCTATTTGGCTATTTTTAGTTCAAAGTAAAGTTTCCAGGTCAATCTGGACTGTTTATATGTTTGTGGATGCACAGCCTGTGGATAAAAAAGATTGTAACACAATGTGGTCTTTGCAGAGAGAGAGATATTCCAACAGTAATAGAATTTCATTTATTTGCATTTTTGTTTTAATATTTTTTTTTTTTTAATTTTCTTTAATTCGAGCATTTTAAAAATCATTGTTTACAATTATTAATCAGGAAAAGAATGAAATTAAATAAAGCTCAATGTTTAAATCAATATTTGTTAATTTAATTCATAATCTACAATTAATTATTAGATTGAAAAC
Source organism: Epiperipatus broadwayi (assembly GCA_028023455.1). Lineage (NCBI taxonomy): Eukaryota > Metazoa > Onychophora > Udeonychophora > Euonychophora > Peripatidae > Epiperipatus > Epiperipatus broadwayi. The sequence goes on along the minus strand of JAQFVV010012542.1, from coordinate 127,902 downwards.
GGTTTCGCTAAAAATTTTAATTTTCATAAATGAAATATAACATTACAATACCTATATAAAAAGGTATATAATGCAGACTAATTAAATAGCTAGGCCATTGCATAGTAAAACACTGTCCAACATATTCCTTAAAGAGAAACTGTGAACAAAAAGTAACCCGCACGAAGTGACTTACCGCCAGGCGGTAAAGTTTAAACTAGATCACATTTACTAATTAATATTTGGATTATTAATTAGAAGGCTACGGGTCGGTAATCTACAATAAAAATTTCACGCCTGAACTTTTTAAAGTTTTGATCCTATAAAGATTCGAACCCAGATTTTGTGAATGGAAATTTTTCATTTTTATTAGACTGCGTGTCTCCAACTCCATTTGGGCAGACATAGTTCACGTATACTAATCTGCTTTTATTCAATAACAGAAAATAAATAATTTTGTGAAACGCTACCGCTAAAAATCAAACGCATTTCATTAATAAGTAATAATTAGTTGTTAGTGACATTTTTTCTCCAAGGAAACTCATCCAAATATTAAAACACTACCGTGATTTATTTATTGGAAACGCGGTAAATAAATAAAAATACAGTATAAACAAACATGCACGCACACACAAATGACATATATTTTTAAAATCAAATTATGAAAGAATTAATTTTTAATAGTACATTTTTTTAACATACATTTAAACAACGCGGAGAAACAAACATTTGCGAATCGGTAATCAATTTCCGACAATTTGACACAAAAACTTATACCCCCCCCATTATTCCGCTTCCATTAAAAATGACAGATTGCAATACTTACAAGTTAATCCAGCTTAAGAAAAAAATAAAAAGGAGAATAATAATGGTTGTTACTTCCAACATTTTCAATTTCACTTTTATCAATGTTAATAACCGTGAGGAGGAAATGACGTCACAAGTTGTTATATGTAAATTGAAAATGAATTGCGTAAGTTTTTAGCATGATGGATGATAATAGTTAACAATTAAGAAGTCACTGAAATGTAAAAAAGATAAATCCAAGAAAGTAGATAGTAATATCGTTTATAGTCTGATATTTTGCCGATAAATATCGCGCACCCAAAATATAATGAAACATTTTTCAGTTATATATATAAATATTTAATAACAATAATAAGGAAAACAGGTTTGTTATTATTAATTCAATTATAACTATAAGAAGCTCTTCTACTCACATTTGTAAAAAAAAAAAAAGTTGCCTAAATAACAGACGTTTTTTTTTTTAAAAAAAAAAGAAGATATATATTAATATGAAAAGTTAAAGGAATATTCACATTTTAAAATTGATAAATAGAACATTAACATTCAGCAAAGTAAAATCATATACAATATACACGCATCCATATTTAGAAACTAAATATTGCTTATGTTATAAATTCATTATTTATAACACGTGGGTTAAATAAACTTAACATATTATATCGCCATTGAACAGAGTTACATGTTCATAATTTTTTCATTATTATTTTAAAAAAAAAAAGAAATTAAAATAAAAAGAATCTATAAATAGTTTAAAGAGTTGTAAAATGCAATATCCAGTACTAGTCGGATATATATATGGTCGAGGTTCGAGTGAGAGTTATCGCACTCAACAGCGGCAAGTAATTATATAATAACACACACAAACACGGTAGTGGAGTTAATAGGTTTATATACATAAATACATATACGAGGATCAATATATAATACAATTATTACAAAGATAAACTGACTAATACATTATTATACAACTCTAGTCTTAAAGCCCCGCAGGCTTACAATAAATAATATTAAAGTCTATACGGCCTATAATGGTTCCTAGGTCTACCTTAGTACGTTCGGAGGTAGACCTTTCCGCGAGACGAGCTGAAAGTGAAGTAGTGTCTGTGCACTCAGGAAATCGCATCCATCCCTCAACTTCACCTAGCAAGTCTGACCTTGTTTGTTCCCGCCGTCCTGGATGTAACACTCTCTATTTCCATTGGTCATCCCATGACATGAGGTACAAAGTGGTCAGTTTGGTTATCTCTGACCAACCTTAATCATTACTGTGATGCTTTTAGCATACACGCACATACTTGAATATTTGTAATAGTTACATTATTATTGCGTGTATCTGTTAATAAGCATACACACACATACTTGTATTCATTGTAATAGTTACATTATTATTGCGTGTATCTGTTAATACACACACATACATAGAGTTAATAGAGTTATTATTATTGCATGTATATATGAATACACACACACACATAGCACGCCTCCCCCAAGTTCAGCGACGTACTTTAAAAAAAAATATTTTTTTTTCATTTCTTCTTCTCTGAACTTAACACATAATCGTGCAGGTGGAGGGGAATTTTTGTTCTCTTTGTGTGTGGGGGGTGATTTAATTTCACCATCTGTGACTATTTCATTTTCTTCACTATGTTGACTTTCTTTGTCAGTAGTAATGATTTCTGTTTCACTTTTAGTTTCATAGTGAGTATCATTTTCTTTGTCATTACTTTTAAACAATTGCGGAGTACATTCTGTTATTGCACTCTCGTGCAATTGGTTAATGTGCTTATGTAATTGTTTGCCATCTGCCATATGGACAGCAACCACTTGTTTACTTAAATGGCATACCACGTATGCCTGAATCCATGATTTATTTAAATTATTTTTCACCCAGACTCGTTCATCAGGTGAAAATTTGTTGTTTGTCGTAATTGGCATTTGATGCTCTTTTGATGGCATTATTGCTGAGAGCTTTGTACATAATTTTTGGCCTAAGTATTTTTCTGCAGGTGATCTGCCCATTTTAGCTGTGGGTGTGGAATGCTGATATAGCAACACCATGAAAACTGCCTCTTGGAGTCTTCCTTTTCCCAGTTTATTCATGGATGACTTTAAGCTTTGTACCGCTTTCTCGGCCAGTCCATTTGATTGAGGGTGGTAGGGGGGTAAGGATGTGTTTAATCCCCCATTCCTGCATAAATTCAGCAAATTTTTCAGACGTGAAACCGGTTCCATTATCGGATATGAGGATTGCCGGTAACCCATGGTATGAAAATATTTCCATGAGCCTGTCCAGTGTCTCGTCCAAACTTGTATTTTTCACTGGTTTGTATTCAGACCATCCTGAGTAAGCATCGACCACTACCAGAAATAATTGTCCATGGATTGGACCGCAGTGGTCAATGTGAATTCTCTGCCAAGGTTTCTCTGCTTCTTTCCATGCTTCATATTTCACTGGGGGTGATTTTGCACATGACTGACAGCTAGAGCATTTTTTTATGAATGTTTCTATATCAGTGCTGATTCTCGGCCACCATACATAACTACGGGCTAACGCTTTTGCCCTGACAATGCCTGGATGACCTTCATGTAATAAATTTAGTATGTGCGATCTGCCTATTTTTGGTATTAGGACCTGATTGCCCTTAAGAATGCAACCTTTACATCTTGATAATTGTTCATGAGCTTTCCATAGCTCTATGTGCAAAAATGGAGGATGTTGTGCTGGCCAGTCTCTTCTAATTTTTTCCATCAGCCATTTGTAGCCAGCGTCTTCATTGGTCCATGCTGCTACTTTTCAGCTATTAAGAGTCTGGCTTTGAAGCGCGTCAATGTAATTGATTTCTATTTCGCTTGTTATATTCTCTGAGTTGTCAGGCATTCAGGATAACGCGTCAGCGTGACCAATAGTCTTTCCCTTTTTATATTCCAGACAGTAATCATACCCAGAGTATGTTAATCCATCTCAACATGCACGGGCTGAGGTGTTCCAGAATTTGTTTGATGCCTAAAATTCCCAGAAGTGGTTTGTGGTCTGTCATGATTTTGAAATAACGACCGTATAAATACTGGTGGAATTTACGAATTCCAAATACTATAGCTAGTTCTTCCTTGTCCAGCTGACTATAATTTTTTTCAGCGTTGGACAAAGTGCATGACAAGTATGCTATGGGATGTTCCCCAGATTGAGCTGGGTGACATATTACTGCCCCCACTCCATATTCTGATGCATTAGTCGTTAGTGTTATTTCAAAATCGCTATTATAGTGCACTAGTAATTTGTTTGATACGAGTAAAGCTTTGGTATTTTGAAACGCCCTTTCTTGTGTTGCTTCCCACTTCCATTTCTGATTCTTTTTCAGTAGCTCATATAATGGCTTGGCTATGTGAGCTTTGCCCTCTAGGAAGTTCTCAAAATAGTTTACTAAACCCAAAAAAGCCTGCAATTGTTTTATGTTACTAGGCTTTCTAGCTTCTGACACTGCTTTGACCTTTTTGGGAGATGGCTTTGTCTCAGAGCTAGAGACTATGTGCCCTAAAAACTTTAATTCAGTAGCCTTCCATATACATTTTTCAGTAATTTCACTCCAAACTCTTCTAGCCTTTGACAGACAGTAGTTAGACGACTATGCAATTCATTTCCTGATCTTGCTGTAATTAATATGTCATCAAAATAAGGGATAACGCTCTCGCATCCAGTAAGCAGAGTCAAAATTTTTGCTTGGAATATACTGGGAGCAGATGCTATGCCAAATGGGAGGTGTTTGCATTTGAATAGACCCACATGAGTAGTCAGTGTTAGAATTTTGGCAGCCTTATTTGTTACTGGAATTTGATAGAAGGCCACATCTAAATCTAATTTAGCAAAATATTTTGATTTTTGCAGTGATGCTAATATTTCTCTGGATTTTGGAACAGGGTAAGCATGTTTATTTAGATATTTGTTGACAGTTATGCGATAATCATCGCACAAGCATATCTGTCCATTAGGTTTGGTGATAACGACCAGCGGAGTTGCCCACTGTCTCCTCTGTCGGTTCTAGAATGCTGTTCTTCACTAACTCATTTATCTCTTTTGCTACTTTTTTTTCTGTGTGAAGGGGACCTTCCAAGGTCTGCAAATTGTTGGCACAGCCTCTGGTGACATTTCCAGTGACACAGGTTTAGTTTTAATCATTCCTGGTTTGCCATTAAAAAGTTTAGGGAAACAATCTCTTATGTCTTTTTCACTGTCAATTTTTTTGACCAATGAAATTTCAATTCCGAGCTCTGTAAACCAGTCATGACCAATGAGAGGGTTTATGGGGGCGTGTACAATATATAGCAGCAAGATTAAAATGTTGTCTTTATTACTCGTAATTTGAGCTTGGACTACACCCTTAATTTTTATTTCTTTACTATTTACATCCAATGCTCTAAGCTTAGTATTGCTAAGCCTAGGGGGCTCTCTTATTTCCGCCCTGATCAAATTCCAGTCGGTTACGGATATTAAAAAAATGCCGCTACCGCTGTCTATTTCCATCGACAGGGGTTTTCCGTAAACTTTCACAGTAGTAATAAATTTCTGTGCTTGATTTATAACCGTGTTATTTATAACAATATTACATTTGGTTTTATTTATACTTTGTATATTATTTCCTTTAACTTGGTCAACTGTTCTATTTTCACACATTCTCACCATGTGACCTATTTTTTTACACAGTCTACATCGATCATGTTTGAAATAGCAATCTTTAGCTATATGACCTAGTTTTCCGCAACAATAGCACTTTGTCTGACTTTTATTTGACTGTTTAATAGTTTTGTTATCAGAAGACCCTTTGTTGAGTTTTTCAACACCAAATATTCCTGTTTGATCGCTATCAATGCCTTTTTTCACAGCAAATTTTTTTGCTTGCTCCACCACTATTTCGTGAGCGATACTGCATTTGATAGCTTCATGATAATTTATATCTTTATCAGCCAGTAACTGCTGCCTCAAACTGTCACTATTCATTCCACATAGGAATTGTTCCAGTAGCACTTCTTCTAAATATGAATCATAGCAGCAGTTTTTTGCAAGTTCGCGTAGGGCTGAGTCATAATCCTGTGTATTTTTGTTTCTGCCTTGATGGCGATTTTGAAAATGAAGTCTGGCGATGTGCCTAGATGGGCGAGGATTAAAATAATTTGACAAACGATCTTTTAACTCATTGTAGGTTAATTTTTTAGGAGTGTTGGGTTCTGCTAATCTGTTAGCTATTTGTATGACCCTTTTCCTGCAAAACATAATAATGTCGCTGTTTTATACGCATCCTCTACTCTGTTAATAAAACAGTAATTTTCAATCTCTTGAACATACGGGGGCCACTCATTTGCCTCTCTGATGTCAAACTTGGATATTGTTGATTGCATTTTAAGCAATTTATATAACTAACTCGTTTAATACCGTAGGTTCGTTCGCAACTTCAATAATTCTGCCTGACTTATTTGGTTGTCAGCAGACTGCTAGGGTTCAAATTGAACTGTTACGACTGTGCCAGTGCAATATCCAGTACTAGTCAGATATATATATGGTCAAGGTTCGAGTGAGAGTTTTCGCACTCAACAGCAGCAAGTAATTATATAATAAAACACACCAACACGGTAGTGGAGTTAATAGGTTTATATACATAAATACATATACGAGGATCAATATATAATACAATTATTACAAAGATAAACTGACTAATACATTATTATACAACTCTAGTCTTAAAGGCCCGCAGGCTTACAATAAATAATATTAAAGTCTATATGACCTGTAATGGTCCCTAGGTCTACCTTAGTACGTTCGGAGGTAGACCTCTCCGGAGATGAGCTGAAAGTGAAGTAGTGTCTCCACTTAGGAAAACGCATCCATCCCTCAACTTCACCTAGTAAGTCTGACCTTGTTTGTTCCCACCATCCTGGATGTAACACTCTATTTCCATTGGTCATCCCATGACATGAGGTACAAAGTGGTCAGTTTGGTTATCTCTGACAAACCTTAATCGTTACTGTGATGCTTTTAGCATACACGCACATACTTGAATATTTGTAATAGTTACATTATTATTGCGTGTATCTGTTAATACACACACGTACATAGAGTTAATAGAGTTATTATTATTGCGTGTATATGTGAATAAACACAGACATAGCATAAAACAAAACTTAAAGAAATAAAAGCACTAAGGAATTATTTGTCAAGAATGATTAAAGCAGGTTTCGTTAAAAAGAAATTATTAAAGGTTTAATTAATAAAACTATAATTTAAAAGAGTTTAAGAAAAGTTTAATTTAAAGTGTTCAAAGAGTTTTTTTTATAATCACAGATCACCAAAGGGTAAAACGCTGAGTCATTTATTATTATAAAGTTTTTATGAGTTTAAGAAAAGCAATCAAAGAGCAGGAAGAAATTTAGCTAAATTAAAAAAAAACGAAAACGAAAGTTCTCTCTTTTTATAAACTTAAAAATAAAAAAAAATGTGTGTGTGTAAAGAAATGAGAGTTGAGGGGAAAGCTTCTAATATAAACATTAAATTTACTTAAAGATTGCTTGGCTGATAAACAAAAGAATGGGAACAATAACTATAAAGTGCAGTAAATGAAAACAATGGGAAATAAATCAGAACCATATCTTATCTAGTGGCTAGATTAATCTAAGCAGGTATGCAGATAAAGCAAATGCTGATAATATAATTAATAAAAATTACAAATTAATTAAACTAAATCGGAGTGATAAAAGAAACAATGAGAGGGGATCATATAAAAAGACTGAAAATTTATTCAACTTTCAGACTCTGATTTCTGATTTTGTTTTACATATTTGATTCATGAGTTAATTAATACCATGCAGTGCTAATAAGCCATGCCTGCATAATAAAAAGAGCCACCAAAGCTGTCTATCTCAATAAATAAAGAAAGTCAGCCAACAGCTAAATCCATTAGGAAGTCCAAAAATCCAAATGGTTAATATCTAAATAATTCAGCAGAAGAAAGTGAAGAATCATATCCCCAATGTATAAAGTGCAAAATCCTAGGTAATTATGAACTTGCTTATTTCCCATTCATAAACTGATCTTGACTTTACTGATCATTAATAGCCGTAGCAATCTCTGAATGCCTCTTATAATTATCATGTAAAATAAACTCTAATATAGACATGTATATTCAATCTCCCATAATACTTAGTTAAACATGCATGAAGCTTTCCTTAAATAATCAGTGTATATTTCCTAGTATGTGTGCATATGCAGATGCATCATTTATTTATATTATTCTTATTGTCATGCATTTATAAAAGCATGATAACGGTTGTAACATTCTTCTACTAATATATATATCTTTTTATTAATTAAAAGTATTTAAAGTAGAATTATTTGTTTGCTAATTATAGTTTGGTCATTTCTCTTATAAAATATATTGCCACTAAATAATTTGTAATTTAGAACAAGCCTTGAACAGCTTATTATAATTTACCTTTGTATAAATGAATAACCAAAGAGTTAGCAAAGGGTTAAGACAAATGCCAAATGTGTTTACCTGTTATCCAGACATGCTAATTATAGATTATGATTAGCTGGCACCTGAGGAGTTATCTCAAAATAAATAAAATGATTTGGATGGCAGGAGGGTTGAAATTTAGCAGTCAAGAAGTTCTACAGTCTGGAAATGTGGCTGCAGGTTATATTTCTTATAGCTATGGTTTGGTTAGAAGTGCTGTTGGCAATTTTTTTTGCCTTCTGAATTTGACTTTTCCACTTGTCAGACCAGTGTGCTGCAATTTAAAAGTTTAGTTGGAGTGAATTAAGATTTAATAATAATTAGTTTTGTAATCCTAATAATTTGCATTTTTATATTTAAATAATCAGAGTGATCCATCTCCCACCCAGTTCAATATAAATGCATAAATACATGAAATTATACAATTTAAATAATAACTATTACTGGTTTATTGGTAATATAAGAAAATGTCATGTAAAATAGTTCCTAAATAAAGTTATCTTAAGTCCATGGAAAAGACAGTGATGGGGATATAATTTTCCAGAAAAAGTTGAATTTTATATATGCTTGTGTGTGTTTGCAATTGGAACTCCTTAGTAATTTCCATGTGAAGTTTCTTCATTTTTCTTTTTCTTAATCTTGTACAGAGTTAACATGATTTTCTCTTAAGTTGAGAATTGCATCTGTTGTCACATGCTTCATGATACTTAGCACATTGTTTGGTTCAAACTCAGCCAGAAAAGTTGGGCATACCAGAAGAGTTTAAAGTGTTGATATAATATCCCAATGTTAGTGATCTTTTGGCTTTCGGCATGTAGTGCAAATTATATGGACAGTTGCTCAGAAGAACATGTATTGCCCAAGTATTCAAAGGACAAGATGTACACAACAGATATCTTCAATTTTGCCCAACTGAGATTTGTGATTACTTTATTCAGCTGAGAAGCAATTCAGAATAGTATAGCTTTTAAGATTACTACTGTGTTAAATTGCTAAGCTCAATTTTTGCATGAACAATAATTACAGTATTTAAAATACAGTTGTTTTACTGCAATTAAAGCAGGAGGAATTTCTTTCTTCCTAGGATGAGAGTCCGTGGCATTTTATTTTGAAGCAGCTGGCTAATATTTTTTTTAAAATTTAAGACCAATATTTAACATTTTTGTAAGATGTAGAAAAGATACATTAAGGATAATTTCATGTTTAATATAACAACATCAACAAATTTTCTATTTGTATATTAAAAACTGCTCCTTAAAAGTTAATAGAATATAATCCTTCAATCAACCAATAAATTTGGGACTTTGGTGACTCAATGTAAAGCACTATACTCTTTTATGGTATTCAATTCCTATTAAATATTTATTTAAAAAAATAATCATGAATTTGATGTTTCTTTTCCATCGAACAAACAAGTAATATTATGTAATAATATATTTGATTTAAATTAAAGCCAGTCAAAAATTCAGCAAAACCCTCTATCTACTGTATATGTGTAGTAGGCAAGCAGTAAGATGACTAACCACCCATTCCACAAACCCAGCACCTTTTTTCATAATCAACTGGAATCATGATTTTCTGCCAATACCAAAAGGCACATTGCTAATTTTACCAAGTAAATCATACACACTATGGCAAGCAATAACGGTTGAAAATGATGATGAATTTGATGTTTGCTATCAAATTTCTTAAATTAATACTACTATTAATATTGTTATATACACTAAGAAATTTTTAGGGTCGAGTATCTTTATCAAAAGTAATTGCTATATATTTAGTGTTTTCAATATTTTCACCATATATGAATACATTTTAATATTATCTTTTTTCAGCGATGGAATTACCATAGTTTTTTTAATTAAATTTCCCAAACTTAGTCTGATTAAGTAAAAAAGGGTGTTAACTTCATATAAATAATATTATGCACATTTACATCAATAGTAGGGGAAAAAATAGAATTTTAATAATTAATGCAGAGTAAAATTAAATTAAAACTATTAATCAAAAATATATAATTTAATTTTATAAAAGTAATAATAATGTTAGTCATCATAATCATCAACAACCTTTATCAATCCACTGCAGGATGAAGGTCTCTCCAAGTTCAGTCCGTCTTCTCCGATCTTTAGCTTCTCTTTTCCACATCACCCCTGCACATTTTCTTATTCCATCCATCCATCTCACCTGTGGTCTCTTTCTGGGTTTTTTTACAATCTCTTGAAATCCAGTTTATGATTTTAATTGTATTTAAAACTAAATTAGTATAACCAGCAGAAAAAATAATTTGCTCTATTCGTAAATGTAAATTTTGAGCACTTCAAATAAACTTTATAAAGTAATACATGTTGTTTGAAATAAATATACTACAAACAGCAGTGCATTTAAATTATCAAAATAATATCTCGATATATCTCATGCTACCAATGTAAAATTTCTAAGCAATTACATTAGAGTAGTTTTCAACTGTATTTGTGCAATTCAAATATCTATACAATTCCTAAGATCTACTCCAAGTGGAATACAAAAACAGGAACAGTTTTTGGGGCTTATTTTCTAATTAAAAAAAACTTTATTATTTTGATATATTATTTCATATAAATACAATTATAGTCCTTAGTTTAGACATTTTATTGCACAATTTTATATAATCTAACATTTTGACTGTCCTCCAATCAGGAGAGGCTCTGAAAAAAACTTCGGGATAGTTAAAACATCAGCTATATACATAAGTGTGCAATAAAGTCTATTAATAATTTTTATTAGTCATTCATTGGACTAGAGATTATCCAATACTGAATAATATTTCTGTAATGTAATTTTCACTATAGAAATAGACTGTGCAATAGGATCTTTAAGGTAAAATGAATAACTGTATTTATACATCACGTGATCATTCACAGAAAATTAAAAATATAAAATCAAATGGTTTTATTGCTTGGGTATTCTAAAAAGTGTGACATCAGAAATGATAAGCTGGAGCAGAATTCACAAACTCTGAATTATAGATTATCATTCTAGAACTACGCCAATCCATACAAAAAACACACATAGAAAATGATATACAAATAAAGAGATTATTGGTTAAATAGAATGGTTTTAAATAAAATAAAGCATTTTGACAATAGAACTTTTTAATCCTAAAAATCAAAATATTAACTGAAATATTTAACTACTATTTGACATGGCAATATTTCAATTAAAGGAAAATAACGATGCTTAAAAAAAAACAATCACGAAAATACATTCTACAGAACTAACTCCAACCATTTAAAATCGTTATTTAAAAATAATACAATACCTTTTTCAAATATTTATCCAAAACCACATTTTGAAGTCGCTCATTATAAATTTTTAGTTATTTGGTTAAAGTATGTTAATATTTTAAATATTGCTCGTGTGCAAAGAAAAAAGACAACCCTGAATTAATAATACCATGGATATAATAAGGTATTTATTTATATAGTGCTATGTTAATAAATTGTAAATACCATGGATGTAAATAATTTGTAAAACTGATATATTGATTTTTAATGGAGTTTGAAGTCTATATATGGGCTAATAATAATATAATAATCTCTAATAATTATTAATACAGAGTGTCATAAATCCATGAACTTAGTTAATGCTTTTCAGGGGCAAAATCTATGTATAAAATTCTGATTCTAATCTATACTGTTGTTGAATAGATTCTAGATGGCAGTGATTATGAAATTTGTATCCAGTACTACCCTAATAATATCGTACTAACTTGTTTCTGGATTATGAATTTCATCAATAAAGAATTTTGGATCTGGAACTAGTATTCTTGTATTTTTTGGGGGTGTTCTATACCTATCACTCTGCAGCTACTTAGTGCTATTTTTTGTACTATTAAACATTTATCTTAAAATTTAGGAAAGTGTTCTGTTTTGAATTCAACCTATCTGACACTAACACCTATTAATTATTCAAGCTTACTAATTAGTTAAAAGAACTGAAGTAGTATAAAATAAATTTTCTTCCTGAAAAATATTATCTAAGCTGAATTTATGTTTTTTTGTTTTATACCAATTATGAACTAAGGATAAAAAGTATTTGCCTTTATTAAAAAATAGAATACATTCAAATGTAAATAGAGGGATTTTGAAGGCTGGATTTTTCATTCTATTCATCCTCCACTCTATCTCTAGCAATTGACTTATATGTTCACACACATGCAAAAAAGATACATGATGCCTGATATAACCAGAACTCATGACTTAGACCAGATCACAATCTCCACACATATATACCATAAGGTAACACCTTGCATACCACCAAAAACCTACACACCTGCATCCATCTTTAAAACTATTATCATCAATAAAAAAACCAATTGATATCACAACCTAAACATTAAAACAAATATCTTAACAACACCCTTCATACTTAACACTAATTAATGATTACATATTTAAATAAACCAAAAGTATATTATTAATTATGTGTTAATAATTTTGTTTCAATTTGTCATTCAAAATTATAATCCTAACAATACTGAAAAAATTATCAAATTTCAAAACACAAGCAAGTAATTCACAAAAATCAAAAGAAAGAAAATAATTGAATTTTTTCTTGTTTATTAATCCATTACAGAAAACAGGCATATATTAAAATAATGTTAATAAGTGAAATAAAATGTGAACTCAAATTGACACATTAAAATGATAGAATATGATAGAAAATGGAACAATATCATTCTGAAAAAAAACAGCATAATAGAAAAAATGAATGTTTTTCTTTCTCAGGGGTTTCAAAAAGAATATTGGCTATTCAAAACACTTTTGAAAAAATGTAACTTCAAATTTACCATTCAAGCCTATAGAATAAATGGTGTTGGAAATATATCCTTAAAAAAAAAAAAACTGAAAATGAGAACACTCTTGAATCAATACTGATAAATTACATATTTTATAAAAATTTTACTTTACAAATTTTGGAAGCATTTTACTCATAATAGTCTGAAATTTTTAAAAATACAAAACCACTCTTAACTCAATAAAACCAAGAACTTCAACCAAATTCACCAACAGACATATTTGCAGCCATGTCTGGCTAAAATAGAGAAAGCATCGTGGTGATAAAACTGTTTGCTACATAACTATAAGTGTTAAATTTGAGTTTTAAGTAAAATCAGCATATACACATCCATGCTGAATATGATATCAAAATTATGCTACAATAAATCAAGGCAACTACTTAGATTGGAATCATGATTTTTGATGAAAGAATGGGAATTGGAATCATGAACACTGGAACAGCATTTGAGCTTGGCCCATTGGAGTACAAATCAAAAGGAAAAATGAAAAGAGGGGATGAAAAACTTTCCTAAATAAAATTCCTTGGATGCTTGTCAATAAGAACTGTTATTAATGTGAACTTCCACTCAATTACACTGGATTAATATTATATATGTATTTTTTTTATTTCTTTTGATGATAGTTGAATTTCATCCAATCATAATTCAGATTCTTGTAGAAGGGTAGATTGTAATTATTATTGTTTTCACTTTAGTAATAAAACAAAGGGATAGATATCCATAGCTTGATTGATAATAAGTTTGACCATTTATAGACAAAAAGGTAAGACTTTACTCTTCATGTAATATTAAATAGCTATACTATGATTATTACAGTGATAAATGTTTGTTACAACTAATTAATCTCTTAGATTGTCGTTTATTCAGGATGCATGACTAAACCACTAGTGTGATTGATCTTTCCTATCATATATTATCATATCATTAGAAAAAGGCTCCAAAACATAGAATAATTTGCATAAAAAGAAAAAAAAAGGAATCAACAACTTATGATAGGAAAATCGTTTAATTAAGACATAAAATTACTTTGATTAATGTTTAAATTTTTTTTTGTTGTAAAGTTCGAATTATCAAGATTGGGTAATGAATGATTATCCTTCATGGATTAAAATAAGATTAAATCATCAGGTATTTAAGAAATAAAATGATGATCACACCTATCCAATCTTGAGTTAATAATTATAGAAAGCATATTTCTTGTTAAAATATAATAATGAACAAAATTTGATAATGTTAATGATTTTATTAAATATTTAATATCAAAATCACTGCCATCTTTATCTACTCCTCATTCATAACATCACACATAGATATTTTGCACATTTAACATGATAAATCGTACTCTGAAATAGGATACCTGCATATTTTTCCTGAATTTGAAAACATGCATAACAAGAGTTGAGTAGAGGAGAAATAGAGGAAGGAATATGAAATCTTTATTCCTTCTATCTAATTATTAATACTCTGATGATTAGCTCAGCAGAGTTAAATTGGATGATCATAATGAGATATGCCCCTCATTGAGAAATAAACCATTTCATTAAAATACAATCAGTGCTCATTTTATATCAAGATAGCAATTCCTCAAACTTTAATGGACAGGCTTCAATCTTCTCACCCTTCAAATTATTCAACTGCCCATTTGATTGAAAAATGAATGATGGAATGCTCAAAGTCCTTGTTGGATTTGATATTATAATCAAACCAATATAGGCATTATATCAATCTAACACCTCATATTATTGAAGATTACATATCAATATACAGTAATAGAAGAGGGGTGGACTGACCTTATGCTATGGATACTGAGAGGGTGTCAGAATTATATAATTATGCAAATAAATTGGCCTGGATTCAAAACATTATAGTGTTTTGAAATTTCAGGCTGGTAGCTTGATAATATAAAAAGGAATAAAAGGTGTTGGTGAATGAAAGATGCATTGGATTCAAAAAATCCATTGATGAAAATCAGAAATAACTCTGGGATATAGTTACCACTGGATAAGGATTTAATAACCACTATCGTATAGCATGTATTTATTATTCAAGCTTATAATATTTGGCAAAATTGGAAGAGTATAAATAGCTATTGCCTTTAAAGACAATGGTATATATATCCAAAAGGTAGCCATTATTATAAAGTCTATAAAGAATTGTAGTATTTGCAGATTAAATTGTGGCACGATATTTGTACTATTAGCATATTTATCACATGATTTTTATGCAAAAGAGTTTGCAAAAATATTAAAATTACATAAATAACTTGCTGACTGCTACCAGATGGAGCTTTAATAGCAATAACCTACTGTACATTACTCTACCAGAGTGATATAAAGTTTTATTAATATATTCAACACTTTTGCCACAAGGGCAAATATGTTTAAAATTAATACATATTATTGAGGTGCTAATATGTATAGTTTATAGTCTGAAATTAAAACAATGTAACTATATATTATGTGAATTTAAACTCTAATAAGTGTATTTTAAACTTTGTCATTAACTTGAATAGTATAAAAATAATAAAAATGGTGATAGATATATATTTGCAATCAATCTTATGCTTCTATGTTATTGGTTTCAATCCCCATCTGGTGTCTAGCAATGACTTTACTATTATAAAAGGTTCTCAAACATGATAATGAAAATATAATTATCAATACCACATTATATGATCTATTTCCTAAAGACAGAATATAAATATGATGATTAAGTCACACTAAAAGTATATAAATTCTGAACTGGTGTCAGGACCTATAATTCTTGATTGTAAATTTGGTTCAGCAATATTATTAGGTTTAAAGCAACATTATTAATACATTTGTCAAATCTAGTAGTCCTTAATGATGAAGACCACTAGTAGCCATAAACTAGCCTGAGAGTCTGGTTGTTCATATTAGATATCTGATGATAAATTATTAATTATCTATAGGGTGATAAATGTGTTTATATTCTCAGTGCTGATTTTAGGCTATACTAGGAATGTTGTGATGAATTGTATGATATAGTATTTCTTACCTAACAGAAATGGGGGATTTTTTTTTTATTCTATTGCTTATATCCTTACTTGCAACTCTCAAAAATAAATTTATATATCAAGAGATAACATTCTTTATTGGCTTATTATTTAACTAAGACAAAAGATCTTTAATATTCAAATTCTTAACCATAATAACATACGACTTACAGGACCAATTTCAGAAAAATCCCCTTCATCAATTGTTCCAAAATTTAATATCACTGACGATAAGTTAGAATAGGTTTGAACCTTTTATTTTTAAATTGTAAAAAAAATGAAATGAGCGATTCTTGAATATGATGCTCCTTATAATTAACAAACACACATATCATTACATTCTAGGTAGATAAAGACTATACTCAATTTGTTTTAATAAATCTGGCCATTAATATATATATATATTGGTAATATTCAAACTATCATTAAATTTAATCATTTTCCATCTCAGTTATATGAAGAAAAGTAAATCAGATATCATACAGGTCTTTAAAATTTCTATTAAGAAAATTTTATGGATAAAAACATGAAAAAATAAAAATTTATATTAGATTTAATGGCCATATTCATAAATATTAGATAAAAAGCATAAATCTTTAAAAAAAATTTTTTTTATTTATTGCACTATAAATCTACTATTAATTTTAACTATTTATTAATCATGGCATTAAATGTTTATGAACGCAAGTATAAAACAGACAATTTATTCCCAAAATCAAATATTTGATTTTCTGACATTCCTATCATTAGCAAGTACGAGTTATTCTCACTCAGTTCGAAATATGCTAATTGTTTATTATTCCTGAAATAGAATTTATTTTCTATTTATTATTGTAGCCGTCAGACGTCGCTATTTGCTTGTTTTTATTGCCAGTGGTGAAACCGGAATATTAACTCCCGTCAGATGATTTACTCAACTATTAAATTTGTCAAATTAAATATCTAAAATAAACCTTATATATAAATAATTGCTGGGTGGAGTCTAAGCTTAATCCACTTGCGTAAACCTAATACAAAGTTAATTTGGTAACCATGTGAATCTGATTCGTGTAATTGCGAGTACAGTAAAATGTAAGACTTCTCGGATATAATCGATGTCAAGTCATAGATTGATATATATAATTTGGACGGCACAAATCGCTGCTATACATTATACAAAGTAATAAAAAATTGCCATTGAATATATAACCTTTATTCATATCTTTGAAGTGTAAATGGTGGGAACGGAAATATCTATACAGCCGGGAAGCGAACCCGCTAACCCGGGACAACAGCTCGTAAAGCAGCTATCGCTGACTTCTCGATCACCAATGCTTGACATCTATATTTAAAATAACAAATATCTATATTTGCAAAAATATTTAGCAACCGAGATAAAAGCTTTTAAAAATAGGCTCAGTTAAAGTAATAAATAGAGGCTTAACATTACTATTGTGTATATATATAAAAATAGATATTTTCTAATGAAATTCACAATTAAACCACTGAATATCACATGATCACCATTCTTTATGCGTACACAAGCTGTTTACTCTGGCTTAGAAAATATTAGGCATCTGTTAATTGCATGTAAAGGCCTGCAAGCAGAAAGGGTACAAATAATGAAGTTGTGGAAGAATAAATTTAAACAGAGTGATTATACAGAAAGTGGGCTCTTAGTTTTTATGCTAGGTTTGGGAAAAGGTAAAGGGGATTTATATATCAAGGCCACAGAGTTGACAAAGGTTATGTTATGGAAATGGGATGTAGCAGGATAGAGAAAAATATAGGAAAATCTTAAGGTGAGGAATGGAAAGGGAAAGTAAAGTGGCTAACATATTTTTTCTGGGCATAGTGGCTGAGAGATTTCTGATTCCGAAAAAGGAGAAGCCACAGTGCATCGCATTACATCGAAGTCCACAATTGTTAATGTGTTGATTTTTATACAATCAACAAGCACATACAGAAGTATATTTTACTCAAATAGAAAATAAACTTATTTTATTTAAATCTCATCCGTTTAACCAATTATAGAATTAATATGTAGCTCTATAATGCATTAATGAAATAATCAATTATCAATAAGTAAAAAGTGTCTCCCTTAAATATTATATATATATATAATTATGGTGATTTAAGAATGCCATAAAATGGAAGAGAATATAAAAAAATTACGTGATTAAATCAACTTTTTGTATTATAGTTAAACATCATTCTGACAAATTTTTAACTGGAATATACTTTTCATTAGTTTCAATATGATATTTATGATATTATTAATTGAAACATATTATTTTTATGTAGCTTACCATACATGTAAAGTTATTACTTAAAAGCTAAGACTTTTTGACATGATTCTTAAAAGGACTTTATTTAACAGAACATTAAACTCATCCTGCCAGTTGGGGGTTTTGGAACTACTCATATTTTATTATAGCTATTGCTATTACCAAAGTATATTCATGGCATATGAGTGTGGAAAACAATAATGGGCTATAATTATGAATGTCTCTCACCCCTTTTGAGCAATGTGAAAATAATAATGAAAACTAATCCAAACCATTATGACTTTGATGCATTTTTGAGTCACAATTTACTTAAACCACTAAACATCATGTGATCACCATTTACTTTTCATAATACAAAAAATAGCATCATTATTTAAAAAGCATAATAAAATAAAATAAAAACTGCAGTGATTTTTGATCACAAAATTATTTATGAAACAAAACATCACATGACTTTCTGTGCTTGCTATTATTATCTGCAATTACCTATTTGGTAAATCCCAAATCAATTATTCTAATCTTGAATTACCAGTGGACATTAGAGAATATTCCTAAAATACTTTCATGCTATTTGTCAAGTTCAGTGAGAATTTATTGTTTTTCATCTAATATGGACATTGCCAGAAAATAGTTTAGAGATACAGATGTGATCCTATCATTTAAGAACACTGACTGCATTTAAGTTTACAAGAGATGGTTTTGGATTAAATAAAATGAATTATTATTCCCAAATCTTAAGATTATAAGTGGAAACTCTTTTGCAAGATATGTAAAATTTCAATATTTATAAAAGCTTTCAGTATAACTATTTTCTTTCAGACATTAGGATCTTGTCTCCAAAAGTGTTGAGACAGTAACAATTTCCAATTTCAGTTGCTAGTTTTTCCACCATTCAAATTGCCTTTACATCTCATAATATATCATTTTTTCTCCCCAGTTCTAATGTTTTAATTCATATCAAATTGAAAATACCTATAATTTATTGTCCCTTATTATTCATGTTTCATGTAAGCTAATGTTCAGGTCTTATTTAAGACACTTTTATGAGGAAATTTCTGCTTAGTTTACATCAGATTCTTTCTATACTTAAGAATTGTTCTCCTAAAACAAATTTCCATCATCTAATATGAGTATTGAATATCTTTAGAAAAATTTCACTTTATTTAAATATTTCAAATACATTCAACTGCTAGTAATAGCACATCAAACAGGTTAGTACATGCACAATGATTTGAGAGGTATCATTCTCCTTTTTTCTTGAGGTGTTGTTGGCTTGACCAGTGACAATACTAGCATGGGATTTGAACCTGGACCCTTAGATTTTTGAGTATTAAATTTTAAGGTAACACTCTAACCAATTAAGCCATCATGCCAAAGGAAACAGTCAGTACAAATTTCATATTCTTATATGTGAGGTTCTTCCTGAATCCTTCACTTTTTTCTAAAAGCAAAGTTGATTAATGATTTCCATACATTATGTATAGTCACCCTAGGTTGGCTTATAAGATTTTTTTGCCATTGTCATGTGAGCAGCTTCTTTAAATTTTCATCTTTGTACCTTTTCTTCTCTGTCCACTATTTTTGTATTTTCTCAATTGGACATATGTTCATTGGCACATATATGGTCTGCTATCTTAGACACATCTATTTTCTCTCTTTTAATTATCAGTTTGGATTCTTGCAAGCACTTTTCAATGAGATGACTGGTCTCACCAATATATGTCCTTCCACATTCACATGATATTTCATAAATACAGTTTTTCTTTTCAGCATTTCAAATTTAGGCTTTGTAGATATTAGAATTCCTTATAGGGGGTATGGTTCTGGAAAGCTGTTCTGATGTTATACTGATTGCAGATTTTTCTTAATTTGTTTGTCATTTTTGGAATGTATGGGTACACTATAGTACCAATAAGTTTTTTATGGTTTTTTTGATGTCTGATAAGGTTTTCTTAATAACAGCTGATGGATAACCATTTTTATAAGAGTTTCTATATAGATCTTTTTTTCCAAATTGCTGGTTTCTGAACAAACACCCTTGGCTTTGTTTCATAGTGATAGTATAACTACATGTTTTGTGTTTCTCGTGTGATTGAATGTATAGGCTAAGTATTTTCCTGTATATGTAGGTTTTTGGTAAACTGTAGTTTTGATTTGTCCTGAGGGAGTCTTAATATAACCTCTAAGAATGCCAATTTTTGTTCTTGTTCTGATTCTATTGTGAATTTAATTGAAGGGGATATGATTGATGTAATAATTTTATCTTTTTTTCTTATTGCAGTTATAAGTTTTCTACCAATACCAAAATGTTGTTTTACACTCTTGAGACTTTTATTCTTTTCTACAGCTTTCCTTGCTATTTCACAGTTATACTTTCTTAGAATTCTTTCTCACACCATTTTACAAAATTCAAGATATTCAATTCTTTTTTAATGCATCATTTTTATATATCTTCATATTCCTTCTTTTCTTCATAAATTCTCTTGTCTCAATATAAATTTTATTGATCAATTGCTGCTTTTTTACATCAGCTATCTTTGTTGCAGTTTTTAAAAAGGTAGCAGTTATTTTCTTATTAATTTCACTCAAATCTGAATCATGTTGAAAATCTACTAATACTTGAAACCAATTTGCAAGTTCTAATTTAAGTTCATTAGAATGTTTCTGAAGATTAGGAATATCAATTGTAAATTTTTTTTTTTTTAATATTATTTTTGCATTAACATGTATCTTACATCTTATTAATCGATGATCACTTTCTGTATTGAATTTATTAAGAACATTACAATCTTGAAATATGTATTTTCTGTTAGTCAAAATATAATTGAATTCTGTTGTACCTTCATTTGATTGCTTCCATGTCCATTTCGTTTAACATTTTTCTCAAAAAAGAATTCATAATATAAAGATTTTTTTCCTCTTCAAACTCCACAAGTCTATGACCTCTCTCATTTCTATTACCATAGGAAAATTACCTAGAGCACTTTTATCTTTCATTTGTTTACCAATTCTAGCATTAAAGTCTCCCATAACCATTTTAAAATATTGTTTACTCTGATCAAAAGCCTTTTTTACAACCATATAAAAATCTTCTACTACTTCATCACTATGAGAACATGTTGGGGCATAAACCTGAATCATCTGCATTTGCTATTAAGTTGAATAACTAATCTTGCCACCCTGTCTGAAACACCATCAATCTTCACAATGTTGTTCTTCAACATTTTATTTATAATGAATCCTACTCCACTTGTATTTTCAATATTTGTGCCTTTATAGTAGAGTACATGTCCATATTTTAAATCAATTGTCTCTTCACCTTTTTTAGCAACTTCATCAAGTCCAATAATGTCTCATTTTATAACAATGCTGACCAAAAATATAGTGGATACCAAAGTATATAGAAACTGCACTGGTATCAGATCTATAAAACCATACAAGCAATTTGGTTTATATGTAAAACATTAAGATATTTTTAAATTTTTGAGTGATATCTTGATAGTAAAAAAAAGAAGTAAATATATGGCTGATGGAAAAGTATTTCTAAAAATGTAGATGCACTAAATATTCACCCAGACTCTTCAGTAATGAAAGCCATAAGCTAAAAACTATTTTGGGAATGGGATGACAGTACAGGAAAGAGATTTATTAAGCACTACCTTATGACATTTACTGATTGCTGAAGCTTACCGTAAAGTGGTGGGAATGGAATAGGAGAAATATCTTTGTTACTTACATTAGTACATACATATATACAGAGATAAAACTCTCCATAGTGACATTGAATGCAAGCCAGAATAATCAATGGATGCAAAAAGGTATGTGCATAAAATCCCTATCTATTGCCTACTCATCAAATACCCCCAGACTAGTTTTTTAGTTTGTGGCTATTTATCAGTGAAAAGCCTTGAATCTGAGGCAATAGATAGAGATTTTATGCACAAACTCCTTTCATCCATTGATTACTCTGACTTACACTGAGTGGCGCTACTGTATGGAGAGTTTTGCCTTTGCGTTAACAGCTTTTTAAGCATAAAGATTGGTGATCATATGATATTTAATAATTTACATACATATATTTAAGAGTGTTTTGACATGTCTTGGATGCATTAATTATATCTATATATTGCTATACATTCAATCGCGCACGTATGCAAATATTGATTTACACCTCTAAGAGAGAGAGAGAAAGAGAAAGAATTAAAATACATGTAAGATTTTAGATTGTTTAACGAAAAATGGAATAAAGTTTAAAAAAATAAACTTTCTACAAGATAGCATTTTAATCATTTGCAAAAAGCAGTTACTTTGACCCTAAGACTTTATCGAAAAGCAAAAGTTATCTTTTTGATTATAATATTTCTGACCCACTTTTCATTCATTCTAAAGGAAATACACTCTTGGACTATTATTAAAAATTAATAGATTTTATATGTAAGTATTTATAAAAATTTGAAATATATATATACTTTATTGTTGTATTTATTTTCCTGTGCAAATAACGTTCGTTGGCCCAATCATTCGTTGCCAATTACTTTAGTCTACTTACGAAATTAAAACTGTTTGCAGAGGTATATATATATATCAACTTGTACTTCATATAAAAATGTGAATTAAAACAAATAGAAGAAACCAAATAAAATTTTAAAAACTTTTATGGCATATATGATTATAATTTAAAAATCATAAATTAGTGTATCTACTCTCACTATTATTCAAATATCACATGATCACCATTCTTTATGCTTCCTATTACTCTGGCTTGCGTTGAGTGACGCTACTATATGCAGCTTTGCCTCTGTGCATTATTCAAATATTAACAGTGTTTAATTAATGCATGCGGAAGAGCGGGGTTTTGCAAAGGCAAAAGAAGAGGTTCCTCAATCCCAAATTAAGAGAGATGAGAGGGTTATTTATTTTTTTCTCATATGTCAAAGCGTCGGCCGGGAAACGAACCCGGGACAACGGCTGCAAAGGCAGCTATGATAGCAACTAGGCCACCAACGCTCGATTTGAGTTTAAGGACATTATTGCAATGGTACATTTGTGTACATATATACATATTTCAGTTGAGATTTAATGCACATGACTTTAAGATAATATGGAAACTAAATATGTTTGTATCAATACTAATTTCTGATACAAGAATTTGAGTTAAAACAATAAACATTACCTTAAAAAATACTTTCATTTACAGTCACTTTAATAATTGGCCGATAATGTTTATAACGTTATCCAACTATTAAAATATGATGAAAAACATATTTATTTGATGATTCAATTATTAAATAAGTATACATGTAAACAAAGGCAAAACTCTCCATACAGTAGTGCCACCCTGTGTCAACCAGAGTAATCAATGGATGCTAGAATTTCATTCTCATAGTTTTGTAGTAAAGTAGAGTTAAAAGGTGGCTGCTGGAGGGTTGCATTAGATCCTAAGGTGCAGTGCTCTCAGATCCAAGGCTCCTCACTGATGATGGACACAAGGCAGAAACTAGTCTGGGGATATTGGATGAGTAGGCACTAGATAGGGATTTTATGCACAAGCCTTCTGGCATCCATTGATTACTCTGGTTGGCACAGGGTGGCATTACTGCAGAGGTCCCCAACCCTATGCCCGTGGGCACCATGGCGCCCACAGACCATTTTATGTGTGCCCGCCGCTATCCAAACACGATAAAAAATTATTTATCTGATACAAATAAATTTAATTTTTGAATTTTTTTTATGAATTATTGTATTATATTGTAATCAAATTGTAGGGCATACTATACTTTTATTTTTATATATTTTTTTATATATTTATATAAACGTCAATTATATGTTAAAATTTAATTTTTGAAATAAATATTTTTTTTGTACATTATGTGTATTATTAACAATATCCAACTATAAATTTACATGTGATGTGATGAACTGTGGCTTCTCCGTAAACGAAGTCAAGAATATCTCAGCAATTATGTCCAGATAAAAAATAAATGGTGCCCGCCACCTGGCCGGTATTATGGAATGTGCTCTTAAGTGCAAAAAGGTTGGGGATCCCTGCATTACTGTATGGAGAGTTTTACCTTTGCTTACAACAATTATGTGTTAGTATAAGAGATGGTGATCATGTGAAGTATACATGTATTATTTTGTTTATTATTATTCTACTTTGTGTTATTAACATTAAATATAACACCAACAAACTTCATATAACTCTTCTCTTCATATTACTTAAAAGTACATAACATTTCTTCTACTCATTCCTGAGTTCTGTGTTCAAGTTATTCATGGCTTATGAGAGTTACAAAGACAAGAGTACTTCCTGCTTAGTTAGTAGTTGGTCATGGTGTTGGTTCATGCAAAGCACAGAATCTGAGCTAAACATTCTTTCCTGTCTCTCTCTTTTTCTTATTGTCTTTAATGACCCAAGTTTATATATGGCTCAGTCATCAAGAGCATCTCATGACATCACACTAACTGGAACAATGGGATTATTTTTATGCAACTCTACATACACAGTCATTCCAATTACTACTTCCCTTTTCCCAAATTTGTTTTTAGCTTAAGTCATCAAGAATTAAAAAACCAATGATAGTAAGGTAGAAATTCTTAATTGAGATCATTTCTTGAAGAAATGCAATTGCTAAAAAGTAGGATTGGAACCAAATTTGAGAAAGGAATTTGAATTGGGAAAAGGTTGCATATTTATGCAGCCTTATTTAGATATCCCTCTATCTACCATGAGGAAATCCACTTTACGAATGGTTTTAAAATGATCTGTTTAACACAGAGTCTGCCTATGTTGTTGTGCCTCGTAGATTTCTCATTAAGACAATAGAATCAAAGATATTATCAGTAGAAATGGTAAATCAGGAAGCAGAGGCAGACATAAATGTAAATATTATAAGTGTATTTTTTCTAAATGTAATCACAAGATGTATGAAGTATATACATAGCCTTTAAGACCAGAATATGACCACTAGTGATCACATGATCACTATTTCTTATGATTGCTCAAGACATTAAAACAGGCAAAACTCTTCATATAGTAGTGGTGCTCATTGCAAGCCAGAGTAAACAATCAATGCAAGAAGATTTGTGCATAATATCTCTAGTGACTACTCATCCAATATCCCCAGACTAGTTTCTGGCTTGTAGCCTTCATCAGTGAGGAGCTTTGGATTTGAGAGCACTGCCCTTAGTTGCATAAAATCCCTATCTAGTGCCTACTCATCCAATACCCCCTGACTAGTTTCTGGCTTGTGGCCTTCATCAGTGAGGAGCTTTGGATCTGAGAGCACTGCCCTTAGTTGCATAAAATCCCTATCTAGTGCCTACTCATCCAATATCCCCAGACTAGTTTCTGGCTTGTAGCCTTCATCAGTGAGGAGCACTGAATCCATTGATTTCTCTGGCTTTCACAAAGTGACACTACTGTATGGAATGTTTTGCCTGTTTTAAGGCCACTAGTGACAAAAATACTATCAAGATTTAAGGTCAATAAAGCTGCTTTTAGTAATGCATACCTTTTAAGGGAAAGAGGTTTAATAGACTAGATAGATGACTGCAGAGCAAATCTACCAGTGAAAGGAAAATGTATGATGTAGTTTTACTGTAGAGTTTAATATCGTAATTTTCTTAAAATTCATATATCAAAGAAAGGCTAGTGATGTCAAAACATGGTCTGTGCAATGGTATATGTGCTGATATAATACTATGCTGTATATGTTTTAATATTAGATTTAGGGAATTGAGAGATTTTTATTCTTTACTGGAAAGTATTGTTACCCTAATATATATATATATATGATCACTAGATGGAGCTTTACCAATAGCTCCTAACAAACTTTTGTTTACATAAACGCCAAGATATATATATATTTCTTTAATTTTTGTATTGGTACAAATAGAAGATTTGGGGTAAACTGATAGGAAGTAATTTGTATTAGCACTGCAAACATAAATGATCTGCTGGTATTGAATTTTTGGAAGAACACATTGAGTAACTCTCATAACACTTTACATAGGTGGAGAAGTCACTATAAAAACCCATGAGTGTATCCACACTAAAAACATTGCCATTTAATAGATTGCATTATATTTTGTAAGTCAGAACTCAAGATAAGTTCATATTATATGAGTACTTATAAGTAAAAATTGTTAGATAAATTGTAGATTAACATGTTCCAATTTTAAAATGATAGTTACTTTAAGAATTAGATTTTCCAATTACATTTGAATGCAACTTGGTGTTTATTTTTTAGAAATGTCAATTATATATACAAGATTTTAACAGATATTAAACATTAAAATTACTAATTTAACTTTCAGGATTGTCAGGTTAATGTAGTATGAAACTTTTTAAAAAGTCTATTTAAAATACAAGTAAATCTATCCTTTGATTCACTAACAAAAAGAATTTATAACTGGTTTTCTGATAATAATTGTATTAGTGACTTGATTAAAAGTAAACATGTCATAAATTAGATATGAGCTTTATAATAAATAAAGACACTTAAAGGCAGAAATTCAATGCCTGTTAAGAAAGCTTAAAACTGATTGGTGAATTAAAATTGCTAAAGGGATTCAGATATTTGTTTAATTATAGTCATTTTAGTTCTTCTTTGATAGGCTGAAAGCAATATATGGACCTGAAAAACAACATCGTAACTCTATTGGATCTAACAAAAACATGCAAAACTCTCCAGATAGTAATGCCATTCAGTGCAAGGCAGAGTAATCTATGGATTCCAGAAGGCTTGTGCATAAAATTCCTATCCGGTGCTTACTCATCCAATATCCTCAGATTAAACAGGCAAAACTCACTATATATATTTTGCCACACACAACAAGCTAGAGTAATTAATGGATGCCAGAAGGCTTGTGCATAAAATCCCCATCTAGTGCCTACTCATCCAATATTCCCAGACTAGTTTCTGGCTTATGGCCTTCGTCAGTGAGGAACCTTGGATCTGAGAGCACTGCATCTAGATCTTAGGATCTAATGCAACCCTCCAGCAACCATCTTTTATCTCCATTCAACTAGAAAACTAGTGAGTCTTAAACTGAAAACACTGTAATGTTTTCAATCCAAGCCCATTAGCTTATATAGTCATATGGATCTGAACCCAGTTCAGTACTCATACAATTTGGTGTCTTTGGTTCTTTAATAACCATAGCCACCACTATCCTATATATATATATCCTATATATATATTTAAAAAAAATATATATAGTGAGTTTTGCCTGTTTTAACAACAGTTATACACAAGCATAAGAAGATATGGTCATGTGATGTTTATTGGCTTAAATCCTCAGATTAGTTTCTGGCCTGTCGCCTTCATCAGTGAGGAGCCTTGGATCTAATAGCACTGCACCTAAATCTTAGGATCTAATGTAACTCTCCATCAGCCACCTGTTATTTCTACTTAACTACAAAACTGTGCACTGAGTAACACTACTGTATGGAGAGTTTTGCCTGTTTTAATAACAGTTATGAGCAAGCATAAGAAATAGTGATCATGTGATGTTTAGGGGTCTATTAAATCCAGCAATAACACTGTGTTATATGATAAAAATAAATAGGTGTAAAACATATTTGGATCATTTTTTGATGTGAAATGATAACTTTTACTGATATATCCATTTCATTTATTTATTTAGATTTGGATACAGATATCCTGCTTAGCAAAATCAAAACAGATCTTTGTAATTGTAGAAATGGAAAGATTGAAAATTCTGATAAAATACCTGGGAAAGTTTTAAAACATGGTGTGGTAGTCATATGTTAACTTCAAAAATACTGAAATTTTTTAAGAATATATGGATACATGAAATTTTTCTACTCTATCTTAAGGATAATTTTACTGTACCGATTTTTAAAAATGAATGGAACTAGACAGATTGCAGTAATTATTATGAAATATCCTAGTTATTTATTACAGCACAAATATTTTCAGATAGTGTGGTAAATAGATTGATTCCAATACATATTAATGATTATCAGAGATTTGGTATTGTTTGAGAAATCAATAAGCATTATAGATATGCTTTGTGTTATCAAGCAAATGCATGAAAAAGAGAAATATAGTGATTTATACATTGCTTTTATTGATTTAGTCAAGATATAAATTAATACAACAGTCTATGGAATTGTTGAAAATACTTGATGCCATTTGAATTTGATGGAATGATAAGAAATATTACTACAGACCTTTGAAAGAAAAACTAGTCTTAAACTAGGATGTGTACTTGATCCAACATTATTTTTTGTTTTTATAATGGACCTTCCAAACTATTTATGGACAAATTAATGAAGTAGGGATCAAGATGTGATACAGATCTGATGGTGAAATTTTTAATTCAAATTGATAAAAAGCAAAAACAAAATCTTCATCTTTTGGTATTTAAAATAATATCAACAAATTAAAAATCCTTCTCCTTTTCAAAAACTTTATTTTTTTATATCTCAATACTGAACATACATATATATAATACAAAACTCCAACGTTTCAACTGTTTTTATCTCATACAGTCATTTTCAAGGATCTGCAACGACAATATAAAATACATATTTATAAATAAACTTTAATTACATAAAAACTTCCTCTTACATTAACATAAATAGTAACAAACATATTAAACATATATAAATATATTTTATTTACATCTCTCTCCCACTGCTATATTTAAGATGTTTATATTTGTTTTATATTCATTTAAAGATATAGTTTAGGAATGCAGTTTTAAGGTGGGTTTTAGATAAGATTTAAAAAAGGGGAGGTTTTTGGAAATTAGAGTTGATATTTAAATTTGTATAGAAAGTTTCTTGGATGATTTTAGGACAGATTGTAATTAAAAAATGTAAAACAAAGAATAATAAAATATAGCAGTGGGAGAGAGATGTAAGTATAATATATATATTTAATATGTTTGTTACTGTTTATGTCAATGTAAAAGGAAGTTTTTATGTAATTAAAGTTTATTTATTGATGTGTATGTAATTTTGTTGTTGCAGATCCTTGTAAATGACTGTATGAGATAAAAACAGTTGAAACGTTGCAGTTTTGTATTATATATATGTTCAGTATTGAGATATAAAAAAATAAAGTTTTTGAAAAGAAAAAGGAGAAGGATTTTTAATTTGTTGATATTATTGTAGAACATATATATTTTAAAAGAAAAAGTGGATGTACCTTTGCTGTGTTATTATATATGGTATTTAAAATGTAAATTATGCCGACAATTGAACTTTTTTGGCAAATCAATAAATGATTTACCAAATGTATTTTAATGTATTTAATACAAAATATTAAAGCTTTAATAATTAATAAACCCAATTCTTTTAAAGCCAGTGATGGAATGCAAGTAAATATAAATACACAGCGGCTAGACTTTCCATACAGTAGTACCACTCAGTGCAAGCCAGAATAATCACTGGATGCAAAAGAAGGTTTGTGCATAAAATACATATCTAATGCCTACTCATCCAATATCCCCAGACTAGTTTCTATCTTGGGGCTTTCAGCAGTGAGAAGGCTTGGATCTGAGAGTGCTGCACCTAGATCTTTAGATCTAATGCAACCCTCCAGCAGCCACCTTTTACACTATTAGTTCACTATAAAGCTTTGAGTTTAGCCTCTGTGTAAACAACTTGTGTAAGCATAAAGAATGGTGATAATGTGATATTTGATGGTTAAATATAAATAGGTGGACATACATGTTGAGAAACATGCAGTACACTTTTAAAAAATAACATGCATTATCTCAATAAAATAAGTAATGCAACTAAATTGTCTACATATAGAGGTGTCATTTTTCTTAATACATTGCATGGATGTAAAACTTGGACACCCTATTAGTGCAATATAAGAGTGTCAAAAGGATGCTCCATAAAATATTCCAACTATAATGGCAAGATCATAAGACCAATCAATGTTTTTCAACTTTCTGATGATACTACGATAGAGGCCACTATTATATAATCACATCATTGTTGATTGAAAATGCATTATGGGTAAAGAATACATTACTTCCTAAAAGGGTGTTTCACAGTGAACTTGAGAATATTTTTTAGAGATCAGATAAACCTCATTTATGTTAGGTCTATTAAGAAAGACTTCCTAAACTGCAATTTTGATTGTTTTCAACCACTAAACATCACATGATCACAGCTATTTAACATAAAAATTGATGATCATGTGATGTCTAGTGGTTTAATATCAATTCTGCCCAATAGGATTATGAAGACAGGTTATTAAAGAACCAAAGACACCAAAAAGTATGGATGCTGAATTAAGTTCAGATCTATATGACTATACAAGTTAATGAGCTTGAATTGAAATCATCATTGGGTTTTCATTTTGGACTCAAAGCTTTATAGTTAGCTAATAAAGTAAAAGCTGGATGCTGGAGGGTTGGATTAGATCCTAAGATCTAGATGCAGTGCTTTTAGATCCAAGACTTCTCACTGATGAAGGCCACAAGCTAGAAACTGGTCTGTGGATTTTGGATAAGTAGGCACTAGGTAGAGATTTTATGCACAAACCTTTCTGCATCCATTGACTACTCTGGGTTGCACTGAGGTGTGCTACTTTACAGATAATTTAATCTGTGTTGATTGTTTTCATTGGATAGATAAGTTAGAAAATCAAATAGATTGGAGAACTACAATTAAACATGGTGTTGAAGTATTTAAAAAAAAACGTTTTGTGCAGAAAAGTCACAAAATATCCAAGAAGCATAATAGAGGGCATTCATTATGATGTATACATATTTTATTATGTTCCTATTACTAAAGCAAATGTCCAGTATCTACAGCCATTCAGAAATTTATATTTTTCATGAACCCAATTTTTTACCTTCTTTCTTGTGGTTCTTTTGGAGGGGTTAAGGTAAAGAAAATGGCTCTTAATGTTGAAAAGTTTGCTCAACCTTGAACTATAAAATTAGCTGATATTGCTCACTAACTAAATGCATCCAAATAAATTATAACTAGAGAAGGTTTAGGATAGTGGTTATTTAATAAATTTTTTCTTGGATAGCACCTCTTCAGAAATAATATTTATGTATCTTAAAAGCAAATATTTTTTCAAATGATAAATTAATGGTCACTACTTTTTTGGAATACGTTTAAATATTCATACTATTAAATGTGTTTGATTCTAATTGCTAAGGACAAAGTGAGTTTGTATGTAGAAATAATGTGTGGCGGTATTAAATATCATTCAAGAAGAATGAATATGATCTGTTCTTAGAGAAGACTGCATCATATTCTTAAGATTATCAATCAAGAGGAAATTATTATTTTTTTATTAATATTATTTCTTACATTCATTGGTAATTATACTGTTATAATTTATTTTTCCCAGAACACCTATGAAGTTTTTTGATACCATGAATTGCATTAACATTTATTTAGCTATAACTTAGTTTGTACATTAATGTTTGGTTGTATTGCTTTTATAGAATACCACTTTACCTAGAATAGTGTATGGATGCATTCATTGCCAGTAGCCTCACATATATCCCTTTGGTGACTATCCATAATACAGCTGATGGCTACAAGATCCGCCTCATTAAATGATGTTTGCCTGATTAATTCATTACAACACATGTAGTTGTACATAAGTATGTTATTCTGTTAAAATTGTTGTTTGCCATAAGCAATATGAATCTTTAATGGACATAATATTAAAACATTGGGAAATTTTCATTTAACGATTTTTAATTTTCTAAAAATGTGATCCCCAAATTATAAATCCATCAATATATTTTGGAGCCTGTTAGGTATGATGATATAAAATCTTTGTTGCAAAATTGTATCTTTTTTCAATTGGCAAGTGAAATCAATAAGCAGTAAGGTATGTTCTGTACTTGAAGATTATATTTATGTTAGACAAATACTCCATTTACATTATAGTAATGATATACAAT
Source organism: Epiperipatus broadwayi (assembly GCA_028023455.1). Lineage (NCBI taxonomy): Eukaryota > Metazoa > Onychophora > Udeonychophora > Euonychophora > Peripatidae > Epiperipatus > Epiperipatus broadwayi. The sequence continues at coordinate 95,571 of JAQFVV010012542.1, read as the reverse complement.
AATGATTGCTTTCTTTGAAAAGATTTGTCTGTGAATAGAATAAATGAATAATAATACACAGACCTAGTAAGCAAGAAACATATAATATTTAAAGGTAATAAAAATCATAGAGGGCAGCCATAAAATTGTATAGCTTAAAAAAATCATATATCTATTTAAAAAAAGATAAAAGAAGTTTATTGTTCACCAGTTCAAAAAAAATTTGTGCATTATAATTGATGTGAATCTGTAATTCACAGATATTGAACTCTACAATCCACCATTGCATCCAGCCAAGAATAGTACATACATGGAAAAGCATATACTGTTGTTTTATTGTCTGAGTTACTAATGTAATTGAATAATAATATTGCTTACCTTAGTCTATTTAATCCCATAACTACTAGTCAAAATTAAAGAAACATATTATCTGGGTTTCTGAAATAAGCATATAAATAAAATTTTAAAAAACTGAAAAAGTATTATTTACAAGAATATCTCAAAAGTGAATAAAATTTTGGAAACTGGATAAAGTTCAAAAGTATAAAGGATATTAAGAGATTCTCCTGAAAGTAGATAATTTTACAAAACTGTTATAGGGGACACCTGTTGTCTAATGAATATTTAACTTATCACTTACAATACTGTGATCTATAAAAATGGTTTGCCAGAATATTGTAATGTGTTTTAAAATAAACAGGAGATAATATAAGTTAAACGAAGAATTTGTTAATATGGCCATAGATTATCTGTTTGGATTTGGCTACTTAGAATATTTTATTTCACACCTAGCATATTTTAATCACATGAATGCAGATATCTGAAAGAGGCAAGTGAACCCTCACCATTACAAGAGGCACTTCCTGCTAAACTAGCCCTCTTCATGTGATTAAAGTGTTTGCTGAGACATGAATGATTTTAAGTATATTTATAATATGCTGGAAAAAAGTTGAAAAAAGTTTAATTATTCAAAGTGATTGTATTATTAATAATGTGTATGTTCACATTTAATTAAAATTTGAAGTATATCTCTGGGCTAAAATGTAACAATCTCTATCCTAATAAATGTTAGTAATAATCAAAAAGTTTTGCAGCAGAAAATTGTAGTAATTTGATATTGGTAAATACTGAGCAAATAAAAATGAGTGCATGAGAGAGATTACACAAGGTAAAAAAAAACTGAAGTTGAATTAATTAACTCATGTGGTGTTTAATAATAATAGATATCATCATCATCATTGTCAATGCAATCCACTGCAGGATGAAGGTCTCTCCAAGTTTAATACATTTTTTTTCCATCTTTAGCCTCTCTTCTCCACATCACCCCTGCATATTTTATTATTCCATCCTTCCATCTCATATGTGGTCCCTTTCTGGGTCTTTAAGATTTCAAATTTTTCATCTATTAACATCTTTTCTAGCAATTGTCCCAACTCCACTTCTATTTCCATTTATTCATAACCAATAATAGATACTTTAATTAAGGTTTAAAATTGTATTTAGCTGAAATAACAATTTAGCATAATAAATGATTATAAAAACATGAAGGTTTTATCTTGGAGGATGGGTTATAGGTATGAGTTCAAAGTTTAGAACATTTGGTTTGGCTATTCAGTTTAATTGTATATTGTAATATGCATTAAACATAACTGATGAGTAAACAGACCATAAAACAACTAATTTAAATTTCATAATAGTATAACCTTTGAAAATTCCACACAAGACTGATCATCTTCTTTGGATAAACCTAAAACCAGACACATTGCCAAACGTTATTAAAACAGCAAAACCTCCATATAGTAGGCCACTTGCCCGAACAACAAGGATTAAAGATAAAACAATTTAGCCCTCCAGGCGCTGAGGGGCCCCCGGGGCCCCGAACCAGGGAGGGGAAGGGGTTTGGGCCATGATTTGCCGGGGCGTGGGGGCTTTTTGAGATTCAAAAAAAAAAAACCACCATAGGCATGTTGTAAATTATAGCATTATAGGATATTTGTAGCTTAATTAGTTATATTTAATCAAGCAAAAACAAAACACCTACTTAGGGCAGAGAACAAACTTAGAAAAGGAAAAGCAACAAAGAAAAAAAAATTTATTTTCAAAAACTCAAGAACAAAAAGAAACAAACAACCGCAAAAAAAAAAAACGCATTTTATTCTGATTGGTACTCTGGGATTGCTTAGCATAATCAGAGTGGTAAACTCTAGAACTTGTGTTCCTTGGCTTGTAATTTAATTCTGCCAGTCCAGTGTTGGAAATTGATCAGGAATTTCATATGAACTATGGAGTATGTGGGAGGAAATCAACACATTCAGACACGTGCTCTTCACATTAATTTATTTGCACTCATCTGTCAATAGATGTCTTAAAAGCATAGGTGAATTACTTACTCCTAGAGCTTATTATATAAACCAACATCTATTGTCCGTACTTAATTCAGGACTTGATTCTATTGTGAGCTTGATAATTTAAATGACAAAGTATTTATCACTTGAATTACCCGTGCTTTTAAAATATCTATTGGTAGGTAAATACAAGCAAATTAATACCAATAGTGCATATCAGAATATGTTGCCTTTGACAGGATAGCTCAGTTGGTAGAGCGTTTGCCTTAAATTCAATATTCAAGAATCTAAAGGTGCGAGTTCAACGTCTAAGCGAATATTGTCACTGTGCGTATAGGCCTGCAACACCTGAAGAAGAGTGGAGAATAATACTACTCGAAACGTTGTGTAATTACTAACCTGTATTGTCTATTTGCGTGTTAATACTAACAAGTTGTTTGTATTTGGAAAGTTTAAATAAAGTTTAATATTTTCTATACATTCAACATTCACTCATAAATGATGGAAATAGTCCAACATATCAGAATGGTTTGATTTCCTCTCACATGATTACATACAAATCGTTAATCAAAAAAATAAAACATTTTACTATTTATATTTTTTCAAAAATCCAATAAATTTTTGCAGTAAAACTATATAATCACATTTGCATATATATATAATGGACACACTGAAACAAGGTCTTTATGGTGTTGTGTTTACTATATATTCAGCCTTGCCTAAGATTTGGAGTTTGAATCTAGATGATTTTTTTTTTAAGTTTTAAATTATTTTATAGTTTTTGTTTTAGAAAATTAATATGACCTAGCTAGCAGTTCTATTATTGGTTTGAAACAGGTAATAATATATTAGCTAATAATATATTAGCTAGAGGGTTAATTAAAAAAAAAAATGGTCATAAATCTCACCACCGGTATTTTTAACTGGCCCGGTGAATTTTGTTTTTTTCTTCACTACTTCTTAGAAGAGATATGCTGAAAAAGTCTTTCTTCCTTTGTAGTGGGCTATTTAAAAGCCACTTACCTTTTTCTAATAACCCTCTAATACAGGTACACCATTCAGTATATATATATAGAATAGATAAAATAAGATTTGTTTTAAAATATTATGTAATGATTACACCCACATAGATATTTACCGTGCTATTTTTTTTTTTTAAATCTTAAACTAGTTTATACAACTACTTCAATTTCATTTAATTAATGATCTTTTAATTATATATTATTTGTATTATTTTTAAAAATCCTGTTTTGCTCGGATGTAAGAAAAATTGGTAATGATTGTACTTCCGATATATATTTCGTTTAAATATAAATTTATTATAATCTATCATTATTTTTAGTTTTTACGGGAAATCAAATGGCCTAATTAATTAGAAACAAAAATTATAAGAAATTGGATAAAAGTATGGATTTCATTCAAAACATCGATTTCACTGCAGTTTTAATTTCTTGTATTGTTTTTCTGATTACGTTTCTTTTGATGTAAGTATATAAAATATTATATATATATTGTTCACACGAATGTCTTCACGGGTTGTAGATATAAAAAACATGTTTTGCGGTTGAACCCACAAAACATGTTTTTATATTATATATATTCTTTATATATTGCGATGTAGAGAAATATTTTTTTTTTTTAATATAATTTTTAAAAAATAGCATTAAATTTTAGTAGTAGATATGCAGGTAGATAAAACAGACTAAAAATGAATAAATATGCCAATGGCTTGTTTGGAGTTTATAAGACGTTCAAGCACTAGAAATAGTAGAGTAAAACCATGATTCATAAGCCTTAAGTCCCAGAGTTTCACCATTATATGACCGCACTAAAGCATACAGAACTAAAAAAACCAGGTTATAATAAGGCCACTGGTCTTGCGTTGTTAGCCGAGAGGTATCGCAGCCGCCATGCAAGCAAGTAGTTGGTTGCTGACGGTTGTGAGTTCGCGTCCCGGCCGATGCTATGACATATGAAAAAAAAAAAATAAGACCACTGAAGGACAGATCTTCCCAATAATTCATAATAAAAGACAGCGTAGAGAGAACGCAATACTCATATCAGTGGCGAGAGTTTGGCGATCTTCCATTCAGAAAATTCTAAGTTTATTGAAAAGTCCAAATCTATTCAACCTGGATTCAAACTTAGGTTGCAGGCATGGTAGTGTAATGTCCATTACTTCATGATGTTTTTCTGTTTAGTATATATATATATTTAAAACTAAGCATTATTAAATTGTAAGTAGAACAAAAATCCAGATGTCTTTTAGCAATTGCAATTTTCAAATTCAGTAAAGTGGAATTCATATATATTTAAATTATAAAGCATTAATAGTAATAAATAAGCAAACATATAGATAAAACAGACCATAAAAACGGCATAGCAGAGCAATGACTTTACCAATAATCCATCATAAAATAATTATGGGGAAAAATTGGTGGTTTCAAACTTGCCAATTGCTTTTGGTGAAGTTTTTAGCAATTTTCAATCCTCATTTTACTTACTAGCTGAGAATAGCTTGCCCATTTACCAACCAATACTGGATGGTATTTGGGATTGGCTTGATATTATTTTCTAAACAATAGTTGAATATATTATTACATAAGATACTTTTCAATATCATGTATTGATAATCTGATTTATTAAAAGTATTTCTCCAATTATTATGCTTTCAAAATTTTATTCTTTAATCTGTTTATCTATTTAAACTCAATACTATAGTTATTATAAATCTAACTGATGAAGGCACAAGCCAGAAACTAGTCTGGGGATATTGGATGAGTAGATGGGGATTAGCAGTAGTTATTAGATGCTTCTTCCAGATTGGTGTTGACCTCTGGCAATCATATGATAGCATTTCTCTAGATTGAACTCTCATCTGTTTGATTTTTGAGGCTACACAATTATACAATCATTATTGTGATGTTACATCCAGTTGTCTCACTTCAAACATCTTATTTTTCTTCCAACAGGGATTTTTAGTATTTTATATATTTGTAATGAATTAGAAAAGCACTTCTCAAGCTATTGTTTATGGATTCCTGGTATTTTTAAAATGCTTTCATATCCAACTATTTTCATAATTAACATAATATTTAATAATACCAAGACTATATTATAGGTTTTCATTCTTTCTTTATCTAGATAGTAGTAAAGTTTTCTACAAGTTATGTTTCATATGATGACATCATTGAGTAAATGTTTCTTATGCTTTGTAAAATTTATTTGGTAGTAGGCCATTGGAACTGAATATCTATATTGTGAATGATTTGTTCTTATTAGTATAAATCTACTTTATTCTTATTTTATCTCTTCATTTTATTTTATATACCTTTTGAGATATTCTTTCAGTTTGTTTTTACTGATTATACTTATCTAACACTCTATTACTGAATATCTTTATTTTAAAATGTTTTTGAACACAATGATAAAAAAATCACTAGGTGCCATGTTCTCAGATCCAAGGCTCACCATTGATAAAACCACAACTTAACTAGTCTGGGGATATTGGGTGAATAGGCACTAGATAGAGATTTTATGCACAAACCTTCTAGCATTCACTGATTACTATGGCTTGCATTTGGTGGCACTACTATGGAACTGGATTTGGGAAAGGTAAGATAGATTTAGATATAAAGACCATAGAGTTGACAAAGATTATGTTATGGAAATGGAATGGAGCAGGGTAGAGAAGAATATGGGAAAAAACTTAGGACAGGGAATGGAAAGGGAAGGTAAAGTGATTAATAGATTTCGCTGGGCATAGTGACTGAGAGATTTCTGATTCCGAATAAGGAGACATGACAGAGCATTGCATTGCATATTGTTTTAACAATAAAATAAAACAAATATACTTTGTTGTCTTATTTTGTAATAATAACAGTTTAAAATTTTTATTAAAAATTGTTACTACTTTATAATTAAAAATATTTGATTATTTATAACAATATGTAAATATTGCAATGATTTATATCCATGTCTGGTTTGACCCAGTGATACAATGGCTGACTCTAAAAGAAATTCAAGTTCCATCGATCATAGCAAGATCTGTATCTTCCAATATTTGAAATTCTTACAAACTCCCAAATAATAAATGATTGTATCTATTCATTAATAATTAACTTAGGTTATTTTTAAATAAACAAAGAAATAAATATTTAAAAGATTTCTCAGTTTTAATGAGAACCATTATGGAATATCATTTCAATGGTAAATCTGTGGAATCTTCAATGACATCCACAAATTCAAAACCAAAGAATTACTTTAACTCATGATAAAATAAAGTCAGGACATTTTTACTCTGACAGTGCTGTTTCTAACAAGAGTTCAGATGTGATCTGATCAATCATTCACTTGTTCATCATGCTACTAATGCGATTCTCAAAACTTTCACTAACAATAGTTTTATCCAGAATAGTTCAAACATCAGTTTTTAGAATTTTAGAGTGAAGCCCTCCAGTTAAAGGGTCCAATAATTTTTAAGAAAATTTGATAGAAGTATTTTTCATTTCAGAGCTGCATTGATAGGGGAAATATTTTAATTAAATTTATGTCCATTCTTTGTATTTTTATCATCACTGGTAACTGGAAGTGACAAAGACACCAGAAAATATTAGGGGCATTTGAAAAACTTCTGGAAAATGTAAATAAAGAAGACAAGAGCAATTTCAAACTCATATAACACTTTGTATATCACATACAGCTGTCATGATAAAACAAACCACATCAAGTTTACATTCACATCATTTAACTATAAAAAAATAACAATTTTCTTAGGGCAATATTGGCCAGATATATTGAGACGATACTCAAGTTATGCAATGTAGTGGTGACTCATATCTGTTTCATTGCCAAAACAGTTTCTCAAAATAAAATTAATAAACAAGTATTTGCGATTATGTATGAGTCAAGAAATATTAAAGATAATCTCCATGTTATCTATCAAATAAAAATTAGATAAGACAAATTAATTATGGTTATGTAATAGAACAATTGAACATACAATAACTTTTAAAAAAAATAAGCACAATTATGTAATATATGTAATTAATTACATTTGATAAAAGCACTTAGAAATAGGTTAAAAATAATATATATATATATTTTGTTTCTTTAGATTCTATGTTGAGTTTATAACCATTTGTATTTAATGTTTGTAAATTATGGTTAATAAATTATGATTTCTTTATAAAATAAATCTTTGTTGCAAATATTTTGGGATCTGCTAATAAATTTTCTCAAGATCCTGAATAACCTCCAATATACTCTGTTTCTAAAATCAATGTTTCATGTTCATATGTGACAGAAAGTACCACAATTTTTGAATAATACTGACCTTTAAATAATTATATTACTGCACATCATATAAACACCATGTTTATGTTTGTTTGTGATTTCATTAGAATCTTACCCTTAATATTGGCTTTGTCTCTCTAGATAAGATTTAATATAGGATATAGCTGACCAATGAAAAACAATAATATAAAGTAATAGTCAATGCATAAACAGGCCAATCGTATAACTTGTTTATAAAAATATAACTTTCTTCTGATAAGAGTAATAAAAATCAACACTTCTGTTGCTATTTAACAGAAATAATATGATTAGTATATACAAATATGAAGTACCATTTGCAACAACATAATTATTCATATAAAAAAGCAATTGGAGATTGGGTTTATGGTATATTCAGCATTTTATATTCATCAGTGTGCAATGGGTCATAGTTTTATTCCACAAAAGTTTAATACACCGATGTATGAGCCACATGATAAGAAATGAAAAATTAAGGAATCATATTTAATTAAGAAGTCCCAAGATGCAATAATGCTAAACAAACTAATTTTTCGATTAGTGATGTCTGGTTGTTAAAGTGAGTTTTAAGTTTGTAAGGAATCCATGTTTTACAGAGTTTGCCTTGATAAGGACACATTAGTGTTGAAACCCCTTGGCAATTATTTTAATGGTATCTATTAATAGTATCTCTGTGACATAATAACAGAAGTGTTGGCTTTTATTAATTTATAACTAGTTCAGCAATGAATGGAGAATTGGCTGTGAAATAGACGTCCATTTGAGAAAGCACTACAGATGCAGAGGTAATACATAACATGCAGAAGAGTAATTCATGGTTTAAAAGTATTTTGACAGTAACACATATGGTCCACCATTTTCTAGAATACAATCAGATATGTTCAAGTCCATAGCAGAAAGCTTCTTACAGTAAATATTATCATACATTTAATGAGGCAAGCCAAAGGAAATAATAGATTGCATTAAAAAACTTATGGTGTTTGTAACCACAGTGCATCTGTAATTCTGCCAACCATGTGGCAAACTCTTTATTACTATAAAAAGATGAAATAAATATTTTGATGTTACTTTACTTATATCTCATCTGAAGCATCTTAATTTGAGAGCATTTAATACACTTTTCTTTTTGATAAATTAACATATGAAATCTTTGTCTTTCCTTGAAAATAATTTTGACTTAATAAACTTTATATTCAGTAATTTTATGGCAAATTATTGACGTTTTTGAGATACATTATCTATCTTCCTATATTTTATCATACATATTAGATTTTTTTTTTGCTTAGGGAAATCCACACCCTCATTCTTATATAAGGGTGTTATAGGAATGAAATTAAAATATTGCTACAATTATAGTTAAAATATGATAAATATGTATTTTTTGGTAGCACTAATATAAAAAATTCTATTACTTTTTTAATAACAAATAATATCAAATATAGTAGATCAGAAAAATTACGGTACTTTTTTAATCACTAAACATCACATGATCACTATCTCATACTAGCACAATAATTGTTATAAACAATTCAAAATACAGCAAAACTCTCCATATAGTAGTGCCATCTTGTGCTAACAAGAGCAATCAATGGATGCCAGAAGGCTTGTGCATAAAATCCCTATCTAGTGCCTACTCATCCAATATCCCCAGACTAGTTTCTGGCTTGTGGCCTTCATCAGTGAGGAGCCTTGGATCTGATGAAGGCCACAAGCCAGAAACTAGTCTGGGGATATTGGATGAGTAGGCACTAGATAGGGATTTTATGCACAAGCCTTCTGGCATCCATTGATTGCTCTTGTTAGCACAAGATGGCACTACTATATGGAGAGTTTTGCTGTATTTTGAATTGTTTTACTTTTTTAATAAAAAATAAAAGTAAATTTTATCATTTTTGGACAGTAATTAATCAGACAGGGAGGAAAAGTAAATTAGATTGCAATTTACCCACTAAAGTTAATAATTATAACAAACTATTAAAATGAAATTGAACTCTGGTGTCTGGCAATTGCCAATTTTCAGAGTTCCTTGTCTCAGACGAGTTCTCGCAATATGTTACTTTCATCGGAATTTTCGTCATACTGCTGTGCCGCACCCTAAAATCCAATTTGTGAGGGTTACACAGTCCTTATGGAACAATCATGATACTGTTAAAACTGTTAAAAGGTACCAGTAACTCAGTTCACATGGAAAAAAAGTTGAACCTGAAAAGTTAAATTATTTAGACACGATGCAGTCAATACACCATCACACGATACTGCAGCAAAAATAGACAACCCAGCATTACGATAAAGTGCATAACACAAGCAACTATGGCAGTCAATGAAGGCATTTTTCTGTGCATTTAGCATAGAAAAAAGCCACAGTGGTAGCCAGAAGCTGAGTAAAGAGACTCTTTCTGTGTTTTATTGTAGAAAGAAGGTTATCTGCTTGGCTGTGGCTATGGAAACAGCATATTTCTAACAATTTAGCTAAAAATAGTATCATCAAGTGACTGACACAATAGAACAAAACACTACCATTCTTAATAGTATTGGAATGATCTATTTTGAGCTATACAATGTTGCTGGCTATTTATGCTTATTATATTTTATACATTTTGATTGTAAGGCAAGACAATCCTTTAAAATATCATATACAATTTGAGATCAGTGTTTTATTTTTAATATGTTGGCACCCATACATCCCAATATATATTTTGACATGATAATCTATATTAAATATTTCTATGCTTGCTTCAAAATATTTGTGAAATTCACATGCATATTATGCATTGACATATACAAGCTTACAAATATTTAGACACACTTTGGAATAATAAATAAATTCCTTAAAATATTTTCTTTGTGTACCATCATCATTTTCAGCCAGTATTGATCCAACTGCCAAATGAAGATTTCTCTAAGTTCAAAAGCTCTGATGAAGACTGCTGGATAGTCGAAACTGTAAGGAAAATAAAGAAGTTTTTTAAAAATATTTGTTTGCATTGAAGTGTATATGAAAGAAGTATTATAAGCAATATATATATATATGAATATATGAAGATATGCAAAGAAAGTGAAAGAGAAGAATAAGATATTTTTATTAAAACAATAATATATACATTTTATTATTCTTAAAATAGATATCTAAAAGATTACTTCATCATTATATCATTTTTTTTGTTACCGAGTTATCTGCATAAATTGAACAAAAGTTTGTAAAATTTCCCAAAGTTTGAACACGTATATTCTTTTTGCAATAATAAGTGATGTACATTTTTTATTTATTTGTTATGAAGACAAATTTATATTTTTATATACTTTATCAATAAATAATTTGTTTTTATTGAAGGTTTGTAATGATTATATTTTAGTTGTATTTATATGTTGTATTGTTTCCATCATTTAATATGAGTATTGAATGTATTTAGAAACATTTAACTTTAATAAATATTCCAAATACATTCAATTGTCAGTAATAGCTCACAGGTTGATATATGCACAATATTTTGAGAGGTATTATTCTCCACTATTCTTCAGGTGTTTCTGGCCTGATCAGTGACAGTACTAGCATGGGAATTGAACCTGGACCCTTAGATTCTTGAGTATTGAATTTTAAGGTGATGCTCTAACCAACTGACTCAATTGGTTAGAGCATTACCTTCAAATTTGATACTCAACAATCTAAGCAGCTTTGATTCCCATATCACTGGTTAGGCCAACAGCACTTCAAGAAGAGAGGAGAATAATACTTCTCAAAACATTGTGCATATATTAGGCTGTATGCTATTTCTGACAGTTGAATGTATTTGGAATATTTAAATAAAGTTAAATTTTTCTAAAGACATTCAGTACTCATATTAAATGATGGAAATAGTCCAACATATAAATACAATTTGTTTTTATGTCTGAATATTTTGATACTTGTAGGGTAGGAAAGTCTAAATTGTTTCTTATAAGATGATGAATAACATATATGCTAATGTTATTTTATAGTGGCTAAATTTGATTCTGGCATCTTAATCTATTTTCAGGAGTGATAGATACATGATATCACATAGGTAGATAGAGTGAAATCCCTAGTAATATAAAATATATTAGAATGCGTTATAAGATTAAGCTGTTATTAAAAATATTCCTCACAGTTATTTTATAGTTTAACACTTTATTAATAAATCAAAGTTAAATTATATTTTTAGGAATTAAATTTAAATTCTGAAATAACTTATAAATTTTTATTTATTAAGGAAGTGGTTGAATTGCAATAAACTTTACCTCTATGTCTCAACCGAATATGACAACACACTACTTAGTGCTTCTTAAAATATGTAAATTTATTAATTTTTCTTTATTTTTAATTAAGTCATCATCATTACCACTAAGTAATATGTTATGTGATACAATATTTAGATAGACAAAGTGAGATCTGTTCTACTTTTAAATTAAAATTATAGTTAATTTGCATAGTGTGGATAGATCAGGCATTAAAATCACTTCTACTATGACAATTAATTTAGCTATATCAGCCAAATGAAGAATTTTTGCTTTACACATTGCTGAAACTTATGAATATAGACATTTGTAAAAGGCAATTAACAACAACAACAACAACATGTACTCATATTAAAAACTAAAACAATCTTACTTGTATAGTTATATAAGGTTTGATTCTAAGACTGTAATGTTTATCTTAGTCATATCACATTTTTAAATAATTGTAGGCACTTTTCACCTTTTAGCTTAAAGGGCTATAAATCAACAAAATACATGAATTTCTTTGCTTATACAGATACTGTATTTAGAAACAGTAATTCTATCTACCTAACATTTCTTATAGTTATCTATTATAACCTTGGATAATCAGTTGATATTAGATAATGATGCTTTATCCATTTCTCTTCTCCAACCCCCAAAATATAATATTACTGACTTTTTAATGAAGAGCAGGATTTTACTTCAATCAGACTTAAGTAACTCTACATCCAGAGTAAGTTTGGTTGAAATCTTGAAATAGGTTGGGATATTAGATTATTAACTTAGATTGTATAAAGCAGTGGTAATATACATTTTCAGTTCCATACACTACAGAAAAAATCAAAATTTTTCTGATCTGTTACCCTTTATAAAAGATGTTGGTATCAAAATATAAAAATAGGTAGGTAAGTACAAAATATTTATTTTAATTTTTTGGTAACAAAAACATAATTGCCATAATAGGAATTAAATATTTAATTTATTTAGAAACAAATTATCTAATATTATTACAAGCAATTCAAAATTATTACATAAAAAACTATAAAAAGCAATCAAACTATTATGAAAAGCTTTTTAATTAAAATTAATGAAAACCTTAAGCTGGTTTTTATTTATAAAGAGAATTTATATTTGGGCAATTTCAAACAATATTTCAGAGATCATTGTATTTCATGGAGAGCAATGTATACAATGAAAGTTCTCAGAGGCAAATCTCTTCACACAGTAGCGACACTCAGTGCAAGCCAGAGTAATCAATGGATGCTGAAAGTAACAACAAAAATGTTATAAAATAATAAAAATAGCACAAAAATCAATAAAAAAGGATTAATGATAGTTCAAAATTTCCTTCATATACCACCAATCCTATACATTGCATAGGTTGAGAATTGCTGTTACAAAAATGTTAAAGTAAATAGATTATGAGTGTGATCACGATTATCAAGGAAGATTAAAAATAGTCAGAAACAAATCAGGAATATGGATATAGCATTGTGACCTCAAATAGAAGTGATTACTAAAACATAAAACTAATTCTCTGGAAGAGAGCCATCTACTGCTTTTAATTGCAAATATAAAATGTAAACAGACAAAGCTATATGATATGTTATTGATATATATTTCGAACTTTTTAACAATTTCAATGCATTTTATTTTTCACTTTATGCAATGTATCTCTTTTTTAAAAGGCATTCAATTTAGATTTTGCCCATGTGTTGCAGACTTTTCTGACATAGGCTTTTAAATTTGGGATATTCATTTTTTTTCCATGTGTCATAGCATCGGCCAGGAAGCGAACCAGCTAACCCGGGACAACTGCTTGTAAGGCAGCTGTGCTGACATCTTGACCACCAATGCTTGGTGGATATTCATTTTTTAATGATGAAATATTGATATATTGAAATAAATTAAAATGTTCACATTTGTCATATGATCTTATTGTTCTGGATATGAGGAAAGTTTTAAATATGATTTTATTTTAAAACAATAATTTAATAAATCAAATTTTGAAAAGTATCCCTTTGCTTTTCTTTTTAAAATTATCAAATAATTTCAATATATAAGGTCTCAACATACTTTTTTTTTGATAATTTTTTTTTTAGGAACATTTTTTTTCCATGTCTATACTTCATCACTTATGCTTCAACCACCGTCTAATGAATAATAGTTCTATACTGTAATTTTCACTACATCACTCTCATGCAAGGTAGAGGTTGGTTCCTATATGCTTATAACTTAATGAAGGGGTGTAATCATAAATATATGACCATATGCATGTGGACAATATGTATGATCCCCAAGATGCACATTTCATGCTGAGCCAGAACCCATTAGTTGGCCATAGATAGATAGATAGATAGATAGATAGATAGATAGATAGATAGATAGATAGATAGATAGATAGATAGATAGAAAAATAGAGGGAGATAGAGAGATAAATAGATAGAGATAGAGAGAAAGAAATAGAGAGATAGATAGAGAAAGATAGATAGATAGATAGATGGATGGATAGATAGATAGATGGATGGATGGATGGATAGATAGATAGAGATAGATAGATAGAAAGATAGATAGAGAGATGGATGGATGGATGGATAGATAGATAGATAGATAGATAGATAGTAGATAGATAGATAGATAGATAGATAGCCAATTACTACACTTTAGTTGATGTGTCAAACTTACCACTCTCACAACTTTGGCACAAACCACTTGATCGACCTATATTAATAATTTTTATTAGTCATTCATTAGACAATTCAAAACAAAGCAAAACTCTCCATAGTACGAGATAGTGATCATGTGATGTTTAGTGGTTCATTCATTAGGCTAAAGATTATCCATTTAATGAAAGATATTTCTGCAATGTAATTTTCACTGCACATTGTCATGCAAGGTAGGGACTGGTTTTATCTCTTACAGTTATTTTTAAGATTTATTCCTATAAATATATCTAAATAAAATTAACATCAAAATTTTTTCAAAAAAAATTATATTATATTAAGATAATTGACGACCATACATAAAAAATTATTATTATGGTTATAGAAAATATACATTTATTTGAATAAATTTTTGATGTTATTTTTATTATGAATTTTTGTGATCATATTAAACATTATAATGATATATATATATAAATAGATATAAACTTTGAAAATGGAGGTGGTTAAATATAGATGAGGAGATAAAACGTTTGCACATATAGATGTGGGAAAAAAAAACTTTCATAAAATAAAACATTTCAAAGAAAATTATATAGAGAATTTATATATTAAAAAGGAAAGTGGGTAAGAGTATCTAACGCATATTAAAAACAAAGTATTTGAAAAAAAAAAATCACTTTTAACAAGTTTAAAAAATAATTTTATTAACTTAAAAAGTAATCTCGAGAAGCTAGTCTGTAATATATAAAAACTGTTTCTGTTAAGAAGTCAGATATTGATCAATTCTTAATTACATTTTAAAATCACATTAGTGTGGTTGTCTTGACAACAGTTTGAATTTGCTGATTGTTATTAATATTGGGATTGTCTAAGTGTTGACTGGCTTTTAATGATATAACATAATATATGTGGTTTGATTCTTTAAAACTCTTAATTGAAATATATATATTTATTATGTGTGTTTTTCTTCATTTTATTTTAACATAATTCATCTATTTATTTCAAATATTTTAAATACAGTATATATATTTGAAAATCTGAGAATATTTTCCTAAAAAATGTTTATCAGATTTTAAAATACAGTATATTTTATTCAATGACACAAAAATATGAAAAAAAGAAAAGTTATAATAGGATAATACATTATTGCAATGTATAATCATAAATATATTGATATCTAAAGTCTATTTCTGATCTAATATTAAAATAATAAGGTCTAGTCTAATAAATAGTTGATAACAACTATAAATAATAAATAGTTATTAGTACTAATGACATACTTATCTAAAAGGCGATTAATTGTGATTAATATTATATGGGCAGTTGAATACGTATAGATGTAACCTTATTGAAAGTTTAAACATTTTATTTATTTTCAAATTAATGCTATTAATTGATATATATATATATTTAAGCAAACCCCCAAATAGTATTGATGGATTCCTTCAGAAACAGTATCTTCTGCATTACTATTGTTATACATATCACCATTTTCTATATAATCATGCTTATTTTATTTTTTAAATGCAATTTGATTTAGAGTTACATTATCTTCTAAATACTCATATTCTAACTTTAACAGTCAAACATCACATGACCCCCATTGTTTAGGTGTAAACAAGCTGTTTTTCACAGAGCCACAAGCTAGAAATTAGTCTGGAGATAATGAATGAGTAGGCACTAGATAGGGATTTTATGCACAAACCTTCCTGCCATCATTGATTACCCTGGCTTGTATTGAGTGGCGCTACTGTATGGAGAGTTTTGCCTCTATGAACTTTAACAGTCACTGTAGCTTTTATAGAAAAGTTTTCTTTTACAAGTTAATATTTAATTCTGAGCTTGAAAACATTCATACTTGGTTCTATCTTGTCACTTAAAATGTTTTTGTATGTTGTAGAGAATATAAATATTTTCTTATAAGTATTAGATTAATATTGCTATGGCAACATATTCATCAACAATGGCTGCTTCCAATTTTTTTTTCACTCTGCTGGACTTATAGAAATGATAAAGTTGGGGACTCTAAAATTCATGGCTCATGGAATTCATCTTAATTCTACGACTTCCAGTGATTAAACTTTATTTGGTTTTTCCTACATCCTCCTGAGCAATTAATCAGTTGATTAAAATATTGTGGCAATCAGTATGTGTGTATATAGTCGCCCCCCCCCCCCAATAGGTAAAATAATTTTAATAGAGGCACGATTCAAAATTCAATAAATAAAAATATTGGTTTTATATTTTCTTTAAATATTATATAATTTAATACACTTTACAGGCTTACACATACCTGCACATATATACTGTAATATGTAAGGGATTCGAAGTCAGACTTTCACAAGACCCTCAACGCTCCATGCCATCTCATATTGCTGACCCATCTGATCACACACTTATTGAAAAGATAAATAATAACCAATATACGTATTTCGTGCTAACCCTGCAATCATAGCTTGGTCCAGATTACTATCTCCACACATATATACAATCAGTGCTCATTGGCTATCTTAATATAAAGCTGAGCACTGATTGTATATATGTGTGGAAATAGTAATCTGGACCAACTGATGATTGCTGGTTTAGCATGAAATACGTATATTGGTGATTATTTATCTTTTCAATATGTGTGTGATCAGATGGGTTAGCAATATGAGATGGCATGGAGAATTGAGGGTCGTGTTAAAGTCTGAATTTAAATATTAGAGTAAATTATTTTTAATTTGAAAGAGTGAAAAAATAAATAAATTGTAAAAATGACTATAGGAGATAGTCAAAATGTAAGTGGAGTGGAATAATGTTTATATATATAAATGTAGATTAGAAATGTTACCTAAAATAAAATAAAAAAGTCTTATAAAGAAAATAATGTTAGAATTCATATATTAATAAAAATCACTTCTAAAAAATTTAAGAAGGGAAATAATTTTGTTAACTTAAAAAGCAAATTTGAAAAGCTGGTCAGGCAATATACACAAATTGCTTCTGGGAAGAGGTCAGATATTGATAAATTAATTACATTTCCAAATCACATTAGCTTGTTAAAAAATGTGATTGGTCATACACTATACATCTTTTAACTCCTTAAAACTTTAATTGAATATATATATTATTGAGTATTTTTTAAAGACTATTTTGACAGAATTCGGTTATTTATTTTAAACATTATATATATATATATATGAACATTTGCTCATCTTTATTTTCATTCTATAAAATGTTTAGTAGATTTTTAAATACATTATATATTTATACATTAATACACGTGTGAAAAAGAGGAAATTAAAATAGTACCCTGCATCATTAAAGTTTATAATAATAAATATATGTTATATTTAAAGTCTACGTCTGGATTAATATTGCTATAACAATCTTTAATCTTATAAAAACTTACTGATCTCATTTAATATTTTTATCTAAAAGTTGATAAATCGTCATTAAGATGGTAATAATAATAAAATTAAAACATTTTATTTATTTTTTAGATTAATAGTTGTTAATCTATATATATATATATGCAAGAAAAACCAATTGACGAATAGCTTCACAAATTTTTTTGTCCTTTGCCATCATTGTTACACTTATAATAACTTTCAAATGTTAAATCACCCCACATGAAATGTGTTGCACTGAGGCTTCTCCTTTCTCGAAGTTAGGAATCTCTCAGACACTATACCCAGAGAGACCTGTTATCCACCTTACTTCTTTTCTTTCCTCACCCTAAACTTTTCCCATATTCTTCTCTATCCTGCTTCATCCCATTTCCACAACATTATCTGTGTCCACTCTATGGCCTTTATATCTAAATCCCCCTTATCTTTTTTTAAACCCAGCATAAAAACAAAACAAACCTCACTTTGTTTATATTTATTCTTCCACAACTTCATTATTTGTACCCTTTCTGCTTGTTGGCATTTACATTCAATTAACGATGCCTAATATTTTTAATGCCATCCTTACATAATTCTTAGACTAAATCACCCATATTTCTCCATTTATGTGTATATCCCCTTGTCGCTAAAGATCCTGTTGGAGCCTTAAACAGTAATCTAATTTCCTTGCTATTATGTTAAATAACTCACACCCAATATTCTGTTGACTTCTATATATATTTAAACTTTTTATTCTCCATAATAGTTCTCCATCTCTCCAACTCCCTATTTTTTTATTAATGCATGTATTCTTCTATCCCATTCCTTGCCACTATAATACACCACATCTCCTAACTCAATCATCCCATCTTTTATATAAGTAAACTGACATTAATTCTTTATCCATATCTTCTGCATACCATATTACCTTTGTCACTTATCTTGTTACCTGCCCTTTACTCATAATCCAATTAAATACTAATTTGGTTATTCTTTTATCATCCATAAATTGCAATCTACCAAACATTTTCACTTTAAATTTTTGCACATGGCTAAGAAATCCAGCACTACCCTCTGTGAAATAAATATATAAATATATTAGAGTCCATATTGGAAGATCCCTCTATTGGCAAAATATGCTTGATTATTGCAAATTTTAAAGCACATTGAATACAGGTTAGTGCCTGTTCAGACTATTTACATACGCTTTCTGTGTGCTATATAAATTAATTACTACTTCTCAATAACTTTCCATATAATCAGGCTAACATATTATTTAAATGCAGTTTGATTTGGTTACATTAGGTCCTGAATGTTATTCTTCAACTATGCTAAACAATTTATCTTTGAGCGGAAAGTCTTCATTTACAGTTTAATATTCATTCATTAGCTTGAAAATATTCATCATTGCATCTATCTTGTCACAATACTTCTGTATTTATTAGAAAATTTAAATGTCGTAAATCTTCTTATAAGTATCACATTAATGTTGCTGTGTACACAAATGTATCAATAATTGATCATTTTTAATTTTTTTTCCCACTTTGTGTGATATAGAGCAGTGGGAAAGTAATGGACTGCATGGTTTATGGCTTTCAGCTCAGTTCTGTCTCTTCTAGTAATCAAACATGGATTTTCATACGAATTCTTAAGCACAAACCACTTGATTATAAACATTGAAGAAATCCATCATATGTGTGTATAGTTTTTAAAGAATAGTCAAAATAATTTAGATAAAGGCAAGATCCAAAAGTTAATAAATAAACATACTGATTTTTAATTTTTTTTAGGTATTATAGCTAATTATTTTTTATTTAAAAAAACAACTAGATGTTTTCCTGAAGGTTTGTGATGATGGTGTTTTAGTTGCATTTATATATTGGACTATTTCCATCATCTACAAAAAGTAACATTTAACTTTATTTAAATATTCCAAATACATTCAACCATTAGTAATAGCATACAGGTTAGTATAGGCACAATGTTTTGATAGGTATTATTTCCCCCTCTTCTTCAGGTGTTGCCGGCTTGACCAGTGACAGTACTAGCATGAGAATCGAACCTGGATCCTTAACTGGACCCTTAGATTCTTTGAGTATTAAATTTTAAGGTAACGCTATAACTACTGGTTAGAGCATTGCCTTAAAATTCAATACTCAAAGAATCTAAGGGTCCAGGTTTAATTCGCATACTACTATTGTAATTGGCCAGGCCAGCAATAGCTGAAGAAGAGGGAAGAATAAGACTCATAAAACATCGTGAATATACTAACCTATATGCTATTACTAACAGTTGAATGTGCTTGGAATATTTAAATAAAGTTAATTTTTTAAAGGTATTCAATACTTATATTACATGATGGAAATAGTCCAACATATAAATACAACTAGAACAACTAAATGTTTTGAAAATATTTTTGAAGTGTATTTTTGATAAACTTTTCTAATTTAATTAATTAAAATGGGAAGAATATGTAATACATAAAGTTGTTCAATTACTTTATTCTTTTCTTCTGCTAGTTGTAATGTATTTATATAAACTTTATGAATATTTGAAAAAGAAAAGGGTGCTTATGTATTAGTCCAGTGGTGAGATTTCATATATGTATTTGTCCAACAATATTTATTTGAAAAATAATGACCTATAATTTTATTTACTGGAAATGATACAAACATTTACTAATATGCATTTAAACCACTAAACATCACATGATCACTATCTCTTACACTAGCACATAATTGTTAATAAACAAGGCAAAACTCTCCTTACAGTAGTGCCACCCTGTACCAACCAGAGTAAGCAATGGATGTCAGAAGGCTTCTGCATAAAATCCTTGTCTAGTGCCTACTCATCTAATATTCCCAGACTAGTGCTCTCAGATCCAAGGCTCCTCACTGATGAAGGCCACAAGCCAGAAACTAGTCTGGGGATATTGGATGAATAGGCACTAGATAGGAATTTTATGCACAAGCCTTCTGGCATCCATTGATTACTCTGGTTGGCACAGGGTAGCACTACTGTAAGGAGAGTTTTGCCTTGTTTGTTAATATGCATTTACATTTTTTGTGTAAATGTTTAACAATCTAAATTTATTATAAATGGTAGTCGGACTAAAAAAACCAATATACATAGAATTAACTGTGTATTTCTGTCCATTTACAACATGTGGTTTCTTAGCATCACTGTTATGGATTGAACTTCCTTACTTCAAACCATGTTCCATTATGAATGGCTACTTTCAACAATTCTGAACAAAACACCACCATTGTTTGCCCAAATGTTAGATGTAAAATGTGACATAATGGCTGAAAAAGTTGCAGCAAAATTTCTTAGCATCATTGCAATGGATTGAACTTTCTTACCTCAAATCATGTTCCATTATGAATGACTGATTTCTTTCAACAATTCTGAACAAAATACTGTCATTGTTTGTCCAAAATGAAGATTTAAAGTGTGACATAATGGCTGTAAAATTAGCAGCAAACCAATATTTTGACTAATAACTTCTTCCTCATCAGATTATTATCTAAAAATTAATTCATTTTCTTTTTAGAAGATTATAAATGTGTTTAATTCGATCCTTATATACATATTTGTTTGTTCCAACAACTTTAATCACCACCAGACTAATATATAAGTATTATGAAAAGATATTCATTATTTGAATCTATATACTTGATGAGCATGCTTTCAGCCACTGAGGACATAATCATATTATTAATAACCTGCAAAGTGTATTATGAGATTTTAATAATGTGTACATTAAGTAAACAACTAATTTAAATATTTCACTTTTTGGACAAAGAGACACTATTTTCTTTGTTGTTCATAGCATGAGGGTTATTAGAAATAAACCACACATCATTAATTAAGAAGTTTAAACAACATAAAAGCAACAATGAACACAATATTTAAAGATAAAAAATATTAAAAAAAACAAACACAATCAGTTTAGTTGCAATAATTAATTCAAAGAAAATTATAGAAATGTAGTTAAAAAAAGATTAAAATTAAGGTGTTAAAAGATTTCAATTATTTTATTAATGTTCATGTATTTGAGGGGATATACAGGTGAT
The DNA here is from genome assembly GCA_028023455.1 of Epiperipatus broadwayi. Taxonomy (NCBI): domain Eukaryota; kingdom Metazoa; phylum Onychophora; class Udeonychophora; order Euonychophora; family Peripatidae; genus Epiperipatus; species Epiperipatus broadwayi. The sequence goes on along the minus strand of JAQFVV010012542.1, from coordinate 73,588 downwards.
AAATATTTTTGTATATTTTTATGAATATATATATATATATGGATTTTTTAATAGGATTTATATAATTTGTATATAATTTATATATAGTTGTGTAATTTATATTTATATATATGTGTATATATTTATAGTTCTGAAGAAGATTGCAGGGGCAATCGAAACTGTCGATGTTGATGAATGTTAAGCATTGTACAAAAAATTAAAGATTTTATAAGAAAGGATTGATTAATTAATTAAGGCAATGCAATAAAGAAACAAATTAAAATTAAATAATTCATTGAAGAAGATAAGAAGTTACTACTTTTAGATATAGAAAGAATAATATACATATATATGTGAGGATTGTATATGTCATGGGATACATGGAAAATATAAAGAATATTAAAAATTTGTTGGATTATATAAGGGATAAAGAAGATGAACAAGTAAAGAACTATTTGAATAGAAGATGGAAATTGGTGTTAAAATTGAATAATGTTAATAATGATATAAGTTTTTTAAAAAAATGTAAAATGATGGACATAATTCCTAGGTTTATCAGAATTAATAATCATAGAAAATTGTTATTAAAGAAGAAAAAATCTGTAGAAATCATTGAAAAGCAGTTATTAAACATATATATTGATAACTGCTATGGGAATAAAAGAAGGTTATATGAAGATATAAAGAAAATGGAAAAGGAATTAACAAAAAAAGTAACTAGAGAAGAAGAAGAAAAATTCAGAAGATTATGTGATAGAAAGAAGAATATTATTAATATTAATACAAAATTAAGACATGATAAAAAAATTTTAAGTTTAAAGAATGAAAAAGAGAGTGGAAGATATAAGGAAAGAGTGAATAAAAATGAAAATGCAATTTTTAATATGACGTCTATAGAGTTAACAGATGAAGAAAAAAATATAATAAACAAAGGAATTAAATATGTACCATATGGGTATAATAAAAATAATGACATTATAGAATTGAAAGCAATTAAAGAAAAAATAGCACAAAAATTTTTAGAGGAAAAGTATAATATATATTATTATCAAAATGTGGAAATTAATAAAATTGTTAAAAATAAAGATAAAATATGGATGGAAGAATTTAATAATGAAGTAAATAATATGATTTATAAAATAAGAAATAATAATAATAAAAGAAATAATAAACTAGATAAGAAAAATATAATAAAAGTGAGAGAAGTAAAAGAGATAAAAAATAAATATAAAGAAAAAATTATATTTATAAAATCGGATAAAGGGAATAAATTAGTAATGATGGATAGAAAAAATTATATAGAGAAGATGGATATTATGTTAAAAGATAACATATTTGAAAAGATAATTAAAGATGATACTAAATTATTAAATGAAAAAGTTTACGGGTTGATAAGACAATTATATAAAGAAAAAATAATAGATTATAATACATGTGATTTTTTAGGAGTAAAAGATTGTAATGTGGCTAAAATTTATGGGGCACCCAAAATATTAAAAGAAGGAATACCATTGAGACCAGTTATAAATGGTAAAGGATCATATTTTAATAAGGTTTCTAAATGGATGGCAAATAAAGTATTGAAAAAGTATATAAATAAAGAGAGCAGTTCATTTATAAAAAAAAAAAAAAAAAAAAAAATAAGATTTTAATAGGTGATATAAAAAAGGTTGTAGATAAATATAATAGGTATAGGTTAACTTTTGTTAAGATGGATGTAATATCTATGTATACGAACATTAACGTAAAAAAAGCAATAAAAATATTAACTGATAGATATGAAAGAGATAATAATAAGAGTGTGGAAATACCAATAGAAAAATTAAAACAAATTATAGAAATATGTTGTAAGGAAATAACATTTAATTATAAAAAAGAATTTTATAAGCAGAAGAAAGGTTTGTTAATAGGGGGAGCCTTAAGTGGGGTTTTAAGTACAATTTATATGGAAGAATTAGAAAAGATAATGTTGAGAAGTGGTAATGCACCAATATTTATTAGAAGATACGTTGATGATTACTTATTAATATTTAACAAGTCACAGAGGCAAATAGATTTATTTATTGAAGAAGTCAATAAAATAGATGAAGGAATTAAATTTACTGTGGAAAAGGAAGAAAATAATAGAATAGTATATTTAGATATAGAATTAAAGAAATATTATAAGGAAGGAAATTGTAAGGTAGAGACATCAATATATAAGAAGAATAATAAATATAATATTGCTAATTGGTTTTCAAATATAGATATAAAATATAAAAGAAGTACAATATATTCTAGAATTTATAGAGCAATAAATTATTGTTCAGATGAAGATGAATATAATAAACAAAAAAAGTTAATTAAAGAAGAATTAAGGAATTATGAATATCCAGAAAAGTTTGTGGATAATAATATTAAAAAGATAGAAAAAAAGATGAAGGATAAATATAAAGAAAGAGATAGAGATAAAGAGATAACTAAAAAAGAAACAGCTTATATAGGTTTAAAAACAGGAAATAATTATATAGTTAAGAATTTAAATAGAATTATAAACAAAATTAATAAAAAGTTTAATGAAGTATTAAAACTAAAAATAGTTAATAAAAAAAGAAAAAATATAATAGGAATATTAGAGAATAAATATGAGTGTTTAAATAAAACAGAATATAATAAAGTTAATGGAGTTTATGAAATTAATTGTAGAGATTGTAAAATTAAAAATAAAGAGGTAATGAATTATGTTGGAGAAACTAAGAACTCAATTTATAGGAGATTGATACAGCATAAATATGATAAAAATTCACCAATATATATGCACAGATTGGAGACAGGACATGAGTTTAATAAAGAATGTATTAGAATGTTACATTTTACAGAAAGTAGGAGGGAAAGAAAGATTAAAGAAGCTATTTATATAAATAGTATAAAACCAAAAATGAACAATGATTTCGGATTGAGGAGAATTTTAATATAAAAGTTAATATAATAAAAATAAAAGAATAAAATTAAAATAAAGATAAAAAATTAATAGGTAAAAAATGCAATAGAGGGAGCTAATGTATGAAAAATATATAAAAAAATAAAAAACGGTTTAACTGAAATAGAGCAGAAACGTAAAAGATAAAGAAGTTTAAAAGGTAAAATTAAGAATTAAATGTTAGAATTAATTAAGATTATTAATATAAAAAATAAAATAAATAGGAATTAAACATGTTTTTCTGTTTATAATAATTTCAGAATAGTTTATGTAATAGATTTTAAATTATAAAATATGATAAAAAGTTTAAAGGTTAAGTTTTAGAAATATGAGATATATATAGGGATATACAAAGTAAAAATAAAAAATTTAAGAGGATATAAGATATAAAAAAAAAAAATGGAATAAGTAAGAATAGGTATATAAATAAATATGATAATGTTAACATATAAAAGTAATAATTAAATATAAATTATGGAAATAGAAGATAAAGTTATAAAGATAAGTTAATATAAAAATAATTGAAATAAATATATTTGAAAAATATAAAATAATAGCATGAAAGTATATTAAATATATATAATAAAAAAAGATTAAAATTAAGGTGTTAAAAGATTTCAATTATTTTATTAATGTTCATGTATTTGAGGGGATATACAGGTGATAAATATTTTTGTATATTTTTATGAATATATATATATATATGGATTTTATAGGATTTATATAATTTGTATATAATTTATATATAGTTGTGTAATTTATATTTATATATATGTGTATATATTTATAGTTCTGAAGAAGATTGCAGGGGCAATCGAAACTGTCGATGTTGATGAATGTTAAGCATTGTACAAAAAATTAAAGATTTTATAAGAAAGGATTGATTAATTAATTAAGGCAATGCAATAAAGAAACAAATTAAAATTAAATAGTTAAAAAATAATAGTATTTTCTCTAGTGACCATCAGAGTTGCTATTAGAAGACAGGAAACACATGCCATCCTATACTTTAAATGGATTGTTATACAAAAATCATGTTCTGTTTAATATTGAAAAAAGATGTTGAACAATTGTTGACACATTTGTAGAAAGATAGCTATCTTTCATCATTACAATTCGGCCGAGGATTAATCAAGCTACATCAGAAATAAATTGGTGTGCATTCATAATTTAGTTTATAAAAACCATTATTTGTACTGAAAAATTATCAATGTCACATTAGCTTATTATTTAAAAATATATACTGAAGATAAAAAAAAGTAACATGAAATACATTTTTAATAAAACAGTTGAATTTCATTGATGCAGGTAAGGGTGTCCTAATAACATTTACAATAACGTCCATTTAAATCTGCCAAGAATATTTAACTTCCTGTAATTAGACATAACTTCTTCTTGCAATTCTTTATATATCAAATACATTTATAAAAATAACATGTATACATGCACAGGATATTGTGTTTTAAAAGAAAGTTATTTTAAATTAATTATATTTTTAAAACAAATTTCAACCAGCATACATGTAAGTAAAGCTTTTCAAGAATATATTGCATTCCAAACTAATTATTTTAGAAAATTTAGAAACAATTTTGTTTTCATTCTTGAATAGAAATTTATCACTTGCAGGCTTCTTGGTGGTTCTGCAGCATCACCTGCTGGCCACAGTATGACTAATCAAATACTACCATAATTATTTGTATCTTCATTAACTAATTAAATTTGAAGAATTTTTGTTTATTGTCACTTTATTCATCTGTATAATCAATATTTATTAAGGCTATAATCTTAAGACTATGTGCCTAAATGCAACAGTAGGGACCTCTACAAATCTTTAATACAAGATTAATGACTTTAAAAAACAAGAGTGGCTCTTATCTTCAACCTAGGTGAAGATATGAGCCACTCTTGTCTTTTAAAATCATTAATCGTGTGTTAAAGAATTGTAGAAGTCCCTTCTGTTGTAATTAGGTAATGAGTATGAGCTTAAATTATTAGTTACAACTTTAAATTGTCTTAAAATATTTCTAATCATGTGTATAATCTAACTTATTGAGTAATTTAATTCTTCATGTTTTACTCAAGCTGGTTCACACACACATATTAATATGATAAAAAATCAATAAGATTAAGGACTTTGGTGGGTTTGTATCTTCATCAGTTTAATCAAGGAGTGCCTGATTTTATTTTATACTTTTAATTGTTAGAATGGTTCACTTATAATATATAATTAATAGTACCATATGTATGTAGGTGAGCTGAACATATTGCAAGAAGAGATGATAATAGGTGGACAGGTGAAATCTTAAATGGTATTTCCAAGAAATCGTAAAGACCAATAAAGAGACCACATCTGAGATTGATGGATGAAATAAAAGTGTTTTGGTATAATGTGGAGAAGAGAGGCTAGTAATCAGAGATGATGATAAAGCACATCCGTAAATGTATATATATATATTGTCATTTAATCATAATAATTTATTTAGATAGTGAACGCATAACTCCTCTTTACTTTTGTTTTGGATTAAATTTTCTTTTTGATTATGTGGATGATTACTCATTATCATTATAATTGTCTCAGTGTCCAACTCTCAGATCCATAAAGTAAGACCTGGGGAAGTACATATATCTTTCTTTTCAAACACACACATTTTTTTTCAATACTAAGTTATTTCCAGCAAAAGCACTTGAACCAAGTTTGATTCTATATGTAATTTCTTCCATTATGTTTTCATCTGTGTTCCAGGATATTGTAAAAATGCTCAAAAATCAGAGTAATTATTTAATATTCCTAAATAACTTCTACTGTCTAGAAACGGATTGGCAGGATGCAGTCAAATTAAAAAGCGATAGTGTATATGGATAAGCCAGAAATGTACGTTCACATATTTTACTCATAAAAATTTTCACTTTAATAAATGTGATAGTTTTAAATTGTAACAATGGTAAAAAAATGAACGTTAATAATCTTAAATGAGAGTACCTTCAATTACTTTTATTGTTATCATTATCACTTGAATTTACACTGACAAAAAGTAGATACCACATAATTTATTAGGAACTGTACAAATCAGTATTAGCGGAGTCTAGCGGACTCTCTGGTTATTATTAAATCTTTAAATTGTTTTATAAACATTGCTTCTTTAATTTTTTTTCTGATGTTACTTTGTGTAAATCTAAATTAAAAGTAAAGTAAAATCTTTCATGGCCAAAAAAGAATAACAAGCGTATTAGACTCATTATTTGTAGCACTTTTTCTAGATTAATTTATTTTCATTTATTTATTTTTTCTAAAGCACTCTTGATCTATTATATATGATTTTTTGCATCCATATATAATTTGATAAATATTATTATTATTTTTTATATAAATATAATTTGTACAGAGGATAAACTCTCCATATGGTAGCACCACCTAGTGCAAGCCAGTGTAATCATTGAATGCAAGAAGATTTATGCACAAAATCCCTATATTGCATCTATTGATTACTCTGGCTTGTACTGAGTCGTGCTACTGTATGAAGAGTTCAGCTTGTGTAAGCATAAAGAATAGTGATCATGTGATGTTTAGTGGTGTAATTTGTACACTTTCTTTCAAACATTTTTAGAAATTTTTTTTTATTGTATATATACATACACAGTTTCGACTGTCCTGCAATTTTCTTCAGAGTCACTCCTATTTTTAAAAAAAATGTTTTTATGGAAATATAAGAAAATTGAAACAGGAGTAGCTCTGAGAATGACTACAGGACAGTCAAAACTTAAGATTGTGAAAACTGTTTGAAGGAAGGTATCCAAGTTGTATTTTTATAACATATTACAACAAAATAAAGGAAGTGTTATAGTGCCATTTGTGATTAATTTTTTGTTTGTTATAAATAAGATTTTTGAAAATATTAATTGATTTTTTTTTACATTTGAAGGAACATAAAAAATATTGTATTTTTCCTCAAATAGATTTTTAATGGAATTAAATTGAATATTCTGTAGACAAGATATGGATATACACTTTATTATTCTTTCTTATATTGACATTCTAAATGTAGAGTTTGTCCTTGACATATCTTACAATTACAAGTTCTTGAAAAAAACAGTCAAAATTTTACAATTTATCATATTTTTAACTGCTTGGTTTTACATCACGATGTAAAAAGCAATTAAAACTAGAAAATTTATGTATCACTGATACACATGGTTTAAAAATAATATATATTCTTTATAAGATAGGTTTAAATTTTAGTTTAAACACTCATTTCATCTAGATGTTTGTAAAACTAAAAATTTTATAATGATAAACACAGCTACATTTGTATTGCTAAACCTTATTTTATGATATGCTTTTAATAAATTGAAAGTATGCTAGCCTTTCTCACATGCACAATTATAACAGAGAAAGCCAATCAGATTTTAAACAGATATCTAATAAATAATCAAGCTTAGACACGAGACAGAGATTTTGATAGAAAAGGTTGATACCACCTTTTCTAAACTTAACTTTTTTATATATATAAGCCAGTCATAAGCATCTTAGCCTGAAAGCTTTAAATCTATAAACAAATACAATTATCATTCATTGTGTTATTAATATAATATATTACGGCACGAAATCTCAGATTTACTATACCGCAATTTTCATAGCAGCAACGTTTGTAAACAATATTTATCTAAATCGCATGTTGAAAATTGATAATAAATTGAAAGTATGCTAGCCTTTGTCAGATGTGCAATTATAACAGAGAAATCCAATCAGATTTTAAACAGATATCTAATAAATAATCAAGCTTAGACACGAGACAGAGATTTTGATAGAAAAGGTTGATACCACCTTTTCTAAACTTAACTTTTATATATATAAGCCAGTCTTAAGCATCTTAGCCCAAAAGCTTTAAATATATAAACAAATACAATTATCATTCATTGTGTTATAAATATAATATATTACGGCACGAAATCTCAGATTTACTATACCGCAATTTTCATAGCAACTTTCTCTGTTATAATTGCGCATGTGACAAAGGCTAGCATACTTTCAATTTATTATCAATTTTCAACATGCAATTTAGATAAATATTGTTTACAAACATTGCTGCTATGAAAATTGTGGTATAGTAAATCTGAGATTTCGTGCCGTAATATATTTATAACACAATGAATGATAATTGTATTTGTTTATATATTTAAAGCTTTCGGGCTAAGATGCTTAAGGCTGGCTTATATATATATAAAAGTTAAGTTTAGAAAAGGTGGTATCAACCTTTTCTATCAAAATCTCTGTCTCGTGTCTAAGCTTGATTATTTATTAGATAGCTGTTTAAAATCTGATTGGCTGTCTCAGTTATAATTGCGCATGTGAGAAAGGCTAGCATACTTTCAATTTATTATCAATTTTCAACATGCGATTTAGATAAATATTGTTTACAAACGTTTTTGCAGATATGCTTTTAATAAATGCATTGATTAGCAAGGCCAACTTAGAATTAATGTTTATCCAGTACTAATACTTTTGGAAATAATCTCTTACCCATATACCAAAATTTCTTTCAAATAATTAACCATATTATATTTATACATTTTCAGAAAAAGATGGAGAACTTTCTCAACATTTAAACGAATGGGAGTACCTGGTCCTTCACCAGATTTTTTCTTTGGTAATTTAAAACAGCTAGAAAAGGCAAAGGTATTTATATTAATATTACTGTACACACATACATATTTTGTTGTGCTAATTACAGTTTCAATCAATCTGGCAACAAATAATTTAATAACAAAAGAGTAGTAACCTTGTACTATTAATGTTAATAAGATATATAATAGTTGTAATGTGGGACATATCCATTACTCTTATATATATCATCATCAATCATTATCAATCCACTGCAGGATGAAGGTCTCTCCAAGTTCAATCCATCTTTTCCAATCTTTAGCTTCTCTTCTCCACATCACCCCTGCACACTTTCTTATTTCATCCATCCATCTCACATGTGGTCTCTTTCTGGGTCTTTTACAATATCTTGGAATCCAGTTTAAAATTTCAATTGTCCATCTATTATCATCTCTTCTAGCAATATGTCTAGCCCAACTCCACTTTGAGTCTTTTAATTTTTTCAATGAGGTCAGTAACACCTGTTTGTTCTCTTACCCATACATTGCATTTTCGATCTCTTCTTGTTACTCCCAACATGCATCTCTCCATACTTCTTTGAGTGGTTTGAAGTCTCTGTATGGATCTTATATTAAGTGTCCAAGTCTCAGATCCATAAGTAAGAACTGGCAAAACACATTTATTAAAAACCTTCCTTTTCAAACACATAGTCATATTTCCTTTTAGTATCAAGTTATTTCTACCAAAAGCACTCCAACCAAGTTTAATTGTATGATTAATTTCATCCATTATGTTTCCATCTATATTAATAATCTGACCAATGTATTTGTAACTGTTAACCTCTTCTAATTCATCATAATCAATCTTTATTTTCATATTTTGAGAAAATCTATTAAACATTACTTTAGTCTTTTTAACATTTATCTTTAATCCTACTTTCCTACTTTCATCTGATAACTCCTGCAACATTTCCTGTAACTCTAAAGCATTATTTGCAAAAACAACTACATCATCTGTAAAATCTAAATGACTTAAATAATCTTTATTTACTTTCACTCCTTTAGCTTCCCATTTTAATACACAAAATACTTCTTGCAGCACTGCTGTAAAAAGTTTTGGAGATATGGAGTCACCCTGTCTTACACTCTTCTCAATGTTGACTTTCCTACTATCATTATGTAATCTAATTGTTGCTGTTGCATTTTTATAAATATTCTTTAAAATATGACAATATCCTGGATCTATACCTTGATGATCTAATGCTTTAATCACTGAAGAAATGTTTATAGAATCAAATGCCTTTTCATAATCTACAAATCCTAAGCATAATGGCAACTCATATTCATTTGTCCTTTCTATAACTTCTCTCAATACCTGGATAAGATCTACTGTACTAAAACCACTTTTAAATCCAGCTTGTTCTCTTGGTTGGTGGAATTCCACTGTTCTCTGTAGACCAGTATCTTTACAAATGCTATTAGTAATATATCAACATATCATTGTAACAAAATAATCACTTATGATTGATGGCTTTGATATTTACAAAATATTATTCAGGCTGAACTCCAACCAGACACAGACATAAACAAAGCTTCTTTCAATGTTTTTAAATATTAAATTTACACATCATAGATATTTTCTAATCATTTTAACATCATTGTGAAATAACAATCTATGGTCATTGTACTAATTAATTATTTCATAGTTAATCATAGGTTGTTATTTTTCAGTACTTTGAAAGGAATGGAAATTATTTCTGCCATATGAGTTTAATTTTTGAAGGCATTGAAAAAAAGATTTGTTTACATCAGTTCTTGATTTGAGGATCACCTAAATAATATTACTTTTCAGACTAATTACTACTTATACAGATCAAACTAGCATATATTTACATTATTTTGACACTTTGGTAAAAAGAATCTGGTGTATTGATTATACAAATAGCATTTGAAAAAATGATAATTTTTGATTGCTTTATGGATAAATTTTCATGTAAATCTACATAAATGTTTTCACTATGATGTACCTAAGCAAAAAAACGACACTGGAAGATAAACTCAAAGCCATGCAATCTAAAAGTAATAAAAGAATGTGACCGAGTTGCTTCAATCTAAACAATAAATCCTCTTCAAGATTAAAACACAGACTATTTAAAAAGTGTAATATATGTGGTAGAATGTAAAATACAACAATTTTCTTGAAATTTTATAAGAAATCGAAGTCACTAAAATTTCTTTCCACTTCTTCTTATTTGTATTGCTGAATTATATATAATATAATATACCATATATGAATCAATTTACACTCTACAATGGCGTTTAACGTATGATTTATTTTACCTCCTCTTGCCTACAGTTTCAACTATCCAGCAGTCATCAGAGGTTTATAAAAGCTCTGGTGATGACTGCTGGACAGTTGAAACTGTAGGCAAGAGGTGATAAAATAAATCATATGTTAAACTGCATTCTTGTGTGTAAATTGAGGTGTATATGGTATATTATATTAAATCAAGTCATTCCCACAATGAATTGTAGACTTTGTGGATATGCTAAAGTAAATACTAAATATATATATATATATGAAAAACAAAAAAACACAAGTTAAAACTTGCTAACGCTTGTATTTATGACAATAGATGGCATTCTACCAAAAACACCGTCAAGCGTAGTTTTTTGTTTACATAAACGTCAGAGCAAGCATTCACTATCTCTAACTTTAATTTCCACCTTCAGATCATGATTTCAAGCTATTTGCTATCATCAGTGAAGGACAGGAATAAGAAAATAGATCTAAACACAAACTCTGAGCGTTTATGAAACAGTTTCTATTCAGCTTGCAAGCGTGAATCTTTTAGACACGTAATGTCTTCAAACTCAGCATAGCAAGCCAGATAGCTACATGGGTCTGATCTCAGTTCAGCATCACCACATAGTAGAAGCCTCTGCAATATATATCATTGCAAGAAAGACCTCAAAGGTACATTTATGAAAAACAAAAAAACACAAGTTAAAACTTGCTAATGCTTGTATTTATGACAATAGATGGCATTCTACTAAAAACTCCGTCAAGCGTAGTTTTTTGTTTACATAAATGTCAGAGCAAGCAATCACTATCTCTAACTTTAATTTCCACCTTCAGATCATGATTTCAAGCTATTTGCTATCGTCAGTGAAGGACAGGAATAAGAAAATAGATCTAAACACAAACTCTGAGCGTTTATGAAACAGTTTCTATTCAGCTTGCAAAAAAACTACGCTTGATGGTGTTTTTGGTAAAGCACCATCTATTGTCATAAATACAAGCATTAGCAAGTTTTAACTTGTGTTTTTTTGTTTTTCATAAATGTACCTTTGAGGTCTTTCTTGCAATGATATATATTGCAGAGGCTTCTACTATGTGGTGATGCTGAACTGAGATTACACCCATGTAGCTATCTGGCTTGCTATGCTGAGTTTGAAGACATTACGTGTCTAAAAGATTCACGCTTGCAAGCTGAATAGAAACTGTTTCATAAACGCTCAGAGTTTGTGTTTAGATCTATTTTCTTATTCCTGTCCTTCACTGACGATAGCAAATAGCTTGAAATCATGATCTGAAGGTGAAAATTAAAGTTAGAGATAGTGAATGCTTGCTCTGATGTTTATGTAAACAAAAAACTATGCTTGACAGTATTTTTGATAGAACGCCATCTATTGTCATAAATACAAGCATTAGCAAGTTTTAACTTGTGTTTTTTTGTTTTTCGTAAATTTACTTTTGAGGTCTTTCTTGCAATGATATATATTGCAGAGGCTTCTACTATGTAGTGATGCTGAACTGAGATCAGACCCATGAAGCTATCTGGCTTGCTATGCTGAGTTTGAAGACATTACATGTCTAAAAGATTCACACTTGCAAGCTGAATAGAAACTGTTTCATAAACGCTCAGAGTTTGTGTTTAGATCTATTTTCTTATTCCTGTCTTTCACTGACAATAGCAAATAGCTTGAAATCATGATCTGAAGGTGGAAATTAAAGTTAGAGATAGTGAATGCTTGCTCTGACGTTTATGTAAACAAAAAACTATGCTTGACGGTGTTTTTGGTAGAACGCCATCTATTGTCATATATATATAGTTTTATTATGATATAAACAAAGCAAACCATGAAACAGTTTCCATGTAAATAATTAAAGGTACCTTTATCCTTGATGTTCCTACAAAATGACTAATTACTACTAACAATGCTTATGTAAAATAAATTTTCTCTAGTACTCTATAATATCTTTTTCTGTCCTCAGACATCTATTTTATAGATATGAATATTTAGAAGACACAACATTTTTACCTATACATGTTAAATTACATATTTCATGGATTTATTAAAAGCAAAAGATACCATGGAAGTATTTCCATTTAAATATCTTTAACTTGGATATTGCTATAAAATCATGAATATTCTAAATCTAAACAATGTTTTGATATCCTATAATAGTTTTTAACCTGAGTTTAATTAGTCATAAAAATTTTTTTTTTTTAATTTTAATTCAAATTGTTATAAAAATTTGAATCAAGACAGCTATTTTTATAGTATGAGGACCTAAAAGACACATCTTTTGACAAAACCACAAATAGTTCTTCATCTCTCTAGAGGATTGTATATGTTATATTAAATATTTTCAACTATTAATTATGATGCAACCAAAGCAAAGTGTGGTGCTATTTCCATGTAAATAATGAGATATTATTAACATTGATATGGCTTCATTGCTGTGGATTCAAAGCAAAAGGGAATATTTTATATGGTAAATTAGAATAATCTTTCAACTAAGATGTAACCAGGCAATTACTAAATAATATCAATAGTCCAAACTGAACCATATAATTTCACAATTAATAATACCAATTAAACTAAAAGTAAGTAGACAAATGCTATTGATAATTATTAGATTATGCGATTCAGCTTGGATGATTTATTTATTTTGGTAGTTGACTGAATACGTTATAGTTATGTGGAATATTCATCCATTGTAATATTGATGTTTACATATTAAACCCATGAAAATACTTCATTTATTATATATATATAAATAATTGCAAAAAGGTATTTATTATGATTCAAAAGAAGGCCATGTAATTCACATGATAAATAAACAGAAGCAGGCTATTAATCTATGTACACTGTAGTTAATTTTCATTAGAGATTTGGATCACAATTATTATTACAAGTCTCACAGATAATCAAATATGTGTTCTTTTAAATGACTAGTAATAAAATAAATTCAAAAAATAATTGTCTGGGAAAGTATTTGGTATTATTACATTTGGTACTCATCTTATAGCTAAAGACGCCACTGGTGCAGTTTTCGCACTAAAACACATAAAAATGCTGTTTCCACGGCCGACACATTCGAACCCGCATTTTCTATAATACAACTTTTTTGTTGTGCTACAGAATGCAGGCTGCTATGTCACGTCACAGTGCAGCATGTATGTCGCATTGCAGCAAATACATTTTCCGAATTCACACAGTTTATAAAATATTTATGGCTTGATGAGAGAGTTTGTATTTGAATTCGATGGAAATGTTATTTTCATTGGATTTTTATTTTTATTTTAAAGTATTGAAATGTTCATATTTTTTAAAGTAATAATTCTAAGACTTTTTACAACATACTGTATTGAAGTTTTAATTGGGAAAATGTTAAATATCTATGTTTTTAGAGAGTTGCAATTAGGTAACGCGTCAAGTAACGTACTGTTTGTAAGATTCCACGAGACAAAGAAGAGCGGTACCAAAAAAATATACAGTAAGAAAAGTACAAATATTTACGATTTTTTGTAAATTTCATAAAAATCAAATATTATAAACGTTTAATAAATAAAGAAGACATTTATATGTGTTTGTTGTTGTTTAAAAAAGTTTGAGTTTCTTTATTTTGTCCGAGTACGGTTACGATTTTGAATTTTTTTATTTTAGTATTACAAACAACAGAACACTAACCCTAAACCTAACCCTAAAACTAACCCTAAACCTAACCGTAACAACTTTTACTTTTTATTGGGTGCTTGTATTATAGATAAAGTCACCGTAGGATGGCGCCGTTTTCACGCTAAAACTATAAAATATGAACATTCACGGGCTGTTGATTTTAATAATTTTTCTGTGCTTTTTTGTAAAGTGAAAATAAAAACAAAACGAAATCATATTTTTTAAATATTATTTTTTATTAACGTATACAATTTAAATGATAATAATAAATGTAAAATAAAATCAACAAATTACAATTTGATTCGTGTTTTTTATATCGTATACTTTTTAAATTGTGTTACGGCTTTTTTTATATCAATTTTCTATCGGATATTTTTTTATTTGTGTTACAGCTTTTTTTTTTATCAATTTTCTATCGGATTTTTTTTTACTTTTGTTACTACTTTTTTTGTTGTTGTTTAACTAAAAAATAATAATCGTAATAAAAGTAAAAGTCGTTACGGTTAGATTTAGGGTTAGTTTTAGGGTTAGTTTAGGGTTAGGTTTAGGGTTAGTTTAGGGTTAGGTTTAGGGTTAGTTTAGGGTTAGGTTTAGGATTAGTTTTAGGGTTAGGGTTAGTTTTAGGGTTAGTGTTCTGTTTGTTTGTAATGCTAAAATAAAAAAATTCAAAATCGTAACTGTACTCCGACAGAAGAAAGAAACTCAAACTTTTTTAAACAACAACAAACACAAATGTCTTCTTTACTTATTAAACATGTTTATAATATTTGCTTTTTATTAAATTTACAAAAAAACCTGTATATTTGGACTTTTCTTACTGGATATTTTTTTCGTACTGCTCTTTTTTACTTCAAAAATATACAGATGGTAGAATCTTCTTTGTCTCATGGAATGTTAATAACAGTACGTTACTTGACACATTACCTAATTGCAACTCAATAAAAACATAGATATTTAACATTTTCCCAAATAAAAGTTCAATATAGTACGTTGTAAAAAGTCTTATAATTATTGTTTTTAAAAATCTGAACATTTCAATAGTTTAAAAAAAAAAAAATACAATAAAAACAACATTTCAATACAATTCAAATACAAACTCTCTCATCAAGCCGTAATTATTTTATAAATTGTGCGAATTCAGAAAATGTATTTGCTTCCATGCAACATACATGCTGTACTGCGACGCAACAGAATGGCCTGCATTCTGTAGCGCAACAAAAAAGTTGTACTATTGAAAATGCGGGTTCGAACATGTCAGCCACGGAAACAGCATTTTAATGTGTTTTGGCATGAAAAGCGTGACATAGAGCGGTGCCTTTAGCTAAAAGATGAGTACCTTTTATTGTCATTCAGTTTGAAGTAAAAAATAGCCGTAATATCTCTTTGTCTGTAAAAAAAAAAAAAAAGTAAAATGAAGACTAAAAAAATAAAAAATAGATTAAGAAATTTTACTTTTTATTACGATGATTATTTTTTAGTTAAACAATAACAACAAAAAAAGTCATAACACAAGTAAAAAAATATCCGATAGATAAATTGATAAAAAAAAGCCGTAACCCAAGTAAAAAAATATCCGATAGAAAATTGATAAAAAAAAGCCGTAACACAATTAAAAAAATATACAATAGAAAAAACACGAATCAAATTGCAATTTGTTGATTTTATTTTACATTTATTATTATCATTTAAATTGTATACATTAATAAAAAATAATATTTATAAAAGACGATTTTGTTTTGTTTTTAGTTTCGCATTATAAAAAGCACAGCAAAATTATTATAATCAATAGCCCAGGAATGGTCATATTTTATAGTTTTAGCATAAAAATGGCCCCATCCAATGGCATCTTTATCTATAAGACAAGCATCTTACATTTAGTGAACAGGGTTGATTCGATAGTACGATGTTTCAGTTGTAATAAGCAGTTGCAAAAACAAAATAATTGGAAAAGTTATCACAGAATGACAACAGAAGATATGGATGTCTTTGGACTCATTTGCCATATTGATAATAAAGAAGAAATAAGACATTCTAATTTCCACTGTAAGGTGAACAATTGTAGTCCTATTAAATATTTCAGAAGATGTATAGGACATGATACATCCATCAGTGTGGTGAGTTTTTGGTCTTTCACAGTTGAATTAAAGACCAAAAACACCATGTTCTTTATTCTCAGATATCTAGCAGGAATTTGTACTCACATTTCTTAGGTTTTCCTAAATGGTTGAATGAAAGGATATTTGCTTAGAATGCTGATTCTTTTTTATACACCACCATTAATAATTTTTTTATTAAATATGTAGGATCAAAATAAAGGTATGCAAGAATGGGTTAATAAATATGGAAAAACTATGGGGTAAGTAGAATTTATTTGAATTAAACAACTTATTAATATGACATTTATTTGACAGATTTATTTTCTGAAATCAGTAAATATGCTAAAGTTAATAAATATTTTAACAACCAAACATCACATGATCACAATCCCCTACACCACCATATAATTGTTATTAAACAAGGCAAAACTCTCCATAGAGTAGTGCCACCCTGTGCCAACCAGAGTAATTAATGGATGCCAGAAGGCTTGTGCATAAAATCCCTATCTAGTGCCTACTCATCAAATATCCCCAGACTAGTTTCTGGCTTGTGGCCTGGAGGGTTGCATTAGATCCTAAGATCTAGGTGCAGTGCTCTAAGATCCAAGGCTCCTCACTGATGAAAGCCACAAGCCAGAAACTAGTCTGGGGATATTGGATGAGTATGCACTAGATAGGGATTTTATGCACAAGCTTTCTGGCATCTATTGATTACTCTGGTTGGCACAGAGTGACATTACTGTATGGAGAGTTTTTCCTTGTTTAAATATTTTAACAATATATAAATGTTACTTTTAAGTACAGATTAATGCATAAATGCACATTGCAGAATAAATAGTATTCATTTAATTCCTCCCTCTTTATCTCTCATGAGTGCTACTAACACATGAACAAATGCTTTATTGCTTGGGAACGTACAAGAAGTTTGAACACTGAAAATAACACAGTTGGGTATGATCCATGGTTATGGAATTTTAGTCTGCCATTCTGTCTCTACACCCAAACCTTTTTGTACAAGGGTGTGGATAAAGATGTAGGAAAAAGCTTGAACATTGGTGAAAGGTCCTAAGAATTGATTTTTGGACCTTGAACACCAGAGTCTACTAGTCTACCATTGAACTATTTTACTTAGTGTTACTCAAGTCAGTTACTACTCTCAATAATGGTTAATAATATTGAATTTCAAAAATCTTACACTTTTCACTGTTCAGCAAAAAAAAACTTTTATTATAGATTACAGTTTCGACTGTACCATGCAGTCATCATCAGATCTTATTCTATTCTTTTAACTTTCTATATCCCCCAGCTATAATAAAAGTTTTTTTGCTGAAAAGTTAAGATTTTTGAAATTCAATATTATATATGAAGACAGCAAAAACATAGGAGGAAGAAAATAATTTAGAAGGACTATATAAATAATGGTTAATCTTAGAGAATAACAAAATATATCATACAAAATATATCATCAATTTTAACATAAATTGTCAAAATTTCCACAATTAATCTTGTATAAACAAAAGCAGATCTGCTCTATCTTCATCTTTACTAAGCTTGAATAATCAGTGATTTTTATATGGTTATTCATTTAATCCAACATAAGACTAATTTTTTTTCTTGCTCTTATTAATGCAGATTTGCTATTCAAAGCTAGAATTAGTGAAGTTATGCTTTAGGCGAACACATTGAACTTGTTATTTACCATAAGACTAAAGCATGAAATTCAGCAAGCTCTTAGATTTTCAAATCAGGCCAATCTGTCTGTATATTTATACAGCTCTAAACCCTGGTCAGTGGACATTTATTATAGTAACCTTAGTTCATTTTTAACTGTAGAAATCTTTATCTTTGACAAGAATTGGAAGTTCCAGCATAATATTGTTATCAGTATTGCTATAACAAGTTCTAATAATTATAATAAAAACCACCACATTATCATGGGAGATGCAAAGTGATTCAGACCTTTAGATAATTACTAAGACAAAAATAGCAAACAACACTCCAACACGAATATTAAAAATTTTGATATGGGATCATAATTTTTTAAAAGACAACATTGATCTTGTTCAAGGAGTAGCTTTTCTTTTTAGCTTGAAGTAAGCAATTGAATTATAGGTGTACTTGACAAAATACTTTCAATATTATGGGATAATATGTTGGACTATTTCCACCATCTATCATTAAATGTTGAATGTATAGAAAATTTTAAACTTTATTTAAATGTTTCAAATATAAACAACTGTTAGTAACAATACTCAAATAGATGATACAACTTACTAGATTGCCCAATGTTGTGAGTAGTATTATTCTCCACTTTTCTTAGGTATTGTCGGCCTGACCAGTGACAATGTTAACATAGGAATTGAACTTACACCTTTAGATTCTCGAATATCGAATTTAAGGCAACACTTTAGCCAACTGAGCTATTCTTCAAATAGTTCAACATATTATTACAGTTAATATACCATCATCACAAACCTCCAGAAAAATACTTTTAATTTCATTAATGATTTATTAATACAATGTATTCAAAAATTTATTCACATCATATGTCACTTTTTATTTTATTTTCGAATTACTATCTATTGTAAGTTTAAGTAATTTGGTGTCAAAATTATATAATTAGGCAAGTAGGTAGTGTTGTATAGGTTGATACCAAAATAGAGTAAGAAATAGATACTAAATGAAAAATGCATAGATGTAAAATAACAAGGTGCCCTAAAGAACTAGATGCACTAGAATTAAGCCCAAACTTCTGATTTATAAAAGTTACAAGTTAAAAACTAGTTTGCATGTATAGATAAGGTTGTGCTGGATATCACCTTAATGCACACTTACATTTAATATTTATTGATTACTCTTAATTAACAATAGATGATAACATTAGAGTAGAAATATTATGTTGGGATCATATAATATTTTTTGAATCTATGCCAAAGAATTTGGCTCGATCTTCCACACACACAGAATAACACATCTGTCAGCTTCAAACATACTATTTTAGGTAATTATTATTTATGATTATCCTAATTTGCCATCATGTCTATAAACTAAGTTAATTCTTCTTTACAAGTTCCTAATTCATTTATTCATAAGATGATTAACAAATGAGTAATAAACCTATAGAGAAGGCCGTGAGGGATTTTAATTTGCAGATGTGATGGCAAATTTCAAAATTCATAACACTTTCCAAAGCATACAGATGTTTTCATCCTGTGTTGTCAAAGCTTACAGGTGTTTGGTTGTGTGTTGTCAAAGCATACATATGTTTGATCCTGTGTTGTCAGAGCATACCAGTGTTTGAACCTGTGTTGTCAAAGCATACAGGTGTTTGATCCTGCGTTACCAAAGCATAGAGATGTTTGATACTGTGTTGTCAAAGCATACAGGTTGTCGACATATACAGGGGTTTGATCCTGTGTTATGCTGAAGTGCAAGTCAAAACCTTTGGCACAAAACAAATACATTATATGATCCCAACTTACAGAATGCTTTTTATATGCAAAGTTTAGTCATTCTCTTCCAGCGCTTGTGTATTAAATAGTTACCAGATGGCAACATCTTTTAAATTTATATGCAGTACTGTTCTATCCATGTATTTATGTTATTTTCTACCCTATGGTTTTGCATTTTCTTTTATATTATTGTTGTATTACTTTTGAGGTTTCACATTTTTATTTGTGATCTTTATTGCTATCGTATTCTTCTAAATTTAAGCTAACACTTTTTCTTTACATTATGTCATAATAAGGCCTTATTGACTTACAAGCCCTCCTCTTTTAAATTGAAAATATATTTGTAAACGCCATATAGATATAATTTGAAAAGATGTCTAAAATATACAAAAAATTACGATTATATTTAATTGAAAAGTGAAAGTAACTACCTCACATGAAATTATGTATTGTCAAAAACCAATGAAATGATAAAATGATTCCATTCTATCTTTGAGCTCTGTTGTTATATAAGCATAGCTTTTGACTTGGGTTTTTAAATTATATGGTGAACTTTGTCTATTTGTATTTATATATTGGAATATTTCCATCATCAAATATGAGTATTGAATGTCTTTAAAAAAATTTAACTTTATTTAAATATTTCAAATGCGTTCAACTGTTAGTAATACCACACAGATTGATGCATACTGATACATACCAAAAATAGCAGACAAATTAAGAAAAATATGCAACCAGTATAACATCAGAACAGCTTTCTAGAGCCATACCACACTATGAGAAATTGTAACATCTACAAAGCCTAAACTTGAAATGCTGAAAAGAAAAAAAACTACATCTATGAAATACTATGCAAATGTGGAAGAACTTTTATGGGTGAGACTAGTCATCCCATTGAAAAGAGTTTGCAAGAATACAAAATGATGATTAGAAGAGAGAAAACAGATGTGTCAAAGGTAGCAAACCATTTTATGTACCAATGAATATATGTTCAATTAGGAAAATACAAAGGTATTGGAAACAGAAGAAAAGATACAAGGAAGAAAATTTAAAGAAGCAACTCACATGACAATGGCAAACAATCCCATAAGTCAACATAGTGTGACTATACATGATGTATGGAAATCATTGATCAACTTTGCTCTTAGAAAAAAGTAGAGAAGTCAGGAGGAACCTAATAGATAAGTATATGAAATTTCTACTGACTGATGGCTCAGTTAGTTAAAGTGTTAACTTAAAATTCAATAGTTAAGAATTTACAGGTCCAGGTTCAATTCCCATGCTCTTACTGTTACTGGTCAAGACAGCAACACCTGAAGAAGAGGGGAGAATAATACCTCTTAAAACATGGTGTATATATTAACCTGTGTGCTATTACTAATAGTTGAATGTATGTGGAATATTTAAATAAAGTTAAATTTTTCTAAAGACATTCAATACTTATATTAAGATGATGGAAATTGTTCAATATACAAATACAACTAAAACACCATCATTATTAACCTTCAAGAATTTTGTCTATTCTTTTAATTTATATACAGACTAAATGTTCTGCAATCACAGAACCCAAAGAGAGAATGATATCTTCTTATCTTTTCATTGGTTTTAGATGCCACATAACTCCTTAGGAACTCTGTAGGAAGCAGTTACTTAAAATTTACAATTACAAATATTTTGGAGTTCTGATTATTTATTTAACTATAAAGCAGTATGTTATTTATTATTTTTGTATTTGCTTGTTTATATATGTCTATTTAATAATTTCATTGCAGATTTTATGAAGGTGTTTCACCTGTTTTACTTATTATGGACTTGGAGATGATTAAGACCATTTTTATAAAGGATTTTAATAATTTTGTTGATAGACCAGTAAGTATGGTATTATATAAAAATGAATTGTTTGAAAATAAATTACTTATACATACTGTACATATTTGTATATATTAGGGACCACCTGTTCAAATGCCTGAACCCTATAACAAAGGTTTAACCCATATAAACGGAGAAGACTGGAAACGAGTGAGACATGCGTTAACACCTGCTTTCAGTGGTAAAAAATTGAAACAGGTAATATTCTAGTATTTTTTTAACTAGTATATATGTAGGTTTAGTGAAAAGGGGATTGGTTGACCTCTCCAAGTGCTTGCAGTATCATTTTTGAACCAACATATTATTATATAGTCACATAGTTTAGATATTCAACACAAAACATACATATCTGTATCATGATTTATGACATAAAATCGCAACTGTGTTTTGGGCATTTGTCATTCAACTTTATTTTTCTTCCTGTTCTTATAAAATTCTGTATATCATTTGAAAATAATCTTGCAATTTATATCTTCATTGTAATACACAGTCTAAAACATTTAAATATTTCTATTGTAGTTTTGACCAAAGGTCGCATTTTATATTGTAACTGTCGATCCAGACTCATTAAGACTTGGAAATTTTTTGTGGACAATAACTAAACAGTATGTATGTAGTACATGCATTGATTGAAATACAGGCTGCAGGCAGTTTTCAACAGAGTCATCCGTTACCTTTTCATAGAGATAAGTGGGTATATGTAACAAGTTATCAATATTCAATATTGCCAATATTAAACAAAAACTAATTAAAAAATCATTGCAATTGGTTTTTGGTTCAGTATTATTAGGTAAGTTTAATGTCTATTTAGTTCAGTGCAATAGCTAAGTAACAGAGTCTGGAATTCAAACCCTATAGATTGTGACCTAGCTGTCACTTCAAGTACTCAAACTTTTTATTTAAAACTATAAATCATTTGATTATTTTTTTAGAGTGTAATTTGTTTTATGTTATTTATTAATTTATCATTTGACACTATTAAATACATGTGTATAAAACAATTAAGAGATTAAAGCTAATCTAGAGATTATAATAAATTATATCTATTAATGTTAACTACTCTAATTGAATAATTGGTTTATGAAATCCCCAAAATATTTAGTCATCTCCTTTATTTATAGCATCAATACAGGTGGTTAATTGGGAGTTTTATAAATAAACTATTTGTCTAACATATTTAATACTTATGGAAGTTGTTTATCTATATTTAATACTTGTAGATATAGTTTAATGTGTCTATGTACACACACACATATATATATTATACAACCATATTAATGTGGCATACAAAATAGAACAATTCAGTAATATTGGCAATATTTAGCTGATTACTCTTTTGGTACTGTGTAGTAGATTCATGGCGACTTATACTAAATGACAGGTTAATGTTCCAATGCATGCTCAGTGGGACACTGGTGTTTCTTTGATTAACAATGTTATTAGACTTTGGCCACTGAGTATGAATTGGAATGTTAACCGGTCGGTTTAGTTAATGCTCCATGAGTCTGGTACATGGCATTGAAAGTGCGCTCAGCTAAATATTACTAATACCATATGTATATTTAATATGTATATGTAATACATATGTATATTTATGAGTCATACAGAAAGGACCAATTTAAATGGTCCTTTCTGTATGACTCATAAATATAGATATGTGTATAATTTACATTATAGATGGAATTATTGATTTACATACACTCTGAATTATATAATATTTATAATTCATTTATAATATTAGCATAAATAAATATTAAAGGAACAGGAATGGCCTAAGGGGCTACCATTAAGTGGAATAATTTGAACCAATTTGAATTAGCAGTCATTCCAAAAAAGTTTTATGCAGCAATGTCACCTTTGTATATGTGTTATGTTGATGATGTTTTTATCTATGCTGAAGAAAAACAATTATTGATATAAGGGATGAGTTGTATCAATTATGCCCTTTAGTTTAGACTATAAAAAAATGAAGATACATCAAATGGTATAATGCTTTAGATATGTATATTCGACATTCAAATGCGCAAATAAATTATAAAATGATTATAAAACCCATCAGCATTCAGGGTGTAATTCAACCACATTCATACACTCCAATTTCATATAAATTGTCTGGATTCAAATGTTTTTTTATAGAAACTATAAATAATCTAAGTTTGAAGCAGGCAGAAAAGACAACATTGAAAACAATATAAAAGGCTTAATCAGTTCAGTGTATAAAATTAATATATTAAATAAAACTCTTAAAAAATTCTATTCGTTAAATATGAGAAACACTAATAACAATATTAATGCCTGGATCAGCTTTCCTTTTATACCCATATAATAATAAAGATAAAAGCAATCTGCTCAAACGAATTTAATATTAGTTTTAGAACCCCTCCTAATCTTAAATATTGAATAACCCTAAAGATAAATTATCTCTACTCCAAGCTCTCAAATAGTTTGTAAAATTCAGTGCAATAAACGAACATGTAATGCAATTTATTACGATGAGTCTTGTGCCAATTGTCCCACAAGATTAGCACAACACAAATATGAATACAAATGCATTAAAACAGACCCCAATATTAAATGTATATTTTTAGAACATGAACTCAAGTTCTGGTTACAATTTCAATCCATTTAATATAAAAGTTGTTTGCACTGAATGCAATGATTGAAAAAGAAAATATAAAGAGTCATGATTTTTTTTTCATATGTCATAACATCATTTGGGAGGCGAACCCACAACCGTCTGCAACCATTGCTTGCAAGGCAGCTGCAATGACCTCTCGGCTAACAATGCTTGACAGTCATGATTTATTTAAATAACATTGAAGCAATAAACAAGAAAACATCATGCATTGCATTATCATATAAGTGGTATATACAAATTATTTAATTTATAAATTCTAATTATATAAACATATATTCATTCTATGAATATGATAGATCTGGTCTAAAGCAATGCTAATTTGTAAAATTATCTAATAAATTTATAATCTTTTCTGAATAGTGTACCATCACTAATAATTTTTATATTCAAATTAATGAAAGAAGTAATCTAATTGAGAATAATATGTAATATTATTGTACAAATGTATTTTCAGATTGTTAAAATGTTTTCATTATCAGATGAGTTGATTCAGATAGAAAACGGAAAGTAATGTGATTTTTTAAGCATTTGCAATTACACTGTTGGTGTACTGACTATTTATTGTAAAAACTTGGAAGCTGTTTATAAGAATACCTCTTTAACCTTTCTTTTTTTATGATTTTTGTGTTAATGTAATATTATAGTATTGTCTGCCCTGCACAGCAGATTGTAGAGAATCTATCTGGGGATCGGGAAGTCCCCAGATCAATTCTAGTGCTCAAATCTTTATGAACTCCCAAGTACTAAAGCCTTTCTTCATAGAATTATTTTAAAAAAAATTAAACTAAGAGTAACAAGATTTTTTATTATCAAAAAATAATAAAACAATAATTATTTATTCTATAGCAAAAAAAAAAAAGAATTTCAGCAATGTTATAATTATACAAATAAATATTAAAAAAAGACCATTTAATTAAATTGCATCAAAGTCTTAATTTTTTGCTTAACTGATTGAAACTATATAGATAGTGGGAGAAATTTAAAATATAGAGAAGGAAAGAGATGCAGATTTTAGTTTTTTTACTTTGATCTTATCCCACCTGTATTCTAACAAATTTCTTTGTTCTCATTTACTTTAAGCTTTTAACTTTCACTTTGATATTAAACCATTATTATTTATCAGAATATAATAAATTTTATTTTATTTCATAGATGCTATTATTTAAAAATTAAATAATTTTTTAAAAAATCACATTTGATTTTTGGAATTACTTTAAAAATTAAATTTTAATCAAAACAAATGCTGTCACATCATCAGATTTTAGGTGGAGCAGATTCAATTTGTAAAATAAATGAAATCACCTTTGTTGATGTTGGTTTAAAAAATCTGAATGAATTAATTTTAATATCTAGTGAATCTATCAATTTATGCTTTAAAAGTTTAAATTTTTTTCATAAATTTTATATTTCTAAATGCTATAAAAGATTGTTTAGTGATGACATTTCTAGACAGTTATATTTCCCATGACTGTAACTCTACGATAACATTATTCAGAAAAATATATTTTTTATATTTAAAAATAAAACATTTCTGTAAAAAACGAATATGTTACAATATATATTTTTGATTTCCAATAATTATTACACAATTACTGTACCAAAATAATCATAAACTTTCCAAAAAAATCAAATTTTTAGACCATTGTAATATTTTCTTGAAGTAATCTTGCAAATTTTGAGATCATCAAATATATAATATGCACTCATCATTGAGGAGTTTAAGAAACTTTGAAGACTCACTTACTTGATTATCCTGGCATCTTTTTTTTAAAATTAAAATATTAAAAAAAATATATACATAAATTTTAAAACTGTAAATAAAGATTAGCAAAATTTCTCAGTAGAGAAAGAAAAATGCAAATTCAGTTTCTTGACTTTCAGTCTGATAAAATATCATAATGAAAAACATATTAATGACCAAATTGAAACTGGATATGTATCAGAACAGCTTTTACTAAAATAGAATGAGGAGTGGGATGAGCAGGAATGAAAAAATATTTGCATAATAATGAGTAAAACATAGATAAGCTTATTGGTATGTATAAAAAGTTTGGAGGGAAAGAATGTTTAACTTCTGATTTTGTTGAATAAATGCAATTTTTCATGCATAACATCGCATAGAGCAATTTACCATTCAACTTTAATTATTCTTTCTGAATTATATAATTTTCTATTCATTATACAGCTATTAGTTAAGTCAGTTGATGTTATTAATATATTCATATAATTATGTGTCCTGCAGTTTAATACAATTTGTTTTATATATTTTTTTATTAAATTATTCAATGTACTTTAAAAGTTTTATATTGTTTATATAATCTATTTTATGTCCATATTTTAAATAATGAAAATATAATGCAGATTTATCACCTTTTTAATTAATTACATTATTACATTGTTTGGCTCTTACCTGTACATGTTTTCCAGTATGACCATAGTAAATCATATTTCAATTTCCACAATTAATTTTATATAAAATTCCTTTTTACATTTTATATCATCTCTTATTTTATAATTATCTATTAATTTCTCTAGATTTTTACTATTTGTCTGTCCTAAGTATATGTTTTTATCTATATAATTTTTATTTTTTATTAATGTATTATAAATTTTAGAGAAATATGAAAGTTTTATCCAATTTTTATTAGAGCTATTAATATTATTATTTATAATAAAAATATTACTTTTATTTAAATTAATTTCTTTATAATTTAAAAGTTTATTTTTTAATATTCTTAGAGTTATATCCATACTTTTTGTATAATTCAATAAACAATTTCTTTTGTAAAGTAGCTATATTTTGATCTGTATTACATTTATAATTTTTATGTTTAATCTTTTTAATAACTTCTCTCTTTTGTATCCATTCTTGCAGTGAATCTATAAAATGTAATTTTCTTAATTTATCTTCTTAAACCAGCTGTTTAATTATAATTTTGTTATCAATATGTATATTAATCTCTATACCTAAATACTTTATTTTAACATTGTATTCCTTTTTTATACATTTAATATCATTATTAAAAGTCAATCAACACTTAGGAAATCCTAATATCAATAACAATCAACAATTTCAAACTGTTGTCAAAGCAACCTCCTTTTAACAATAAAGGTGGAATTTTACATTTATTAATGGTCTAATATATTTATATATACATTAAAGATTTCAACTTTAATATTATAATTATTATTAAATTCATTATAAATATTATTCATAGTTTGTTACCAATTATTGAGTTATCAACAGCAAATCTATTATTTCTTAATTTATTATTCTTTTTTAAATTATGTTAATTTCTAATTCATTTATAAATATTTATGAATTCATTTATAAATATTTATGACATTATCTCACTAAATGGATAACCCATTACCCATCTTATATGTATACTCCAATATTCATTACTGTATTTAAAATATAAATTATTATTAATGTTAAAACTCCTTATATAATGGATATTACATTTATACCCTTTATATATAGTGATAGTATTTGTATTAATATCTCTATACTTTTAATTCGTGTAATATGTGGATACATTTTATCGATATCCATTGTAAAAATACTTTGGGTTCTATTCAGTTTTATAATATTTAATTTATTTATGATAGCTGTGTTTTAATACAAAATTCTCTATAAGCAATAATATTTGCTATCCATTTGTTTAAATATTTGCCAAATTTGTGCAAAATAAAATCATTAAAATTAAATTATAAACCAAATGAATTGTTATCCTTAAGAGTTTTTACATTATTAAAAATATATGATTTTTTTAAGGAGGAGGATATAATAATTTATAATGATTTATATTTATAATGTGTTTGAAAAGAAAGGTTTTTAATAAATGTGTTTTACCAATTGTTACTTATGGATCTGAGATTTGGACACTTAATAGAAGAGCAATACAGAGACTTCAGACCACTCAAAGAAGTATGGAGACATGTTAGGAGTAATAAGATCGAAAATGCAAAATATGGGTAAGAGAATAAGCAGGTGTTATTGACCTCATTGAAAAAATTAAAAGACTGAAGTGGAG
The DNA here is from genome assembly GCA_028023455.1 of Epiperipatus broadwayi. NCBI lineage: Eukaryota > Metazoa > Onychophora > Udeonychophora > Euonychophora > Peripatidae > Epiperipatus > Epiperipatus broadwayi. The sequence goes on along the minus strand of JAQFVV010012542.1, from coordinate 44,990 downwards.
TTGGGCTGGACATATTGCTAGAAGAGATGATAATAGATGGACAATTGAAATTTTAAACTGGATTCCAAGAGATTGTAAAAGACCCAGAAGGAGACCACATGTGAGATGGATGGATGAAATAAGACAGTGTGCAGAGATGATGTGGAGAAGAGATGCTAAAGATTAGAAAAGATGGCTTGAACTTGGACAGACCTTCATCTTGCAGTGGACTGATAATGGTTGTTGATGATGATGATGATTTTTCCATTTTATATAATAATTTTATAGTATATTAATAAAAATTGCATAGATAAAAAGATAAACATAAAATGGTCAAATAGTAAAACTCTAGATAAATTCATAGAAAAATATAAAATAAGAGATAATATGAAAATATAAAAAAGAAATTGTATATAAAATTAATTGCAAAAATAGCAATATAATTTACTATGGACATACAGGGAAACAATTGGATGTGAAAAACAATTAAATGAAAGAGCAATAAACATAATAATATTAATAGAAGAGATAATAAATCTACATTATATATTCATTATTTAAAGTACAGAAATAAAATAGATTGTGTAAAAAATATAAAACCATTAAACTATATTAAAAAAACATTATAGAAGCATAATATATGAAATGATTTATATTAACCACAGCAAAATAATTGTAAGAATATATATATAATATCAATTAATTTAATTAATAATTGGCTAATTAAAAATGAAAAAAATTATATGTGTATATATATTTTTTACTGTATATATTATTTTGTTATAATTGTTTCTAGTTAATTTTATATATAAAAAAGATAGATGTCACTATGAAAGTGGGTTATTGGTTTTTATGCTGGGTTTGGGAAAAGATAAGGGGGATTTAGGTATAAAAGCCATAGAGTTGACAAAGATTATGTTGTGGAAATGGGATAGAGCAGATTATGGGAAAGTTTAGGGTGGGGAATGGAAGGGGAAGGTGAAGTGGATAACAGGTTTCTTTGGGCATAGTTGCTGAGAGATTCCTGACTCTGTTTAAGGAGAAATCATGGTACATCACATCAGAAGCTTTAAAATAGTTTTAATTGCATTGATAAGGCCAAAAGAGAAATATCCAATCCATTTTACACAACTGATACACATGACCACATGTATTTGAAAATAATAATTGATCACCAATATACAAATTTCATGCTGAACCAGCACTCATTAGTTGGTACATATTACCATCTACCACACATATATACATAAATCACTGCTCCATGTATATTACGAAAGTAAATTTTCAAACTTTAATGGACAAGCTTCAATCTTCTCCAGAGAGTGAAGAAGATTGAAGCTTGTCCATTAAAGTTTGAAGATTTGCTATCTTAATATAAACTGAGCAGTGATTGTATATATGTGTGGGAGATGGTAATCTGGACCGACTGATGAGTGCTCATTCAGTACAAAATACGTAGGAGTTTCTTTCGCATGTATGTGGTCACGTGTATCAGATATATAAGATAGATTGGATAGCTGTAGAGAAGTTGAGAGTCTGAGTTCAAATCCCTTATAATTATATTAAGTTTAGTGTAGGCAACATATATATATATATAAGTATTATATATACAATTAATTATTGTTGTTATACAATGATATTTTATTTTATATTGAGTAATTCATTTAAATATATGAAAAAAAGACAGCACAATAGATTAAATTTCTTTCCATTTTTGATAATATTAATTATTACAATAGAGGGAATTAAAACAATAAATGTTTAAATTGTATTTTTTAGATGTATATTAATAAAAGATAAGTTTCATAATACAAAATATTTAATTATTACTTTTCACAAATCTATCTTTAAACGATTTTAATTATAAATAAATTACATATTTACATAGTTATATCATGCACACATCCTGTTCATCTCATAGTAACAAATAATATTTCAATATTTAATATTAATATGTTTTCAAAGTATATAAAATTACATTATTTTCTCGTATATAAATAGTATATGAATCAAAATCACATCTGATATGCATATTTACATAAAATATTAATTTTAATTACGCCAACATATTTTACAAATATATAAATCATTTTTTAAAAATTTGGATTTTACTTATGATTAACATAAAAAAAAACCTACGCAAGAAATTAAAAGCTTACTTTTAAACTATAAAATCCCTCAAATGTTTTAAGAAAACTTTGAGATTAAAAGTTAAATTTTAATGAAACTAACATTTAGGAAAAGTAATCTACTTCATAATTTTTTTATGGATCTTCACAGCTGTTCTCATCCTGTAAACTGCAATCTTCCAAGTTCTCTTTTAAATTTATCTTTATTAACACCTTTTGCATTAATTTTTTGGCTATCTGCTTTTTTCACAAGTTGCTTATAAGTTTTTATGTTTAAAATTAAAGTAAAATAACATAGGTGAAATTCAAATACTTTTCTGCTTTGTTATAAAAAATTAATATTTTTTCACTATTTCCGAAATTAAGTAAGGCTTATCTCAACTGTAGATTTTTGTCTGTGAATATACTCATATGATAAGTTATTTAAATTCATACCACTACAATATCTCAAGATTAGATTTTTTGTCAATATTTGTAAACATATCTATAATAGGTTAAGAGATATAATGAATGATCTTAAGAAAAGATTTCCCTCAACAATTGGTATATACAAATAATCTGGCTTTATATATAGAAAGCTTGTATATATGTTCTGGTTAAAAGATAGACAAGATGAAACTGGTAGTCCTTAACTCAGGTCAACTTTTATAATCTTCATTTATCCAGTATAGCAAGTAATGACTGATACAACCACATTGGAATAGAAGGCACTTTGAAAATTCCATACATATTTTTCTGGAAGTTCCAAGCTTCTACATTGTGGCATTAGCTAGCAACTAACTATTTTTTCATTATCCTTAAAACATATTGGACTAGTTGTCATTTTGAAAACCATATGCATATTTCTTTAAAAGTTCCAAGCTTCTACAGTGTGGGGTTAGATGGAAATTGACCATCCTTGGATTCTCTCTCTCTCATTCTAAGTTAAATTGTCACATTATATGTTAATACTAACCAATGTACACATTTATATACAGAAAGAATGAGATAAACATTTTTTAATTAATAAAAGTAATATTAGTTTTAACAAGGCTGTAAACCTTAGCAATGAGCGTCTGAAAAAATCATCACTAGGGACCTCTGTAGGTCTTTAAAACACATGCTTATGCGTAAGCATGTGTTTTAAAGACCTACAGAGGTCCCTAGTGACGATTAAGCATGTGTTTTAAAGACCTACAGAGGTCCCTAGTGACGATTTTTTCAGACGCTCATTGCTAAGGTTTACAGCCTTGTTAAAACTATTACTGAAATAATAGTGAGCGTTTAATAAAATTTATAATTAAAAGTAATATTATAATTGTAAAACAATATTATTATTTATCTTACATATATCAAAACCAAATAAATTCAAAAATAATTTCTTAATTAAAATTTATTTTTTAATCTTATAAATATATTGCAGATAACTTTTATAATTCCTGTATATGTTCAGTAAAATAAACACCTTTATTTTGTATGGCAATCATTTTGTTTTCATTACATTGAAAATTTTAATTTTCATTAAAATCAAATATAAATCAAATATCCATTTTTATCTGAGAGGTCTTTTAATACATTTAAAAATTTATTGTACTTTAAAAATCAAAAATATTATAACTCAAAACTTACATCATATTAAATTTAATTTTATATATTTATGTAATAATTTTTATCATTATTCATTTTTTTAAACTAAATATATATGCATGCACACTGTCAAAGTTATGCTTTAACCATGTTGTGTGCTAAGAGACTACATAAACAATCTACATGTCAAATGAATTTTAAAGTCATAATTTATAAGCACACAAAAATTAATCCATTTTCCATCCAGTCAAGTTAGTTGAATAAACCATAAATCAGAAGAATGATGCATGTAATAGGTAAATCATAATTATGGAAATATACACTGTTTATAATAGAGGTGACCAAATTTTATTTATCCATGAAATAAAAGACAAGTCCATCACATTTTTAATTGCAAAGAAATCAAGTCATACACCATGTGACTTAATTTAACAAGCTTGTGCTATAAATGTTATATAATGAGTTTTAATAGCTCATAACAAGCTTTTCTGAATATCCCTAACCCCAGACTAGTTTCTAGCTTTTGGCTTTCATCAGTGAGGTGCTACAATATTCAGACATTAGATCTCAAAATACTAGCTCAAGTCCAGCATTTATCTAATAGTTGACTATTAAGTAGAAAATCTGAAATGTTCAGACATCTATATGTCTTCAAATCCAGATATCTAACTTAAACAGCCAACTGGCATATCTGAACTAAGTTCAGTCCCATATGGATATTGAAGTCAGATAGTTGAATTTGAAGAAATATAGTTGTCTGAATTTTTCAGATTTTCTACTTAATAGTTAACTATTGGATAAATGTTGGACTTGAGCTGGTATTTTGAGATATAATGTCTAAATATCTTAATGCCTCACTAAGGTAAGCCAAAAGCTATAAACCAGTATGGGGATAGGGATATCCAGAAAAGCTTCTTAAAAACTATTAAAGATTATTATATAATATCACATTTTTAGGTTGCTAAAGCATTGTAATAGATTTGTTGGATTATTTTACAGTTAGGGTGATTAGTTATCTCAGCTCTATTTCCACATATATTTAATGATGTGTTAAGATAATATTTAATTTATATATACATTAAATTTGGTGCTAAATAAAAGTAATTTCTAGTTAAAAATGATTACACAAATAATTGAAAGTATGTCTGAGTTTTTATAATGATTCTATTTGTTAGCATTGTTAATACTTTATTGCAGTAATTAATTAGTAATGGATATTTTATTTGATTTACATATACTTTGATTAAACAGATTTCACTGACATTAAGAAGCATATATATATATATATATATATATATATATATATATATATATATATATATATATATATATATATATATACAAAGCTAAACTATCCATACAGTAGCAGTAGTGCCACTCAGTGCAAGCCAGAGTAATCAATAGATGCAAAAAGGTTTGTGCATAAAATCCCTATCTAGTGTCTACTCACCCAATATCCCCAGATTAGTTTCTAGTTTGTGGTTTTCATCAGGTGTAGTGCTCTCAGATCAAAAGCTTCTCACTGATAAAAGCTACAAGCTAGAAACTAGTCTGAAGATATTGGATGAGTAGGCACTAGATAGGGATTTTATGCACAAACCTTTTTGCATCCATTGATTACTCTGGATTGCACTGAATGGTACTACTGTATAGAGAGATTTGCCTGTTTTAATGGCATTGTTTTGATTTGACAAAAGTCACCATTGTTGTTATATACGCAAGAATATCTGTGTGGTCAGCAAATAAATATACACAATAAGACTCACAATATTATACATACTCTGAATAGCGAATAGTCTGCAACACTCTATCTCCATATCTCGATAATGTTCAATTCCCTCACTGTTCTCTTGCAATGGATGCTCTGCAACGAATGCTCCACAACAAATGCTCTGCAATGAATGGTCTGCAACAAATGCTCTGCAACAGATGCTCTGCAAACGGATGCTCTCCAACGAATGGTCTGCAACGAATGCTCTGCAATGAATGCTCTCAATATCTCCACTGCAGTCTCCCCATCTCTGTGGGCTCTTTCAGCTATACTCATGGACTACATTTCCACTGGGTGCTGGTCATTAACTGCAAGCACTGACGTGAGATATCTCTACTGGAGTTGTACTCAAATAACTGCCCTGCATAGTTGTTACCCAGTCTTTCTATAGCTTTCTGATAACTGCAGAAATTAATACACTGTCCAATAAAGTAATGTCTCTTATCTAGAAATATTTGCAATTAGCAAATATTTCTTGAAATTGTTGATCGCCATTACGTCAATGCCTTAATTAAATTTCTCAGTTATCAGAGCGCGATTTAAAAACAACAACTCGAATAAATTCTAGTTTTTCTGGAGTGCAACTTGTCTGCCATTTTTACAAAATACTACAATTGTAATCAAGCATGTATGGATATTGGTGTTGGGTCAAATCAGTATATTCCTGAGATGGTTGAATGTAAATAAACAAGTTTTTTTTTAAAATATTCTATTGCAGGACAAAGGCCTTTCCCACAATCTCTCATAAAAAACAAGGAGAAAAGCAGTTTTTATTTTTACAGGATTAGTGGACAATTTGAGTGTTTTCTATCTTGGTTTTATCCTATAACTAATAATAGATAGATACCAATTTACTGACTAATATTGGATTGTTAGCTGAATTAGCCATGGGCAAGCTATCTAAATTAAAAATCATATGCTTCTTTAAAATAATGGTCATAGGCATAGCAAGTAATTTCATTATTCTGCATATTTTATGCTTAATAAAATTTAAAATATCTATATTTGGAGTTAACAAAATGAATAATTTTAACCTAATAATAAATGATTTAAGATCTGTTTGAAATAAATACTATTTGCAAAATATGACTGCTTCTAAGTTAACTGTATATATATATATATATATATATATATATATATATATATATATATATATATATATAAGTAATAAATGTCATGATTAGATATACATATATATAATACATTAGAATAACTATACAAAATTAAAAACACTATATAAAATTTAAAAAAATAATTTCTTTAATATAAGCCAGTTTACGGCCTCTTCCACCATCTTGAGTAATGGCGGAAGAGACCATAAGCTGCATGTAGGAAATAAATTATTTTTTAAATTTTATATAGGCATTTTTAATTTTGTAGAGTTATTTTAGTGTATTTTGTTTATATTTATATTACTTGATATTATATATGTGTGTGTGCTTGTAGTAGTGTTACAGTAATAATCAGGTTTTTAATTAATAATTGCAATTATATCTTTTTATGCTGTGACTAAAAGTATTTATGTACATTCACTATTTAAATAAGATATAATATCCAAATTGGAAATATATGAACTAAGGAATTACAAGTCTCATAGTTTCAAAAAACTCCTTTCATCAGATGTCCCAATTCGCAATATTACTGACCATATTGTGCACGTTAATTTACCTTATTTCAAACTGTGAATATGAAACATCACAACTTTTAAATTTAAGCTTATTTGGATTTTAGATTGGAGATATAAGCGCTTGATAAAATTGTTGTTAAAGGGAATATCATTAAAACCAGTTCTATGAACTGTTTTGTATATGTCAAAGCGTTTACCGAGAAGCGAACCAGGGTCAGCTGCTTGGAAGGCAGCTATGATAACCGCTAGGCCACCAATGCTTGATTCTATATATTCTAAACTTGGTTATTGTATATCATTTTATTTCATAGATATTCTAGGTTAATAAAGGGTATTTAAATAATGATGGTAAATATATAGACAATATTTTCTGATAAGCATAACTTTGTTGTAGATTGTTGATCTTATGCATCAATCAGTTGAAGTATTATTGGAAATAATCAAAGAAAAAGCTAAGGAAGGAAAAGAGTTTGACATTTTTGAGTAAGTTTCTATTGATTTTTAATGGCATATATTCATGTATTAAGAACTTACTATTTTTTATCACATTTCATCATTATTAACTTGCAATCATTAATGAATATAGCCATTCTAATTCCAGAGGGGGGGGGAACAAGATGAAGGAATAAACAATACACAAAACAATAATAAATATAATTCTATATATGACATGCTGACCCATTATTTTATGGTTTTTCTGAAAGCAATTTTTATTTCTGAAAGTCTTCAATATTTTATTTAAGTTTTCTTTTTTATGGTATAATATTCTCAGACATAACTTTAATAACAATTGACTTATTGTATCATCTTTGTGGATTCTTTCAATAAAACAGGAAAAACCCTCCATACAGTAGTGCCACTCAGTGCAAGCCAGAGTAATCAATGGATGCCAGAAGGCTTGTGCATAAAATCCCTATTCAGTGCCTAGATGGATTTTATGCACAAGCTTTCTGGCAGCCATTGATTACTCTGGCTTGTAATGAGTGGCACTACTGTATGGAGAGTTTTGCCTGTTTTAATAACAGTTAAGAGCAAGCATAAAAATGGTGATCATGTGATGTTTAGTGGATTATTTTATAGTATATAATTTATAGAATATATAAGCGATTTAACACGCTGAAGAAGAAGCTGTCAGTAGTAATCAAAAACAATTAAATCAAATTAGTCTAGGCATCGTACTTTCGAGGTTTTATAGTAAGTTAATATATGTAATATCTAAATATATAAAACCTGTTAATATTTACTTTAAAACATTAAATAATAAATAAGTTGCAGAGATTCGTTCAATAGAGTGGTATAATCATTTTCAACTGTTTTTTTTCTTATAGAATGAATATAATGAATTCCTATAATGCGCTATTATATGTTGTTACCTTTGCTTGGAGGATAATGTAAAATAGTGCGTTATGGGAATTAATTGGACTTATTTTATAATTAAAAGCAGTTAAAAAGGTTACATTAATGTATTGCAAGTGCTTCTGCAATTATAATATATATATATATGTTGATATGAAGATTTTCACGGGTTGCATATATAAAAACCATATTTTGCGGGTTTATCCGTGTTAAAAAATTGAAATATTGATATACCGATGTTTCAACTTGATCACACAAGTCATCCACTGGGTGATAAAAGGTAGAAAGATGGTTGTAGAGGCGCTACAATCACTGATTTGAAAAAAAAAACCATTAAAGTTCCACCAGTAACAAAAATGATAAATTAAGAATGTTTTTAAAAAATGTCGGTATATCAATATTTAAATTTTTTAACACGGATGAACCCGCAAAATATGTCTTTTATATATATAATATTCAAATGCAAGTATAATGTATATATTTAATTTAGGTGTTAATTAAAGGGGATTTGAACCCAGATTTTCTAGCTCTTTACAGTCATTCAACCTATTTAAATATAACGGATAGACATGACCACATTCATGTGCAAAAGATAAAATGATCTCCAAAATATGTATGCTGGTGTAGCATGAAATATGTATATTGGAGATCACTTTGTCTTTTACACATGCTTGTGGTTATGTTTATCAGTTATATTGGATAGGCTGGATGACTGTAAGGGGTTTAAAAATCTGGGTTTAAATCCCCATTAATTATATATATATATAACATGTCAACACAATATTACTATACCAATTACCTTCTGTCTCCTGGTAACATTATTCAATGTGAGAGAATTTAAAAAATGAGGTCATATTAACATTATGCATTGATATGTATATAATTTTTTATATAGTTCTCCAGTGACATTCATGAGTGTGAGTTATATATATATGCCTATGAATAAAAAACAATTGATATAACAGTTATTAACTATTATACTAGGATTACAAATTATAAAAGTACTTTCAGTTAATTACTTAATTCTCTTCAACTGCTATTGTACTTTCAGTTAATTAGTTAACTCTCTTCAACTGCTATTTAATTTAAAAACTTAATGGAAGCAGACATTATCAACTCAAATCCCAGGATTACTGAATTTTAACATTAGTAGCTTAATATATAGGGTATATGAGCACAGATTTTCACACGACCCACCACTCTCCACTCTATCTCATAACATTGATACACTTGAGCACATATATGTCAAAAAGACAAATAATCCCCAATTTATGTATTTCATGCTAAAACAGCAATCATCAGTTGATCCAGATTATCATCTCTACACATATATGCAATACATGCCCAGATATATATTAAGATAGCCAATCATCATACTTTAATGGACAGGCTTCAATCCACTCCACACTCCAACTCTTCAACCATCCATTATTGCATATATGTGTAGAGATAATAATCTGGACCAACTGATGATTGCTGGTTTAGCATGAAATACATATATTGGTGATTATTTATCTTTTCAACCTATATGTGTTCAAGTGTAACAGTACTGTGTGATAGAATGGAGAGTGATGGGTCGTGTGAAAGTCTGTGCTCATATACCCTATATATTACATATATAAACACAGGTATATAATAAGCCTGTATTTCAGTTATTAGTAGCTTAAATACATTTTACTTCTCTCTTCATGAAGAATCTTCTAACATTTTCAAGATTAAAACTAAATTTATATTTAAATGACTTCACATGATTTAAAAAAAAAACTGAAGTTGTCAGTAAGTCATTATTATTTTCTACACGCTTATATAACAATTGATGTTCATTAATTTTTTTTCTATACTGCATCATGATTCACCTAACATACATCCACGAAAAATTTGATAAATGACATTACCTTTTTGCTTGACAGATATTACACTTTTTAGAATTATTCACTAACTTATTAATATTATTTGTAACATACAATTAAACAGTAAACACATCCTTATGTATATCTTTAAAAAATTTCACTTGAACATTTGATATACATGAAATAGATATTTATTTTTTATTATTAATTTTCAGCATCTTTGAATTATTATAGTCTTTAAATTGACATAAAGTATTATTAATCTGTTAAATGTTATAACAAACATCAAGCAATTTCTTTGTAAACATTTCAATATTTTTTAATTTATCACTTTCATAATGACATAATTTTTTATTTGGAAATTAAAAATATTTAAAATTTGCCATCTTATGCATTATTGGTATTTTTGATTTACAAGGCAAATATCCCTTTTTTGCAATGGTTTGTTTACTAATTTATAACTCAATATGCTATTATCTCTTGTAATTTATAAATCCAAATACTTAATATTTTTGTTCTGTTCTTTTTCAATAGTCCCTTTCAAGTCATTGAAATTATTGAATTACTCTACAAACAAATTTATAGTATTGACATGTCTGCAAACAAAAACATCATCAACATACTTTTTGTAAATATTAATATCTTTAAAAGTACAATTATTTAAAATTTGATTCTTATGTGCACACAAAACGAAATCGCAAACTTGTGTAACTATAGGCAAATCCATAAGCTAACCTTTAGATATTTCAAAAAATTTCAAACAATCAATAACAAATATAATGTATTTACAACCCCTTTTACTTTTTGATACTTGTTCAATAATTTTTATGGAACCTAATCTATCACTAGAACTGTTGTGTTTGGCTGAATTGCAGATTTTATACTGAAACCAACAGTAATATCAAAAAAGTATGAACACTCATAATGTTAATATGTATAATGTATTAGAAAAAATATACATACATGTTATACCATTAACAAGTACAATTTTACATATAACTTAGTCGATGATGAGCTGGTTGTGCTGAAGCACTGAACTCACTTCCAGCTCTATACATTAGACTGCCTCATGAATTCTAGTCCAGACTCTTCTGGCTGTATTGGACAGCTTGCTTTGAGTTGGTCATTATCATAGCAGCTTCCAGTCCTATCATGGACTTGCCTCATTGCATAGACATAGTGGTAGTGACTATAGTAGAAACACCTTCATAGTGAAAGTGGTTTTAATTGAGAGTATGTTAAGTCATTCAGGTTAGACAGATATTATCTCTCTATACATAGATCTACCTCTTGCCTTCAAAAAGACTATTTATTGCCAGATCCCCTACCTTTCTGGCAGCAGTCAGATTCAGAGAGCATCATTGCCTATTGGCCCATACTAACCAATGGTAGGTATTAATAAACATGTTTACACATTGGCCATACTTATATTTTATTCTTAGGTTATGTGTATACATTAAATATCCCCATGTTTATACATACTGATTAGTGGCAATGAGTTCTCAAACCAATTATATAAAGAATGAATTTGGACTAGTCCACTTCTGAAGGCAAGGTCAGATATGACAAGAACCATACATTTCTGTCACATCCCATGAAGCAATAACATCGCTCTCATCAATTACTACATTTTAAATCTTATATACAAAGTCAAAAGATGAAGCAATAGTATTTTCACCAAATCCTAAAGTTTCTTGTAACAGCTTGCCAATAATTCTCAAAGGATTTCCTTCTCTATGTAACTTTATGTTTGCAAAAATATGAGGACATATAGCACATGAAAGATATATATATTCTAACCTCCCCCCGCGCATCCTCACCCCAAAATATATTGATTATTACGAATATTCCGGGTTCTAGCTCAGTTAACAAATAAATAAATGAAATATTCAGCATTGATTAAAATGATTACTAGCTCTAATTTCTAAAATACAAATACGGTTCAATTTTTAAAATGAATTAACAAATATTTACTATTTTCATGAGACATGGAGTGACAATACGGGGAACGAGATAGACTACATTGAGCTATTATCCACACGATACTACCTCAATGGCATAAGAACACTATTCCCCCTTTTTACTATACCAAATAACTAACTCATAGTATTCTTACGACTTTCTAAGCTCTATTCACTACGATTAAAATAATAATCATATCTTAATCTTCTTTATAACAAGAATCTAGCTCAATTAAATAAAATGAAGTAAAATAAAATAAAATAAAATCTCAGGTTCATAAATTGTATTCTAACTGATTTAAAATTACGGTAGTAAAATATGAAAAGGGAATTTTATGTCATAATCTACTACACAGCAACTAACAATAATAAAAATAATAATAACAATAATAATATAATATAATCTTATTTCTTCCTAAATGAAATAAATAAATACGTACGTGGTAGTATTTTAATAATCTGACAACAGAATACGTGTGGCAACATTAGCATATAATTTAATGTAATATTGTGGCAACCGACTTATGACCAATAAATAATATAAAATTATGATCTTTTAATTTTAACATACCAATAAATTCTCAAAATTATTATAACACTTTTATGTTTACCTTTTGTGCAAAAACTATATGTCTGTTTCAATTATAAATGTATCGTGATTTCATGCATCCATGTGGAGAAATAACAACGCGGACACAAAACTTTAAAATAAATTTAAAACAAAGTTTATTAACAACATAAATAAATTAACAATATTTTTACACTATATACATTGGATATCCCTTACTCTCCTATCTCAACTTAGTTTATTAGTTTATAAAATGAAATCAAAATACTATTTATTTTTCCTAGTTAAATCTTATCTTTTTAACACTTAAGAAAATACAGTATTATTACTTGATTTATTATTATGGTTAGCTTATTACAAAATGCATTTCTTATATGATTATCACTAACACTTTGCATCCCTAATATTATTAAAATTATATTTTTTACAAAATTTACATTCGTAGTAAAATTCTACAAAATAATAAAATTTTAGTTTTATATTGGTTGTATGGAATCTTACAAAGTCAAAACATTGTTCTACATTCGGTATTAGGTTTTTTATTGTTCATTATCCGATGTTTATTAATCCTAATATTCTCATTCAAGCCTTACTTCGGATGATATAATTACAACTATTAATATACCATGCACAAGTATATGTTTATTATACCTTATTGAACTATTTTCTTAATAAATATGCAATACTTATTTTCTAAATATTATTTTAAAAAAAATTCATTCAAATTTTATTATCACTTTTAAAATACTTGGTTTAGATTTCTTTTCAAAAATCTTATATTCATTTCTGAATTAATTTTACAATGTATTATATGATTCTTTCTCTCTTTATGATATTTTGGACTTTCAATTTTAAAGTTACACAATTCTATACATTCCAGCAAATAAACTATTCTTACATAAACGATAACATATCTTCAGTTCTATTTTATTCATTATTTCTTTGAAAATATCTTTCTGACCGATGCAGATTCACGAAATAAGGATAGCGAAGATAGATGCATAGGATCAAAATACAACTAGAATATTACTCGTCATATACCTTGACAATCATGGCACAGTGAATTAAAAGACACTATAGAGGAGTGACCTTTACCTGTCTACCAACCTCTATTATAGGAACGATGCTAAAGCTATTTCTTCAGCTTTATTATAACATCAAAAAGTTTAAAGATATGCAAAAAACACTGTCCAAACTATATGTGTTCAGTCATAGGGCTTAGTTAACTATACTGAAATCACACAAAACTAAATATGATCCAAATCCTTTATTTTTCCTATTTCTTAAAAAAAAACATCATCTTGGTTTCCTCTCCACTAGTACTTCCAAGTCACTATCCGATCTTATTTCTCAAGATTTTTCTATACTGTACATCGACAAATACATATCTGCATTACTAACAATAATAAAATTCATTTATTTTAAAACTATTCCACTGTTCTATAAGAAAATCTTTTTACTACTTTCCTCCGTATATTTAATCATATACAAACTATTTAAATATCTGAATACTTTATCACATGAAAGTTCAAAAGAATCACACAATTGTTCTGTTAAATTATATTATTAATATACTTTAAATAAATTATTGCATGCATATTCCGAATTACTCCTATCTCATTATATGTTAAAATGTTGTATAAAATGTGTACATATAATTTAAACTTTCACACTTCATTCTTAATCAATAGATGATCTAAAAAAAATACATTATGCATTATAAATAAATATCAAAATTACCAAACGATCTTTATCTTCTCGATCGCGTTCCGTAGGCTTCACCATCCCATTGATCCTTGTAGATATAATACTCACATACATACACTTTATTTTTAAACAATATTTCTATAATTTTATCAAGCTATTATATTTAAATTTCAATATTACTAAATTTATGTTTATATGTTTTCCCTAATCTCACATAACATTTTATATTTTAAAATAAATTAGTAAAAAATATTTAAACTATATTTACTGTACTTCTTCATCAAATTTTCTTGAAAACCGTTCATATTAAAGCTAAAAAAAAATGTTTATTATTTCTTCTTCAGTCACTTAATGTTCTATTTTAAGGTAAAACAATTATTGCTCTGTTTAATAAATATTCATAGATGACAATCCTTGGTTTTTTATAATATTTAATACAATTATTAATTATGATATCAATTAATCCCGTAAAGAAAAACGTCTACATATTCTCTTCTAATATTTTCTGCTAATATTTTCCCGCGCGACTTTTATGATGCATCTTCTAGGTACTTTTATTTAAATATTCAGTAAATTTTTCTGTCTCCATGGATCCATTTTCATTAAGTAATTTAAATTTCCATTTTCCTAATCTCTATCTTTATTAAGCGCTTTTATAATGAACACTTTATAATATTTTAATTCTTCTTAGATAAAGTTTTTCTGTTCTTTTTTTTTTTAAAAAACACAATAGCACTTTCATATCATTATTCTATAACTTTTTTCCTTCTTTTTTTTAAAGTTCTGGTAACTATATACTTTGTAATGTTTCCTTTAAAAAGATAAACATTCTTTCTTCATTATAACTTTTACATAATTTTTTCTTTATAATAAACGCATCTTAATTTTTCCATAGAGAAGAATAAAAAAAAAACTTCAAAGTAGCCTTATAAATTTGTGCGTCATAATTTTTCCTGACGGCAAATAACTTCTCTTTTAAGTTTTCCGTATAGCGTCCAAATTATATTCCTCTGAGTTACAATAATAAGTTTCTGGTTGAGCATAAATAAAGCTGTATCAAGGCACTTTACAAATATTTTTCCTTTAGCAATATTTTTATGTATTTTTTTCTGTAGTACTTCCATTTTTACTGTAAGGTTTTGGCTAAACTTGAATAAAATCACTGGCAAGAAAACTTTTAAAAATTAGCCCTTCATGTAAAGGCAGTCAAAATATTATATGTTAAAAAAAAACTTTTAAAATAAATACAAAATTTTAAAATTATATCACTTTTCTAGCTTACGGTCTTATCCAGCTAAAAAATATGTTACTCCCTCCTTCACTTACACATTACTTTCTCCCGCTTCGTCTAATTCTTATATTTTGTCTGCTAAAATACCTCCGTTGATTGGTTAATGACTTTTTTAGCGCGAACAAATTTACACATTTTAGTTTTATAATAGATTAAACCCTTTAAAATAAAGAATTTATGACGTCATGTCTTAAATATTACTTAGAATAGTATTTTTAAATTCAATTATAGTTTTATCAAAATCATTTAAACTTTAAAACAATTATTAAAACAATATTTAATATTTCAACTTTTACTTTAAGGATCGATAGCAATTATATTTAGTTTTATAATTCACAAACTTTATTATTATTCTAACAAGCGTGTGTGTGAAGGTATATAATATACAGTCACATGATTACTAACTTTATCAGATGATTTTTTAATTTACGTCTCGGTCTAAATTACCAAAACTGATATATTTTATAAAATTTTGGAAAATAATTTAAAAATGTAGAACTAAATATAATTCTCACCATCCCTAAGTTTATTTTAAAATATATTAGATTAAATTTGAATATTAATTATAATTATAATATTACATATAGCATTTATTTAATTTATTAGTTTTAAAACATTACAATTGAATTGTTAATATACTTTTAACTATTTATAGCTGTGTTATTTTATATGGCCAGCTTTTACAACCATAAGCAAGGATATAATTAAGCTTTATTTAACTGTTTTCTTTTAAAATAATCCATTACACTTTTATATACCAGGTATTTTCAGCTTTAAATTGTACTATAAAATCTAATTATCCTACTATTATTTATATATCATACAAACATATCTTAAAATTTAAATTTTTTTAGCAATTGACCATTCTACCCTATTATGACCTATAGATAAGGGCACAATATATATATATATATATTTAGCTTTTATCAAAATACTGTTAATAACTTTTACTCTTTGATTATCTATATTATATTTTTTAATTACAAAGAAACCAAATTGATCCATTTGTATTTTAACTTTCTTTCTACACTGATTCTTCATCATTGAAGACATCTGCTGATATTTATCTTCTTTCAAATAAATCATATTAACGGCTTTCAGCTTCTGTTTAAATTAAAAATGGTCAGTTGCCATGAATTTTCATATGAAATCGCATTTACTATTGATTTTCTTTATAATTTGATCAGCAATATAACTTTCACTACCAATCATTTCAAACGAAATTTGAACGTTTGCATTATGTTTATAAATTAAATGGCAGTTGAGTAGGATTAAGTAATTAACTGAAAGTACTTTTGTGATTTGTGACTGTGTATAATAATTAATAGCCATTATATTATTTTTTATTATTATTACAATATTTATTAAATAATGGACATTTTATTTTTATTATATATATCTTAAAACAAAGGGAGCTACTTACTTTTCTGCCATCTATAGTAAAATTGAGTAATTAGTGAGCAATAGAAAATAGCAGCATATTTAAATACCTACTCCTAGATCAGAAATATATTTCTAAATGAGTTTTTGTTGTTAGGCTTGATTGACAAGAATTTGGAATTCAAATCTGGAAGTCATATAATTATGTATCTAGCAATCATTTTTAATCCCATTTAATTATTTATCTTAAGTATGAAATAATATTTGAATCCCAAGTATTCAGTGATAACGCCAAAAGACAGAAATCAACCTAAACATGGAGATTTTAATACACAATTATCTTGTAATCCTTGATAACTTTGTAGATAGTACTAACATAGAGAACTTCAATTTGTTTTATTATATATTATGTCAGCCTTTATACCAAATAATTTTATGTAAATAAATAGATAGATTGAGTTGAAAAGATTTTATGAGAACATTTAATTAATATTCTATTTATTTAAACCAACCGTTAATATGATAGATATATGTCTAATGATGTAACAGTTGTTGGGGTAAAGATTGAATTATTATTTAAAAAACTTAATATTACTATGTATTGTTAAAAACATCACATGATCACCATTTCTTATGCTTGCTCATAACTGTTATTAAAACAGGCAAAACTCTCCATCGATTACTCTGACTTGCACTGAGTGGCATTACTGTATGGGGAGTTTTGGCTGTTTAAACTATGTATTGTTGTTGTGTGCTTTGCTCAACAGATGGTGGTTTTTAGAATGATTTTCAAATGCTTGCAAGTAGAAAGAGCAGAAATAATGAAGTTGTGGGGGAATAAATATAAAGAAAGTGATTATATAGAAAGTGGTTTCTTGGTTTTTATGTTGGGTTTGGAAAAAGGTAAGAAGGATTTATATATAAAGACCATGAAATTGACAAAGATTATGTTGTGGAAATGGGATGGAGTAGGATAAAGAATATGGAAAAAGCCAAGGGTAGGGAATGGAAAGGAAAGGAAAGTGGCTAATAGATTTCTCTAGGCATGGTACCTGAGAGATTCCTGACTCCAAAAAAGGAGGTCATCCTACATTTCATTTTATATCATCATCATCATTTATAAGAATAATAATTATAAATAATATATAAACAGTGTATGACCATGATGTTGGTTCATCAAAGACTAGATACCGTTTCTAATAAAAACAATCTCTTCTGACTTTTTTTTCTGTTTCAGATCTTAAGTTAGAACAGAGCCTGTTTGTCATGAGTCTATGCCTAAGTTTTTTCCTAAGTAACTATGCTATATCCATATTTTAATTATGTATGTGCACCATAGTGCCCCAATTCTCTCTTTATTTTTTTAGCTCACTTGAAAATTATGAAAGGGACAGTCTTAACAGGGTTGGTAGACTTTAGTTACGATCATTTCTTGATGCAGTAAAATCGCTAATGAATTAGTGTTAAACTGATTTTGAACAAGATCTCCCCTGTCTTCTATGGAAGTAAAAAAGCCTAGAAAATGTGCTTTAAAAAGATCTTTCTCACACAGACTAGCTAAGTTGTTATGCCTGGCAGATTACACAATAAACAATAGAAGTAATAATATTTGTAGTGATGATAAATTATAAAGAAGTGAGAGTAATAAAGTTAAGGATTGTAAATCTTTTTTTTTTCTAAACATAGATATATAAAGTATGCAAATCTTTCTTGATATAAACTCTTCATGACCAGTATGAAGAACAGCACTAAAAGCTAAGGAACTATCAATATTTAAAATTGATATTACTGCTGTTAGTGAAACTCATTTGCCAGAGGAAGTAGGTTCAATAAAACAGAAAAAGAGCAACAAATATTTTTGGAAAAACAAATAAATCAATAAAACATAAATGCATGATGTTGGACGGGTTGCAAAGTCTAGTTTAGTATTTTATCTTCTTTTTTTATATGTCATAGCATCCGCCGGGAGGCGAACCTGCAACAACTGTCTGCAACCAACTGCTTGCTTGCAAGACAGCTGCGCTGACCTCTCGTCTAACAATGCTTGACTATTATATCTTCTTGGAACTCGTTTTTGTGTTAATAAAAGAATAATGATATTAAAATGTGTCTTGCACATTGGTACTAGTGCACACTTTATTAGTGTCTAGATTCCAACACTAAATTGAAGAATTTTAAAGAAAAAAAGCTTTTATATCTTGTTGAATAGATGACTATACTATTAAAAAATCTGTTTTTCATGGAGACTTTAAAGCATGTGTTGATACAAATAGTAATTTTTGGCCAAAAGTTTTTGGAAATAATATTTGTTCTCTAAAGTCAAATGATTTACTGCTATTAATTTTTTTCATAACACATAGATTGATTATCACAAACAATTTGTGTTATACTTTCAATTATTTTATTAATAAGTTGCTTTCAGTCATAGATGAAAATTAAAAATAATCAATTTAAAACAAAATTGAAATAGATAACTCATTATAAATAAAAATATTATTTAATACATCAATCCGGTTTTCATTCCTTAATGGAACGTTTTCAAAATGGTTGGTTTTACACAATCAGATCATCAACTACCCTATAGAAGCTCCCCCCAATGGGCATTATTTACATTACATTACAATAAATGTAATTATTAAAATACATACATTAATGTCCACTGGGGGGAGTTGCTTTTGAGTAATTGTGTTTGGGAAAAGATAAGGGGTTTTTATATATAAAGGCCATGGAGATAACAAAGATTATGTTGTGGATATGGGATGGAACAGGATAGAGAAGAATATGGGGAAATTTGGGGTGGGAATGGAAAGCTAAGTCAAAGTGGCTAACTGGTTTCTCTGGGCACAATTGGTTTGAGATTCCTGACTCCTTCTAAAGAGAATCACATGGGATTGTGTAAAAAAGAAACATCTTGAAAAGGTTGAAAGCTGGATTGATGTATTAAATAATATTTTTATTTATAGTGCGATATCTATTTCAATTTTATTTTAAAATGGACAAAATTTTAACATTGAAATTTGATCATTTAAAGTATAGGTGGAAAATTATCAAAGACTCAGTGATGTTTTAGAGAAATAAAAAGTATTATAAACATGGATTTTATTGCCACTACAGATGTAGAAAAAAATTGGTAATAATAGAATGAATTATATATAGTGGTCTATTGATTTGGTCAAGGTATTGGACTTAATTAATCAACCAAATTTGTGCATTGTTTCAAATTAGTTGATTATCCACCATTGTTTATTTATCAAAACAGGCAAAACTCACTATATATATATTGCCACACACAGCAAGCTAGAATAGTCAATGGATGACAGAAGGCTTCTGCATAAAATCCCCATCTAGTGCCTACTCATCCAATATCCCCAGACTAGTTTCTGGCTTATGGCCTTCATCAGTGAGAAGCCTTGGATCTGAGAGCACTGCACCTAGATCTTAGGATCTAATGCAACCCTCCAGCAACCACCTTTTATCTCCATTTAACTACAAAAGTATGAGTCTTAAACTGAAAACACTTTAATATTTTCAATCCAAGACCATTAGCTTATATAGTCATATGGGTCTGAACCCAGTTCAGTACCCATACATTTTGGTGTCTTGGGTTCTTTAATAACCATAGCCACCACTATCCTATTAGACAGGATTGGTTTTAAGCCAATAAACATCACATGACCACCACCTGTTTTAACAACAGTTATACACAAGCATAAGAGGTGGTGGTCATGTGATGTTTATTGTTTGTTTATATTATACAACTCCTACATAAAAAAGGCTTATGGGTTTATTATTTGGGAGTTTGTAAGAAGTTCAAGGACCAGAATCAATCCTAAAACCTCCTAATTCCAAATCAGTATGGTTGACCAACTATGCCAAACTGCACATGGGTAGCTTCTACAAAATGAAATGGAAAGAAAAGTTATTACAAAAGGTGGAAAATCTAAGGCATTTGAAATAAAAACTGGTCTTAAATCAGAAAATGTCCTTATTCCAGTATTGTTTCAATTTTAATGACAGTAATGTTTTGAACATACTAATTTGATATTGATCAAAAGGAAAAAATACCTTAATTTTCTTAAAATATGGATTTAGCTCAGTATTGTGCTATTTTTACTAGTTTAAAAGATGGGAAATGTGTTTAATTTTTTGAATTCAAGATCGTTTAATAATTAATGTTCCTAAAACACAGTCTTCAGTGCTATTGATGCTTGTAACAGTTTAGATAATAGGGTATTTCATTACAGGGAAATAAATACTGCATCCATATTAACTCTCTCTCTCCCCTCTCTCTCTCTATATATATATATATATATATATTGTAACAGGCACACGACAATTGAAGGCTACACTTCCCTTTTATGTGTACATAATGGGAATTCTATAATTCAATATCATCCACTTTCCGTTACCGCAAGCAGAGAGAAATACGGAAATAGACAAGTCTATCTCCGTATTTGACAGAACCTGTATGCTATATGGATATAGCCCCAGGTTATATTCCCCGATCAACTTTCTCCTGACTGCTGTAAGATCTGACAGAATTACAGTGCTTGGATGATTTATAAATTTAATAGAATCAAACACTGCACCACCAATTTCCACATGTCAATTCAATAATAAAAAAAAGATAATAATAGTTTTCCCACCCTAAGACTAGACTATCCCTTTTGGACATGGCGAAGAACGAGACAAGACAGATTTAAATAGAAAAAATATATTTAATAGAATAAATCAATCATAAAAAAGATCTATAACACATTAACATGAAATAAAACAGATTATGATCTATAGTGCTACAAGGAAAAGAACACATAAAAAAAACTCTTATAAATGATGGTACATTTATAAATCGTCACTCTGGGTATTTATCAAAAAAAAATTCAAGAATGTCTTTATCATTCACAAAAAGCAGGTGACCATTGTCTAAGTAAACGATGTGCACATTGAAATATATATAAAAAAAAGTATGTATCTTTACCTAGGTTTTAGTCTCTGAATTTATCTGACGTCCTGCTGACCGCCATGTGGATTTCTCCACTTCTTTAGGAGGGATGGTCACTCGTAGGTTAGATTTGGTTGTGTATAGCTTCTCAGGGTTAAGGCATCACGGATGAGGCATCAAGGACAAGGCATCGAGGACAAGGCAACTAAATGAATCCACCGGCAGGTGCTACGACGGCGGTTATTACATCTTGACAAAAACCATTAGTACAGTAAGTCCGGATCGACCAGCGATCATGATGGCCTTAGCCAGCCATTCTAGATGAAGCACCGATGTTAAAAGTCATATTTGTTAACTATATCGGTTGATTATCAGAGCTGTGTTTTACCACCCTCTCAACACGAAGTCTCTAGCTCTAATCTCTCTTGAAAACTTTTTTTTCTTAATTAAAAAATTTCACCAGCCTTTGTCCTTCTGATCCTTTGTTTCACTTTTTTTCACACCTTCTTTCTTACTATGCCTTCGGCCATATGTAAATTGGTCTTACCCACTCTCATAGCACTATGAACCTTTATTTATTTCAATATTCTTGATTTTAATTAAACAGATTTTAATACATGTTTTTCTTTTTTTTTTTTTTTAAATTTGGACCAGCATTTATTATTTCTGTCTATATCCTGCTTCAAATACACTCCATACACGCATTTCGTTTATCGTCAAATGTGTACTTTAAAACCCAGATCCTTATCTTTTGATCGTGTCTAACTTTCTCTGTTTTGCGCGCTATTTAAGGTTTTTTTTATCTTTTTTTTTTTTTTAAACTTTACTTTCTTTCAAAATCGGATTTTAACTTGCATTTTATTTATATTTCTTTATCGCTTTATTTTTTAACATACATTTCCAATATCTCTAATTTTATATTTTAATTTCACCAAAATCCGAACTTTGGAGGGTAAAAGATAAGAATCTTTTGATTCTAATTCCCTCTCTTTTTTTAATTAGTTGACACATTTCTTTGTTCTGTAAATTTTTCCAAGCTCGCTTTTTTTTCCTCCCAAACATAATATTTAATGAATGTTTAATATTTATATGTGTGACCGCAGTATGTGCGATCATCACAATATAATTAAGTTCCAACCAGTAACCACCTAAACATTCACAGTAAAATATAGTAATCAATATTTCTCACTGCTGTCAAGGCAACCTTCACAGCTTTTAATAACAAGAATGGAATCCATTCTTACTAATGGTCCATTGAATATATATGGACACTTAAAGCTTGCAACTTGAATACAAAGTATGAAATATTGATACATTGAAATTTAAATAAACCTCTTTAAACATGAAATAAACATGTCACTGTAATGCAGACTAATAAATAGTCAATTAACATTACAAACTGCAATACTTTTAAATTGCCCATGTATTAATTAGAAATAATAAGCGATATATATAATACATGGGCAATTTAAAAGTATTGCAGTTTGTAATGTTAATTGACTATTTATTAGTCTGCATTAGAGTGACATGTTTATTTCATGTTTAAAGAGGTTTATTTAAACTTCAATGTATCAATATTTCATACTCTGTAGTCAAGTTGCAAGCTTTAAGTGTACATATATATTCAATGGACCATTAGTAAGAATGGATTCCATCTTGCTATTAAAAGGTGTGAAGGTTGCCTTGACCGCAATGAGAAATATTGATTACTATATTTTACTGTGAATATTTAGGTGGTTACTGGTTGGAACTTAATTATATCATTATCCCAGATTAGCTTTAGGCACTATTTAGCTTATTATTTCTAAATAATACATGGGCAATTTAAAAGTATTGCAGTTTGTAATGTTAATTGACTATTTATTAGTCTGCATTACAGTGACATGTTTATTTCATGTTTAAAGAGGTTTATTTAAACTTCAATGTATCAATATTTCATACTCTGTAGTCAAGTTGCAAGCTTTAAGTGTCCATATATATTCAATGGACCATTAGTAAGAATGGATTCCATTCTTGCTATTAAAAGATGTGAAGGTTACCTTGACAACAGTGAGAAATATTGATTACTATATTTTACTGTGAATGTTTAGGTGGTTACTGATTGGAACTTAATTTTATATATATATATAATTTTACCTAATATACTGTGTGGATGTGAGTGTTGGACATCCTACCAATGTAATATAAAAGTGTTAGAAATGTTTCATTTAAAGATGCTCCACAGAATTTTAAAAACACACTGGTAAAAATCATAAAAACAGTCAATACGCTCTTCAACTTTCTGGATGTGATATTATAGTCATTGGAAAATCATATTATTGAATTGAACATGTTGAACAATACAGAACTTTCTTTTGATGCTTCATAATGAAACTGAGCACAGGTTTAGTGGATGAAGTGTACCCTGCTTACTTTATAGGTTTATTCTCAAAGTCGTCTAAAGAAAGGTAGGGTTTATTGTTTTTAATTAAAAAATATGGTAAATACAATACATTGGAGGGTTAAGAAATTAAAAGACAGTGTCATAAACTGTCAATTTGGATGTATTTGTGATTCACAGATTGGCTTGGATACTCATCCCAAATCTCCACAGCAGGTTTTACCTCTCCTTGAAATTGGAATGATCATATACATTTATAAATTGATACTGAACATATATATACATAGTATGTATTGATAAAGCAGTAAATGTTATAAAAATAATAAAATTAAGTTTTTTTTATAGCTATATTATAGTACACTTATAATTTAAAAGAATGATTTAATATCTGTCTTTTATAAATAGTCAATTTACATAGCACTGACTATATATGTTAAATAGAGAAGGTAATAAACAGAATAAATATGTTTGTAAATTCAGTTTCAGGCACACAATAGTTTAAAGTCCTGACCTCAGCATGGTGACTTATATAACGATAATCTCCAACAATAAATGGTCCACTTATGCTTTTTAAACTGATTCTCACAGGTCATCATCATCTTAATCAACCATTATCAATCCACTGCAGGATGAAGGTCTCTCCACATTCAGCCTTTCTTCTCTGATCATTAGCTTCTCTTCTCCACATATTTCATCCATCCATCTCACATTTTCTGGGTCTTTTACAATCTCTTGGAATCCAGTTAAAGATTTCAATTGTCCATTTATTATCACCTCTTCTAGCAATATGTCCAGCCCAACTCCACTTCAGTCTTTTAATTTTTTCAATGTGGTCAGCAACACCTGTTTGTTCTCTTATTCATATATTGCATTTTTGATCTCTTCTTGTTACTCCCAATATACACCTCTCCATATTTCTTTGAGTGGTCTGAAGTCTCTGTATTGCTCTTCTATTAAGTGTCCAAGTCTCAGATCCATAAGTAAGATCTGGTAAAACTCATTCATTAAAAACCTTCCTTTTCAAACACATAGGCATATTTCCTTTTAGTATCAAGTTATTTCTAACAAAAGCACTCCAACTAAGTTTAATTCTATGATTAATTTCATCTATTATGTTTTCATCTGTATTAATAAGCTGACCAAGATATTTGTAGCTGTTAACTTCTTCTAACTCATCATAATCAATCTTTATTTTCACAGGTGAGAGTATGTAAATTCGTAAAAAGTGCATGACTGGAGATTTGTTATCGTCTTTATATCTCTCTTTCAGTAATTAATTAAAGACAGATTTAGAATAATTAAATAGAGGTAAATAATTGTATAATGTTTTTATTTGAAATAGCGTTTAAAAATAGAGTGAAAAATTAGAAAAATTATTATTGTCGCTAAATTTATATATATATAATGCCAAATATGTCAAAATAAATCAATCCGTGTTTATAACAAAATAAAATTTGTGAAGATTCAATGTAATTCAAAATTGGTTGTCAATTGAATTTGAAAATCTAAATCAGAAAATATTTAGATATATATAAATTAAATATACAATCTATTAAAAAACACCTAAATTAAATTATTGGTCATTGACTTCAGAAAAAGAAACATTAAATTTAAGCATTTTTAAAATTAAATTGTTAATAAAGTTTTTAACAAATAATATTGAATACCATATAATATTCAATTAACCAAACACATTATTACTTTTATAAGGCTTTATTATCCACCCTTTTCTGCAGTTTACAGTATCGATTATCCTAGCAATCTTCTTCAGAACGTTATTAGAAGATATAACGTTCTGAAGAAGATTGCTGGGGCAATCGAAACTATAAACTGCGGAAAGGGGTGGATACTAAAGCATTGTAAAAGTAATAAAGTTTTTGGTTAATTGAATATTATATGATATACATATGGCAATGCAATAGGAAACAGTAGTATTGAATATACAGGATTCTAATGTAAATATAAACAATAATACTTTCA
Organism: Epiperipatus broadwayi; assembly: GCA_028023455.1. Lineage (NCBI taxonomy): Eukaryota > Metazoa > Onychophora > Udeonychophora > Euonychophora > Peripatidae > Epiperipatus > Epiperipatus broadwayi. The sequence goes on along the minus strand of JAQFVV010012542.1, from coordinate 18,503 downwards.
TTTGTTTAGTTTAGACTTTTCTAATGTCTTAATAATTCATTTTATTAAACCTGCAGATTAGAAACTTGTAGGAAAAAAATCTGAAAAAAATCAATTTATCAGCATTTGCAACTTAATGATAACTAATTGCTGTATCGTATAGAATTATAATTCATCCATGACTCTAACATTATATGATATGAAATAATAAAGAAAATACATGTATCAACATGATTATCTACAGCAATCGCTTCAGAATTGTTGTCTTTTTTAGAGACACAAAATATTTTCATACGTAAAAAAAGAAAATGTCATCACTTACTAAATTGTAAAATAGCTAAGCACATATTCCGCTTGATTTCAAACATCTAGTTCACTAAGAAGGGCTTATCCACTGCACAGGTAGCACTTATATTTATAGCAGGTATGAGTTCAGTCCAGGAGTGAAAGTTGGCTCAAATAGCAAGAGTATTTCAGTAATATCTTTGCTAACATCAGTCTAGGAAAACAGTTTTCGACAAACAAAGAAATTTGCAGTCAATAAATACAAAGATAATTACAGTTTAAACTGCCTGCCACAAGATATTGACTGTTGAAGAAGTCTGATAACCCAAGGATAAATCTTAATATAATTAGCAGTAAAAAAAACCTGGTGTCCAAAACTAGCAAAATAACTGGCTTGCCAAATATATATGTTACTGATTCCTATGAAGTGTACTATTTCAAGCAGAAACTATAGTTAAACTGTAGTTGAATATCATTTATAAATTTGAATACTCATAATTCATTTTTGCTCTATCTAATATTTATCAGAATGTAACTCTGAAACACACCTAAGTCAATATAGGCTTAAAGTTAATAGCAGATTGTTACCTATTATCCATTGCTAAATAATTTATTACAGAATGTGAGGTATGTGTGACACTATACTATATAAGGTTTATACTATTATATAATTGTTTATGTACCTACACTTTTGTTATGAAATCAGAATAAAATACATAATGCATTATTATGACTAGATTTCACTGCACAGTCTTCTTGTTAGCTGAATCTCTTATGGAGAAGAGCAATGCATCTGTAGGAGGTTTCAGTTGCTAATAATATATTTATTTAAGTAGTTTTATGGTAAACTATATTTTCTAACTGTTATGCAATATTAAACTTTTATAGAGAGAAACTTTTACACCAGGTATACTCTTGTTTTTTCTAAACTTTTTATACTGGGTCATCCATTCTTAAAATATCCACATTTCTCTGGTACACCATAATCAAAATATAATGCACTAAAAAGTGGTTTAGCTAATCAGGGAATGTGAATTACTGTTGGTGTAGGAAAAGTAGAAAAGCAGAATAATAATAACCTATCAAATAAGTGGTTCTGGTTCCTTATTACAGTGTTTAAAACTATATTAAAAAACATAAAATCTGGATTTCATCATAGAACTCTTTCTATTCATATGTATAACACTGCTAGTTCCAAAGAGAGAATATCTTAATTGTGCCCCACAGACACTAAAAAACCCGAGTTCTTCATCATTATCAGTTATAAGATATATGTCACTTATTTTCAACATTATTGAAATCTAAAAATTGGCATACCAATAAGAGTTAAGCATATAGTTGAAATATTCACAATGTTCTATTACAAAATTGGAGTGTATATATATATATATGTATTGTCTATACTAAACTTATAATTATAAGAGGCTTGAATTCAAGCTCCCAAAGTCTATCCAATCTATCTCATACAACGGATACACATGACCACATACATTTATATTGGAGATTATTTATCTTTTTTACATGTATGTGGTTGTGTGTATCAGTTGTATAAGATAGACTGGATAGATGTAGGGAGCTTAAAAGTTCGATCTTACGTCCCTTATAATTACATGTAGTTTAGTATAGACTATATACATATATGTAAACATTACATATTCAGCCTGCTATCTGCCTATTCCTTTATAATTAAATGGACATAATTAAGATCCTATGTGTGAGGGATCAGATTGTCTTAAGGTGAACATGGGTATGACAATAATATTGGCATCACCAAGGGCTTTGAATATTCTGTTCTCAGATTTTCAATAAAATAAATGAACGAAGAGTTGGAGATTAAACTTAAAAAATTTGCTATTTTAATATAAACTGAACATTGATTGTATATTTGTGTGGGAGATGGAGATCTGGAACTATTGATGAGTGCAGTTTCAGCATATTTTTTTCACTATTATGTGATCTTGTGTATCATTATATAAGATAGATTAAATAGATATAGGGAGCTTACAAGTTTGAATTCAAGTCCCAATATATATATATATGATCAATAGATGGCGTTTTACCAATACCACCAAACAAAGCATATATTTGTTTACATAAACGACAAAAGAGTCAGAATTCACTATCTCTTTCGTTTGCCCACCCTCAGATCAGCTGATTTCAAGCTAATTTGCTATCATCAGTGAAAGATAGAGCTAGAAACTAGATCTAAACACTGACTCCAAGTGTTTATGCAAAAAGTTTTTATCAGTTTGCAAGCATGAATTTTTCAGACCGGTAAAGTCTTCAAACCCAGCCTAACAAACCAGATAGCTACATGGGTCTGATCTTAGTTCAGGTTCACCACAAAGTCAAAGCCTCTGCAATATATATCATTGCAAAAACCTTTAAAGGTATATTTATGAAAAACAAAAACAAGTTATAATCATGTAATTTGATATCGCTTGTATTTATGATCAATAGATGGCGTTTTACCAAAACCACCAAACAAAGCATATATTTGTTTACATAAACCAACAAAAGAGTCAGAATTCACTATCTCTTGCGTTTGTCCACCCTCAGATCAGCTGATTTCAAGCTAATTTGCTATCATCAGTGAAGAATAGAGCTAGAAATGAGATCTAAACACTGACTCCAAGTGTTTATACAAAAAGTTTCTATCAGGTTGCAAGCATGAATTTTTCAGACCAGTTTGAAGACTTTACCGGTCTGAAAAATTCATGCTTGCAAACTGACAGAAACTTTTTGCATAAAGACTTGGAGTCAGTGTTTAGATCTAGTTTCTCAGCTCTATCCTTCACTGATGATAGCAAATTAGCTTGAAGTCCACTGATCTGAGGGTGGGCAAATGAAAGAGATAGTGAATTCTGATTCTTTTGTCATTTATGTAAACAAATATACACTTTGTTCGGTGGTTACGCCATCTATTGATCATAAATACAAGCAAAATCAAGTTACGTGATTATAACTTGTTTTTGTTTTTAATATATATATATAAATATTATTGGTAGATAACTGTACTTTATAAAAATTTTAGGTTCTTGTAAGTAACATCAGATTCCATGATCAATTTTAAAGTGGGATTATTATTTTTATTATAAAACATGATCATTAATTATTATTGCTAATTTTTTAAAATGCTAAATAATAGATTTTTACTAAAATTGTAGCCAGAACATTAGATTGTTTCCATTTGTTTTTGCATCATAGATGGTGTTATTAAATGCAATCAAATACGATGAAGCATAACTATCACGATTTTATCAATCATGTGTAAAGTTCCAATAGCAGTTAATTAGTATTAATAATCTGTGTTGACAAAGTTGTTTTGATAACTTCATTTAAAGAGTCATTTTTTTTATTGTATCTGTGAAAAGATGTACTTTTAGAACAAAATAAAATATAACAACCAGAGTAGTAAAAATTCAAAAAATATTAAACACCCATATTATTTTACCAAGGGCTTTTGATTTCATGTACCAAACTCATTGCAACATATTGGAACTGAACAGTTAATATTCCGCTGCAATCTCAGTAGAACATTAGTGTTATGCTGATTGATAATGTTATTTGACTTAGCAATAAAACAAGTCTCTTCTATGTCAAATAACCGTGTGAATCAGTGTAACACTAAGGTTTCACTGAGCATGCATGGAATATTAACTGTTCAGATCCAATATGTCATCATGAGTCCCGTACATGGTATCAAAAGTGCTTGAAAAAATAATATTACGGTTTAATATTTTTTGAATTTTTTCTATTCTGATTGTTACACTTTACGATAATTTACATTATTTGACAGAGTTATTGTGTTATTTATTTATTTTTTAGAACAAAAGCAATTAATTGCGGGCTTTATAATGGATAAGTGAATGAAATATTAATATTTGTGTCTGATGTGAGTGAATAATAGTCCAGTAGACTAAATACAAAATTTACATCTACAGATAACAAAGGAAAAACAAATGAGTTGTGTGCTGAATGTGGAGTAGTAAAATATTAAGTGATCAGAAAATCTATGTCTTCTGATGCCAGATGGCAGTGACCAAGAAATCTCTGTTCAGTGCTGCCTGGTCTTATGTTTTCATCAGTGAGAAATTTTAAATCTGGATTCAGGATGGCAGAATTCTTTGAACGTAAAGCCCCTTTTTCCATTAAACATTCTGACAAGCATTGATTACTAAAGCTTACACTAGGGGGCAGAATGGAAATAATAAAAATAAATTTGATATTTAAAAATGACATGTAGGCAGATGTCATGTGATGTTTGTTGATGTTATTTTAACATTAAATAGGTGTATAATTTGTCAAAACTTTCTGAAGTCACAACTATGACATCATTTGCCAAATATCATGGTCATAATGTTATAGTTGAGACTGTGAGAAGATTGGGACTTTTAAATTAAACTGTAATATTTGACATTGCAAAATAATGAGTAATGATAATATAAATATGTGAGAAGTTATGATATGGCCAACTGAAGAGTGCTAATTCAGCAAGAAATGTATTTTGTTGGCCTTTTACTTTTAGAGACATTCTTATTTCTGTGTTTGATCCAACTGAAATGAAAACTTATAAGTATATTAAATAATAATAGTCAGATTTTCTGAAGTGAAAATGACTTCTAATAACTATATAATTCTGCTTAAAAACTCAATTCTGATTATTTTCTCAAAACCTAAAATGCATTCCACTCATTTGCATACTGTGATAATAAAAAAATGGTTTGTTACATCACAACATATCAGCTGTCATATAGAAAACAAAAGCAATTATCCAAACAGTCAAAATAAGAGTCATAGATCACATGCCCCTATTCACTTAAGCTTGTAAGTTATAAACAATGAGTTATTGCCAATTCCTCAACAAGCTTTGTGATAAATGCTTAGCTAGAGAAAGCATTTAAAATATTTCTGTCAGGACTCCCTGCCCCCCGATCTCTGACCATGGTTTCATGCTCTGGCATTCTTCAGAGAGGTGATTAGCTAAGCATTTATCACAAAGCTTGTTGAGGAATTGGTAATCCTCATTGTTTATAACTATCCAAACCTATGTAATTATAGGAAATGTAGTAAAATATATCACAAATGATTTAGTAGAGTTTGTAATAAACAAAATTTAAATATTATTTCTTTGCCTTTTTCTAGTAATATATTTCTGAACATGAAACAATATCAGAAAATTGCTTAAATGGTTTTATACTCTCAGTAAAAAACCGATATTGATATACACAATAGCACTTCATTTAGTTTTATATAGATCTGTTAATTTAGTTTCTGGAAATGAGATTTGGAATCCCTACTGATATATCAACAAGCCTTAATATTTTATTGAAGGATTATTTGTCGATGACAAAATCATAAGATGAACCATTACAACTTCCAACTTGAATAGGATGGAATAATATACAGTTCATTACTATAAAAATACATATTCTTTGGAGTACATATGCAAAATTTGTGAAGAGGAAAGGTCTTTCTAAAATAGTACAGCATGGTGAACTTGAATGTGAGAGAAAATTGATGGATTCTGAAGTTCAAAGTTTAATAATTATGGTCCAGCTTATTAATACTTGAACTTTTTAAAATCTCCGGAGCAATAAATCGTTTGAATATTTATTTATTTTATTACATTATTATAAACTGTTTTCAAATTAAAATTGGTCTCATACAAAAAAAAAACCCGATAAAATTTTACTTGATTATTACAAGTACCAAAAGCGTTATTACAGAGCAATTTCTTCATTATATTTATTATATAAACGTTCATTATAATTATTTTGAAAGTCCCATGTTTATTGCAAACATAACTACGTCATCATTCTCCCCAAATCATTACTTTAACGATTATCAACAACTATTTCCTAGGCTTGAAATTACAACATTTTTAGCCCGGAGGTACACTTCAAAGTCTAATTGAGTATGAGTTTTATCTATTATTATTAAACACTAGTCACGTGGAATGATTTATTCAATTTGCATTACATGTATAATATATATATTAAAAGAATGCCGCTCTTGTCTTTTAAAGTCGTTAATTTGTAGAGGTCCCTACTGTCGCAATTTAGACACATAGTCTTAAGATTATAGCCTAATATATATTACTTGCGTAATGAGTATCGCTCTACAAATTACTAATTACATATATAATAATATATTATTTTTCAATTTGTCACGTAATTTTAATCATCTGAATGAAATCATTTTTCTTTATTCATGTGATATTGTAAAAGAGAAGTTATATATATATTAAAGCGATATATATATGCTTCACGTATACTATTTAAAAATTCGTTAGGTATTTGTAAACAAAAACTATTAACATTTTTTACTAGACTGAAAATATATATATATAAGTATATGCACAGATAAAATATATTAGTTTTCATTAATTCTGAATTGATTTTAAGTAATTAAAACAAAGTTTATAAAATATTTTTATTAATTATCACTTGTAAAGTTTTATTATAATTAGATGGGTGGAAATGCCGGTATTTTTATACAAGTAATTGATTACTAGTTAAACAGACCGGCTAATTACGAGATAAATATGTATGTTGTTTCGTCAAAACATTATCTTTTATTTTGTTATAATCCCTTTTCAAAGCTAATTTTTATAAAGTATGTAATTGATCAATAAGTCATGGACCACGGCGAAATTTAGGACTAATGTACAACCAATGGATGGATGGATGAAATCGAACCATGATGAAAACTGATTTTATAGATAAGGTAGCTCAGTCAACTATAAAAAAAAAGGTATCTCAGAAGATCGATAATAATGCTTTTGTTATTTATTTGATTCATTCACTCATTCTATCTTGATCATTGGTATCACTATTAAAAATTTATTGCAATCGACTGTTATGTCATGAAAATGTAGAGAAGCACACTGTATGCTGCACTCTGGCCAAGTCCTGCAGAGGGCAAGCTTAAATCCATTGTGAAGTGCTGATAAGAGACCATAAAATAATATCTTATCTCATTGGTCATTGTATTCAGATTAATATGTGATCTGTATGCCATCTAAGTTCAAAGTGTCATGTCGCTTTGGGGAAGAGACCAGTCACTATTCAGCAAGAGAAATACCATCATATGCTACTCTCTGAGTAAAATAGAAGATCCAATATCAAGGGAAACATGCATTAATGGAAACCATTATAGCCAGCAAGAACAATCTCATAGAAACTTCACAGAAGATGACCCTATAACTATGATTATATCTACTGTTCCACAAGAAGTCTACTGACACTTGAATTCATAACATCAATTATCAAAGATGAAAAGGGGGTAATTTGTATGAAATTTAATTATATGCTATTATGCTTTTAATTCACTCAATCACCATCATTGTCAACCATTATCAATCCATTGCAGGATGAAGGTCTATCCAAGTTTAATCCATCTTCTCCGATCTCTAGCCTCTCTTCTTTATATCACCCTTGCACACTTTCTTATTTCATCCATCCATCTCACATATGGCCTCTTTCTGGGCCTTTTACAATATCTTGGATTTCAATTAAGATTTAAATTGTCCTTCTATTACCATCCCTTCTAGCAATATATCCAGCCCAACACTTCAGTCTTTTAATTTATTCAGCAATTTCAGTAACACTTGTTTGCTTTCTTACTCATATATGTTTTTTTTTAAATCTCTTCTATTACTCATAATGCATCTGTCAATACTTCTTTAAGTGGTCTGAAGTCTCTGTATTGCTCTTCTATTAAGTGTCCTATTTTCAGACCATAAGTAATAACTGGTAAAACACATTTAGGCATATTTCCTTTTAGTATTAAATTATTTTTACCAAAGGCATTTCAACCCAGTTTAATTCTATGATTAATTTTGTCCATTATGTTTCCATCTGTGGTAACAATCTGACCAAGGCATTTGTAGTTGTTAACCTTTTTCTAACTCATCATAATCAATCTTTATTTTCATCTTTTGGAAAAATTCCATTGGACATTACTTCAGTCTTTTTAACAGTTACCTTTAGTCCTACTTTTTTACTTTCATCTGATAACTCCTCCAACATTTCCTGAAACTCTAAAGCATTATTTTCAAAAACAACTATATCATCTACAAAATCTAAATGACTTAAATAATCTCCATTTAGTTTTACTACTTTATTTTCCCATTTTAATACACAAAATACTTTTTGCAGCACTGCTGTAAAAAGTTTTGGAGATATGGAGTTACCCTGTCTTATACCCTTCTCTATGTTAACCTTTGTAGTATCATTATGTAATCTAATTGTTGCTGTTGCATTTTTATAAACATTCTGGGTCTATATCTTGATGATCTGATACTTGAATCATTGAAGAAATGCTTATAGAATCAAATGCCTTTTCATAATCCACAAATTCAAAGCATAATGGCAACTCATATTCATTGGTTCTTTCTATAACTTCTCTCAATACTTGATCTGATTTACTGTATTAAAACCATTTTTAAATCCAGCTTGTTCTCTTGGTTGGTTGAAATCCAATGTTCTCTGAAAATGAGTTGTGATTATCTTGGTAAAAATTTTGTATGAAACTGATAAAAGGCTGATAGGTCTGTAATTTCTAATATCTTCTTTATCACTTTTTTAAATATTGATATTAATACTGCATTCTTCCGATCATTTGGTACATCTTTATCATTTAGACTGTAGTGTTTGGTTAAACTGGCAGACATGTTTGTGCACTCCAGAAAAAACTAGAATTTATTCGAGAAGTTGTTTTTAGATCGCACACTGATAACTGTGGAATTTAATTAAGGCATTGATGTAATGGCAATCAACTATTCCAAGAGATATTTGCTGATTGCAAATATTTCTGGATAAGTCTTATTGGACAGTGTATTAATTGCTAGTTATCAGCAATCGATAAGAAGACTGGGTAACAACTACGCAGTGTAATATAAAGAGTAGTAGAGAGCAGTCACGTAGTAGCAAGTTGCAAACCATTCGTTTGGAGAGCATCCACTTGCAGACCATTCATTGGAGAGCAGTCGGTGCAGACCATTCATTGGAGAGAATCCGTGGCAGAGCATTCATTGCAGACCATTCGTTTGGAGAGCATCCATTGCAGAGAATACAGGATATATTCAGAGCATTAATTGCAGACCATTCATTGGAGAGCAAACGCACCAGGGAATTAGTTGCAGAGCAGAGCATTAGTTACAGAGCAGAGCATTCATTGCAGAGTAGAGCATTAGTTGCAGAGTAGAGCATATGCAGCAGAGCATTAGTTGCAAGAAAACAGCATGGGAATTGAACATAGTTATTTGCTGACCACACAGTCTTACTTGCAGATATAACATTTGCACAGTCAGACTGGCGGATATAACATTGGTGCAGTCACATTGGGAACCTGTAAGTAGCGAATAAGTTAGATGGAGATACCAGGTGAAAATGGAAATCCCAGTTAGTAACGTTAATAACGGAAGTGAATGGCTAAAGTTTTTGTTGCAAGTTTATGTGATGAAACATCGGTGAAAGTTCGGAAATAAAATGCTTGCGCAGTTAACATCGGAAGCTGAGTTTTACCATGCTTGCGCAGTCACCATTGAATGTAACTGGTGAAAAAGTTTCGGCAGCAAAGTTAAATCGTTCAGTCCTCAGTGAAATAACAGGAAAGTAGTTAATAGAAAAACAACACCAAGGAAGAGCAACACGGGTTTTTCTGGAGTGGAGGGAGGTGTAGTGTTTGGTAAAAATGGCAGACATGTTTGTGCACTCCAGAAAAAACTAGAATTTATTCGAGAAGTTGTTTTTAGATTGCGCGCTGATAACTGTGGAATTTAATTAAGGCATTGACATAATGGCGATCAACTATTCCAAGAGATATTTGCTGATTGCAAATATTTTTGGATAAAAGACGATATCTTATTGGACTGTGTATTAATTGCTACAGTTATCAGCAAGCGATAAGAAGACTGGGTAACAACTACGCAGTGTAATATAGAGAGTAGTAGAGAGCAGTTACGCAGTAGCAAGTTGCAGACCATTTGTTTGGAGAGCATACACTTGCAGACCATTCATTGGAGAGCAGTCGGTGCAGACCATTCGTTGGAGAGCATCCGTGGCAGAGCATTCATTGCAGACCATTCGTTTGGAGAGCATCATTGCAGAGAATACAGGGTATATTCAGAGCGTTCGTTGCAGACCATTCATTGGAGAGCATACACACCAGGGCACTAGTTGCAGAGCAGAGCATTAGATGCAGAGCAGAGCATTAGTTGCAGAGCAGAGCATACACAGTAGAGCATTAGTTGCAAGAGAACATCATAGGAATTGAATATAGTTTTTTGCTGACTGCACAGTCTTACTTGTGGATATAACATTTGCACAATCAGACTGGCAGATATAGCATAGACATTTGTATATAACTTTGATAAAAAAAATTCTATTTCTTCAACTATTTCTTCTAATATATTGATTGTAATTCCATCATTACCTGGGGCTTTTCCTTTCTTCATAGATTTAATTGCAAATCTCACTTCATCATTTAAAATTCTGGGCAATTCAGAAGATATAATAGATGTAGGAGGTACTTGTTTTTTATTACTATTTAATTCTTGATAGAACTCTTCTACCCATTTCATGATGTCATCTCTCTTTTTAGTAATAGTTCCATGTTTTTTTTCTTATTGCAGATATGTTTCCTACCAATATCAAAATATTGTTTTACATCCTTGAGTCTTTTATTAACTTCTACAGCTCTTCTTGCTAGTTCACAATTATATTTTCTTATATCATTATCAACTCTTTTTTTTACCATTTTACAAAATTTGATATATTCAGTTCTTTTTATGGCATCATTTTTATATATCTTCATATTCCTTCTTTTCTTTTAATAATACTTTAGCCTCAATAGAAATTTTATTGGTCAATTGCTGCTTTGTTCTACCAGCTGTCTTTGTTGCAGTTTTTAAAATTGTATCAGTTATTTTCTTATTAATTTCATTCAAATCCGAATCATGTTCAAAATCTACTAATACTTGAAACCTATTTGCAAGTTCTAATTTAAATTTATTAGAATGTTTCTGAAGATTAGGAGCATCAACTGAAAATAGTTTTTCTTAATAACTTTTATCTTTCTAGTTTCACATTAACACTTATCTTACATCTTACTAATCGATGATCACTTCCTGTGTTGAATTTATTAAGAACTAAACAGTCTTGAAATATGTACTTTCTGCTAATCAAAATATAATCCAATTCTGCGTAGTATTTTACTTTACTAACATTAGATATTTAAACTCCTTTATTTGTATATTTCTTTTCCATTGAAGTTTTGTATAGATTATGACTTATTTTGTGTAATATATATGGTCAGAATGGCGATGAATTATCTAATTTTATTAGTTGTGCCATGGTTTAGTTGGTGTAACATAAAAAGAAAATATTTTATAATAAAACAACTATACAACCATTGCAAACCTTCACCATTCACTCAAAGAAAGTGTTAATAATAATAATTTCCACTGGCCTGAAGTATAGTAAGTATAAGAATAATAATTGAATTTATAATGTAAATTATGCTGATTAATGGCCTCTGAATAGAATAAAAGACTCCATAGATAGGCTAATGTATATCAAAAGATTATTTTAGTCATTATCAAAAACATATTGTTGAAATTATAAAGATCTTACAGGTTTTGGATAGGTAGGCATAGAGACGATATTCACTGATCTTATAAGCCAGGTTTTAAACTTTCTTTAAATAATGTCTTGGGCTTATGTGATATTAATTCAGACTACTTTATTTATATATTTTTTTGATGGTCCAGAAATCAATGTGAAACATATGCTTTTTCTGCTACCTGCACTTGGTGGCTTAGTTTGAGTAGTATTTATTCCTTAGAAGCACATTCCTACCATATATTGATTTGGTAGATGTACATTTCTACCAGATATCATATATGATTGTTCATAAACTAATGTAAAGAAGATGTTTCTTGCCACTTACACTTTGCATATTATTCTTAACATTATTTATCAAGTAGACACCCATTCCTACCATTTAGTTCTTAAAGCTCATTCATTAATGTCTGGTAGATGTTTAATTATCATACCATTTACAGCTTTTTTAAACATTTTATCAATACTTGTTATTTATATCAAAACTAACAGTTTCGAATGTCCTGCAGTCCTTATGCGAGCTCATTACAATCCTATTTTAACTAACAGCTTGACTACCATGCAGTCATCATAAGTTTTGATTGTCCTGCAGTCATTATCAGAGCTCTTTACAGTCCTATTTTAACTAACAGTTTCGACTGTTCTGCAGTCATCATCAGATAGGATTGTAAAGAGCTCTGACAATGACTGCAGGACAGTTGAAACTGATAGTTTTGATATAAATAAAGAGTATTGATAAAGTGTTTAAGAAAGTTTTAAATGGTATAAGTTAAAGTAGAAATCAATACATATGAAAAGGAAGAAGAAGAAAATTATGCCCAGGAATTTGGTGATATTTATGTAAATGCTATTAAAACAGATGTTACTGATTGTCTGATGCACATGGCCCTTGATTCCATTATTCACTTATAATCTATTTGCTTAGTATAATTCTCCTTTAACTGCAGGCTAAAATGCTTTAGATTATTCTCAGTCTCCTAGTAATTTTATATAAATATTTAGCATATCATTGGGCCTGCGAGTAAGATTGACAGCTTTTGAATCTGGATTGTAACCAATTATATTAAGAAATAGTAATGTTTATAGTTAGTCTGTGCATGTTTATAGTTAGTCTGTGCAGTGAGTTTGTATCTATCTGGAGCTAATTAAGATTCATAGGGCTGCAGATTGTCTATCATAATAAGACAATGAATCTTTAGTTCCATGAATTTTGCATCAACCAGCTAGGGCAGTTAAATAAAATTAATAAGGCAATAGATCATTAAGTGCCATTATCCTGAATTCAAACCCTTAGTTAAAAACAATAGACTGCTGTTTAGAAGGGATTCAGTCAATTGTATTAATGTTTTTTTGGTGAATATCTATATACGTGAATAAACCTTAATATACTCATCATTTTGGCATTGTCTTTTATTGCAGTCAGTAATGATAATTAAAATACAACAAAGCCCTTGTATCTAACTGAGTTAATGGGATATATAAAAAAAGTTGTTGATCATGTGATGTCGGAATTTGGAGCTGCATACAGATTACCTTGGTGATGATTATGTTAGCTGTGCATTTTTGACTGTCAAAGCACATGATGTTGTCTTGCATTGTTAGCCGAGAGGTATCGCAGCCGCCATGCAAGCAAGTAGTTGGTTGCAGACGGGTGTGGGTTCGCGTCCCGGCAGATGCTATGGCATATGAAAGAAAGCACATGATGTTTTTTAATAGTATTATCATAGATTAAATCTTCTATCTTTTGTTTATTTTTTTTAGATTATAATTTTTCAAGCTCATTTAGTGATAAAAAGTATACCTGTTGTTTAACTTTCAATCAAATTTTATTTACAATTGTTTCTGATAGCTGAGATGGTAAAATCATAGTAATTAATTTTTTTAGATATCTCCAATTCTATCTCATGGAATAAATAGCCTTGAGTAATCAATAGATTCTAGATAGTAATGCTTAATAAATATTTATTGACTATTGTTCTATGTTATATAATGAGCTTTTCAGAATATCCCTAACCTCAGACCAGTTTTCAGCTGCTGGATTTCATGAGTAAAATGCTAAGATATTCAAGCATCAGATTTAAAATAAAAATATCAGGTTAAACCCAACATTTTATCTAATGGTTAACTATTAAGTAGAAAATCTGAAAATTTCAGACACCCATATGTCTTCAAAACCAGCTATCTAGCTTAAATAGCTATATGGGACTGAGCTAAGTTCAGATACACCATGTATTAATAGATTATCAATTTAAAATCACCAAAGCCTTAAGAACAAAAAGAATAATTGCAAGGAAATTAAGTGATATACCATGTAACTTAATTTAATAATCTTGTATTACAAATGTTATATAATGAGCATGCGAATTGCATTTAACAAGCTTTTTAGAATATCCCTATCTTCAATCCGATTTTTAGCTGCTGCCTTTCATCAGAGAGGTGCTAAAATATTTAAGCATTAGATTTAAAATGGCAGGTCAAGCCCAGCACTCTATCTAATGATTAACTATTAAGAAGAACTTTCAGACATCCATATGTTTTTTAATTCCAGCTATCTAACTAAAATAGCCATATGGGACTGAACTAAGTTCAGATACACCATATATTTATAGCTTTAGCAATATAAAATTACCAAAGACTTAAGAGCAAAAAATAATTGAAAGAAAATCAAGTCATATATCATGTGACTTAATTTAATGAGCTTGTATTATAAATGTTATGTAATGAGCATGCCAATAGCTCTTAACAAGCTTTTCAGCATATCCTTTGATTTGGTATTTTAAATTTAATCATTGCATATCCTAGCACCTCATTGATAAAAGCCAGCAGCTAGAAACCGGTCTGAGGATAGGGATATTCTGAAAAGATTGTTAAGAGATACTGGCATGCTCATTATATAACATTTGTAATACAAGCTTATTAAATTAAGTCATATGATGTATGACTTGATTTCTTTTCAATTACCAGTGTCCCATCTAAATCCTCAGTCTAGTGTCTAGTTTATGATTTAATCAGTGAGGAATTTGGGAATTGAATCCAATAGCTTTCTTTTCAGACTCATCTGTGACTCCTTTTTATATTACCAAGATAATAGTCTTAATTTTAAAAGTATTTTAATGCTTTGAATCTAAACACACTTGTTTCCAAAATTATATAGACCTGATACCATTTCAAAATCTACACATTTCAGTGTCATATATTTTTAATACCTATGAACAAACATCTATTTTTATTTACCAAGTTTGTTATAAAACTATCAAAATACCCCATGATTCCTGGATACCATTACTTTTTTAATAAAAAATCTATTTGTATTTATATATTGGACTATTTCATCAAATATTAACTATTGAATGTCTTTGGAAAAATTACCTTTATTTATATTTTCCAATTACATTTAGCTGTTAGTAATACCACACAAGTTAATATATGCACGTTTCATGTGATATTATTCTCCTCTCTTATTCAGATATTGCTGGCATGACCAGTTACAGTACTAGCATGGGAATCAGACCATGACCCTTAGATTCTTAAATACTGAATTTTATGGTAACACTCTAACCAACTGAGTCATCCTACCAAAGGCCAAATAAAGACATGATGGTTAGTTAAAGAATTACCGTAAAATTCAATATTCATAATCTAAGGTTTCATGTTGGATTTTCATATGAGTACTGTCACTGTTCAGGCCAGAATCACCCCAAAAAAGAGGAGAATCCTCTAAAATTTTGTATATAGACTATTACTAACAGTTAAATGTAAAGGGAAAATTTAAATAAAGTTAATTTTTTTTAGACATTCAATACTTAATATTAGTTGGTGGAAATAGTCCACTATATAAATACAAGTCACAAATTTTAAGGAAAACACACACAAAAAATCAATTTCTCTTAGACCCAAATTCAAAACTCCTCATTGACGAAAATTATAATGTAAAAACTAACCTGAAAATAAAGATCATAAAATTTTGGATAAGGGGTTATTAAGCACTACTGCTATGTAGTATCTATTGATTTCTTTGATGGCTATACTGAAGTAAGAGAAATAGATTTGCAACTTTAAAGCAATATGTAGGCATAGATGAGGATTTTTGTTACAGTTATCAAAACCAATAACTTAATTTCACATATATGATAAAATAAGATTATATCCTACATTAGTGCCATCTATAGTAGGCTTAAGTAATTAATGATTGTCAGATAGTAATGTATTTAAACCCTTATCTACAGAATAGTTTCAGATTTTGCATTTATTAATCAATATTTGAGATTCAAAACTGAAAATAATGCAGCCATTATTAATCAATATTTGAGATTCAAAACTGAAAATAATGCAGCCATTATTAATCAATATTTGTGATTCAAAACTGAAAATAATGCAGCCAGGCATTGAGCAATTATCTTTAATTTAATTTTGATATTTATGTTATTATTCTGAAAGCATGAATAAAAAAATGAAGAGAAAGTTAATTACTAGATCCAAAGTTTTATTATTTTGAGCTTTTGATCTTAAGTCTATAGTGTTAGAGGCAAAATTCATAAACTGTTGTGGGGATGTAATTTTAAATAGGCATAACTCTCCATACAGTAGTGCCACTAAGTGCTAACCAGAGTAATAAATGAATGCCAGGTTTATGCATAAAATTCCCATCTAGTGCCTACTCATCCAATATCCCCAGACTATTTCTGGCTTGTGGCCTTTATCAGTGAGGAGCTTTGGATCTGAGAGCACAGCACTTAGATCTTAGAAACTAGTCTGGGGATATTGGATGAGTAGGCACTAGATGGGAATTTTATGCATAAGCCTTCTGGCATCCATTGATTACTCTGGTTGGCACTGAGTGGCACTACTTTATGGAGAGTTTTGCCTGTTTTAATAACAGTTATGTGCTAGCATAAGAAATAGTGATCATGGGATGGGATTTTATATGTAGTACCATTTGGTAATCACAAATTCTTCAAGCTTACTATTAACAACAATGGAGTAGAGATTGTTTTTATTTGAGAAATCATTTATTCTTTTTGTACCATCAAAATAAGTTTTATATTAACTTGGTTATTTAAAAGTAGGGTATCAATTGGATGAACAGTTGAAGAGTTGGAGTGGATTGAAGCCTATCCATTAAAGCATGAAGTTTGACTATCTTAATATATATCTGAGCACTTATTGCATATATATGTAGAGATGATAATCTGGACCAACTGATGATTGCTGGTTTAGCAGGAAATACGTACCCTGGTGACTATTTATCTTTTCAACATATATGTGTTCAAGTGTATATCAGTGTTTTGAGATAGAGAGGAGAGTGATGGGTCATGTGAAAGTCTGTGCTCATATATCCTATATATTACATATATTGATACAGATATATAATAAGTCTGTATTTCAGTTATTATTTCCAGCTGAAGAGCATCTTGTTCCAGATGCTGAGTTTGTATTAATAAAGTTTTAGTTTTTTTAACAGCAGTTATTTTTAGGCTACTCTAGTGGTAACTAATGAAAAGATCTACTCTCAGTTAATAGCAAATTCTTTTTTGCAAACAATGATAATATTTCTGTTTTTAAATTAAACATAGCGCAATTCAACGTCATCTCCCTTTTTTCAAGTGTAACCTCTTTATCAGAAATATTTAAATCTTTCATCTGAACATACATTTATTTGAACCATGCAAAGACAAATGAAAGTGGCACTCAAGAATCAGATCGTACTGAACACGCACTCTCCCGATGTTCCAGGTCACAATTTATCACACATATCTTCATTATTTACTCAATATTTATTATTATAAAATTACAACTTTATATACTCACAAGTTGAACACTTTTTATTTCAGATAAAAGGAGGTTGCCTTGACAACAATTTGAAATTGTTGATTATTATTGATATTGGGATTGTCTAAGTGTTGACTGGTTTTTAATGATTTCAGATAATACATACAGTTGTTTTAATCTTTAGTGGAGCTTTAAAGTTTACACTTCTGATTTAATAAATGGTGTAATAATAATCATTAATATATTTATCTGAAATACTTTGTGAGATACTTGTAAATCAGAGTGTATATTGCATTGTGAATTGTTACATTTTAGGTTATATCAAGCATTGACCATGCAAGTTTTTGGAGAAACAGTTTTTGCCCTTAAAGTAGAATGTCTGCGAAACCCAAATGATACTTTTGTAAAAAATGCTCAAAATTTTTTTCGACAAATTGGAAATCGTTTTGAACTATTTGGTTGTAAGTATGATTAATAGTGTTCTATTTAATTAAATAATTAATACTTTATTATTAATTATTAATTATCAATAAATATATTTTTCTTCTAAAATTACCCATTCATTTCAACACATATAATCCACTTATTTTATTCATATGAAATCATGTTTTGCTACACGAATCATTTGTTTTTTTTTGTTGTTGTTATACATCCTTATGAATATTCATTTATACTATAAACTCATCTCTATATTTCAACCATTTTTAAGGTCGTTTTCAAAGATATTTCAATGATTTAAATAATTATGCTATAATACTAAGACGTAATAAAAATATTATTCAAAGATATTCTAATGATTTAAATAATTATGCTATAATACTAAGACACAATAAAAATATTATT